>CM035437.1:11072398-11082398 GCA_020310875.1 Ceratopteris richardii | reverse complement strand
TACATCCCTTGATATCCTCAAGTCCTTTGTGTTTGGGTTGAAGCACCTGTAACCTTTATGATCATTTGAATATCCTAGAAACACACACTTTTCTGCCTTTGGTTGTAGCTTGTGCCTCAATTCACTTGGCACATGTACATAACAAGTACATCCAAATATCTTCAAGTGGGAAAGATCAGGTTTCTTACCATAATAGGCTTGATATGGTGTCAAGCCATGGATCCCTGAGGTAGGAGCCCTATTCATTAGATACACGGCGGTATTTGTTGCATCACTCCAAAACATGTTAGGTACATTCATCTCATTAAGCATTGCTCTAGCGATCTCGGCAATGTATCTATTCTTTCTCTCTGCTACTCCATTTTGTTGGGGTGTGTACCTACATGTTACTTGCCTCTTGATGCCTTGATCCATTAAAAAATCAGAAAACTCATTGGAGAAATATTCTCCCCCTCCATCGGACCTTAGCTTCTTGATATATGTACCTGTTTCCTTCTCTACCATTGCCTTGAATGCTTTGAAACATGTAAACACATCTGATTTGTTTTTGATGAAATAAACCCAAACCATCCTTGTGCAATCATCTATAAAAGTGACAAAGTACTTGTTACCTCCAATGGATTGCTCTTTCGTTGGCCCCCACACATCTGTATGTATCAACTCCAATGGATGTTGGCTTATGTAGCCACTCTTCTTGAATGGAAGTCTCGCTTGCTTCCCTAGTTGACAAGATTCACATAAATGCTTCATACCTTGTCCTTGGAAGTTGGGAAGACCTTCAACCAGCCTCTTGAATTGCATTTCCTTCATTCTTTGTATGTTGATGTGACCTATCCTCTTGTGCCACAAGTCCAACTCCGAAATCCTCTTGTTTCCATATGTGAAGTAGACATGTTGAATAGAATGAGAATTTACCTCCAAAGTGAAGAGTCTCCCTTGCTTCTTTCCTCTTGCTATGACCTTGTAACCTTGCTTAGGGTTCTCCACAAAGCATCCACCTTTGTTGAACCTTACTTGATAGCCTCTTTCAACCATTTGCCCAACGGACACCAAGTTCTTTGTGATGGTAGGTACATGCAAGACATCCTTGAGACATCTTCCTTCCTCCTTGTCATCCAAAGCTACATCTCCAACATGAGAGATCTCATGGGCTGTATCATCACCTATTTCTACATGTCCTTTACCTTTGGGAACATGTAGATTAGTAAACCAAGAAGCATTGCAACTCATATGGTTGCTACATCCACTATCAATATACCAAGTGTTATCTACTTTGCTTGAATTCCCATTCATGTGCATCATCAAGAGATTGTCATTTTCTGAACTTGTAGAAGCATAATTACCTTGGCCTTTGTATGAAGAACCTTGATTATAGTTCCTTTGGTTTCCTCCTTGGTAGCAATCTCTAGCATAGTGGCCAAACTTGCCACATATGTAACATCCTTCGCCATCTTGATTCCTGTTTTGTTGATGTCGTCTTTCTCTTCCTCTTGATCTTCCTCTCCCTCTTTGTGATGAGGTGCCTTGGTCATGTCCTTGATTTCTTGAGTGGCCTTGCCTTCCTCCAAACCTTCCTTTGCCCCTTCCTTGTCCTTGTCTTCCTTTGCCCCTTTGATTACCTGCATAGAAAACTTGTGCATCTTTGCTTTTAGTTGAACTTCCACCTATGTTCATTTCTTCGGTGACCATGAGAGCAACCAATTGCTCAAAATCGGGAAGATTATCCCTTACATAAACTGAAGTGGTAAAGGGTTTCCACTTCTCATCATCTCTCAAACCATTGAGAGTATAAGCCACAAGATCGTCATCGTCTACGTGGCTTCCAATGGATCCCAATGCATCTGATAACTCCTTGACCTTAAGTATGTAGTCATTTATGCTACTCCGTGAGCTCTTCCTAAGGTTGTTGAGCTCATTCTTGAGTTGGATCTTCCTTGCTTTGGTGCTTGTTGAATAAAGCCTTTCAAGTGTCTCCCATACCTTCATGCTTGAATCCAGGTCTTGGATATGGCCGATCATGCTATTGCTAATGTGTTGAGAAAGAATAAAGATAACCCTCTTGTCTCTTTCATTCCATTCCCTAAAGGCCCTTCTCTGGTCATTGGTTGGATTCTCATCCAACCTAGGTCTTGGTTCACTTCCACTAATCAACCCCCAAAGGCCCTTGCCCATAAGATAGTTGGAGACCCTAAATCTCCATGGTTGATAGTTACCTTTGTCTAGCTTTTCAATTTGAGTGTTGAAGTCTCCCATATCTAGTCTTTGATACTTGACCTAGCCCTTGGCTAATGCTCCAATGTGTGTAAAATGAAAATGAGGCTCTGAGGTTACCTCAATCCAAAGCTTTCCTTACATGGACACCTTGTGCTCTTGCAAATTTGAGTAGAATAGCTCCCCCTTGATGTGAGCTACCTCCAAGAAGCTTTTGTTGATGCAACTCTTCAACCACCAACTCCAAGAGTTCTTCTTGCTTGTATGTGATACCTCCAAGATGCCCAAATGCTCTGATACCACTGATGGGGGAAGTATCTCAACCCCTAAGCAACGACGAAGCGTGAATGACCTCCACAGGTATCCTTCTTTGACCTCTGCACACCAAAAATTCTCTTTCTCAGAGCATATGCAGAGAATTCCAGTGACCTTTTGTAGACTTGTAGTAGACACCAAGAGCTTTCCAACAAACCAAATTTCACTTCAAATGGATGCCTACACAAGGAGCAACAATGTCTACAACATGAGCTAGTTGAATGCTCACAACTGCCAATCAAGCAGATACCTCACTTCACTGCAGCAAGCTTTTCTCAGAGATTATACAGAGAATGAATATCAAACTTTGGTCAACTTTAGAGGACTCTAATAGCTACCCAATGACACCAAAATCATAGCAAATGGATACATAGAGACGGAGAACCAGCCCTTACAACAGAGAGCAAAATATTTCCAACAGACCCTACACAAAGAGAGAGATATCAATCACACAACTTCACTAAAATGAATGTTGCTCCCAGCTTACTCAGAGAATGCTCCAGAGAATTGGTAAGCCTAAAATAGACTTTTATAGCTATCCAATGAGACAAGAATTACATCAAATGGATACCATATGAGGGAGAATCAATGCTAACAACTCAGGGGTAGAGAGTTGCAACACTGCCTGCGCACACACATAGATATGCCTACTAAAAGAAAACAAACAAGCAAGCAACAGGGTTGCTTAAGCAAGGGGCTTGCTTATCACAACTCCAGCACTTAGTGCTCACTTTACATGAGCTAAAACTCCAAGAAGATGGCCCAAAAGAAGTCGGGATACATGCTCCTTTTATAGTGAGAAGAGTGCCCCTAAAATCTAGGAACTACCTTTCCAAATCAGCCTCCTAACTTGGAGGAATTAGTTGAGATGACTTGGGGAGTGGTTGAGTGACTTTTCTTGATGGAATCTCGTGGCTTTTGGCTTCCTTTGATTGCTCCACATTTCCATAAAAGATTCCCCACGAATTTTTAGCTTGAAGCTTGACTTTTAACAATATACATATACATATACATATACATATACATATACATATACATTTACATATACATATACATATACATATACATATACATATACATATACATATACATATACATATACATATACATATACTTATACATATACACATACATATACGTATAGGTATACGTATACGTATATGTATACATATACATATACATATACACATACATATACAATTACATATACATATAGGTATACGTGTTAAAAGTCAAGCTTCAAGCTAAAAATTCGTGGGGAATCTTTTATGGAAATGTGGAGCAATCAAAGGAAGCCAAAAGCCACGAGATTCCATCAAGAAAAGTCACTCAACCACTCCCCAAGTCATCTCAACTAATTCCTCCAAGTTAGGAGGCTGATTTGGAAAGGTAGTTCCTAGATTTTAGGGGCACACCTCTCACTATAAAAGGAGCATGTATCCCGACTTCTTTTGGGCCATCTTCTTGGAGGTTTAGCTCATGTAAAGTGAGCACTAAGTGCTGGAGTTGTGATAAGCAAGCCCCTTGCTTAAGCAACCCCCTTGCTTGCTTGTTTGTTTTCTTTTAGTAGGCATATCTATGTGTGTGCGCAGGTAGTGTTGCAACTCTCTACCCCTGAGTTGTTAGCATTGGTTCTCCCTCATATGGTATCCATTTGATGTAATTCTTGTCTCATTGGATAGCTATAAGAGTCATTTTTATGCTTACCAATTCTCTGGAGCATTCTCTGAGTAAGCTGGGAGCAACATTCATTTTAGTGAAGTTGTGTGATTGATATCTCTCTCTTTGTGTAGGCTCTGTTGGAAATATTTTTCTCTCTGTTGTAAGGGCTGGTTCTCCTTCTCTATGTATCCATTTGCTATGATTTTGGTGTCATTGGGTAGCTATTAGAGTCCTCTAAAGTTGACATAAGTTTGAGATTCATTCTCTGTATAATCTCTGAGAAAAGTTTGCTGGAGTGAAGTGAGGTCTCTGCTTGACTAGCAGTTGTGAGCATTCAACTAGCTCATGTTGTAGACATTGTTTCTCTTTGTGTAAGCATCCATTTCAAGTGAAATTTGTTTTGTTGGAAAGCCCTTGGTGTCTACTACAGGTCTACAAAAGCTCACTGGAGTTCTCTGCATAAGCTCTGAGTAAGAGCATTTTTGGTGTGCAGAGGTAAAAGAAGGATACCTGTGGAGGTCATTCGCGCTTCATCGTTGCTTAGGGGTTGAGATACTTCCCCCATCAGTGGTATCAGAGCATTTGGGCATCTTGGAGGTATCACATACAAGCAAGAAGACCTCTTGGAGTTGGTGGTTGAAGAGTTGCATCAACAAAAGCTTCTTGGAGGTAGCTCACATCAAGGGGGAGCTATTCTACTCAAATTTGCAAGAGCACAAGGTGTCCATCTAAGGAAAGCTTTGGATTGAGGTAACCTCAGAGCCTCATTTTCATTTTACACACATTGGAGCATTAGCCAAGGGCTAGGTCAAGTATCAAAGACTAGATATGGGAGACTTCAACACTCAAATTGAAAAGCTAGACAAAGGTAACTATCAACCATGGAGATTTAGGGTCTCCAACTATCTTATGGGCAAGGGCCTTTGGGGGTTGATTAGTGGAAGTGAACCAAGACCTAGGTTGGATGAGAATCCAACCAATGACCAGAGAAGGGCCTTTAGGGAATGGAATGAAAGAGACAAGAGGGTTATCTTTATTCTTTCCCAACACATTAGCAATAGCATGATCGGCCATATCCAAGACCTGGATTCAAGCATGAAGGTATGGGAGACACTTGAAAGGCTTTATTCAACAAGCACCAAAGCAAGGAAGATCCAACTCAAGAATGAGCTCAACAACCTTAGGAAGAGCTCAGGGAGTAGCATAAATGACTACATACTTAAGGTCAAGGAGTTATCAGATGCATTGGGATCCATTGGAAGCCACGTAGACGATGACGATCTTGTGGCTTATACTCTCAATGGTTTGAGAGATGATGAGAAGTGGAAACCCTTTACCACTTCAGTTTATGTAAGGGATAATCTTCCCGATTTTGAGCAATTGGTTGCTCTCATGGTCACCGAAGAAATGAACATAGGTGGAAGTTCAACTAAAAGCAAAGATGCACAAGTTTTCTATGCAGGTAATCAAAGGGGCAAAGGAAGACAAGGACAAGGAAGGGGCAAAGGAAGGTTTGGAGGAAGGCAAGGCCACTCAAGAAATCAAGGACATGACCAAGGCACCTCATCACAAAGAGGGAGAGGAAGATCAAGAGGAAGAGGAGGACGACATCAACAAAACAGGAATCAAGATGGCGAAGGATGTTACATATGTGGCAAGTTTGGCCACTATGCTAGAGATTGCTACCAAGGAGGAAACCAAAGGAACTATAATCAAGGTTCTTCATACAAAGGCCAAGGTAATTATGCTTCTACAAGTTCAGAAAATGACAATCTCTTGATGATGCACATGAATGGGAATTCAAGCAAAGTAGATAACACTTGGTATATTGATAGTGGATGTAGCAACCATATGAGTTGCAATGCTTCTTGGTTTACTAATCTACATGTTCCCAAAGGTAAAGGACATGTAGAAACAGGTGATGATACAGCCCATGAGATCTCCCATGTTGGAGATGTAGCTTTGGATGACAAGGAGGAAGGAAGATGTCTCAAGGATGTCTTGCATGTACCTACCATCACAAAGAACTTGGTGTCCGTTGGGCAAATGGTTGAAAGAGGCTATCAAGTAAGGTTCAACAAAGGTGGATGCTTTGTGGAGAACCCTAAGCAAGGTTACAAAGTCATAGCAAGAGGAAAGAAGCAAGGGAGACTCTTCACTTTGGAGGTAAATTCTCATTCTACTCAACATGTCTACTTCACATATGGAAACAAGAGGATTTCGGAGTTGGACTTGTGGCACAAGAGGATAGGTCACATCAACATACAAAGAATGAAGGAAATGCAATTCAAGAGGCTGGTTGAAGGTCTTCCCAACTTCCAAGGACAAGGTATGAAGCATTTATGTGAATCTTGTCAACTAGGGAAGCAAGCGAGACTTCCATTCAAGAAGAGTGGCTACATAAGCCAACATCCATTGGAGTTGATACATACAGATGTGTGGGGGCCAACGAAAGAGCAATCCATTGGAGGTAACAAGTACTTTGTCACTTTTATAGATGATTGCACAAGGATGGTTTGGGTTTATTTCATCAAAAACAAATCAGATGTGTTTACATGTTTCAAAGCATTCAAGGCAATGGTAGAGAAGGAAACAGGTACATATATCAAGAAGCTAAGGTCCGATGGAGGGGGAGAATATTTCTCAAATGAGTTTTCTGATTTTTTAATGGATCAAGGCATCAAGAGGCAAGTAACATGCAGGTACACACCCCAACAAAATGGAGTAGCAGAGAGAAAGAATAGATACATTGCCGAGATCGCTAGAGCAATGCTTAATGAGATGAATGTACCTAACATGTTTTGGAGTGATGCAGCAAATACCGCCGTGTATCTAATGAATAGGGCTCCTACCTCAGGGATCCATGGCTTGACACCATATCAAGCCTATTATGGTAAGAAACCTGATCTTTCCCACTTGAAGATATTTGGATGTACTTGTTATGTACATGTGCCAAGTGAATTGAGGCACAAGCTACAACCAAAGGCAGAAAAGTGTGTGTTTCTAGGATATTCAAATGATCATAAAGGTTACAGGTGCTTCAACCCAAATACAAAGGACTTGAGGATATCAAGGGATGTAGCATTTGATGAGCTACTCCCTTGGTATAAGAAGTATGATTGTATGCAGGACTATGAAGAAGAAAAGCATGGACATGATGAAGAACAAATCGACCTAGAGCTAAGCGGCCCAAGGTGTTCCATCAATGAAGATAGTTCAAGCATGAACTCACCATGGAGGGGGAGATCTTCATCAAGCTATGAAGCACAATCAATCAACAAAGGCAAAGCAACATTGGTGGAGTTGGATGAAGAAGGTAATGAAGTTGAAGATGATGAAGGACACATGATGGAGAAAGAAGCCACGTCAAAGAAAGAGATCAAGTTCCCAAGGCAAAGGAGGTTTATTCCTCCAAAAGGTGAAGAAAGGAAGTCTTCTAGAGTTAAGTATCCAACTCAAAGGTTTACTTATGATTCATACATGGCAACACATTATGCATATATGAACAAAGTAGTAGAAGATCATGAGCCCGATTGCTATGAAGATGCAAGCAGGTACACCGAATGGAAAGAGGCAATGCAAGAAGAGATCGACGCACTTGAGGAAAATCAAACATGGACTCTAGTGCCCAAGAAGGAGAACATGAAGGTAATAGGTAATAAGTGGGTGTATAAAGTAAAGAGGAATTCAGATGGATCTATTTCTAGGTTCAAAGCAAGATTGGTGGCCAAGGGTTTTGCACAAACCTATGGAGTGGACTTTGAAGAGACATTCAGCCCCGTGGCAAAGATGAGCACCATTAGGACACTCATTGCAATGGCTGCTAGCAAAGGATGGAAGCTCTTCCAATTGGATATCAAGAATGCCTTTCTCAATGGAGACTTGGAAGAAGAGGTATACATGGAGCAACCACTAGGTTTTGTTCATAAAGAGTTTCCACATCATGTTTGTAGGTTGAAGAAGGCACTTTATGGCCTAAAGCAAGCTCCAAGGGCTTGGAACCAAAGATTGGTGGACTATTTGATCAAATGTGGTTACAATCAATGCAAGGCGGATCCATCTCTCTTCATCAAACAAAGAGGAGAACTTGTGGTCTACATGTGTGTGTATGTAGATGATCTTATCATTACAGGTAATGATACAAAGGGCATTGAGGAGATCAAGGCAAAGCTTGGAAAGGAGTTTAGGATCTCTGATCTTGGAGATCTTAGGTATTTTCTTGGCATTGAAGCTGTATACAAAGAAGAAGGTATTATGCTCATACAAAGGAAGTATATTCTAGACCTACTTGAGAGGTTTGGGATGCTACATTGCAAGCCTATTTCAAATCCCATGGAAGTTAATGTAAAGCTAAGCTCCATTGATGGAGAGCCATTAGAGGATGTAACTTTGTATCGATCTATTGTAGGCTCTTTCAATTATGCCACAATAACCAGGCCTGACATAGCATATGGAGTTGGAGTGTTATCACAATTTATGCATAGTCCAAGGACTACACACTTGCAAGCTGCAAGAAGAATGTTGCGATATCTCAAAGCCACTATAAATGAAGGATTGTTCTACTCATTTGATGATGATATGCAGGTCAAAGCTTATTCCGATGCCGATTGGGCCGGTTCGAAGGAAGATAGAAGGAGTACAAGTGGTTACCTAGTCATGCTAGGTAGCAAGATCATCTCATGGATTTCAAAGAAGCAACCCACGGTGGCATTATCTTCCACCGAGGCTGAGTATAGAGCTTTGGCTCAAGTCACATGTGAGCTAATGTGGATTAAGAAGTTATTTATGGAGCTTAATTTGCAGGTTGACACATATCCAATTTTTTGTGACAACATGAGTAGCATTCATCTAGCATCGAACCCTGTCTATCATGCTAGAACCAAGCATATTGAAGTGCACTATCACTTCATAAGGGAAAAGGTGATATCCAAGGAAGTTTCAGTACATCATATTGGTACTAAGGACCAAGTTGCGGACATGTTTACAAAGGCTTTGGATGGGATGAAGATTTCAAAATTCAAGCAATGCATCAACATGAAGGAGCTTGGATGAGGATGAAGAATTGAAGCTTGAGGGGGAGTGTTAAAAGTCAAGCTTCAAGCTAAAAATTCGTGGGGAATCTTTTATGGAAATGTGGAGCAATCAAAGGAAGCCAAAAGCCACGAGATTCCATCAAGAAAAGTCACTCAACCACTCCCCAAGTCATCTCAACTAATTCCTCCAAGTTAGGAGGCTGATTTGGAAAGGTAGTTCCTAGATTTTAGGGGCACACCTCTCACTATAAAAGGAGCATGTATCCCGACTTCTTTTGGGCCATCTTCTTGGAGGTTTAGCTCATGTAAAGTGAGCACTAAGTGCTGGAGTTGTGATAAGCAAGCCCCTTGCTTAAGCAACCCCCTTGCTTGCTTGTTTGTTTTCTTTTAGTAGGCATATCTATGTGTGTGCGCAGGTAGTGTTGCAACTCTCTACCCCTGAGTTGTTAGCATTGGTTCTCCCTCATATGGTATCCATTTGATGTAATTCTTGTCTCATTGGATAGCTATAAGAGTCATTTTTATGCTTACCAATTCTCTGGAGCATTCTCTGAGTAAGCTGGGAGCAACATTCATTTTAGTGAAGTTGTGTGATTGATATCTCTCTCTTTGTGTAGGCTCTGTTGGAAATATTTTTCTCTCTGTTGTAAGGGCTGGTTCTCCTTCTCTATGTATCCATTTGCTATGATTTTGGTGTCATTGGGTAGCTATTAGAGTCCTCTAAAGTTGACATAAGTTTGAGATTCATTCTCTGTATAATCTCTGAGAAAAGTTTGCTG
>CM035437.1:11067398-11069898 GCA_020310875.1 Ceratopteris richardii | reverse complement strand
CTGCTAGTCAAGCAGATAGCTCACAGAGAATGAACCTCAAACCTGGGTTAGCTTTAGAGGACTCTAATAGCTACCCAATGACACCAAAATCATAGCAAATGGATACATAGAGAAGGAGAACCAGCCCTTACAATAGAGAGCAAAATATTTCCATTAAAGCCTACACACCGAGAGAGATATCAATCACAGAACTTCACTAAAATAAATGTTGGTCCCAGATTACTCAGAGAATGATCCATAGCCTTTGTGAGCATAAAAAAGACTCTAATAGCTATCCAATGAGACAAGAATTACATCAAATGGATAGAATATGAGGGAGAACCAATGCTAACAACTCAGGGGTAGAGAGTAGCAACACTGCCTGCGCACACACATAGATATGCCTACTAAAAGAAAACAAACAAGCAAGCAAGGGGCTAGCTTAAGCAAGGGGCTTGCTTATCACAACTCCAGCACTTAGTGGTCACTTTACATGAGCTAAAACTCCAAGAAGATGGGCCAAAAGAAGTCGGGATACATGCTCCTTTTATAGTGAGAAGTGTGCCCCTAAAATCTAGGAACTACCTTCCCAAATCAGTCTCCTAACTTGGAGGATTTAGTTGAGATGAATTGGGGAGTGGTTGAGTGACTTTTCTTGATGGAATGTTGTGGCTTTTGGCTTCCTTTGATTGCTCCACATGTCCATAAAAGATTCCCCATGAATTTGTAACTTGAAGCTTGACTTTTAACACTCCCCCTCAAGCTTCAATTCTTCATCCTCATCCAAGCTCTTTCATGTTGATGCTTTGCTTGAATTTTGAAATCTGCATTCCATCCAAAGCCTTTGTAAACATGTCGGCAACTTGGTCTTTGGTACCAATATGATGTACTGAAACTTCCTTGGATATCACCTTTTCCCTTATGAAGTGATAGTGCACTTCAATATGCTTGGTTCTAGCGTGATAGACAGGATTCGATGCTAGATGAATGCTACTCATATTGTCACAAAAAATTGGATATGTGTCAACCTGCAAATTAAGCTCCATAAATAACTTCTTAATCCACATTAGCTCACATGTGACTTGAGCCAAAGCTCTATACTCAGCCTCGGTGGAAGATAATGCCACCGTGGGTTGCTTCTTTGAAATCCATGAGATGATCTTGCTACCTAGCATGACTAGGTAACCACTTGTACTTCTTCTATCCTCCTTGGAACCGGCCCAATCCGCATCAGAATAAGCTTTGACCTGCATATCATCATCAAATGAGTAGAATAATCCTTCATTTATAGTGGCCTTGAGATATCGTAACATTCTTCTTGCAGCTTGCAAGTGTGTAGTCCTTGGACTATGCATAAATTGTGATAACACTCCTTCTCCATATGCTATGTCAGGCATAGTTATTGTGGCATAATTGAAAGAGCCTACAATACAGCGATAAAAAGTTACATCCTCTAATGGCTCTCCATCAATGGAGCTTAGCTTTACAATAACTTCCATGGGATTTGAAATAGGCTTGCAATGTAGCATCCCAAACCTCTCAAGTAGGTCTAGAATATACTTCCTTTGTATGAGCATAATACCTTCTTCTTTATATACAACTTCAATGCCAAGAAAATACCTAAGATCTCCAAGATCAGACATCCTAAACTCCTTTCCAAGGTTTGCCTTGATCTTCTCAATGCCCTTTGTATCATTACCTGTAATGATAAGATCATCTACATACACACACATGTAGACTACAAGTTCTCCTCTTTACCTTCCAACATCGTAAATCTACGATCTTACCATCACAACGCTCTTCCTCGAAGCTCTCTCCCCGGCAACGGCGCCAAAAATTGGTGTAACTCAAGCGTAAGCACCACCTCCTTTACTTGTCAATCCGCGGAGACGTGAGGACCGGTATGAAGACCACGAGCAAGTGAAGGCACAAGTGTGTGAGTGAAAGCACACAAACATGCACACACACACGCACACACGGTAAGATCAAAGAGAGTAACAATGGAAGGACTTTGATTACAAAATAAATCTATTAAAAAACTGAAATCTACAAGAAGCTAACCCCAAAAATGAGCTCTCTAGCTCTTTTTATAGTTTTTGGACTAGTTTTGGCCCTGTCCAGACCTAGTGTCCTGCCTAGTTAAAAATTAGGTTCTAGGGCTTATTTGAGGGCTCAAATGAAGTCTAAAAATTATGAAAATTGGTAGGATGATACTTCTAATACTCCTCAAGCTCGAGGACTCTTTGGCTTGACAAAATGGAGTTACAAAAATAGAAAATGGTATTTACAATGGTTTTAGTGATGGAAATCACTATTTTTGTAGGGGATTCTTCTAAAAAGCTGACATGTACTTCTTGGAGCTCCCTACTTGCTCCTTCTTCTTGTGTGTCCACCTCTTAGATGTGATCCTATGCTTTGTCCTTGACCTTCAACTTCAACACATATACATATACATATACATATACATATACATATACATATACATATACATATACATATATATATACATATACATATACAT
>CM035437.1:11059898-11062398 GCA_020310875.1 Ceratopteris richardii | reverse complement strand
ATATGTATATGTATATGTATATGTATATGTATATGTATATGTATATGTATATTATGTATATGTATATGTATATGTTTATGTATACGTATATCTATATGTATATGTATACGTATAGGTTTACGTATATGTATACGTATAGGTATACGTATATGTATATGTATATGTATACGTATAGGTATACATATATGTATATGTATATGTATATGTATATGTATATGTATATGTATATGTATATGTATATGTATATTGATATGTATATGTATATGTATATGTATATGTATATGTATATGTATATGTATAGTCATATACATATACATAGCTTTGGATGACAAGGAGGATGGAAGATGTCTCAAGGATGTCTTGCATGTACCTGCCATCACAAAGAACTTGGTGTCCGTTGGGCAAATGGTTGAAAGAGGCTATCAAGTAAGATTCAACAAAGGTGGATGCTTTGTGGAGAACCCTAAGCAAGGTTACAAGGTCATAGCAAGAGGAAAGAAGCAAGGGAGACTCTTCACTTTGGAGGTAAATTCGCATTCCACTCAACATGTGTACTTCACATATGAAACAAGACAATTTCGGAGTTGGACTTGTGGCACAAGAGGATAGGTCACATCAACATACAAAGAATGAAGGAAATGCAATTCAAGAGGCTGGTTGAAGGTCTTCCCAACTTCCAAGGACAAGGTATGAAGCATTTATGTGAATCTTGTCAACTAGGCAAGCAAGCGAGACTTCCATTCAAGAAGAGTGGCTACATAAGCCAACATCCATTGGAGTTGATACATACAGATGTGTGGAGGCCAACCAAAGAGCAATCCATTGGAGGTAACAAGTACTTTGTCACTTTTATAGATGATTGCACAAGGATGGTTTGGATTTATTTCATAAAAAAGAAATCAGATGTGTTTACATGTTTCAAAGCATTCAAGGCAATGGTAGAGAAGGAAACAGGTACATATATCAAGAAGCTAAGGTCCGATGGAGGGGGAGAATATTTCTCCAATGAGTTTTCTGATTTTTTAATGGATCAAGGCATCAAGAGGCAAGTAACATGCAGGTACACACCCCAACAAAATGGAGTAGCAGAGAGAAAGAATAGATACATTGCCGAGATCGCTAGAGCAATGCTTAATGAGATGAATGTACCTAACATGTTTTGGAGTAATGTAGCAAATACTATCGTGTATCTAATGAATAGGGATCCTACCTCAGGGATCCATGGCTTGACACCATATCAAGCCTATTATGGTAAGAAACCTGATCTTTCCCACTTGAAGATATTTGGATGTACTTGTTATGTACATGTGCCAAGTGAATTGAGGCACAAGCTACAACCAAAGGCAGAAAAGTGTGTGTTTCTAGGATATTCAAATGATCATAAAGGTTACAGGTGCTTCAACCCAAACACAAAGGACTTGAGGATATCAAGGGATGTAGCATTTGATGAGCTACTTCCTTGGTATAAGAAGTATGATTGTATGCAGGACTATGAAGAAGAAAAGCATGGACATGATGAAGAACAAATCGACCTAGAGCTAAGCGGCCCAAGGTGTTCCATCAATGAAGATAGTTCAAGCATGAACTCACCATGGAGGGGGAAATCTTCATCAAGCTATGAAGCACAATCAATCAACAAAGGCAAAGCAACATTGGTGGAGTTGGATGAAGAAGGTAATGAAGTTGAAGATGATGAAGGACACATGATGGAGAAAGAAGCCACGTCAAAGAAAGAGATCAAGTTCCCAAGGCAAAGGAGGTTTATTCCTCCAAAAGGTGAAGAAAGGAAGTCTTCTATAGTTAAGTATCCAACTCAAAGGTTTACTTATGATTCATTCATGGCAACGCATTATGCAATATGAACAAAGTAGTAGAAGATCATGAGCCCGATTGCTATGAAGATGCAAGCAGGTACACCGAATGGAAAGAGGCAATGCAAGAAGAGATCAATGCACTTGAGGAAAATCAAACATGGACTCTAGTGCCCAACAAGGAGAACATGAAGGTAATAGGTAATAAGTGGGTGTATAAAGTAAAGAGGAATTCATATGGATCTATTTCTAAGTTCAAAGCAAGATTGGTGACCAAGGGTTTTGCACAAACCTATGGATTGGACTTTGAAGAGACATTCAGCCCCGTTGCAAAGATGAGCACCATTAGGAAACTCATTGCAATGGCTGCTAGCAAAGGATGGAAGCTTTTCCAATTGGATATCAAGAATGCCTTTCTCAATGGAGACTTGGAAGAAGAGGTATACATGGAGCAACCACTAGGTTTTGTTCATAAAGAGTTTCCACATCATGTTTGTAGGTTGAAGAAGGCACTTTATGGCCTAAAGCAAGCTCCAAGGGCTTGGAACCAAAGATTGGTGGACTATTTGATCAAATGTGGTTACAATCAATGCAAGGCGGATCCATCTCTCTTCATCAAACAAAGAGGAGAACTTGTCGTCTACATGTGTGTGTATGTAGATGATCTTATCGTTACATGTAATGATACA
>CM035437.1:11039898-11054898 GCA_020310875.1 Ceratopteris richardii | reverse complement strand
CTTATGGTTTCCCCATCATGCATTGCTTTTCAGTTCTCATGCATTGATGTATGCATTCCATTGGTGCAACCTCTATGCATAGCTAACAAATATCATTCACATGCACCCCTTCATTCTTGGCAATTTATACTTCCTTGGGTACCCGAGTGTGCAAGTGCACCATGCCATAAAACAAAAACATGCATGGCCTTGATATTTAGAAAGAAACGCTTTCTCTATGCTCATACTCATCCACACGTTTTTTGAATAGGCAAATTAAAAGAAAGTAGCTCAAAAGATCTAGCTACACAGAATCGGCCATGCATGATCATATGTGCATGAGCTATTGTAGGCATGCATATGGGCAATCTATCATATGAAAAGGCCCATCAAATATGAAAATAGAAAAACTGAAAGAAAAATGTATAAACTTGCAGAGAAATAATGGGAAAATCCATGCATCCATCAAAAATTATCGAATAGGAGCTAGAGGTGTGCTCTTCATCTCTCCCGCTTAGCTCGATGTGGTGCCTCGCAGTAACAAAAGGTAGCGGAAGAAGAGGAACATTGTCGGGAAGCAACAGCTCTTTAGGTTCTCGATCATTTCATGCTGCAGATGAAGAAAATACATGCCAGGAAACAAACAAGGCCTTGTTCGCAGTCGATATTGGAGGCTCTCGTACTGAGAGAGGCAAATCATCCGAGATTCATGATGGTTGCGGTGTCCGTCGGCAAGATGAAGATTTTGAACGAAATTGCTTCAGGGTAGAAAAAACAAACAAGCGCGAGTGCTTAACATAATTGCGATCTGTCAGGCACGTCATGGGTCGAAATGTCACTGCAGCACTGAAATGTTTTCATTTTCGCATGAAAATGAATATCAATCAGATCACGAACGAAACGTGCATCATGGTAGAAAATAGAGAATGTTTCTTTCCATCCGGATGATGAGGTGAGATAATCGAACGATCCTAGAACTGTACTGCAGCATCATCTTCCTTACTAGAGCCGTGCCAAGAAAAGGCATTTACAGGGAGTCCGGCAGAAGCCGTGGGGTTGCGCGCGTCGCCCTCTGTATTGTAGTGCCTCAGAAACCTGGGGTAATTGGGCAGCTGAGATTAGGGACCATAAGAAAGCTGCGCACGATATTGGAATCTCTAATAGAGGAAGGAAGATCAAACGCGCAGGCTGGAGAAGAACAAGAACTACAAGGTTCAGTCGACGAAGGAGAACGCTATTGCGGCAGTACAAGAGAGTCTGGAATCGAAAGCAACGGAGTATGTGTCCGTCGAGCTGACTGAGAGGAGACCTCTACTGCAGCATTATGTACTCCCGATGAGGGCTTGCCAAGAACAGCGCATGGCGCATTGGATGAGGCTAAAGACTGCCTTCCTGCTGACAAGGGATCGAATCCGGAATTCTATAAATAGTGCGCGTAATCATTTTGGCTAATCTAACCAACAACGAGGAGTACTTCGACTGCATACGGTGAGGAGTACTTCGATTGAGCTAAAGGATTGCTCAATACCACTGTTGTGGAAGGACTCCATAGCCTTCACACAAGACTAACTAGCAAGGCCACACCCTAAAAGAGAGATGAGTTTTCACTCAACCAACCCCTCCAATATATAGCTCCAAGACCAAGGGGGTAAGTCCTCAAGAGGACATGTGTAACTTCCATCACATGGGTCCCTAAGGTGTTCACAGAGTTTCCAAGCTTAGGAAATCACATGAAATCACATGGCTTCTAAAAGAAGACTCTCAGGGGGTAAGTCCTTCTCAAGTCCTTCTCAAGAGGACATGTGTTTCCAAGCTTAGGAAATCACATGAAATCACATGGCTTCTAAAAGAGACTCTCAGGGGGTAAGTCCTTCTCAAGAGGACATGTGTAACTTCCATCACATGGGTCCCTAAGGTGTTCACAGAGTTTCCAAGCTTAGGAAATCACATGAAATCACATGGCTTCTTAAAGAAGACTCTCCAAGCTCTCACGTGCAAGCCAAGTGGCTAGGAGAAGCTTCCAATTAAGCCTAAGGTACTCAACCTTAGAGAATTAGCCCTAAGGTTCAAGACCCATCTAAAAGGGGTAAATAAACCCATAAATCCCAAGGGGGTAAGTCCTTCTCAAGAGGACATGTGTAACTTCCATCACATGGGTCCCTAAGGTGTTCACAGAGTTTCCAAGCTTAGGGGGTAAGTCCTTCTCAGGGGGTAAGTCCTTCTCAAGAGGACATGTGTAACTTCCATCACATGGGTCCCTAAGGTGTTCACAGAGTTTCCAAGCTTACGAAATCACATGAAATCACATGGCTTCTAAAAGAAGACTCTCCAAGCTCTCACGTACAAGCCAAGTGGCTAGGAGAAGCTTCCAATTAAGCCTAAGGTACTCAACCTTAGAGAATTAGCCCTAAGGTTCAAGACCCATCTAAAAGGGGTAAATAAACCCATAAATCCCAAGGGTTTCACACCTAGAAACCCAAGGGTTCTGCCCCTTAGACCCATGTAATTATACAAAAGTTTAGGAAAAACCTAGCGAGATGTCCTATTCCAGAGTTACCCACTCCAACCAAACAAGTGGCTTTATTCTTAGATGGGTTGTTGAGTACCAAGTTGAGATCATATGTGTACTTGAAGGGCCCTAGAACCATAGAAGAGTGTGTACGCATGTGCATAGACATTGAGGATGACCTAGGGGAGGAATTAGAGCTTTCAAAAATCTATAGAGATTCAGATAGCTCTACTAGCCTCAATTCAAATACATCCACGTCTATTGAGGAATTCGCGGAGAAAGTAGCTCAGAAGTTAGGAGTCTCAAGCAAACAAACACCAAGGTTTGCCCCAGTGAAAAGATGTTATACTTGTTGAGGTGACCATATGGAAAATGTATGTTCCATTATGGCTCAACCCCAAGTGAACCCTAGCAGCCAATATTGCACTATAGAGCGAAGATACACTAACAATACTACACAAGACTATCCCTATAACAAACAAACTCTCAGACAAAATTATCCTCAACCATATCCACGACAGGGAAGATACCAGAACTAGTACCCACCACAACAATATGGCAGACCACAACAGCCCTATCAACAACCCTACCAAACCTAACAAAGGCCTCAACCTGTGTTAGCTCAACAACCTCCTACTCCAGCCAATGTGATTCGAGTGAAGTAAGCAGCTGCAGAAGAGAATTTGAATAGAGCCATAGTGCCAATAACACCATTGCTTTCAGAAAATGACCCTAGTGATCATAGTTTTGACTCTACTCACATTGATAGCCCACAAACTTACTACATGCATTCACTTGAGCATAATGAGTCATAATATTATGAAGACCCGAGTGAACCTAGTTGGGAGCTAGAGTATGCAAATTTCATGTATGCAAACCCCAACTCTAGACCTCGACCTAGGCAGATAAGACCCCGATTTCTTGGAGGAACGTGCTATCGATGTCATGGAGATCACCTCATTTGTGATTGCCCTATGCCTGCACCTACACAACCCCAATCTGTGACAATTCAGGGTTTTTGTCCCGATTGTGGGAAAGAGCATCTCTTGCAAGATTGTCCTAAGAACTCCAACAATATACCAAAAATCACTCCTATCAACGTTATTGGGTTAGTAGTAGACTCTACAGGAAGTGTAACTTCCACTACACCAGTGCAAGCGGTCGCTAGAGCTCAAGCTTTGTAGAAAAACCAAGGTTTAGGCTAGGAAAAGAGTTCTGAGGTTAGTGAAACTAAGAGCATAACCAAGAAGAGGACCAGAGCTTGGAAGGATATTCGAGAAATAATGAAAAGGCAATGGGAAAAGAAGATGAGTGAACTCGAGGAAAGTCTAAGAGAAACGAAAGCCAAGATAATTGAACTCACATCTCAAACTCACTCTCACACTACTCCACACCCACCATTCCCATCTCCATCCAATCCACCACCTTCCAACCCACCTCACACAATCCCACCACCCCCTAGAGTAGGATCAGTCTTAGCAGATCCCACTCCTTAGGACCTAGACATGATGCTTAAGGCATATCAGGCCAGACTTCAAGAAGGGCCAAACGTAACAGATCATGAAAAGTTTTACCCTAGAGTAGAACTAGAGCTTGAATGAACTAAAATTTGTGCTAAGATGGTGGACTTGGCTCAAACCATGTTTGAAGCCATTCGCATTTTGACTTCTCTAGTTCAGCTAAGACACAGTTGCACTTTGATGGACTGTTAGAAAGATTGGAGAGGCTAATTGCAAAATTTGAAAAGGACCCCACCTCTCAAAGTAAGGACAAGGAAAGTGAAAGGATAGGCCTTCCTGCCCAGGAAGCTTATGTGCCTAACTCCACAGAAGCAGATGCATCTTCTTCTATGAATCAATATTCACGAGAATTCTTGTGAAAGATTCAAGAAGAAAAATGGGCTAAAGAAGTGAAGTTCCTCCTGCCATTGAACTTGTGGATGATGCGCATGCTCAATTCCCACAAGACATTCCTTCCATTTATGAAGAGCAGGAGAGTGCCAAATCTCATGAGAGATTAGACTTCGATTCTAATTCCTTACAGGAACTACCCCATTTCACAGGCCCATGGGAAGCTAAGTCTACTTGTATGAGAGCACCCACAGTCATGATAAGCTAAGTCTACTTGTATGAGAGCACCCACAGTCAAAGAATACAGAGGTAGTGAAGAACACTACAGTGCAGTGCAATCTCACTTTAGAAGAGCTACTCAAAGTTAAGCCAGAGTTATGGAAACATGTAGCCAACCTAGTGCCAAAAGTAGCAAAACCTCGTTCCTAGGTAGGATCTCATAGAATAGTGCCGAAAATACCCTTGGACAAGATAGGAGACATGAGTGAAGGAGAAGAGGGAAACACCAATCTTCCCATTACCCATCAAGGTTACACCACCAAGGCAATTTTGGACTCAAGTGCAGGAGTGGAAATTGCTACCACTTCCCTATGGAAGTGATGGGGCAATCCAGCACTCGAGCCTACGAGAATGAAATTACAAATGGCCGATGGTCACATAGAAAGATCCTTAGGACTACTAGAAAGAATAACTCTCACTACATGTGGTGTCGAGTTCGAGCATACTTTTGCCATATGTGACTTTAGCAAAAATCAAGCCTATGAGATGATTTGGGGAAAACCATTTATGTTGCAGTTGCAAGTGGTACAAGATCGGGGAAACAATTCTTTGTATTTGCAACACTTAGGTGTTACAACCAAAGTCAATCTCAAGGATTACTCTCATAGAGACATACCCCCTATTCAATGGAATCCCATCCATAGAGCTAAGGATGATACAGAATCAGTGGATTCCATAGGATTAGGATCCTCATGGATGCATGAAGACACTCACTTATGGATGTGCAAAGTAGTCGTAGAAGAAGAGAAGAGAGAAAAAGCCAGATAGGTAGGTGTGAAAGAAACACATAGATCAATTCAAGACCCAACCTATGCACCTGTAGTATTTCTTGAAAAAAAATTTGAACCTCATGGTTGGGCAAAAATTTTAGCAACAATGGATGTAGCCATCAATGAAGAACAATCGACACCCCACTGTGACGAGGATGCCTATGACATTTCAGGCTTCACAATAGAGCCAATCATGTGTGATTTGGTTATTGAAGAATGTGAACCTAGCACTGATGCATTCGAGGATGCAAGTGACTCCGATCTAGAGTCAATCATTATGGACCCACCTTTTGCATCCGATGAGGAATATTTCTACGAAGTAGAAGTTCACCCTTAGAGACATGGAGGAATTACAAATGACATGAGATTATCCACATAGGTAACCACTAAGAATGAGGGCAAGAAAAGGAAGAAGAGAGAAGTCACACCAGAGGACGAAGAATCTTTATTTGAGGTCCCTGAAAACTTTAAGAAGTATGAGATAGAAGATAGGAGAGTCATGATAAGAATTCCTAAACGTGATGCACAAGTAGGAGAGGTCTATGATAACAAGGAAACCACCAAGAAAATTGTTGTAACCATAGAAGAGGGAGAAGAAAAATGCACGTACATAGGACATGACCTAACTAAGGAAGAAGAGCACAAGCTGATAGCCTTGCTATGAGAATACAAAGATGTTTCTGCTTGGAGTTACAAGGACTTGAAAGGTGTAGACCTTAACATATGCTCACATATAGTTCCCATGACCTCAGATGCCAAATCCTCTAAACAGAAGCCATACACCTGTAATGACAACTATGCTGCCAAGATCAAAGAAGAGATAGATCACTTGGTGGAAGCTAGATTCATCTATGAAATTGAGCACACTGAATGGGTATCCCCCATTGTAGTGGTGCCCAAAAAGAATGGAAAATTACGTGTATGCATTGACTTCAAAAAAGTTAATGCAGCCACTATTAGAGATAGTTATCCGCTTCCTATCACCGAGAATCTCTTAGAAAGAATAGCAGGCAAGGAGGTCGACAGTTTCCTTGATGGCTTCTCTGGTTACAATCAGGTAGCCATTGGTCCAGAAGATTAGCATAAGACGGATTTTGCCATAGAGTGGGGCATATTTGCTTTTCGGGTAATGCCATTTGGTCTCATCAATGTGCCTCCTACCTTTCAGAGGCTGATGTGTCATGTATTTAAAGAATTCTTGAGGAAGAATTTGGAAGTCTATGATCTCTGTTTTCATTCCAACATTAGACAAACCCATATCCCTAAGTTGAGAGCTATCTTTGACAAATGTAGAGAATATCAAGTCTGCTTGAACCCAAAAAAGTGTGTTTTTATGGTCAGGAAAGGCAAGATTCTAGGACACATATTGTCCAAAAATGGCATATCCATTGATGAGGAGAAAGTGAGAGCTATTGCAAAGCTACCGAGGCCAAGGAATGTCAAGGAGGTAAGGGCTTTCATGGGGCATTGTGGCTATTATCGCCGATTCATTCATATGTATGTGATCATTGCAAAGCCCCTGTACTCCCTTTTGACTAACTTCGAGTGGACTGAGGGATGTGAAAACTCCTTTAATGAGCTCAAGAGAAGATTGTGTTCGGCACCAATCTTGACTACCCGAGATTGCAACAAGCCATTTCATGTGCATGTGGATGCATCCAAATATGCTATTGGATGTGTGCTAGCACAACCTATGGGTGAAGGTAACATGGACCTACCAATTTCTTATGCAAGTAGGCAATTGAATGCTGCAGAAAGGAATTACACCACTACTGAACGAGAAGGACTAGGCATGGTGTATGCGGTAAAAAAGTTTAGACACTATTTTCTTGCAAATAAGTTTAAATTATTTTTACTAATCATCAAGCTCTACTGTACTTGGTAAACAAGCTTTGCAATACACGCAAATTAGTAAGATGGTTCCTCTTACTAATGGAATATGACTTTGAGGTAGTGGTGAGGAAAGGAAAGACTCACTTGAGAGCAGATCACATCCCAAGAGGCCCCACAAGGAGTATCAGATGATCTCCCTGGTGCTTACTTATTCAATTTGGAAGTTGTACCACAGTGGGCCAAGACATTAGTGCCAATATTGACATATGGGCCTAAACATCCAGTAATGAACACTCAAGATAGGGAGGTAATAAAAGCCCAAAAGTACCATATCATGGCAGGAAGTATGTACAAGCACATAGATCAAGGGATATTAGCTTGTTGTGTGGAAGAGGAGGAGCACGCAAAATGGTTGAAATTAGCACATGTGGGTGCACTAGAGCAACACTACTCAAGGCAAAGAACTTTATAGACACTAAGGAGACTCGGAGTGCACTGGCTGACTATGGAAGCAGATGTCCATAGGTTGTGTAAGGAATGCTTAGTCGATCGTACTAGACCACCTGTGGAGAACGCTACACTATACCAAATGTCTCTAATACGAGATTGGAGTGAACCACTGGTAGCCTTCCTGAGGACGAAAACATTCCCTTGAGATATGACCATGGCTAGGCAAAGAAGTTTAGAACAAGAAGCCCTAGATTACACACTCATTGGTGATAATCTATACAAGCATGGAAAAGATAGATATCTGAGACTATGCATCCATGAGAGTGAATATCTAAAGATCTTGGAAAATACTCACCAAGGTGTAGCAGGAGGGCACTTTGGACCAGACTCTGTGATTAAGGCAATCCTATTTGCACGCTTGTGGTGGCCAACCCTTCACATGGATGCACATACCTATGTGAAGTGGTGTGACATTTGTCAGTGAACACAATATCCCATACGTAAAGATGAGATGCCTTTGAAACCCATGATGGGTGGAGGTGCATTCTCTAAGTGGGGAATAGACTTTGTAGGTCCTATTAACCCCCCAGCTAAAAGTTCACATGGTGAATACATTATTGTCACCACAGATTACCTCACCAAGTGGGTATAAGTAAAATCCACAACAAAGAATGATGCTCAAACGATAGCTAAGTTTTTATTTGAGAATGTGTTCACTAGATATGGGCTACCGATAGAGCTAGTAAGTGACAGAGGTACTCACTTCTTGAATGAAGTCATTGAAAATCTTCTCCAAGATAGTACATAAGAAGTGTGCCCCCTATCATCCACAAGCTAATGGACAAGCCGAGAGCACCAATAAGATCCTTTGTAATGTGCTGACAAATAATAAACGCTGCAATTGGGACAGACAACTACACCATGTTGTTTGGGCATATGGAGTGGCTTATAAAACGGTATTCCAAGCCACACGATTTGAGATGGTGTTTGGCCAAAATGTAGTGCTACCAATGGACTTCTTGATACCTATGCGAAAAGTAGCACAGGAGCATGAGTGGCCAGGTCATGAACTCTCTTCGAGGATCTTTGATCTTGAATGGTTAGGTGAAACGAGATTGAGAGCAGCCACAGAGATTTATGCAACCAAGAAAAGACAAAAGGCATACTTCGATGCCCATGTAAAGGATAAGGGCTTGAAAGCTAGAGACTTAGTTTTGGTGTACACCCTGAAACAACATGCACGGAAATTGGAAAAGAGAGGGTATGGGCCAATGATTATTAACAGAATATCAAAAAGTAGGGCAATCCAATTAGCCACCTTAGAAGGCGATATCCTACCAAGTTACATTAGTGGATGCCGAGTCAAATTATATCAAGAACCCCTCATGAAGGAAATGCTTAATCGACTTAATACTGCCAAGAAACGCAAAGAAGAAGAAAACCAAATCCAAGAGGAAGTGTAGACCAGAGGCTTTGGAACAAATTGGAAGAATGAAATTGAGAAGACAGGGTAGAGAACAGCCTAGTACAGATGCCTATGCAGCTCCAAGATATCACATGGATATGTGTGAAGTCTCAGGTGTAGGTTCCCATAGAATAATTGACCGACATCCTTTTGTGACTTTAGAGATAGGACAAGGAAATAGTGCAAGGATTGTAGGGGCCTTGATTGACTCAGGGTGCAGCCACTAGTGCGATTAGACTTTCTTATTGTCAAGAATTGAAATTAAGTGTCAATCCTATGGAAGCATACCTCATAGGATTGGGAGGTGTGGAAACCCCTTGCTAGTGTGTCAAGACAAGGATCTCACTGAACCTCTTGTCTTGGGTCAAGACTAGATCTACGATCATGCAGTCAACCTGAACCTAAGAAGTGCACTTCTTGAGGTCTGGTTAAATCAAAATCACATCACAATTGAATTAGGAAAGGAAACACTCAAGGAATTAGGAAAGGCACCAACTCCTAGTCCTTCCAGGAGTACACATGAAGATGACAATGCTATTCTTGTCCAAAAATCTGTGATGCAAAGCGATGATATTCTCGACAAAGAAGCCAAGGATATGCTGGAACTCCCTTCTTTTCCAAAAGTGATAGAGACATGTCAACTAAAGGAGTACCTGCAAACACAGAGGAAACAAGCGTCCTATGCTCAAGGCCAAAGGAGAATACGGAGCAAGGTGTCTCAACCATGAAAGCAAATATGGATATGAAAAGGCGAGCATCCTGTTGCTGATAGACTAGAGTCACCGGCAAAACATCATACTAGTGATCAACGATAGAGCACTAATAAGAAGTCTCTCAAAGATTCATCTACAAAAGTAAGGTCTATTTGGGTACCCAAGAGATCAATGAAGGCCGTCCCACAATCAAGACAAATTTGGGTGCCTAAGGATTGTTTGCTGGCTCAAATACCCTTATGAAAACCACGCACTGTGAATCAGTATTCACACCCTCAAACTGCCAATACCCGTAATTGTTTGGCATGCATAGTCACATATCTATCCACACGCACGAGCAAGATTACTGGCAAATGGGTCTCTAAAAAGCCTCATTTCCAAGTAGACACTCTTGTAGAGCCTTCTAAAGTCCCCATAAAATCAAAATGTAAAGCCACACATTATATTTGGCAACTCAAATCTTGTAATAAACCCCCTGACCCCACTGTGTAAATCCACCCCACATACTAACTGCATCCATACACCATTACACCACTTCAAGTAGCACTTAGGAACCCATCATCCACTAATCAAACTTCACGCTCACAATCACACGTGCACAAACTAACCCGCTAACACATCACACTTCATCATGTTAATATTGTAATGGGGACACAGGGTCACTTTGTGTCCATTGCAATGTTAACATTCATTTATATATTCTCCTAGAACTGGCTACCGATTTCCTCAACATGGCAGAGGCTACAGGAACGAGCTCCCAGGCAGGCACTAGTCCTCAAATAGTGGACATTAAATGTATCCCTATTCAGGAGGAGTTGAAGGAATGGCCACAGGCATTAAGAGCAGTGCATGTCATACCGATTCAAAATCCTCCCCAGGGGCACACATCGCCAGTGAGCAAGAAATCCCATTGGTTTAGTGAAGTAGTAGGACCCCTTGGGGATGGCACCTATTTATGGGAGGTTGAGATAGGCACACGAGAGTTCGAGAAGCTTCAGAAGAGTGAAGGATTGCAACCGATATGGAAGAAGGCCAGACTGGATGACTACTTTCATGCTTAGTTACCAAAACCAAATTTCCTGAGGTGTTCATACCTAGTTAGCACACTCACTCCCAGCAAAGACAAGAAGGGGACACACACCTTTTTTCTTCCTTCCCTCACACGAAGAAATGAACTAAAGCATTTTAAATTAACCAACAATTTGGTAAGGGAAGCTCTAGAAATGCGAGATATGCACATCCCTACTGAAAAGGAGATGATGATCTCAGACAATATGAAGAGTAGGAACCTAACTAAGCTGAAGGACATGGTGTCAATGACCCCAACTATAGCCATCCACCTCCGAATGTGCATGCAGCACTTGGCATTCCCTACCCAAGAAAGATTCATAATGCCACCCAAGAAGATTTGGTTTAGTTTATACTTGGCAGACACTCTAAACTTGACAATCAATATGCCACATTAGATTGTAGACTAGATCCATCTTGCACATCATCACTAGTACAAGAAACAGAAGTCAGTGCTCTATGGATGTTATGCACTTACAAGAATTGTATATCGATGCTTGGCGTATGATGGGCCAATTCAAAAGGCACTCATTTGGACTAGGGTACAGGACTTTCAGCATAGAGTATCAGCCATCGGGCCCCCATCAAAGAAAATGAGAGGAGCTGTTGAGATGCCATGTGCACAGGCTCGGAGCGCTACACTAACACTGGACCTGACTCCACCACCCCAAAGGTGAGTGCAACTCCACTGATCCCCATAGATTTAGAGTTTCCTTGTGGCCTCACCCTTGAGGATTTAACCGATGAGGAAGTAGCCAGATAATCAATGCAACTAACTTGGAAATCCAGACAAAGTTTTTAAGTGGACAGCAAACACTCACGGACCGACCCAACCACACTCTTAGAGATTTGAGCGAAGACACGGGAGACACCCTCCAAGATTAGGGAACCAGATACATATTATAGTATCAAAACCACATGGCACAACATCCACAACCATCGGCACGACACACTCCATTCAACACCGGCACGTCACACTCCACAACGACCGGCACGACACACTCCATTCAACACACTGAAGAACCCCATGCATCAAGTGCAGCCCCATCACCACGCCTACCACCCTCCCCTCCAACTCCACACCCCTCACCTCATACCACCAATGTCACCACTACTGTCACGACCACGGTCTCCACCTCCCTTAGTGAAGCACACAATGTGAGTCAACCGTCACAACTCTCTCGATCTGACACCACCATTGTTGTAACTACCACCACGGACAATGTAACTCTAACCTTGGTTACCAAATATCCAATTCCTCTTGTCACATTTCTCGGTGGCCCACATGCACTATTAAACACACCAGTGTACACCTTCACTACCATCACCACACCTACCATTCCCCTGTATATGGTAACTCCCATGATTGCATCCACGCATGACCACATGGACATATCACCCACATCTGCACCTCTTTTGCCCCCCATATTCCCCCAATCTCCAATTCCCCCACCACCCACTTCACCATTCTCAAGCATAGCATCCACCATCCCTTTCCCTTTTCCCTACCCCCCTGCATTCCAAACCTTCCCAGCACCCACCCTTGTAAATAATGTATTCATTACTTTGTATCAATGTTTGTCTCAATTACAACAGAATTACCAGCATTTAGATGCTCAACATACGAACCTGTTTTGAGTTCATTAGACACTACATGAACGACTCACAAACATGGAGAAGGACAAGTAGCTACTACAACAGAATTAAGATACCTTGCAGAGAAAATATGAGGAATTAGTGGCCAATCCCCCCAACCAGATTCATTAGCACAATAACACCTTGAGGAAATGCCCCATGTCCAACAAGCAGACAATCTCAAAACCCGCCGTAACCTCGTGTTACTAAGGAAACACATGTCAGCAGTAGTAGAAGAAAAGAAAAGACTACAAAGATAGAATGAAGAAAATCTAGAAGCAGTGATGGAAGGATCACCAAAAGAGATTGACCCGGAGCGCTTCAAAGCCATCCTGTCAGCCAACATGTAGATCATATTAGAAACCCATGCTAACTTACTAGAGGCATATGATGCCTTAGAAAAAGAACCTGATGACCTATGGAAGCAATTGGCCAATCAACAAGAGCAACCGAAAGAAGCAACACCTACATACGTTGCATCTAACAAGGTGATAGAATTGAAAGCACAACTGATAGCTTTGCAAGATAAGCTTCTCCAAGATGAATGTCAACCTTCTCCCCTGGTGGAGCCCGAGCCTGAAGAACTTGTTCCAATTGAAGTAGAACAAACATTTGAGGACCCTTATGAACCTATGCATGCACTTGGAGGCAAACAAACAGAGGAAGGAATGGGTACATTTGAGATTGAAGCTCCAGAATGGATGCAAAGGTTAGAAAAGGTAGGTCCAGCTCATGATGATAGTGTAGCAGTGCAGATACAGTCCATGTCTCGACTAGAAGACTTCATCATCAAATCAGACTACTTCAAGAACCTATCTCATCATCGATGGATTGGTGTTTTTGATGATTTGTATGTACCATTTTGTGTCTTATTAGTAGATTATATTGTAGAGATCAAACACCGCACCATGAAAGAGCTAACCTCCGCAACCCAATTTGCCCCAAACGACATTCGTGAGAGCGTTGCGTAGGGCAACATCTTTTAACCTACATGGAGAATACGGTTACTCGAAACCTACCCCAAAATGGTGCGCACATGGAACAACATGACCTTGTACATTAAGTATAACCCGTGCTATTGTCCTGTGTTTCAACAAAGATCATGGCCTCAATTCACTCAAACAATGAAGAACGTCAAAGGGTGTGATACATGGCTGAACTATGTTTATCTAGCACCGCCTTGTGGCCCACCAATGGTAGCATATATGATTTCAACATATAAAATACATTGACATGTAACACCACATGTGGGATGATGGATCAACGATTCTCCTAAACGAATGTTGTGTAGAACAACATCGTTAAAGATGCTTTGATTGTTTTATCTTTGTATATGGGATAAGGAAATCCTGTGGTGCGCCCCCATGGCTGAGAAAAGGATTACACGAAAGTGATTATAGATGAATTCAAAGTTCTTTGTGCTAGAAGCTTAGCTAAGTCAACTCTCTTCACCTAATTGCCCATATCTTGAGCATATCATCTTCAAATTTGGAGATTTTTCTTGCTATGAGAAGCTCTCTCATAGCTCTTTGCAAAGAGTGACTGCAAGAACCCTTTTGTCTTCAATCTCAGTTATTAACAAAACTTGAAGTTTCCTCGTTCATCTCCAACAACTCTTTTTCGAGCAATGTCTTGAAGCACAACTAATTGGATGAGACTTGGAGAACTATTCTAACAGAGTATGGACCATCTTCAACACCTACAAACACCTGCAAATGATTTTTGAACCTCCAGATAAGTTTCTTGTCAATTTATATGCATGTTTGCCCTCATCTTACATCATATTGCATATACGACATGCAAGTTTTGCATAGTTTAGACATGGTTTGTCGTGTATGGTGCATGTATTCTTCGTGCACGGACACATATTTTCTTCCAGGTTTGCGAGGAGAAAATAAATATATTTGTCAGGGTGTGTAATCCCCTTTTGGTTTCTTTGTGGATAGATTGTGCTTGTCGGCATCGATATCATGGAAATTGTTTGTCAGAATTTTTCCAGTTTTCAAAATTGCGCCGTTATGCTGCCGAAATTTTTAGAAAAATTTGTATGCACATGCATTCAAGTATAAATTCATGTTTAGAAAATCGATTGTTATTTTAAAATATTGAGATATTCATTTTTGTAATCACTTTTGGAATGCATTTAGACTTAAATCCTGCTTATCATTCACATTCACATTAAATTCCAGTTTTCCAGTTCCATGCATGTATTTTTACATGGAACATGCTTATCATTGTTCAGTGATGGGACATGTGATTGGCCATCCATGTCTATTTTATTCTTATCAACTGAGGTCAGTTGCTCGACAACTAGGGGGCATGTTATACTTTATGGAATATTTGGAATAAATGTTTAATGCCTTGAGGATTTTAATGTGTTTTGTTCTTTGACTTAGCAAGTGAAGAGCCATGAGGGTGTGAATGAGTGTGAAAGCATATGGATTTATTC
>CM035437.1:10927398-11029898 GCA_020310875.1 Ceratopteris richardii | reverse complement strand
TATTTGCCGCGTGGGTTGGATGAGAGGACAACGACTTAGCCACCTCACCCCATGCTTTTGGTTGTAGATGGAGTAATACAAACATCTACACATTATGTATAATATGAGCAAAATGAACTATTGAGACATTGTTTTCCACAATCCCCCCTTCAATGTCACAATGGTACAAACTGGACTGGATATATAACTTCATTCATCTACAAACTTCATAAGCTTCAAACTTGTACTCCCCAAATTGACTTCAAACCTTTTCTTCAAACGTCTTCTTCAAAACTGAATTTGACTTTCCGTTAAACTTCAAATACTTGAACTTGCTAAATATGAACCATAATACCTGGAAAAATATGCAAAATAGATATCCAATAGTGTACTCATCAAGAAATCACTTGCTTGATAACAAATATAGCATGTATTGACTCTGAACCTGCTATATCCTATCTTTTCAACCCTGAAAGCATACACTAAGATCCACATATTTGCATTTACCTTACGAAAGCTTTCTCAATGTACTTTTGTTGTGTCATGTAAATACACTAAACATAATCAAGAACTGAATCCTGGGACTTGTGACTGACAACTCACAACTCACAACTTAGTGCCTTATGAACACTGCTCGCTTGTCTCTAACTGTACTCAACTCAACTCAACTCAACTCAACTCAACTCAACTCAACTCAACTCAACTCAACTCAACTCAACTCAACTCAACTCAACTCAACTCAACTCAACTCAACTCAACTCAACTCAACTCAACTCAACTCAACTCAACTCAACTCAACTCAACTCAACTCAACTCAACTCAATTCAACTCATGAGTCTCATAAAAAAATCTATGATGTCATCATGTCTTCATCCTTGTTCAATCTATAAATCCTTCACACCTCTTTCCTTCAAAATTTGGTATAAACATAAATGTGCACACTTCTGAAAACATACCTCTCTGAAATATCAACTTTCTCAATAGAAGTCTGGAACCTTCTCCTGACAGGAATGCCTAACAAGAACTTTCTCTAGACATTCTCCTTCTTCCTTCTTCTTTCAAAGCTGGAACATAAAGAGAAATTGACAAAGGAAATATAGGAATACCTGATATAGGAATACCTATAATACTTATAGGTATGAATCTACATTCTTTCACATATGGCTGAAATAAGTCTTCATGTGTCATCACCCCCCTGGATGATTTAATACTAGTATCTAGAATTCTTCAAATATATCAGACTTTATGAAATCTGGAACGTCTTCCTTCATAAATATGATATTTCATAACATTAATACCTGTGTGTGAAACAAATAATCTGGACCCTTTTATTAGCATTGTACATATGCCAATAGCTTTCCTTGTCATTCTTCAGCTTCCCAAAATCTAGCATAAGGTTAGCTGATCTATCATAAAAACCTTGCTGAAAGCATATTAGGATTCATAACCTTTTGCAACATAACAAGTATCTTCTTCTATCTTCTACAACACAAATCTGATAGAACCTGAATCTTTGACTTACTTCTTCCAATGCTAAGAACCTTAAAAACAAAGGATAGACAACTAACTCATAAATACTCAAGATCTTCAAGACCTTCAAGATCATCTAAGATCATATAAGATCATATAAGATCATATAAGATCATACAAGATCTATCTGACAAAATACCTGTGTAGAATCTGCTCTTTTCAAACCTTCATGACTAAATGTTTGATTTATTACTTGAATGTCTCTAAGTGTGCATGCTTCTTACATAAAGTTGTAAAACTTTATTCAAACAAATCCTTCCCTAGAATCTACAATTCATACTTGAAACATAAGTGGACAAACTTCTCACCTTGAGAACTCCAAAAAACTGCAAGTGGATACTTCATATCTTCGTATTCTACCCAGGTGAAATATGATAGTACCTGCTTGTATTTCCTTTGGCTAACTTCACTTCTCAATCAAGTGATAGGATCTAATGGAACACCTTTTTGAATACAAGCATGTGTCCAAAAATCAAGACAATCATAAAAAGTAGATTCTTCAATTGACTAGTACATCAAAAATCTGAATTTTTTAAAGTTTTTTGAAAATACTAAATATGAGGTAACCTTTCCAAACATAAAACCTCTCTCCAAGTCTCCAACATCTTCTATAAATACTCTTTTACCTCAAGATTTAGATAAAGAATAAATATACTTCTCTGCAACTTGTCATATACCAAGTGGCTTTGTATTGATACTCCAAGAATTCTTTGAGGTAACATATAGCTGCCTGCAAAATCTTCAACTTATACAGAACTCATACACATATGAGTCAAAACATATAAGCTGCATTTCTTTCTCTCAATGCAATTCTTTGTCAAAACCCTCTAAAATTCTGCTTCAAATGACTAATATGACTAAATTCACCAACCTTTTGTCTGAATGATGAATTACCTTTCTAGAGTTACCTCTTTAGATACAAAATATGAGCAAAAACTTCCAACCAACTTACAACACAAAATTGGCTGAAAACGAAACTGATGCTCTCCACATTTGTCTTCTTAGATGAACTTTCTTGCTATGAAAGAGTTCTCTAAAAACTCTCTAGAGAAACCTCTAGATACCTATTTTGATGTAGCTAATGCTTTATCTTTCAAAGAATGAAAGTGTATAAAAGCACTTCCTGAATCCTTCAAATCTCTTCATAACTACTCTTTATAATCTGATAGTAGAAACCGATACTTGTGGTTTGATGTTGATCTGATTCCTTCATCTTCTCCAAACCATTGTTCTTCCTTGAATTTGAAGTAGCCTTCTCTTCATCAAGTCTTGGTCTTCAAACAATACTTATGTAAAGTATTTTCATACTCTTCCAAAAGTATTCGGCTGCTAACAGATCATCAACTTCATACTCCACACTGATAAACAAACATGTGACTGAATTGTCTAATTCTCAAATCTCTACTCATCTAGATTAAGTGTGTATGCCAAATGTCAAATGTTAGAAGATGTTCTTAAATCATATGTTGTAAACCTGAAATTTTGGAAACCTCTGAACCTCGATGAGCTCTGATACCAAAGCCCTAAAGCTGTGATACCAAATGTTGGAAATTAGTAGACCCATAATTAATACCATAGGTCCATGGTTCCATAGGTCTAGCATCTACAACATAGATTCCAACAATCTTCCAATATTGATAAAAAATGAACATACCACATTTAATCATACAAATGATGGGACAAAGATAGAGAGACATTAGACAACATGTGTAAACTGTTACGTAAGCCGCTGCTTACTCACACTATCATATATAGAAATGTCAATTTACAATGTGGCATTCAAAATCTCAACCAATCTATCTGAACAAAAATAATGGATGAGTGAATGTACAAATGTAACAAACATATTTAGATGTATGGACAGAAATCTGAATATATATGAGATGTGTGATCTGATAGGTTATAGAAGAGTGTATATGAGTGAAAGAAAGAGGAAGGATCAGTCTAAAACTGATAATCAACAAACCCTCATCTAACCTTAGGCTATGGAAGACCCTAAGTTGGATGCATATGCGAAAAGATCACATACTTACAAAAGTAGCAAAGAATGCTAACAAGTTTGCTGCTAGAAATCCTCAAAATCATATGAACATACCTTCTCGAACACCTCATCCAAATATGCATAAAGCATACATGTACTGATTCTCTTGTACCTATGCCGAATAGGACTCCTCCTAATATGGATGCCACTACCTCCATAAACTCCAAGTAGTACCTATGTGCATAAAGAGAATATGTACCTGAATTCTTAACATAAGATGCAAATCTTATGTTAACCACCATCCAATGTCTTTGAGGTAACCCGAAATCTTCACGTAGAAGACAATCTTCAAATACATCATGTGAATGGCCGATCCACACCACCAAGCTGCTGCGGGGTCAATCCTCTCCATAAGCAAGAGTGTGAGCACACTCTTCTTCTCCCAGAAGAACTCCATAGCCGCTCCTCAACATGCTCCAAGATAACTACATGGTTGCCCCATGTGCTAGAAGCACCACCTCTATTGAGGTACCAATTTAGCTCCAAAGCTGGTGTGGAACTAGGTGTAGGATGAATGAACAATGAGCCAAGCATGTTCTTATATAGTATTGAGTACCCTCCAAAAGCTCCTCCAATAAAACAAAAGCACTACGATCTATGAAAAGCTTATTCATCGAAATTCCTCCATCAGTTCACGTCCTCTATTATGTTTACAAAAGAAAAGCATGCCAAAAACTTCCTTCGCGTCGTGCTGCCACTGCCAGGATTTAAACCCCTGTGGGTTGGATGAGAGGACAACGACTTAGCCATGTCACCCCACGCTTTTGGTTGTAGAGGGAGTAATAAGAATAGCTACACATTCTGTATACTGTGAGCAAAATGAACTATTGAGACATTGTTTTCCAACACATATACATATACATATACATATACATATATACATATACATATACATATACATATACATATACATATACATATACATATACATATACATATACATATACATATACATATGCATATACATATTCACATACATATTCATATACATATACATATGCATATACATGTACATATGCATATGTGTATACATATACATATACATATACATATACACATACATATACATATACATATACATATACATATACATATACATATACATATACATATACATATACATATACATATACATATACATATACATATACATATGTATATACACATACATATACATATACATATACATATACATATACATATTGTCATGGGTTGTATAAGCTCATAGACTATGCAAACTTTGTGAATGGTTCAACATTTTTAGTTCAAGATTCTTAGGCTATCTTAGATGCAAAGCTTTGGCATGCACACTTTGATCCTCGGAATTTGGCTAGTTTGCTATGCCTAGAGAAATCTGAAATGGTGTCTTCTTTGCACAAACTTGAGGCACCTTGTAAACATTTATGTGAAGGTTGTATTTTGGGCAAATGCAGCATTCCTCCTTCCTAAAAGATGGTTTAGTTCGTGCTACTCATAAATTGCAGCTTGTTCATAGTGATGTTTGTGGTCCTATGCAAACACCTTCTTTTGGGAACTATATTTACTTTGTGACTTTTATTGATGCTTTTTTCAATCATGCATGGGTTTTCCCAATGAAAGAGAAGTTCAAAGTATTTATGTGCTTCAAACAATCTTTGGTTTTGGCTGAAAATATGTCGGCATGTAAATTGGGAACCCTCCCTTCTAGTTGACGGGGGGAATATATATCTTCTCATTTTAATGCATCTATGGCTGAACGTGGGATAAATTGTACAGTTTTTTATATGCCTCAACAAAATGGAGTTGTTGAAAGAGAGAATAGGTCTCTCATGGAGATGGCAAGGTGTATAGTCAAAAGATAGGCTTTACCACATAGCTTCTAGTTTGAGGCTGTTATGTGTGTAGCACATGTACTTAACATGTGTCCTAGCAAAGCACTAAAATCTATCACTCCATATGAGCATAGCATGGCCACAAGCCATATGTTGCTCATCTATGTGTCTTTGGTTGTCTGACATATATCATGTCCAAGAACTCTAACTCCTTAATTGTTGATCCATGAAAGATTAAGGATGATATGAAGATCATGAATGAGTGAAGTGCATGAAGGTGATGGTGAGAAGCACACTAGTGGACACACTCATACACATACACACATGCTAGACAAAATAGGAGAGGCAATGGAAGGAAAGAATCTTCTTTGCATTACTCAAATTACAAGAACTCTTCTACAAGCCTCACACCTCAAAACTAGCTCTCAAAAATGAGCTCACTAGCTCTATTTATCTTTTTTGAAGTGAAGTGATCCGTTTCACAACTAATGATGGACCAAGTTAAAATTTATGACCTACACTAGTTTTGGAGGGCCAAATGAGATTTAAAAAATGCGATAATTGGTAGGCTTTGTCAGGCATTGATCCACAGGGATCATGAAATTGGTCCATAGGGATCATTGTATGTGTGTGAGGGACAAGGGCTAGCTAGGCAAGGTCCCAAGCTCGAGAGATACCCTAAGGTATTCAATAGTAATGGGGATGAGTGTTGCATGATGGCCACATGGTGGCAATAGACCATTTGATCTATTTTTAGAATGCAAGAGGGTATATATGGATGGGAGGAGAGTCACACACATCATTCTTTTCTTAGAATTGGTATTAGAGCAAAAGAGATCCTCTTGTTTTTTGGCACTGGTGTCATCATCATGGGGGGCGTTTTTGCATCCGTCATCTTCGTGAAGCTTTTGGCAAGCTTTTCATTGTCAACCACTACCACTAGCAGAGATAAAAAGGTTTTGGAGGATGTAGAGGAGCCCATAGGGCACCCCTCTAATGACTACCCATGCGCTCAACGGCGCTCAACCCACATAGCTACCCACATATCTACTCAATGGCATCAGGCTTTGCATGCACATGTACCAATGCAACCCACGATTCAGAGAGTGAGTGAGAGAGAGGGAGCTTTCACTCCTCTCTACTTGTTGTTGTGGAGAACAAAGGAGGCCATTATATATATAACGATGCCTATAGTGCACTCCAAGTATCATATGGGATTATAGATCTCCTTGTTCGCATTCCTTGTAGGAGGAGATGTCTATAGAAGCGATTTTTTGAAGATTTTCTAGTTTCCATAAATGAAAGCTTGATAATTGAGTCAATTTTAACCATGCCCTTCCACATATTTAGCCATATCTTGAGCATCCAACCTCCAAATTCAGAGTTTTTTCTTGTTGTGGACACCCCGTAAGAGCTCTTTCCAGAGAGTGGTTACAAGGCACCTTTTGACTTCAGTCTTAGTTATCTTTAATGCTTTGAGTTTGTCCATTCATTGTCATCGATCCTCATTCAAGCATCATTTTGAAGCACCAACTATTAGGAGAGCCTTGAAAAGTTATTTGGAAGGAGTGTGGACCATCTTCAACACCTGCACACACCTACATATTATTTCTTGAACCTCCAGATAAGTTTCTTTGTCCATTAATATGCATTATTGCCTTCTTTTTGCTTCATATTGCATATAGACCATGCAATTTTGCATAGCATCTATAGTATACGCATAGTTAGGACATGGACTAGTATTGTACGATGCATGACTTCTTCTTTGCAAGGACAAGTAAGTATTTTCTTGCAGGTTTAGCGAGGAAAGAAAGAGAAATTTGTCAGGGTGTGTAATCCCCTTCAATCTATTTGTAGTTAGATTGTGCATATCGGCACCATTATTGCGGAAATTGCTTGTTGATTACTTGGTATAAGTTTTTCAATTTTCAAAACTACGTCGTTATGCTGCTCAAATTTTTAGAATTTAGTATGCATATGCATTCAAGAATACAAAGCATACTAAAAGTTTCTTGTTTCTTCATTTTCCATTGAGCAAAGGCTTGTGAGTTCTTTTTTTTCACTACCACTTATTTACTTTAGTTTCCATAGAGCCTACTATTTGAAAACAACAAAAAAATATAAGACTAGAAATTAGCAAAAACATAAATTGACCATCAACATATCCTAGTATGGACTCATGACCATAATCCCCTTCTAGGATGGATACACTCATGGAGGAGTACCCCATAGATCCCATTCACACCATGAGTAACAAGATGACCAATTTAGAGAGTGCACTCAACAATATCTTGGAACATGTGCATGGTTCCAAGAAAGAGGGAGATGTGCCAGAGCCTCATTTGCAAGGGATGGATGTAGATGCTCTAGATTAGCATTAAACTCCATAAGTCCTTAGAGATAGCATCCTAGTCAGAGAGGTGAGATGGCACCTTAAGGATCTTAAGGCACCTAGATATCATGGTTTGACTAGTGCTAGGACTGGTGATACTATTGAGTTGTGGCTCAGCAAGTGGGAGCACTGCTTCTGCTTGTGTCATATCATGGATGATAGCCATAAGATTCAACAGGCCCTGTATAACCTTATATTGAACGTCACCCATAGGTGGTGGTGCAAGATACAACAAGATAAGAAGGATCCCCAGACTAGGGATTAGTTCAAGATCTTGTTCTATAAAAATTTTGTACCACCTGATGAGAGGTCTAGAGAGCTAGACATGTGGTTCTTCATCAGTTAGGAGAATTAGACTGTTCAAGAGTACTTGGATAAGTATAGAGAGGTACTTCTTAAAGTGCATGATACTATCCCAGAGTTTCTCTAGGTCCACAAGTTTATCTTGGGACTTGAAGGAAACTATTTTGGTGAGCAAGGAGAGATGTTAGTCCTTGGCATAGGCCATGGAAATGGCATTAGTTTATGAGGATGGCCATAGGGGCACATGCTTCCAGGGTCAAAAGTCCTCATGGCCTAAGGTCAGCTGACCCTTCGACACATCTACTCCTGGCTCGATCAATGCATATTCTTCTAGAGAGGCTAAGCAGGTGCATATGATCGAGAAAATTATAGGATGTAAGAGAAAATTGTCTGCTCTAGCTGAGAGGGCTTATAATAAGTCAATACTTACCCCTCAGTAGAAAGAGAAGGCAATGAAAGAAGGATTATGCTATAGGTGTTTAGGGCAGCACCTGTTCAAGGACTATCCTTAAAAAAAGAAGATAGTAGCCAACATAGTCATAAATCCCACTCAGGTAGGGAGTGATGATGATGATGAGGACTTTGGATATCCCCCATCACTGTTATCATTTCCCATAGTGGCCATGACAATCACAAGGAAGGTCCCGACTATGCGAGATGTTGTGCTTCTACCACTAGCACAAAAAGGATATTTGTTTCTTGACATAGAGCTCATTTTCATGAGAGGAGTCATCGTAGTACAACCTATCAAGGTACTCTTTGACACTAGGCCGACACATAACATCGTTAGTTCCTATTGGAGGAGATGGTGGATAGTCTTCAAAGATGAAGTGGTGTTGCTTAACCTTGCTTCACACCTACCAAGAATAGTTGATGGAGAGTGTAGTGCACCTCTTTAGTTAGCTAATGATCATAAATAATCATTTATGATATTTGGAATATGATCCACTAATCAATGGATCAAAATAAATGGGTAGGAAGTTGATCCCAGACCAAAAACTTGTTATTCTTGTCACTACACCTGTTCAATAGTTTGAATAGTTCTCTAAGCATAGTAGCAATTATCCTAATTCCTTTTGGTGATCTCTAACTAGCTTAAATAGCTAGCAATCATGAGTGATTTCATAAAAAATGATGAACTACACACTGAGAACGGTGTTTAGCAAATCACTGCACATGCCCGATATTTTTAGGGTGCATCACTCAACAGACATGAGAGTAAAGATATGTTAATATCTCATGATTCAAATGAGCAATGATAATGAGATTTTGTAAATCTAGTAGACAATATACTAAACGTATCATTCTTTAAATCACTATAAATGACCAATCAACCACTGAGAACAAACTCTACGAAGATCACTATTCTGATGTAGTCGTAACAGAGAAGTGAAGTGAAGATATGATAGAATTGTATGTATTAAAACATGTACAAATACAATTTCATTGGCAATGATCGATTGCATAATGAGAGAAGTATGAATGAGCTAAATCACAATATTTCCTCTCTAAATGATCTCATAGAATCGAGATAGCATGCAGGTGTTTGATCCTTCTTTTAAAGTTGAGTTTGGAGCGAAACTTTTGAATTCAAATCCAAAAGTTCACCTAAAAGTAAATCCTAAAGTATAGGATATATTCTCTCATTACTCAACTACCAAATACTTTAAGATTTGATGCTTTCTAACTTCCTTGTGGTTGTAGGACACTTTTACAAGGATAAATGTAAATGATTTTTACAAGAGGCTAGTCACATAAGGTTCCATAAGAGATGTGCTAATTAAACAAGTATGTGGGCTTGGTTTCTATTGCACCAACAGCTCCCCTTCAAGCCTAACATGCTTGACCTTCATTCCTCCTTGATCTCCTACAAACCAATCATCAATTTGAATATTTTCATCTTGGTTCCATCCAAAGACTTTGTGAGTATATCTGCACATTGTAAATGAGTTGATACATAGGATAGTTGAATATCCTTGCTAAGAAATTTCTCTCTTACATAATGATAGTGAACTTCAATGTGCTTAGTCCTTGCATGATATACAACATTAGCAACCAAATGAAGTGAACTAGTGTTGTCTCCAAAGATTATTGGAGTATAAGAGTGTAACCCTAAATCTGCATAGAGTTGCTTGAGCCACATAGCTTCTTAAGTTGCATTTTCCAAACCTCTATATTTTGCTTCTATAGATGATAAGGCCACAATTGGTTGCTTCTTAGATGACCATGATATAAGCTTTGAACCTGCAAAAGATAGGTACCCTACCTTGAAGTGCTCTTCCTATCATCCTTGGATCCAGCCCAATCTGCATCAGAATACATCTTTATGTCTAAGTCAGAAGTGAAGGGATAAAACAACCCTTCATTCATGGTACCCTTTAAATACTTTAGCAAAATCACTCTTGATTGAAAAAAATAATTTCTAAAAACTCGATTGGTCCTATTCTTTGCCTGATCTACATGACAATTCTATCTTCTTGATCCTTCTAATCCCTTCATTTGGCCTTCTCGTCCTTTAACACTTCTAACACTCCCACCTCTCTAACATCTGTCATCTCTGACACACCTTTGTTGGTGGAACAGTCAAAGTAGTTCTGTAATACATCGATTGCTCAATCATGTGCCTATAATTAGAGTCCTTTGCTAGAACAAATTGTAAAGGTTCTCAATCAATGTTGCTTGGGATCTGAGGGTGGGGTGTTTTGTAGAATTTCGAGTACATTGCTTGCTCATTATAGGGCTTCTTCTTGAGCCTCTTCTCTAACATGTTTTTCTTCTTCTTTGCATTTCTCGGTTGTGTTGAGTTGATTTAGCATTTCCTCCATGAGGGATTGTTAATATAATTTAACTCTGCATCTACTAATGTAACTAGGTAGAATGTCACCTTCTAAGGTGGCTAACGAGATAGTGCCACTTGCTGATATTCTATTAATAATCATGGCTCCATAGCCATGCTTCTCCAACTTCCTAGCATGTTGTTTTTGTGTATATACCAAGAATAAGTCAACTACCTTTAATCCCTTATCTTTTACATATGCATCAAAGTAGGACTTTTATCTTTTCTTAGCTGCGTAAATCCTAGTCGTTGCTCTCAATCTAGTTTCTCCTAGTCGTTCAAGATCAAAGATTCTAGAAGATAACTTGTGGCCACTCCACTCATGTTCTTGTGCTACTTTTAAAGTGGGTATCAGGAAATCTAATTGCAACACTACATTTTGACCAAATACCATCTAAAAGGGGGTGGCATTGAGTACCCTTTTATAGGCAAATTTGTGTGCCCAAACATCATGATGTAACTATTTGTCCCAATCAGAACATTTATTATTTACCAACTTAGTTAGCATAGTGCATAAAAATGTATTTGTGCTTTCTGCTTGTCCATTTCCTTATGGGTGATACAAGGTTGGCTTCTTGTGAATGACCTTGAATTCTTGTAACAAGTATTCAATGACCTCATTCAAAAAGTGGGTACCACAATCACTAACTAATTCTATTGGCAAACCATATCTTATGAAAACATTCTCAAAGAGAAACTTAGTGGTAGTTTTCACATCGTTCCTCCTAGTGGCTTTTACTTCTACTCATTTGGCTAGATAATTAATGGCAACAATAATATAATCAACATGTGAACTCTTAGCTAGGTGGTTAATAGGACCAACAAAGTCTATGCCCCACTTGGAAAATGTGTGTCCTCCCATCATGGTTCTCAACGACATCTCATGTTTACGTACCGGATACTAAATTCACTAACAAATTTCACACTGCTTCACATAAGTATGTGCATCCATGTGGAGGATTGGCCACCAAAGACCTATGAATAGTGTATTTTTTATCATGCAGTCTGGTCCAAAACGTCCTCTTGCCACATCTTGGTGGGCAGAGTCTAAGATCTTAAGATATTCACTCTCATGGACACACAATTTTAGGTATCCATCTCTTCCACACTTGTATAAATTATCTCCAATGGGTGTGTACTCTAGGGCTTCCTGTTCTAAGCTCTTTTTCTTGGCCAATGTCATCTCTTGAGGGAATGTTTTTGTCCTCAAAAAGGCTACTTAGGGTTCACTCCAATCTAGCTGGGGGGTTAATAGGACCAACAACGTCTATGCCCCACTTGGAAAATGCATGTCCTCACATCATGGTTCTCAATGACATCTCATCTTTATGTATCGGATATTGAATTCAATGACAAATGTCACACTACTTCAGATAGGTATGTGCATCCATGTGGAGGATTGGCCACCAAAGACCTATGAATAGTGTAGTTTTGATCATGCAGTCTGGTCCAAAATGTCCTCTTGCCACACCTTGCTGGGCAGAGTCTAAGATCTTAAGATATTCACTCTCACAGACACACAGTCTTAGGTATGCATCTCTCCCATGCTTGTATAAATTATCTCCAATGAGTGTGTAGTCTAGGGCTTCCTGTTCTAAGCTCTTTCGCTTGGACAATGTCATCTCTTGAGGGTATGTTTTTGTCCTCAAAAAGGCTAGTAAAGGTTCACTTCAATCTGGTACTAAGGATATTTGATATAGAGTGGCATGTTCCATGGGTAGTCTAATATCACAGATTGGACATTCCTTGCACATCCTATGGACATGTGCTTCCATTGTTGGCCAATATAGACCTAATCTTTGCAGATTCTATAGGGTTTGATGTTTTGAATGATGTTGCTATAGTGTACCTACATGTGCTATTTGCAATCATTTCACATGTTCATCTTCATCTACACGACAAGGCAATATGCCTTGATCATTGTGCTTATACAAAATGCCTGCTAGTATGTGATATTTTTGAGATCCCACAACTTCTTTACCATTGGTTGTCAATGCAAGATGATTAGGTCCAATAGTTAGAGTAGGCACTATAGTTTTGGCCCAATTAGGCACTACTTCTAAATTGAACAAGTAAGTAGAAGGAAGTTCATCTGACACTCCTTGAGGGGACTCTTTAGAAGTTAGTGCAAAAAGGTGATCCACCCTTAGGTGATTCTTTCCTTTCATAAATAGAACTTCAAAGTCATACTCCACTAGTAAGAGGAACCATATTACTAATATGGCAATATTACAAGGTTTGTTCACTAGATAAAGTAAAGTCTGATGGTTTGTGAAAAATTTAAACTTATTTGCAAGCAAATAATGTCTAAACATTTTAACTACATATACCATGCCTAATCCTTCTCATTGGATAGTGGTGGAATTTCATTAAGCAGCATTCAATTGCCTACTTGAATAAGCAATTGGAAGATCAATGTTACCTTCACCCATGGGTTGTGCTAGCACACACCCAATAGCATAATTGGATGCGTCCACATGGACATGAAATGGCTTACTCCAATTAGTGGTAGTCAAGATTGGTGATGAAGACAATCATCATTCAAGCTCATTGAAAAAGTTCTCTCACTCTCGTCCATCCACTCAAGATTAGTTAAGAAGTTGTATAGAGGCTTCTCGATGATTGCATACATATGGATAAATCATTGATAATAACCATAATTCCCCATGAAATCTTGTACTTCCTTGACATTCTTAGGTCTGGGTAACTCGGCAATGGCTTTAACTTTATCCTCATCCGTTGAGATTCCATTCTTTGAGACTATCTGTCTTAGAATCTTGCCTTGCTTGACCATGAAAACACACTTTTCTAGGTTCAAGTAGACTTGATATTCTCTACATTTTTCAAAGATTTGTTTTAGCTCAAGGATGTGTGTTTTCCTAATGTTGGAATGTGCACATAGATTATAAACATTTACTTCTAAATTCCTTTGCAAAAACTCTTTGAGCATGTGGCACATTAGGCTTTGAAATGTAGCATAAGCATTGGTAATCCCAAAGGGCATCACACAGAATGCAAATATGCCCCAATCTAGGGCAAAAACCATTTTGTGTTGGTCCTTGAGGGCAATAGCTACTTGATTGTATCCCAAAAATCCATCTAAGAAAGTGTAGACTTCCTTTCCTGCTACACACTCTAATAATTGTTTTCTGATAGGAAGTTGATCCCTATCTCTGATAGTAGTTGCATTAACTTTCTTCAATTTAATGAACACTTGTAGTTCTTTGTTATTTTTAGGCACTACCACAATAGAGGATACTCGTTTGGTATGGGCTGAATTTTGTAGATAAATCTAGCTTCTATCAAGCGATCTATTTACTCTTTGATCTTGGTTGCATAACTTTTATTATATGCATATGGTTTCTACTTCGTTGGCTTGGAATCTAAGTACATGGGAATCCTTTGTGAGCAGATGTCAGGGTCTACTCCTTTTAGGTCTTTCTAACTCCATGCAAACACATCTCTATCTTCTCTTAATAATGCTATAGTTTTTTCTCTTCTTCTTTGATTAGGTCATGTCCAATGTATGTGCACCATTCTTCATTCTTGTCTATGGTCATAACAATTTTCCTAGTCCCTTTTTTTGTTGTCATAAGGCTCTTCTATGAGTGCTTTCCTATTAGGCATTCTGATCAGGACCTTCTGGTCCTCTATTTCATACTTCTTCAAGTTCTGTGGTACTTTAAAGAGGGTCTCTTCCTCCACCAGTTTAGGGTTTGGTTTCTCTCATTTCATCTTTTGGGTTACCATCAACATCTCTTCATCTTTTGATATTTACTCCTTTTTAGTTCTAGCTTCTATTAGAAGTAGATATTCTTCCTTCAAAGCACAAAATGGCTACATGAGGATAAATATCTAAGAGATGAGCTTCTCGCAGATGAAATGGTACTAGATCTCAATGTGCTTTGTCAGAGCATGGAATTGGATTCTTAGTGATGGCCAAGGCTGATTGGATGTCCGTGTGGATGCATGTCAGAGTAACCTACAAGAAACCAAAGTCAGATAATAAACATCAAAGCCAGGTGATCTCACATGCTATGAAGCTGGATGCTCGGTACTTGGCCTTGATGGATTATAGAGCAATTGTAGGTTGCTTCTTACTTACCCAAGAGATAGGTCCTGAGCCAAGTAAGAATATGTACACAAAAGTAGATTGTCGAGAGTCAAGATCACCAACCCAATCTTAATCTGAATATCTAGCAAGTTCAATGCCCCCTCTATACCAAATACCATGATGTCAAGTGAGGGGAAGGTATCGAAGTAGTTTCTAAGGAGCATCCCAATGAGTCTGATAAGGCTGATGTGCAAACTGACTGAGTATACCAACTACTTTTTTTCCTTTGACCTTGAAACCTTCATGTTGGTCAACATATAATTCTTCTTGAAGACCTCTATTGAGGAAAGCACTTTTGATGTCCATTTGGTAGAAGGGCCACTTGAAATGTGCACTTAGTGCTAGAATGATCCTTATCGTGGTAAACCTTGGAATAGGGGTAAATGTTTCTTCATAGTCAATGCCATGTTGTTTCTTATATACTTTGGCTACAAGTCTTGCTTTGTACTTGTCTAATGTGCCATCTCATTTGTAATTAACTTTATAGAGCCACTTAACTCCTATGACTTGATCATTTGTGGGCTTAGGAACAAGGATGGGTCCAAGTCTTGTTCTTCCTAGTTGCATCCATTTCCACTTGTATAGCTTGTGCCCAATCACGTTGGCCTTGAGCTTCTTTCTAGTTGGAAGGCTCAGGAATTTGTCAGATTTGATGCATCATGCATAATTTATATAACGACTTTGTTCTCGCTACTGCTTTTCAATGAGCCTTTGTGATCTTCTAGGTTGATGTGAAGTACTTGCCTTTGACATGTGCTTTGGAAAGATTGTGCCCCCTCTAAAGTGTAGATGGACAGATTGAGACTAGTATTTTGGATCTTTGGTTGAGTATCTTGAAGCTTCATTAAAGATTACAGCTTTTGAAATTGTGATGAAGTGGTTCTCAAGATTGTATAGTCTATATGCTTTTGATTGTTCACTGTAGCCGATGAATATATGCTTCTTAGACTTGGACTATAACTTGTTGTGATCTTCTTCTGGTACATGGATGAATGCTTCAAATACTCGAAAGTAATTGACATTAGGCTTTCTTCCATAGTAAGCTTCAAAGGGCTTCTTGTTGTGTAATGCACTAGTGAAGCCTTGATTGACTATGCGCATGGCAATGTGCACTACTTGGTGCCCAAAACTTGTAGGGTAATTCTTTTTTGTGAAGCATGGTTCTTACCATTTCCATCACACTTTGGATCTTTCTCTCAACTACCCCATTTTGGGATGGAGTGTTAGGTTGAGTGACTTGTCTTTTTATCTCCTTTTGTTTTAAGAAATTGTCAAAGTCATGGTTGATAAATTCACCATCGCCATCTGATCGAATAGTTTTGATTGACTTGGATGCTTCATTCTCAACATGGTTGATCCATTCTCGAAACCTAGAGAAAATGTCCATCTTTGACTTCAAAAAATATACCCAAATGTATCTGGAGTGGTCATCTAATAAAAGAAAGAACTAGAGTGAACCACTAAGAGAACGGGTATTCATAGGTCCACAAAGGTCCATGTGGACTAGGGATAAGGGGTTCCTAGCTCTTGTGGAAGCCTCCTTGGGAACGGGAGCCTTGTGTTGCTTGCCTTGGGTGTAAGCTTGACAGACATCATTCACTTGCCCGATCTTGGGCAATCCTTTCACTATATGAGATGAGAAAATCCTTGGTAAATATGAAATGTGGCCATAACTTTGATGCCACAAATTGGTAAGTGACTCCTTAGATAGAAAGCAGGAGAGTTTGTAAAGGCCTTTTTCTTCTATGCCTTGTGTGATGATGTCTTTGGTTTTAGGTTCAATCACCTTAATTGAAGTGTTATCAATAACACTTGTTTATCGTGATCAGTGATGGCCTTGATTGATAGTAAATTCATGCACAAGTTAGGAACAAATAAGACATTGGATAATGACTTGCACTCCCCTTGGTCATTGCTGATTTTTACTTTGTCTTTCACTTCGATGGGTACGCTCTTATAGCTACCTAGGTAAACTTCACCAGTATGGTCCTCAATCCCTTGAAAAGAATCTTGATCCTTATACATGTGTGATGTCACTCCATTGTCAAAGATCCATTCGTGAGATGAACTTGAAGTAACCAAGGCATTTGCCTCTATGGAAATAAATGTCTTCACTAGAACAAAGAGACCTATGCTGAGATGTTTTTGATGGGTTCTTGGAACTAGAAGGCTTTCATGTATGCTTCTTCTTGTAGCAAAATTTTTCGAGTGCCTTGTTTTTCCACAAAAATTGCAACTAAATTTCTTTGATGAAGTGTTTGAACCTTCTTTGGGTGCGTTGCTAGCATGTTTGCCCTTGTGGAAGGATCCCTTAGCTTTCATGGTTGTATCTTGTGAGGAAGTTGACTTTTCTTGTGAGTCGTGGAGGAGCAAAAGTTGATGAACCTCTTCCCAAGTTAGAACTTGACCGCTATTATACAGAGTGGTCACAAATGTTTCATAGGACCTAGGAAGCTTGTTGAGAAATCTTATAGTCATGTCTTGACTTGAAATTTGTCATCCACAAAGTTCTAACTTGCGTTGATAATCTTCAAATTGGGCTATCACTTTTGTGATGGTGTCTTATGGATGTATAGTGAGATTGTGAAACTTGGCCTCTGGAGTATAAATCTTAGAAGGTGTTTTATCTTTGTAGATATTCGCTAGAGTATCCCAAGTTTCTTTTGAAGTCTTACATGCAGTGATGTGACCCTTTGTCAATTCATCACATGCGAGGAGAAGTTGGCCTAATGCCCTTTTATCTTTAACGCTCCATATATTCCAAGCTCCTAGATCACTTTCCTTATCGGGTTCTCATTTTGTTCCTTCAACTACCTCGTACAATAGGTTTGTATAGAGGTAAATACCAAATAGTTTCCTTCCATAGGTTGTAATTTGTGCCATTAAGCCTTTCATATTTTGGCATGAATATTGGCATAAAGGAGGGTAAATATAATTGATTTGAGGAAATCATGTTTGAAATTGTTGACATTATCACCATTGAAACAAAATTACCACACTTGCGATAAACATTGGTTCAAAAAATTGATTTGGGTAGGTTTGGGCGGTCTTAGATTAGCCCTACACTTGTGAATGAGACACCTTGTAGAGTAGGGTAGCTTAGAATAGCCCGTTTGCACAAAGAGCTACTCTAGGGGCTTAGAATAGCCCCCAAGGCACACACAAACACACAATTTCTTCTTATTATGTTTGTTACAAAAGTAGGGGGGGCACTTAGTGCCAAAGGGTTTCCCTAGAAGGCGAAAACCCCTTTGAGAGATAGATAAAAGATTAAAATTTTCCAAAGATGTGTCTTTCGAGTGTTACAAAGTGAATGGCACTTAATGCCAAAGGAATAATGCTTGGAGACAATGCGAGCAAAAGATTAGTTTTGAAAAACTTTTATATGATCCTATGTCTTGCAAAACTCAAAGTTTTGCCCCTTTTGTTGAGTGCATTCATATAAAGAATGTAGCTTGCTTATGAAGTCAGACTGTGTAACCCCAAAAAGTAGTAGGGATCCTCTCAATTTAAAGGTTCAATGAATGTGACTTGGTGGAATTCTCAAAAAAAAATCAACAGTTGAGACTAGCTAAACAGAGTGAACGATAGTGTGATCTAAAGGAAGAAATCATGGTGCTTACATCAATAATGATGGCATGATTTACTTCAAAATTCACATTGATCTTTCATGCTTGTAGCTCCACATGATGCACATAATTCTGTGGTTATAAATTCTCTCTCTCTCTCTCTCTCTCTCTCTCTCTCTCTCTCCTCGTGCTTAGAGAATGTGGTGGCAATAGTGTGAGCAACAATGTGGATCAATCACTCATTCTATGCATGAGATGGACTGCTTCAGTGACCTTTGCTCGCTTCATCAGAGGAATGGTGCACCACCATAGAGTTAGATTTGAGAGGATCACATCAACGCTTGTAGTAGCTAAGCTAAACAAAGCATGTGATTCCTTGCTTCCAATACTCTCTGTTGCTCTCTCTGTGTTGGAGAGGCAATGGTGTAGTTCCAAAGTGTTGTTCCTTTCCTTCGCAATTTACTCTATTATTAGTTGAAGTTGAGCAATAACTATCTTTTGCTATAGCTCTCTGTCTTTGTCACAGAGGATGGATTTCCATTGTACCAATTGCTCCTAAGTTCATAGATTAAAAGAATTAGGTGCCTGGTTAGTCTCTTTGTTGAAGGGTGAATAGTACCATTAGGTGTTTGCACACATAGGATTGGCGTGCACAGATTTCTCACTCTCTTTGTGTTTTCACAGATAGGATTGGTGTGCACACATTTCTCACTCTCTTTGAGAGAGAACAACTCTTTCTCTCTCTCTCTCTCTATGGCAAGATGCAATAGACGAGCAGATGAACACAAGAGGTCGTATCCTTCTACAACACTTTAGACAACCCAATTCACAAGGTGTGCATTACTTTCCAGCAACTCCAAGGAAGTTTAGGGGTAAGCTCACTAGGGGGCCCTTTGTAAGTTAGGTACAATTATCAGAGATCCATAGTGTTGCTACCGTGGCAATAGAGGATGGTCTAAAGAGTGGAGTGACTCTTGCTTTGTCTTGCACAGAAGAAGGTGATGGCGGTGATGTACTTTATGCAGGATATTGATGGTGCATCTAGTCATAGCTGATAGGGATATCTCCAAAAGCATAGCCAATAGGGATAGCTTCATTTTTCTTTACACTAGCTTTTTCAGAGAGATATCCTTGTCTCTCATAGATTTCTAGATCCAACTTCGTATGCACATCCTTTTTGATGTCAAGCTGAAGCAAACATGGGCATGGATAGTCCATGCTTCTTGCAGTCGGATGCACCAGATTTGCACATACATAGAATCCTTTAACAGATCTTCTCAAGAAGCATGAAAAATGGATGCAATCAAATATTTAGGTCATGCTACATTGAGGTTAAGGCTTACTACAATACATGAATCTGCTTTGAAGAGATAAAGTGTGTATGCTAATATAGAGAAGGTAGAACTCTATAGAGAGTGCATAAACACGAATCTATAGAGAACGCATGAATCCGTACAGAGAGGAAACTATGAAAAGAAGTGCTTCCTCCCATAGAAGAAGTGGTGATTAAGTATAACACATTCTGCACAAATAAATGTCGCTAATCTAATGAAATTACACCACAATGATCACAAGGTATAATGAAAAAAGGGAGTGTTTATAAACACTTGAATGATGTGTGATATTCAAGAAACTCGACGATATTTTGAGCAAAACCTCGTAATTACTATGTGTAATGATAAAAGTGATACAAGAGGGTGGGATGGAGGGGAAATGGGGTAAAAAAAAAGTCGGTGGGTGGGTGGGAAGATGGGCAGAATGTATCCCAAAGGAGCATAAAATGATGGCAAAAATGGCCTCTCTTAATGAGTGGAGAGCCACACCACCAAGCTCTAGTAGCACCACCACCAAAACAACCACGAAATGAACCACGAAGACCTCCACCTAGTGCTCTGATATCATGTAGAGTACACGCGTGGAAGCAAAATGAAAAGAATAGTGTACTCAAATATGCTTTCCATCTTTTATTGAGACTGGAGGTCAGACTCGATATAGTTCCTTAATTTCATGCTCTTTAATGGGACATCCTTTGCTCTAAGAAACCCTTCTAATGGATAAGGACCTGCAAATAAGCATTAGAAAACTTAGGTATTGCTCTGCACTTGCCATCAGAGGTAGCTTGCCATCCAAGAAGAACCAAGTCCCACCCCTCATTCCATGTTAAAAACATTTTTGTTGTTTTATAGATTGGTGACAATTGTTGAATAGGGCCAGCCAACCATGCTAGGGGAACTCTTGTTAGTATTGCAAACATAATCTTTCTTAAGAATATAACCTTAAAATACCCTCATCCAAGTCTACCAAAACCTACAAGTAAGTGAACTGCTAACATGACAAAATTGTTGAGTAGAGACCACACTATCCCATAAATTATTATTACTCCATGACTTATAGTTTTTAATTGCAAAATGATGAATATTCCTTTTTAAAAGCACAATCCAAATATCTTTTAAGGATAAGCATCTAGCAATCCATTTGGTAGATAAATTTTTGGCTATTTTGAGAGGCCCCAATATACCAAGATGACCTTGCTACTTGGGCAAACAATAGCTAGCCCAAGACACTCTAGGAGTTTTACAAATTTGTTCATTTCGACCCCATAGAAGCCTCCTAGCAAGGGCAATAACTTGCATCACTTGTTTTTTAGATGGCAACCAACATGATAGAAAATAGATAATACAAGGCAAAACATAATGCTTTAGGAAAAAATACCTACGAGCTAAAGAAGAGTGAACATTATACCATTTAAACACCTTTTCTCTAAATTTAACCATTAATTGATCCCATTTTTGTTGGAGTGGGACTTTAAATCTCTTAGGATGCCTAATAATCTGAGTATTACTCGTTCTTGCAAGATTTCATAACCAATACTAAAAACACAATTAGGAACAATGTTTTTAGAATCTTTTGAACTATTTTTCTATGATTGATCTTAGAACCACTTGCTAAACAAAAGAGATAAAGACAATCCAAAAAGGTAGCAATAAATTTAGGATTGGCATTGGTGCACATGTTAGTGTCATTGACAAGCACGATCTCCCAGTTGGGAGGAAGAATTAGGTATGTGTATGACCTTTACGGTCTCTTTATCCATTGTAGGAAGAATTAGGTATGTGTATGACCTTTACGGTCTCTTTATCCCTTGCATCTTTCACAAGCCGACCCAAAGCATCACTACCTATGGCAGATAAAAGAGGAGCAAGAGGACAACCTTGTCAGATGGATCTACAAAGTCTAAAAGGTTCAGATAAGCCCCCATTGATAAAAACCCTAGAAAAGGCATTACCAAACAAGATACTAACAAACTTAATGAACTTCCTACTAGCCCCAACATCATACAAGGATTGAAGAATGAAATCCCATTCAATCCTTTCATAAGCTTTGTCAAAGTGAACTTTGAAGAAGAAGTAGACTTGTTTATTCTCATTAGCACATTCCTAGCCTTCTCAAAAAGATATAATGGCATCAAGGATAAATCTCCCTTTTGTAAATCCTTTTTGCATAGGGAGAATGATCCTATTCATAATAGGGCTAAGTCTTCTAGCTAAAGAGGAAGAAAAGATCTTATAGATAGAGTTCAAGCATGTAATAGGCCTACAACTATTAATGTCTTCTTTGTCCCCTTTTTTATGGATCAATCTAATCACTCCACTATTCATATGGATAGTGTACGCTCCTTTTCTAGTAGCCTCTTCCTAGATCAAGATAAGGTAATGAGTTAAAAAACCTTTAAGCTTCGAGAAGAATTCATTAGGAATCCCATCAATACCATGAGATTTATTGGGTTTAAATTTACCAATGGTTTCTTTAGTCTCATTGGTGGTGAGGCATAGGTTAAGAATATAAGCCATGTCATGAAAAATCATTTTCTTCATCTCTAAGGAAATGGTAGCCCTGGCTCTCTCGATATCCTCCCCCACTTGGGAGTACTAGAGAGAACATAAGTAGTGATATTTTCCTCAATGTTGATAGCACTCCCACCATTCCTCTTAGTAAGTAATGGGATGTAGTCCTTAATAATTTTTTTCATCAATAAATACATACACTTGTTTCATTTGTCCAACTTCACACAACCCAAAACTCTCTTCATGAAGCAAGGGCCATACTAGCATCGAGATACAACTCATATCTCAACTTATGCTAAAGATCCAAAAGGGATTTAGAAGGCTTAGTTTCATCAAATTTTTCTAACTCAACTTGAATTTCTAATGTTCCTAATAAGATTCCTATAGTAGGTGAAAATCATTTGAATCTCTTTCACAACATTTTCCCAACATTTGAAGGAAGAGACACCATGACAGAAGGGATAAGAGATGGTATCTTTGCTTTTATTAAGAAAGCTAGGGATTTTAAGGAGATTTGCATCAAAATGAGTCCAAATGGCCCTAAGCATGGTAGAACCTTTTTTAAAGGTGATTATAAGGGGTTGATTCATTGTTAGGCTGACATCGGTATGGCTAACATAATTCTATAACTATTCAAAGTTGTAAATTATATTTGTAAATGGCCCTAGAACTTCCTAGGAATATTAATCACCATTCAAAATTGTAACTCATTAAGGAAGGTTAAAGAGATGTAATTTAGTGTTCTGTAAGAGAAAGGCAAAGTGTTAGGAAGGATGTGAAATCGAACTTGTTAGAGGATGCACTGAAGTCAGGAGTTATTTTGTAAGTTTTCTATTCTTACAATCAATATAATGTAGAACATCTTTTCTTGTTCATATTCTAGTTGAAATTTATTTTTATTTAGGAATGATTTGAGGTAATATTCAAGGAATAGAAAGGTACTGGAATTCATTTCTAGTATTTCTCATTCCTTGAACCCCAATTTGCTATAAAAAACTATTCGCAAGCATTCGACGAACATAAGTCACGACTGGTGCAGTACAGAGACGAATGGAAGCATTCCAGGCCATGAAGAGGGAGTATGCCAAAACAATCCGGAAGTTTTTTTCAAAATATCAAGAATTACAGGCAATGTTTGGAGTGACAAAATCACCTGGGTTAGAAGGTACAAATTTTTCCATATGAGAAAGTTCAAGAAGTGCTCGTGTAGTCAAGAAATTGCATGCCTTCATGGATAATGGGGTGATATAGCACCCATTGTTAAAACAACATCTAGAGTTATAGGTGGCTTTTAAAGTGACTAAGTTGCAAAAAGATGACATAGAAAGATGGCAGGTCAAAGAAGAATTAGGTAGGGAACAAGAAAAACGACCTTGGGATTCACGTGTGATGCTGGTCCTTTTGGATTTTGTTTGGACAAAGAAGATTGAAGAAAATCAAACCATTTTTTGAAGGCATGTTGGTGTAGTATTGTCCTAGGGCGACATAAATTCTGCAGAAGAAGTCTTTTTGTGGATACTTGCTGATGAAGAGTGCAAGAGTTGGAAAGTTCCAATTCATATGGTGGTGCCAATGCACCAAATTAGTGGGATGCAATTTAATCGATTCACTGGAAAAATTAAGGATGAACCTGATGTGCATGTTTGTCTTTTTGATACACACTACGAATTCCTCAAAGGAAATCCAGATGATGTGCAAAAATGTTAGGTGTTCTAGGCTACTCTAGGAGGAGGAACTGTTCGTTGGTTAACAAAATTTACCTTCAATCATTTCTCTACATGATTGAAGATAACATTCTTAAGGTGATTTCAGAAAGCTAATACTACATGTCAGCTGTTTATTAGCAATATATGGTGCAACAACTGACCCAAACAATGGTGGAATATGCTTCCCTACTCTGAAGTACTTTGCAAAAAATTTTGGAAGTGGAGCACCCTCTTGAAGATGTGGTATGTGGTTGTTTTATGGATGGGTTGACTCTATTATTAAAAGAAAAGAATTTCCTTTTAAATTTAGATGGTACTAGAATGTTGGATAAGACTATAAATGTTATAGAGCAATTAGAACAAAATCTCAAGGGTGACAATTTGATTTGGCAATGCTCCCCAGATTTTGTACATCAAGTGAACAGGAATACACTAGCAGCTATTGATCCTTGCACCCAACGATACTATATAAAATGTAGGAATTCAGGCCGTGTAGCAACCAATTGTGCATAAAATCAAATGTATTATGCCATTTGTAATCTAATGAATCACAATAGGGAACAATGTAAATATAATACTCACAATCAAGTGGTAGCTACTAGTCACATTCAACTAGAACCCAGAACTGCTGAGTAGGTCAATGGTATTCATCACCATCAGTACATAACCTTTAGTTAAATGATTTAGGTAATCTCAAAAATAGGTAAGAGCTTGCTTTTTCAAGTAATAGGGGACAAAATCAATCATATTGCCAAGGGTATGGGCAAGGACATAGACCTTTTAATCATTATTGCAGAGATGAAGGGGAGTATCAAACTGAAGGAAAATGTCCGTAATGCTGATTCTGTCAAGAATATGGTCATATTAGGGATGATTGCCCAAATGCTCAAGATTATGAGAGAAGAAAACAAGACTCTAAACTTAAGGCTTCAACAATGCACATGGTAGACTTAAATTTTGAGGATCTAGTAGCTCTAGTGGTTACTCAATTTGGAAGTTTACATAATAACAATGATTCCATAATAGCTCCAGATGTTACGACACATCACCAAGTTTATAATCATGCAGTATGATGGGCCCGAAAAACTCCAATTGAATTTTCAGCAGCAAGTTTGAGTAGGCCAACCTGAAATGAATCCTTCAATCAATTTATGAGTGGAGTCATTAACGATGATACAACAGTGCCAAGTTTAGCACCTTTAATTAATACTAAACTAAATGATGCAACAATTACTAATTCTCTAAAACTTGATGTTCTAGAGGGCAATATTACTGTAACATATCCTTGGCAGTGATTTTGTAACTCTACAACACAATTGCCTTTAGGGGATTTTCTAGAATTAGTCCTTGCCTTTCAAGATACTTTATTACAAGAAACATAAAAGCTGAGTGCAAATCTTACTAATGAAGAAGAAGATAAAGTCAATATGGTGGATCAAGCTTAGGATGAACTGGTAGATTATGTAGTACCTCTTATTTTGGTATGGTACAGAAGCAAGTGGATTTCCAAGTTTTTAATTGATGGTGGATCTAGAGTAAATGTCACTACTTTACCTATTTCTAGATAGTTGGGGTTGAATGATATTCAGCCTCCTCCATTTTATATACTAATGGGGGATCAATCTTGTGTGCAACCTATTAGTCTTATTAAACATATATCCATTAAGATCCATAATGTTCCTTTTGAAGTAACTTTTGTGGTTATTGAGGTAATTGGTAAGACCAATGATTAGGGCCATAAGAAATATTATATTCCTCTGGAAGCCAAGCAACACTATCCCAAGGCTCATGTAGCTTCAATTGCAAAACCAGCACATATGATTGTAGGAATAGAGGATGATGAAGAGATCCAATTTCTTGAAGCAAATTGAGATTTGTGGCCGGTAGGATTAATAGACACTCCTAAAATATAAGCTCAATTCCAAGAGGATCTTGTCATGGCTACTATATAGCCGGATCCAAAGCAGATCCAACCTAATGAAGAGACATCATGGATGTCTAAGGAAGATGTGTTTGCTCAGACTAGTGTTTGTATTCAACAAGATTAGATTGATAAGGTAAATTTAGGATCCGATAGTCTACCTCAGAATGTGAAAATAGGTGCAATTTTCTTGAAGTTCCAATCTTTTGCATTATTTCCTCCATTAGGTATTGTACGACATTCAGACTTTATTATCCTTCATCCATGATTGTCCTAACACTAATTTTTCATACATCAAATTTTCAAGCCATTCTTCACATTCTACTACACATTCTTCTTGCCCTATTTTTAGAATAATTTTTTGAGTTGAGATTGTTGGAAGTATTTTTCCATCTATTGTTCTGATTGAAGTAGAACTTGGTTTTCTTCTGCTTAAGAGATGATTCATTAAATCATAACTAATCAAGTTTAATTCAGAACCAAAATCCAATAAAACCTTGAATTGTTTTTCCTTGTACTTCCTTTGTATGACTGGCAAATGCATTTGTTGTTTTCCTAGGTTTTTTTCCCATATCAATACTTCTCTTAATGTTTTATATTTTTTCATTGTTGTTTTACCTTCTTCTTGAGCCTTTTTCCTAATTTTTTCTTCTTCTTGCCTTCTCTTATGTAATTGTTGTATTCTTCTCCATTCTTCTCTTGTTAAAGGTATCTTAAACCTTTGGATTCTGCAACCACTTATATAGTTTGGAATGATTTCACCTTCTAGGTTTGCTACTTGTACAACTCCATTAGGACTAATTTGATGAATAATGTATGGTCCATGTCCTTTTTTCTCTAGTTTCCTTGTATATTCCTTAGTAGTATATGCCAACATTTAACTCCTTCTTGTAGATCTTTTTCCTTGATGTGTATGTCACAATAGGCTTTTTATCTCTTTTTATCTGAATAAATACTCATTACTCTCTGTATTCTGGAGGTTCCCAATTTTTCTAATTCCACGATTCTCTCAGATAATTAATGACCTGTCCATTGCATTTGATTGCTTATTCTTAAAGTTGGTATCAAAAAGTCCACAGGCAAAACTGCATTCTGGCCATACTCCAAGTTGAATGGAGTTGTCCTAATAGTAGTTTTGTAGGCTACTCTATATGCCCATAGCACAGGATGAAATTATAAGTCTCAATCTATTCTTTTTATATTCACTAATTTTGAAAGTACAGTGCACAATACTTTATTATTACTTTCTACATTGGCTTGAGGATGATAGGGTGCAGATTTTGTATGTATGATCTTAAATTTGTGAAGTCAATTCCTCAATCACTTGATTTAGGAAATGAGTTCCCCTATCACTTACCAATTCAATTGGCAAGTCATACCTAATAATAATATGCTCATATAAAAATTCAGTAATTGTATGAGCATCATTTTTCTAGTGGCCTTGGCTTCAGCCCATTTTGTTAAATAATTAGTAGGCACTATTATATATTTTGCATGCGAATTTTTAGCAGGAGGGTTTATGGGTCCTATAAAATCCATTCCCCGTTTACTAAAAGCTCTAGAAGATATTAAAGGCTTCAAGGGCATTTCATCTTTCTGCCAACTTGTCTTGTTCTTTGACAAACATCAAAACTTTGTACAAACAATCTAGAATCTAGAAATAGAGTTGGCCACCAAAATCCTGAATATAAAATCAATTTATCTATACTTTCACATGAAAATTTTCCTCCTGCTAATCCTGAATGAGCCATCTCTAGCATTTCCACACACTTATCTTCAGGAACACATATTCTCAAGTACCCATCCATACCCTTTTTATATAATTGGTCCTTTATTAACAAAAGCTCTTTACTCGATTTCTCTATGCTTCTCAATTCAGAATTTTTCAAATTTGCTTCCTGATCCTCTCCTTGTATTAATTTTTCAACTATATGTGTACTCCACAAAGGATTTCCTTGGAACCAAAACAAGGTACTCACATATTTTTGGTTTTGAGAGTGACATTTTTGACATTGAGCTATGTGCCTTTCTACATCTTTTTCTTTTGTTGGCCAATGTACTCCCGTTTGTGCTAAATTATATAAAGTCACAATCTTAGAAGAATAATAACAAGGATTCCATAGATGTGCCTTCTTTAAATAATTTGCATATTCCTCCTCAAGAGCACAATATTCCAGTATTCCACTCTGAGTCATATGATACAAATGACGAGCAAGTAAAACAAAGTTTTTACTTTGCAAAATCCTATGTGTTTTGTTGTCATTTGCTTTGTTTGGTCCAATACTCAAAACTGGAATCAATGACTTTGCCCAATTAGGGACATTTTCTATGTTGAAAAGATATGTATGAAGCAATTCATCATCAATACGATCTCAATTACATTTTGTTAATATCCTTGATAAATGATCTGCCCTAAGATGGGGTTTTCCTTGCCTACTACCACCTCAAACTCAAATTCTATGAGTAATAAGAACCATCTTCCTATTCTTCCTGTATGAAAAGGTTTATTTTCTAAATAGAGTAATGCCTGATGATCCATAAAAAACTTAAACTTGTTAGCCAATAAATAGTGTCTATATTTTTTTATTGCGAAGACCATGCCTAATCCTTCTCTCTTCATTGTTGTGTAATTTCTTTCAACTTGATTCAACTTCCTGCTTGCATAGGCAATAGGGAAATCCATCTTGCTTCCTTCAATCGGTTGTGCTACTACACATCCTAAACCAAAATTGGAAGCATCAACATCTACATGAAATATTACATCCCATTGTGGTGTCTTTAGAATTGGTGTAGTAACTAAACAAGTTTTCAATGTCTCAAAGGCTTCCTCACATTCTTTGATCCATTCAAATTTGGTAATTAATGCATAGAGGGTTTTGAAAAATTCTACAAATTCATACCAAATTTCCTATAGTATCCATAGTGACCCATTAAGGTTTTTAGAGATCATGTGTCCTAGCATTCTTCCCTGTCTAACAAAAAAAACACCTTTTTTTGCATTAAGACACACTCTATAACTTCTACATTTTTTGAATATATTCTCAAGATCATGTAGATGATCCTTCCTTTGATTTGAAAAAGTGCATAAGTCATCCACATTATTTCCATTATACTTCTAAGAAAATCTTTTAAACACATGACACATCAACCTTTGGAAGGTGGCTGGTGCATTTGTCAAACTAAATGCCATAACTCTAAATGCATAGATACCTCATTCAGTGGAAAAAAGCAGTCTTCTGTTGATTCTCTAATGCAATTGGTACTTGGTTGTATCCTGAGAATCCATCCAAAAAATTGTAAACTTCTTTTTCGGCTACCCTTTCTAATAGATGATCTATTATTGGTAGTGGATAGCTATCCCTAATAGTTGTAGCATTAACTCTTTTAAGATTGATGAAAACCCTTAACTTACCATTCTTTTTAGGAAATACAACTATTGGAGATGTCCACTCTATATATTCAATTTCATAAATGAAATTGGCTGCCAATAACTTGTCTATTTCTTCCTTGATCTTAGTAGAGTATTTATCATTTTAGGTATAATGTCTCTACTTACTTGGTTTGGCATTTGGTGCAATAGGTATTTTATGCACACAGATATTGGGATCTATTCCTTTCAAATCATTATAATTATAGGCAAAAACATCCCTGAATTCTCTAATTAACGTTATAAGATTCTCTTCTTCATTTTTTTTTCATGTCATCTACTATTTTTATGTGTCTATCCTATCCCTCCTCTCTAGATATTACAATCTTTTTTGTTTCTTCTTCATTATCATATGCTTTTCCTTTCTTCTTTTCTCTTTTGGGTCTTATCTTCAACAACAATCTGTCTTCAACTTCATATTTTCTAAAATTAGCTGGAACATCAAGACTTACTTCTTCATTTTTTTAATCTTGTATGTTCTCTAAAGATTTTTTTTTTCTTAGTTCCTGATGTTTCCAATCTTCTTTGTGTAAATAATTGTTATACTTTCTTGAGATCTCATCCTTGATTACATCTGTAGTCTATGCTTCCTTCAAGTATGTCTTTTTATTGGGGATTTCTTGAGTACTCTCCTTCCCTTTTGTTGCTTCATCTTACTTTGTTGTGCTTATCATTCTTAATCCCACATAAAAGATATTATATCCTTACTTATTTTGAAAATTTATTCCCACATGTTCATCGTTTGCCAGATCTAATGTTGACAGAATCTAACTCCTTCCATATGGTTCAAATTCTTCATCATTAAACTTCTAAGGAATGTACCTATTATCTTCCATGTTTCTTTCATTTATGCAATCCTCCTTCCTTAATAAAAATTCTTTTGGTAGTTTCCTATTTGTGGAAATACAAGTCCAAAGTGGTGCTTCATTATTTCCACTATCATTAGACTCAATCATATTGTCTGGTTCATGATGTATTTTATACCACTTATGAAGGTATATTATGATAATTTCCATTCATGAGATTAACTTTGATAATATTTCCCTTATTTTGTAAATACAAACAGTCTTTTCCCCAATCTTGAACTACCTGCATCTGTCTCATAAAAGGTCTTCACTATATTATCTCATATGAAGTAAGTTGTGGAAACTCAACTATTGCAAAAGTGTGTTCTAATTCAATTCCACAAATTTCTATTATAACTTTCTCCCATAATCCTATTGCTGTTTCAATGTGCCCATCTACCAGTTGAAGTTTCATTTTGGTGGAGTGAAGTGTTTCAGCTCCCCATTTCTCCCAAGTTCTTCTAGTCATGATGGCTACACTTGCTCCACTATCCAAAATGGCCTTTGTATTCTTATTAGCAAAATGAACTAAAAGTAAAAGTATTTCCTTCTTCTCCTTAACAATATCCTCCTATTTTATCTATTGGAACTTGTAGAATTGGTTCATTTTGTAGTTGCTCATCCAAAATTTCTGATGTTTTTTAGATGAAGTTTTGCAAATCACACCCATTTTCGTGAATCAATTCTTCCAATGTCCAATGACATTGCAAACTCCAGTGATTCGACAATTTGACTTGCATTTTCAACATTAATTGTTTCCTACTTATTTGTTTTTCCATTCCTTTTCCTTCATGCTCAGAAAGTATTTTAGAGCTTTCTTTCCGTTTTTCTCTTAATATTTCCTCCCACACTTTCTCTTGTATCTCACTTGTTTGTGTATCCATGAAGTCATAGTTTCCTTTTTCTAGTTCTTGTGTCTTTTCAATTACTTCCTTGCAAAGTTTCATCCGTTCTTTTTCCAATTTAGGTAGAGGATACAATTTTTCATGGTCTATTCCACTAGGGCCTTATTTGATTCTTCCTTTGTAAGCTTGAATTATTGTGTCTAGATCTTTAGATATTTTCCTCTCTAAGAATTGGTCTAAGTTTTGGTTTTGTGATGTATTTCCCACTCCGTTTTGTGTTCCCTTTTCAATGTCATCCAATTTCTTCTCCCACCTAGCCTTTTGTTTTGCCATTCTCTCCTTCCATGATCCATTCTTTTGTACTTCATTCTTTTCTTCTTTTAATGATGTTCCTTGTTCTTTTCTTTTTGATCTTGTCATTACTTGTATGGGAATCATCTCATTTTGTTCCTTCTTCACGTTATCAAGAATTTCTATTGCTTTGAAAGGAACATTACAAATTAAGGTCTATTTTTGAGGATTTCTAGGGCACTCTTTGATTAAGCGATTCCTACCAATTTCTTTACAATAGGCTCCTTCTACTCTTAATGTAGGTGGTTGAGTACAATCTCTCACGAAATGATCTCCTCCACACCTATAACATGTTACCTTTTGATTGGTCTTGACTTGGGGTTTTGTGTTTGACAAGTAATTGTTAGTTTTATATACATGAAGGTTGTTGCATCCATTTCAATTCTCCCGTTACCCAAATCCAATGCTTGTAGTTGTGGTTCCTTATTATAATTATATTCCCAATCATACAATTCAGAAGAATCCTCATAATGGCCAAGGTGTTCTTCTGAGTATTCTTAGGATGACCCCATTGTCTGTTCTAATTTTTTCTCTGCTGGAATATTTTTCACTCGGACTACCTTAGTAGATAGAGGTGGTTGTTGTCCGAGGACTGATCTAGGGTTTTCCCCATAATCTCTATCCCTCATTAGATTAGTATGAGCTGGATACTCCCTTTCCCTCATAGGTTGATTATTATAAAAGCACTCATCCCTAGTGTGGTTGGTCCATTTTCTCTCTAAAGTACAATACTTAAGGTTTTTCCTATCCTACAAATGCTATGATTTTTTATAAGAGCACATATTTGTAGAATGACTTTCTCCACAAATATAGAACTGCCTATGTTGTGTCAATCTGGAACTGGGTATATCTGATTTAGTTGCTAACCTTAAAGCATTTCTTATAGCATTGGACAATTCTTTTGTTGGTGGGAACATGGTTTCATTATGTTTTTGGTGTTCAAGTATCTGAAGACCATTTCCCCTATTTTCTTCTAGGTCAATGGCTTCTTTCACACATGAGTCTAGATCTTTACATCTTGTACAGTACACCATAGTTCTTGATTGTGCATTTGTTAATCCTTCTATGAATAGAGACATTGTTTTCCGCATCGATGGCTTTTCTTCTCTATGAAATCTATCTAGATATTGCTTGAATCTTCTTGCTGCTTCCCTTACACTTTCATTATTATTTTGTTTAAATGTGTGAATTATTGTAGCGTACTGATTTGATTCCTGTCTTGGAAAGTTCCCCTATGAATCCTTTCGAAAACTTTGTTATGGCCCTAAACATCTCCTTTCTCAGTGGTAAAAACCAGGTCAGTGCTAGCCTAGATAGATTTAGTTCAAAGGCCTCAAATTGAGTTTTGTAATCTTGGAATTCTTTTGCCCTAAGGATTTGTTTATACTCACCCACATGATCATGAGGATCTGCAGATCCATCATACTGGTTTTTCATGCATTTCGCTACTTGATAAGGTCTCATTATTCTCCTAGTGTTATTCCATTCTTGTCTCCTTCTTATAGAAAACTCTTACATAGCCACTCCTTCTCTGATGAATGGGTTAGGAGATGATTGTTGTCTTCTTTCTCTCTATGGCTCTACAAGAGTATGATTTTTGTTTCTTCTAGGAATATCAACTTGTTCTAAGTTTTGTTCCCAAGTTCCTTTATCAGTGTCTTGCCCTAGGTCATTTGTATTATCAGGGTCATTTGTGAAGACATAAGTACATCCTTGTCTATCCTCATACTTACCATCTTTAAATTGAGCTATAGGCATCAACTTTATAGGTATTTCTAAGTTTGTCAATCTAATGAGATCCTTATGCAAACCATCTTGATATACATAGGCTTGAAACTTATTATTGTATATATATATATATTTGAGGATATTCATGTAATCCCCTATATCAGAAGGTTTAGCCTCTTCCTTCATGTTTTCCATATTCAAGTGTCTGATACGAGAGTGGTTTTGATGTCTAACACTATCTTGTCTTCCAAAGTTTTTCTAGCTTCCCTTTGATGATCCACTATGACTCCTGATCTCAATCTCATTCACTTTATTTCTCTTTCCCAACTGACCCTAATTATTTCAAGAACACTAGATTTGGTCTTTTGTGGTTAATATTTTTTTTAAATGGTCAATGAGTCAGTAATCATGATCCTGACCCCAATTGGTGAAAATTTGGTCAGAATTGAGATTTTGAGAAAATATGTGTGAAGATCGTGTTTTTCACAATCTTGACTCAAAATCGTGAAATTTTGGTAAGAATCACGATTGGGTGAAATTGTATTTGAGAATGTTATTTTATTTCCACGATCTTGACCTAAATTGGTGAGAATTTATTCACAATCGTGATTTTGTGAAAGTTTGGGTGAAAATCACATTTTTCATGATCTTGACTCAAAATCGTGAGATTTTGGTCAGAATCATGATTGTGTGATGGTTTGTCTGAAGATTGTGTTTTTCACGATCCTAACTCAAAATCATGAGATTTTATTCAGAATCATGATTGTGTGAAGGTTTGGGGTAAAGATCGTGTTTTTCATGATCTTGACTCAAAATCGCGATATTTTGGTCAGATGTGTGATGGTTTGAGTGAAGATCCTGTTTTTCACGATCCTAACTCAAAATTGTAATATTTTGGTCAAAATTGCAATATTTTGGTGAAAATTGCGATTGTGTGATGGTTTGGGTGAAGATCATGTTTTTCATGATCTTGAGTCAAAATCATGAGATTTTGGTTAGAATCCTGGTTCTGTGATGGTTTGGGTGAAGATTTTGTTTTGCACGATCCTGACTCAAAATCGTGAGATTCTAGTTAGAATTTTGATTATGTGATGGCTTTGTTGAAGTTATCTTTTCTTCCATTTAAATCCTATCTCAAAAAATCGTGATTTTGTTCAACTATTGATTCTTTAAGAAATTTTCAAAAAAATAACCAAGACTTTAATTTATTGCTAAGGATATTACCTTGCTTGTGTTAAGTTCTCCATGCCAAAGAGTGTCTTCTATTGAAGATCGCGATTTTCTACTCTCCCTTTCTCTCTCTCTCTCTCACTCAACAAATGATGAAAAATTTACAAAGTCTTTCTTTTATAGTTACTGCTTAGAATCGTGATTTTTATCTTATCTTTAAAATCTTCCAAATTTCCTTATGAATTTATTTCTCTTCATCACTATTACTCCTCATACTCACTAGTTTCTAATTTTTACACAAATTTTCTCAAGTTCTCCCCCTTCTTTGAGAATTGTTATTTTTTTCAAAGAATCATGTTTTCTAAGCTCTCATCAAAATTAACTCATTTTTTTTAATTTTTTTTGGCTCGATATAGTTCTTCAATTGTTTCCCTTGCTTTTGTATTTTTTCATTTTTTCATATTTTTAATTGATTTTATAAACCCCAAATAGAAAGTAAACAAATTATTTAGGGTTTCTTTGAATGTATGGCAAACTGATGGTAATGATTGGAAATTATGCTACTTGAACTTAAAGAGCAACATGAAACTCTTCACTTCTCAATCCAAATAGATTGAACGAAGTAATCTTTAAACCAAAGACAACACACTCACCTTTACACATTTGCACACATGATGATTCATAATCATGTTGAACAAATATTATTACCATTAACTTGGAAGATCCAGCAAAGGTCCAAAGCTCCAATAACTAAAAGCTTTGCTTACTTCCTCGACAACAACACCAAAAAAATGTTTATTCTCCTTTGGAGTTGTCCTCTTCAATCATCATAGCATAAAAGACTAGAAACTCAAACACCTTTAATTTGTCAATTCGGGAAGTATACTAAGACCACAACCCCAACTTCTTTATCAATGGTGTCCAAGATTTATCAACAAAATCAGCTTCAACAGAGAATTTCATGAAAAATTTATTTGAAATATTAGGGTTTTGCATATCTTGAGCTAGAAATAAGCTTCTAAGATGATTCTTATGCCTAAATCATGCCATTTTTCATGTAGATTAGTAATATGAAATCAAAAGTTAATTTTAGCACCTGTATCAACAAGATGAGACAATCATGATTCGAACAAAATGCACATAGTCAACTTCTCCAGCAAGTATATTGATAATGAAGGTAGAAAATGAAAGAATGAGCCTTTATTCTAATGAAATACTTAGGGAATAATTGATTAACAAGACAAATCCAAGGTAAACACTTAAAAATTCATCAACAACTCACCATAGAGGTCAAATGACAAGATAAGGAAGGAAGGATAAGAGCTCTCCAATTCTCATTCAAGTCTTATCATACACAATGAATTCTACTCAAAATGAGTCATAACTTGGCTTATATATTTTTTCAAGTGTCCTATTTTTCACTTGAAATTAAGTGTTCTAAACTTGTAAAGTCACTTCATACATTTTGGGAGCTCTAATAATTATCAAATAGTTACATAAATTCAATCCCTCAAATGAAGAAGACTCTTCTTCATTTTTACATCCATCTAATCCTTCTAAAATACATAAATCTAATTTTACAATGCATCTTTTTAATCCCAAAAGGTATCTTCTAACATACACATCTGTGTTGATTATCATAAGTTAAATGCATTGATGATTCTAGACCCATTCCTACTACCATTTCTAGAAACAATGCTTGATGAAGTTGTAGGTAGAGAAATGTATTCCTTTTTCAATGGATTCAAGGGATATAATCAGGTTAGCATGTTATAATTCGATATACCAAAAAAACTTTTATTACTAACTGGGGAGTCTTTGCATGTATAGTTATGTGGTTTGGATTGAGGAATGCTCCTGTGATTTCCAAAGGTGTATGCAACAAATGTTTGCCCCATTCTTAATTAGTTTCATGAAGGTTTCTTTGGATGATTTTTCAAATTACTTGGTCTGGTCATTTCCAGTACCGAAATTGTTGTAGACCCAAAAAAGTTAAGGTGATATTGGAGGTGCCATTGCCACTTTCACCTAAGGAGGTATTATGGTTTCTAGGCCAAACTCGTTGGCATGGTCTTCACTTACATTTTTTAGCTCATATTTTTATGCCATTAAATGATATTGCTCATGTGAAGCCTATCACTTTTAAACGGACTTTGGAGTGTGATTTCACATTTTGTAGATTCAAAAATTTACTCACCCATGCACCAGTACTCCAAGCTCTAGACTTGTCCCAATCTTTTCATGTCTTTGTGGATGCTTCAAATATTTCTATGGTTAGGTTTTAATGCAGAAGGCATGACGTTCTTGGTTTAGGCCTATATATGATGCTAGTCGATGCCTAACTCTGGTTGATGGAACATGAATGTTTACGCCTTGTTTATTCTATCCAGAAATTTGGCCATTATTTATTGGGTCGTTCTTTTACTTTTCATGTAGATCATTATGGTCTGATGTACTTGATAAAAAAACAAAATCTCGTTAGTAGATTAGCTAGATGGGTCTTACTCTTACAAGAATATGACTATGATGTAGTTTATCGTCTTGGATCTTTGCATATCATTGCAGATTTTGTATCTCAATTGGATAATGGTGAACCTCTAGATGGGATTGATAATTTCTTTTCTTGATGTAGATATTTTCTATATTGTTAATAATAATGAACTAGAATTTGGAACCCCTACTTGGTATGATGAAATGATTTCTTTTCTTACAATTGGTGTCCCTCCTTCCCACTTACAAACAGTAGCCCATAAAAAGCTAGCTTTACGAAGTAGATGCTTTTCTATTATCCATCGGTACTATAAAGAGTTTACCATAATTTTTCTTCATTGGAGTCCATCATATGAAGTAACAACTATCATTTTGAAAGCTCATTGTGAAATTTTGGGTGTTCATCGTGGAACTAATTTAATAGTAAAGAAAATTCTACAAAGAGTTTTATAGTGGCCAACCCTTCACAAAGATGTTTGCAATCACATACAATTGTGTGATCCTTGTCAATGTATGAGTGAACCTTAGGATATACATCACTTTCCTCTGCAATCTATTCTTCATTTGAAACCTTTTGAGAAATGGGGTTTGGACTTTATAGGTCCTATTCCTCCTCAAAGTTGTTATGAAGAAACCTTTATTTTGATATGCACTTATTATAGTACTAGATGGATAGAAGCTTGGAGCTTAAGACGTTCAACTAGACGAAGTTTTGCTATAGTTTTACTCATTGAATTATTTCATCGTTTCAACTTCCACTTGAATTAGTTTATGATCGTGACACTCACTGTTTAAATCATCTTATTAAATGTATCGCTGATTACTTTTGTATTGAGCATAAGTTCAGTTCTCCATACTATCCTTGACCTAATGGTTTGGGAGAAAGTACTAATAAGGCTTTACTTACAATGCTTCAAAAGTTTTTTTTGGAATATCTAACTAAATAGGAACAATATTTATCCTCAGTTCTATGGGTTTACTATACCTCGTACAAAGTTTCAACTAGGTTTACACCTTTGAAGTTAGTTTATAGTATGGAAGCTATAGCTCCTATGGAACTTATGATGACTAGTTTACGTATCGCAGTGCAGAATCATTTATTACTAGGAGAATCACTGATATTTTGTAGGGATACTTTACGACAATTGGAAGAACATCGCTACAATAGTTTTTTGCTTATTCAAGAAGCCTAGCTTTGACAAAGGTGTTGGCATGATCGTTAGTTACGAACACCTATTTTTTAGTTTGGAGATTTGGTCTTATTTTTTAATTAAAATGTAAAGAGACAAGGTTGAAAATTCAAACTTCGGTGGACAGGTCCATTTCGGACAATGCAAAAATTGGTCCACCTACTTTTGAGTTAGCAACTTTGAGTGGAAAACTCTTACTGGCTCTGATCAATGGGTCCAAGCTTTGACCATACCGCATGTCACTTCATAGCATTATTGTATTATAATGTATATAAATTTCTTTTTCTTAATAAGTAGAATGTAGTAAATAAAGATTCGCTCACAAATGTGAGTGAGTAGTGGAGTATCAATGCTCGCAACTTGAGATCAGATTAGCATCGATTTGTAATCATTAATGAACATGATGTTGTGTTATTCAATGAAATGCATGCTAATGAAGCACATGCAGATATACAATGGCTTGATTACTTTCCTACTTAAGCCGATTAGTGAGCCAATGCACTTTTTACTACAATGCTCTCACCTTTTCATGGCTATATACTGCATTTTTTCATTTTCTACAACCATGACAGGCACAATATTATGTAACACATTGAAACTAACCAACATGAGCATATTGGTGATTCTCGATCACCTTATGCAAACCCATGTTGATTGTTATCAATAGCGTGGTTTGTTGGAATATGTCCAAATTGCATGGAAAACTTTGCAGAGCCATTCCATGATGAATTCCTTTATTCAAAATTGTAATCACTACAAGGAATACGGGCGTGTAGCGACGGTTAACGCGACAAAATTTCGTCGCTATAAAATTGCAACTTGCGTCGGAATTACCGTCGAGCGCGGACCGTCGATTATACGACGCAAAGAACGATGGTATTTGCGACGGCATTTGCGACGCTTCCGCCTAACGTCGCTTAAACGACGCTTGTCAAAGGCGTCGCTTAAGCAACGTTTTTTTAGGTCGCATAAGCGACGGTGCAGAACGTCGTATACGCAACACTAAACAAATGTCGCTTATACGACGACGCGTTGCATCGCTTATACGACGATCTATTGACGGACGAAAATTAAAACGTTGGAGGCTCTGCAATCGGCATTTTCACGCATCCGATCGAAGAGCTCTCCAACGTTCGCAATTGCGCTGCGCTTACGAGCTGAAGCAAGTATATGCAAAATTGTTGTTTTGCTTAAGCTCTCTGTTATTGTCTCCCTCTGTCTTTGTTTCTCTCTTTCTACATCTTTCTCTCTTTGAATTTTCTCTCTCTCTCTCTCTAGATCTCTCTCTCTAGATCTCACTCTCTCTCTCTCTCTAGATCTCTCTCTCTCTAGATCTCTCTCTCTCTCTCTCTCTCTCTCTCTTTATTGCAGGTTATTCAAGAAGCTAACCAAGCAAAAACTATGGATCACAATTGTAAGTACAATTTCTATTATTTGTAGATCATTTGAATTGTGTTATTTTCATTACATACCATACTCACACTTATTGATATGCACTCATACACTTATACATGATGAAGAAGCACACACACATGCATATACCTACATATACACATATACATGCACATACACACACATACACATAGAGTTATACATATACACACACATACACAAGAACATGCACATATTGATACATACATATACACTTATACATGCACATGCATATACATACATATACGCACACATACACATGCACATATACACATATACATGCACATACACACACATACACATAGAGTTATACATATACATGCATATACATATACACACATACACATGCACATGCACATACTCATACACACATATACACTTATACATGCACATGCACATACATAAATTTACACACACATACACATGCACATACATACATATACACACACATACATATACACTTAGGTACACACATATGAATGAATTATATAATTAAAGTATTAAAACACATGCTTAATATAAATAATAATACCAATCAATAGAACAAAACTCTTCATTACTTAATACCATACACACAATTCAAAACATGACTGAAATGAAAAATATATAGATAAATATATATATATATATATCAATGTAAATACATATAATCCAATGTCATAATCAAATAAAATCCTAATCATCATCATCATGATCATCATCATCATCAGCAATATCATGATCATCCTGATCTTCCTCATCCTCATCCTCATGATCACCCTGTGACGATCAAGATCGTCCCTCCTGTGTCTGTCTCTCCACCTCATCCATATTTGTCTCCCCATAATACTCCTGTATTACATATAACAAACATAAATCAATAAAATAATTAAAACATTCATAACAACAAAATAATTATATAAAATTTAAAAATACTCACAAAGGCATCAGGATGATCTTGTATATACTCGCTCAAACGCCGATATCCAAAATGTGTAGCATACTCGATCTCGTGTTTCGTAGGATATCGGCCATAATCCTTTCACTGCAATGAAACAAATAAAAAACATTAGTTGCTTGCATTTTAACTAAAATAAAAAATATACTCACAATAACACATATACTTACAAACGTAGCTACAAAACCATTATGGCCCATTTGGCCTAAGTGCGATGTGTGGCCCGACTCCACTCTCTTCTTTGCAGCAGCCTGTTTATTCAAGGAAAAAAATACATAAATTAAATTAAAAAATTACTAAAATATCTAAAAATTATAAATATAAACTATTAATTTGTGTACCTTCTGCTGAGGAAATGACTCCTGAAGATGTAGCTATCTACGAAAAAACTACCACGACTCAGGTGGTATGTTAGCTCGCCTCTTATTTTTTTCGACCATACAATATCTCCTGTTAATTTAATCTCAAACAGAAAAAAAAGTAAGAATACATACACATATATACACACATATACACATACACATACACATACACATACCCACATACACATATACATGCAAACATATACGCATGCATATATGTATATATATACACATATACATACATATAACATAAACACACATATACATATCCACATATATACGTACACACACATGCATTTATCCCACAATAATATGTGTTGTGTATATGTGAATATGTGTGTATGTATAAATGTGTATATGTGAATATGTGTGTATGTGTAAATATGTATATGTGAATTTTTTATTTATGTAGATAATCAAATTATTAATATCAAATACCATTATTTGTAGATTCTGATCAATCAGATGGAACTCCACCACCGTCTCCTCATCGTGCAACGACTTTATACTGTAAGTATATGAAATATTTAATTTTAACTATATTTGATGGATACATAACTTATATATATTTTTTATGTTTCTTATGATGTGCAGATTCTGATCAATCAGAGGGTACTCCACCACCTCCTACCCATGCAAGGACTTCACATGTGTCCTCCGATAGGAATTATGATGAATTTTACTATCTGTTGGTGTAACTCTTGTTATGGCACGTATCGCAGACCACGATTGGAATGTATTCAACATGAGGCAGAGTATGGTACTTTTGAGCATGCACCATCACCTAGTCAACGTGATAATGCTTGGGTATGTATTTTCTATATATATTAATGTCATTTTTTTATTTAAAAACCATGTATAAAATCAAATTATTATTGATATACAGGAATACTTGCTCGATGATGATGATGATGATGATTTTTCTCATAATGTTAATATACCTCGTACACGTCATGGACTTGCTGTTCATCAATTACAAGCAGAGGTTTCTAGAAATCCTCTACCTCCTGGTTTAGAGAATGAAACGGCTGGAGATTATCCATTGCCAGCTCGTGATCGTTCTTTAGTACAAACATATGATAGAAGAAGATATGGAGGATGGAATAGAGGACCACTTCCTTTAGATGGAGAGGTTTTCAACTTTTGGGGTAATCGCTATATGATTGCTCCATCCACTATTACTAATGCTGGTCGTGGTCTCTTTATTGTAGAGGATTTGTATGTGCCTCCGAACTCTGAAGTCACTCTTATGTCATTTTGTGGTCCTATATATGGATGGGGAGATTGGCATCGACTTTCACGTTATGTTCGAAGCATGAGTACTTATGGAATATGCTTGAACGCAGCATCTCTTACTAGTAGAAGGATTTTACATGCAGAAAATGAAAGATTATATATTGATGGAAGACCTTACACACATGGAAATATAGCAGGTTTAATAAATAGTAGTCGAGGGTTACATAATAGTTCAAGGACTAATTGCACATTTGAGGAGCGTGAAAATAGTCATGAATCACCATACATGAGTAGAGATGTATCAAGATACATAGTTGTCAATGCTATTACTACATTAAATGCTGGTGATGAACTATTAGTGAATTATGGATGGGGTAGACCTCCAAGAGCACCTTTTAGCATCAGAGAATAAAAATTTTCTATCCATATTTAATAAGTTATATACTTAATTTTATATTTGAAGTTTAATTTTTATTCATTTATGGAATACTAATGAGTTTTATTTATATGTGTAGATTCCAACGTATGATGTTGATGATATTCGTCCACAACATTCACAATTACCAATAAGACCTCATTTATCAGAAGCTTCCATGAGGAGGCTACGCAAAACTAAGCTTGTGCAATATGCAAAGTTGAAAGATCTATATTCAAAAGATGATAAAGTACAAGATTTGTGTGACAATGATGAAGATGATGTCATGGCAGATTTTATTGAGGATTGGTATCAAAATGACAATGAGAGCATGGATATTTCTAAAAATGAGAAATATCTTCGAGAGGAATGTCTAAAGCATGTATATGAAGGAAGTCATTTGACACGAATAAATGCGAGCTTACTTATTCTCAACCTTCAAAATCGTTTTGGATGGAGTAATGTATCTGTTTCGACACTATTAAGGTATAAATTTCAATTTTCTTTCTATTTATATATATATATATATGCATAAATATATATACATATATAAATACATGTAGGTTTTTATTCTTACTTAGATAAGGTTATAAGAACAAGAACTTGAATTGAATGGAAACTTTTTGTCCGCGCATCTTTTAAAACTATTAATGCATCTTTCCAAATATTCGCAATGGTGACCTGGATGAGTCGCATGCACAGAGGTTACTCAAGAGACAGCAATCTAATTATAATGGAGTAGTCCACTTTGTATCCTAAAGTTCAGATGCTCATCATTGACATGCACGAGGTTTACTGCATACCCGAGAAATCCTGCTCTATCTTGACTAACCTCTGTGCATGCGATTCATCCAGGTCACCATTATATGAACATATGTGTGAATTGACAGGATACGATTGTTTTGCGTAAATATTTTGAAAGATGCATTAATAGTTTTAAAAGATGCTGCGCGGACAAAAAGTATCTATTCAATTCAAGTTCTTGTTCTTACCTTATCTAAAGTAAGAATAAAAACCTGCATGTATATATGTATATATATTTATTTAACTTTTTTAATATATCTTTTTTTGATAAACTTACAGGTTATTATCTGAAAAGTTTTTACCAAGTCAAAATATTCTTCCTACCTCACATGATGAAATGAAGAAGATAATCAACAATCTTGGTATAGATTATCAATGTATACATGCATGTCCTAACGATTGTATTTTATATAGAGGTGAATATGCAGACTCTTTGACATGTCCCAAATGTCAATCTCCTCGATATAAGGGTGAAGAAGGTAAAATCCCGAATAAGGTATTGAGACATTTTCCATTGGCTCCACGGATTAGACATATGTTTCAAAGCCCCGAATTATCAAAGCTTTTGACTTGGGGACATGATCACAAAAGTACTGATGGAATAATCAGAATTCCTCATGATAGTGTTGCTTTTCAGCATATTGATTCTACATGGCCTGAATTTGCACAAAATCCACAGAATCTAAAGTTAGGAGTTGCATACCTGCCTCTTATAAATCATGTAATTTTTTTTCATTAATACATCTCATATCCAAGCCTGCTTATCTAGTGGTTTGATGCGTTGAATTTCTAGGCGAAAATCCTGAGTGCAACTTTTGGCTGGACATATCTATGAGTTTCTCAAAGATAAGTGCCTCTACCTTACCAGATCGGGTGTGTGAATGTGTTTCCAATTCATTGTACCCTAAAAATAAAAAAAAAACAAGAAAAAAAACAGCCTCAATTGTTGTTTATATTAAGAGCGACGACGGTTGCCTTGCCAATGCCGCCACCTCGTTTGAACGATGCTGACAATCGCATAATTTCCTTATTTCCACGGTTCGTGGATGATACCCCATTGCCTGCTGATTGGGAAAGTTCGACTGAGATGACTATTCACCGCCTGCTATAATGCTATTTTGTTCTTTAGCTGTTTGCCAATAAAGATCAGGTCTCGGGAGACGTCAGAAGACAGGCAGAGTTCCTCCTCCACGTTACCGGACGCCATGGCAGACTCTACACCTGCCTTCAAAACTGCCTCCTTCTCTCTCTGTTGTCCCTGTCAGAGAGATGCATACGCAGAGATTCTCCTGCCACATATTTATCCAGGGATAAACAGCAGCACGCAGCAACTGCGCTACTGTTGTTGCATCCAGCCGGCCGCCTCACTTGGCCTCTGATCATTGATGTCGCCTTGCAAGTTACTAGTCTCTCTCATTGCTAAATGTGGATCTTGTGACCAGTCTCATCAAGTCCTGGACTAGTCTGCAAAGAATTTTGATTGCTGATTGCAGACCTTCGCATCATGCATGTAGAACGCCATCGATGACCAGCTAGGAGCTACAACAACATCCATGGCGTCCTGGTCTCTGGATTATCGGAGCCTCAGCCCTCAGGTCCTCTAGTTCAGAAGTTCAGAACCTCTCTTTCTCTCTCTCTCTCTTTCACACACACAGACACAAACACACATTCACGATCAGAAGCCTTTGTTCTTAACACATGTCTCGCCTGCACAAGCAGACATAATGTGATGGAAGATCTCTATCTCTTATCCTGCACGTGCCGCTCTCTCAGGAGTCAACCAAGCTCATCTCCATCCACATAGAATGCCTTCAATCGGCCATCATGAACCCTACCTACAGTCCTATGACCAGCCAGCCAGAGCCTGTCTCCCTTCCTTAGTACAACATGATCAACATCCATCCAAGGGAGCTTGCAAATTGCTACTCATTTTCTGCAACAAGACGATTTTTATTGCGTCTGGTTTATTCTACGGGCTTTCACTTCCTCCAATCGCAGCTTAGCTGTCCCAAGCCGCTTGGTTGGGTGGTTGGGCCGCCTCTTGAGGCGGGGGCAAAGGTTCAACCCCCACCGGTAACATGTAAGGGATATGTTAATATGGAAAACTTGTATTGTGGTTAATGTGCCACCGTTTATCTTGCTCCGTGATAGATGTGACCGGAGTCTAACGTAACTATGTAAACCCTTGTTTTTGTGGGGTAAGGGGAGTCCCATAGGTACTATGCCCTTCCTTGTACTGTTGCAATTTCAAAGTTAAAGTGTAGAGGAGTAGGCCTCGGCTGAACCTCCATTTAAAAAAAAAAACAAAAAAATCGCAGCTTAGCTCCTTGATACGCTAAGTGCCGCTTTATTTTATTAGCAGAATTCCAGACATTGGTGCATACAGAACCTTTAGAAAGGAGTATACGGAATTTCACCTCCTTCAAATGTAGTTTAGCTCCTCCATACGCTAGGTTTCGCTCTATTTTATTCGCATAAATCCATATATTGATGCACGGAGAACCTTCAGGACAGGAGTCGCTGAGTCAGAAATTCCGCGATGAAGTTCTTGATGAGGACGCTGATTGTTTTCTTCATTTGTGGAAATCACTATTTTGCTGAGTCTCTCGAATTTAGCTAAAGTCTATTGAAATTAGCGAGTGATGATGAAATATGCTAGTAGAAAACAGCACACGCTTTCTAATCCCACCATCAAACACAAAATTATCCCCATGTATTCTCTTACAAATGAATTATGGAGATTGAGAACACCCCAATTAAATTAAGTAAGTAGCGTATGTAAATGCTCCAAAAAATAGGTATGATCTTTATAAAATGTAGAGAAATCTCTCGGTTTATTCTCTTTTGCACGATTTATAGCAGAACCAGGGACGTACGTCAAAAAGATTCCAATTGAGGAAAAAGCATGGCGTAAGAGAGACTAGGCAGAGGCCGTCATGCATGTTCTCCATTAGTCGTACTTGCCTTCAATTAAAATTTCCTGTTTTACGTGTATGTACCACGGAAGAGGAGGTCCACCCGAAAGCATGACTAGTCATAAAGTTGTACATATCAGCAGACGAACAAATTCCGCCCAGGAAGTGGATGTCTGCGCGGACGTTTGTTTACTCTCCTCTGAGGTTCCAGATGCTATTTGCTGTTTCCTTTAGTAACACATCTTCATTAATTTTAAGTCTCGCATCTGTTTCTTGTTGTTCAAAAAAAGAAAAACAAATTCAGAATCTGTGTGACCAATTTCCAAATTTCCAAATATGTAGCCGCCTGGCTCCTTAGTCACACATCTTCATTATTTTTAAGTCTCGATTCTGTTTCTTGTTGTTCAGAAAAAGAAAAACAAATTTCAGAATCTGTGTGACCAATTTCCAAATATGTAGCATCGCCTGGCTCCTTAATAACACATCTTCATTAATTTTAAGTCTCGAATCTCGAATCTCTTTCTTGAATGTGTGTGACCAATTTCCAAATATGTGGACAGACAGCAAGAAAAAACAAAGAATTCAGCATCTGTGTAACTAAATATGTGGATAAAGAGAGAAATTAGAATCAGACGAGGTCCCAAGGGTAAAGTGTAAAATTTAGCCTACTGGATGCCCGCAGTCCTAAAACGAGAAGCACAAAAAAACACAGGCAAGACTGGAATTGTCAGGAGTCAGAGAGCAAAGTTCCAACTCGAAGAGCTGAGAGGACTTCTTCTTCTCTCTCTAAAAGACGAGGTGCCCGACAACATTATTTGCCGAACATTATTTTATTTGCAGCTGACTAATCTGATGGCAATCTTTTAGACTATTTCTGGAGGAGTTCTACGCGAAAAGCCCTCCCACATCATTTGGTTTCAGCAAGGAAGAGAACCCGCTCAAAGGGAACCAACTTTGCGGTTGAATGGATGCATTTTGCAATCACTGGTATATACTACAGACATTGTAGAGAAGCAAAATCTTAAGACCCGCTTGAAACGATCCGGTGGACAGCACCTTGGACCTCCTTTAAGCTACTAAGGACAAACGGCTTCTTTCTCTGCTCTGACTAATGATTCGCACGATTCATGGAAAATAAGACAAGCCATTGCTAGCTAGCTAGCGTCACCGAGTACCCAGATGCTTAAACCTGGAAGTAGTAACTCCCATTCAGGAAGCAGCTGCGCATGTCTCCTGACGATTTGGGCAGCATTTACCCATATCCATGCGGGGCCTGAAGATCCTATAAATAGGAGGACGTCGGCCCTCCCAGGAGAAGCCCAGAACTGAGGGACGCGAGCTCAAGCTGGGGAGTCTAGCTATTCACTGAAAGGTGTAAAGTACAAATCAAATGGGCTCCTTAGACATGTCCAATGCGTCCAAAAATAGCATATACACGAGTAGAGACGGAATCGTCCTACTTATAGCACAGTGAGCTGCTCTTTAAAACATTCTTCTTTCCCAGCCTGGGACATACTTCCTCTTCATTGTGAATCTTAGCCGCGGTTCGTAGAAGACTGCGCAGCTCACATCTCTGCTTGACGTCCTTGATTAGAGAGAGAGAGAGAGAGAGAGAGAGAGAGAGAGAAATGTAACAATTTCTGAGATAGGTGAATGTTAATTTTCCGTAATCGTATTGGTTGGATTAGGATTAACCAAATGACCATCTGGCTTGTACCGTGTCGACTTCTTGGCTAGTTCCGGTTTGTTTCAAATCACTGCGGCGATATATTTTATTGGAATTTGGCACGCAGCTGAACATCTGTTAGGAGCCTTTCTCATGGATAGTGAGAGATCAACGAAGGGACTTGCAAGTATCATGAAGGTGGAAGTGAACATCCGCGAATATGACGGAACGCTGGACTTGCGCCGTGCTGACGAGCTGGAGAAACAGTGCGAGGCTGGGCCTGGCGGTGGGGCCTCCCTTTTCACAGACCTCCTCGGCGATCCGTTGTGTCGCGTTCGACAGTACCCAGCCTTCGCAATGCTGGTAACTCAGCCCCTACTTCCTCGTGCAAATCATATCGTCCCTTTTCTCTTCACTGGCGAATGGCGATGCTGTATCCTGTCATCGCCTTTGTCATTGTCACTTTCATCATAATTTACATTGTCGTCACAACATTGCGTGGCAGGCTACACATTTCTTAAAGCTAGTCGTTTCCAGTTCTTTTGACATCCAGAGAAAATTTATTTTGCATGATATGTAAATAGTATTAACTTCGTGGTGTCGGTACGACTGCATCCTGAGCATGCCTCCATAGCTAAGCGTCGAAACGTGCTATGGATGACCATCTTCAGTGCGTTTACAGTGACAAATATGATTAAGTTTGCTGCTTATAACTCTTTGACTGCATGAATACCCGACTCCTCCTAACCAAGCTCCAGTTCTTTTATTATGTCCAGAATATCTTCATGTCAACCTGTAACTTCTTCTTTTCCGCTTATGTACTCAAAAAATTACTCTAATCCGCTTATCTAATGAATTCGCACTGCATGCCACATGATTAGATTCGTCCCTTTGATTCGCAAGTATTAGAGAAATGTTCGTACTCAGCATTTGGACGAGCGTCTTTTTGAGCTTAGCGCTGTTCCGACAATATGTTAGTAGCTTTCAGCCGATAAGCATGCGGACGACCGTCTTTTCGTGCTTCGGGCTGTTCCGACAGTACACTAGTAGTTTTCAGCCATTAATATTCCCATTCGACTGATGAGTTAGAACTGTACAGTACATTTCGGACTTTCAAAATTCGTCACGTCATAGTAATTTGCAGCATCATAATTTTCTGATTCAGTTTGCACAGGTGCATTTACCCAGAGAGAGAGAGAGAGAGAGAGAGAGAGAGAGAGAGAGAGAGCATAAACCAGGTAGCGGAGACTGTATCCGAGAGGGCGATAGTCGGGCTCGTGCGGGCAGGCGTGAAAAAGGTGTTGCGTGTACCTCAAGCTGTTGAACGTAGAAGCAATTCATCTGATGGATCATCTTGTAAATCGGAGATAAGCATGTTAAGTGATACGGATGCAGCATCTGCTCGGAATGACCATTTGCCTTTTTTTGTTACGATCGCCTACATCCTCGGCCTGAGAGTTGCTCCGAAGTACAGGTAGAAAGTCGCATTTCTTGTTTATACGTTTCCCCTTCATGAATCATGGATGACTGGATGGACGCATTCTTCTCACTAGTTCATTGATACACATGGATTTCTTCAGTTTCAGTAGTGTCTTTGGCTTGCTGATATGCCCAATTTTACTCAGGAATCCTTCCCTTTTCGTACAACTGATTTTCATGTTTCTGTATAAGCATATGAAATGAAGTCTATGAACGTCCTCGGTCTTTGTGTTAACAGCTTCATGCTTAGCGCGCATGTCGTCCTGCGAAAGTCTTTCCTTTAAGTTCCTACTGCTTAATGATGCATATTTGCACGCATCCATTCATGCGCTTTTGTGGGGGGGGGGGGGGGGGGGGGGGGTTGGGGGTTGGGGGCTGTGAGATTCATACCTTGAATCGCATATGCTAACTAAGTCTTTTCACGTTTGGAAGCACTTGGATATTGACACTAAGATTTTGCATCGTAGACGTTTAGGTATTGGAGCAGAGCTAGTCAAGAAGATGGAACAATGGTGTAAAACCAAAGGGGCTGAGTATGTGTACATAGCAACCGAGAAGGACAATGCCGCATCAGTGGCTCTCTTCACAAAGAAACTTGGTTACATAGAGTTTCGAAATCCAGCGATCCTTCTGCAACCTGTTTATGTTCGGTGTAAGAGATTGTGTAAGAAAAGGATAAGAATTGTAGAGTTGACAGCAGAGGAAGCTCGTAACTTTTACAGACAACTGTCAATTTTCGGGAAAAGTGAGTTTTTTCCTATGGACATAGAAGATGTAGTTAGAAGCAGGCTGCACAAAGGAACATGGTTAGCAGTTTGCAAAGGTGAGGATGAAAGTCGATGTCCAGGTAAGGTTACATGTTTTGTTCTGAGAAGGACTTGGCAGGTTCGATGGTGGACTTAATAAGAGTTCCTTTTTTATTTACAGACTGCTTTGGCGGATATGGCGTTACCGTTAAGGAAACTTATAGTAAATGCCAAAATGAAGAGTCGATGCACAGATTTAATGGAGTTCGTGACTCAAATGTTCATACTGGATCGAAGAACGAAGGGATACATTGTGGCAGAGATTCGCAATCTAATGCAAAGGAAGAGCGGCGCTTCATTTTTGGACCGTCTTGCACAGAATCGACATCATGCTCATCTTGGGCCATTATAAGCATATGGAAATGTAATCACATTTACAAGCTTCAGATGAAAGGAGCACCATTGTACATGCGTGCTGCGGGGGCAGCAAGTCGCATGGTAGGCCACATGCTGAGCCCTCTTATATCCATTCCTACAATGCCGAACGTGTTCCAGCCATTTGGCCTTCAGCTCATCTATGGGTTGCACGCACAGGGGCCACACGGTCTGAGGCTTCTAAACCAGCTTTGTTGGCTTGCGCATAACCTAGCGAAAGAAGAAGGATGTGCTTTTGTGGCAGCGGAGGTGGCAAGGAATGATCCAATACGCAGGGCTATTCCTCATTGGACATGTGATGACGATATGTGGTGCATCAAACGCCTTTCTGATTCATCGAGATCTTCATTGGACATTACAGATTGGTTACAAGCTCATCCTGTACCCTCCCTTTTCCTGGATCCTCGTGATTTTTGAGTGAAGAAGAAAAGCTTGGTACCTGCATGAAAAAGGAAGAGGGAGAAGAAGTCGATCTTTTCCATGAAATCCCTTCGCTTCCCTTTTAGCAGAAACACGAAGACATGTTTGGTGTTTTACTACAAATATCCTGTTTTACTACCTCAAACTCCATGTTCCATATTGCATACAACTTTCTAGGTGGGGTTAACGAGCTTCTTTCTTCTGAAGCTAGATCTCGCAAACCCATAGCGAGTATGGAAGCTGTTTGCATTCTATGACTTTTAGGCACCTAGTCTGTCATCACATTTGACCGCGATCCGAGGGGCTTTAAGCTCTGAATCCACAGACAGACAGCATATCCCATGCCGTATCTGCATATTATGCCTCATAGTTTCGCTTAGTAGATAAAAAATCTCTTTCTCTCCTGTCAAGAGAATAGAGCATCGATGTTGATAGCCCACAGCGTAAAGAATCAATGAGTTCTGCGTATGAAAAAGATCCATGCTTATTTCGTGCAGCATATTCAAGGTAGCCTGTTTTGATACTTCATATCTCAAACCTCGTAATCGAGACAGTATTCTCAAGCTTTTCGTTCCTGGAGTCCGATCTCGTACATCCTTAACAAATTATGCCAGCCATTGCGATATGCACTCTGTGAATTGTCCTCAATTTTGACCGCAAATCGAGGCTTTAAGTTCTTGGTCACGAGATGGACAGCGGGCTGTAGGCATTATGTGTATACTTTTCCTCGCAGGTTGGTTTCGAGTAAAAGAAAATTCTCTTGACGAGAATAGAGTATCAATTGTTGTAGGCTATGGCGCGGACATGGTGGAACCTGGATATAAATAGGGCTACAATTATTTCAATTTCAACTAGTTCAGAATTCAAGCTTCATATTGCAAACCCTTATGAAGGATCGGTTTCTGACATCATGTCTGTAGAGTACTCTGTGGGAGATGAGTTCTAAAATTATAGTGTGGTTGCATCAAAGTGTAACGCTCATTTCCTATTTTTAACAAAATCACATAGTTTTTACTCAAACAAACAACTCATGTATATTTCGGAGAAGAAATTACACTTTCAAAGAAGGCTAAGAACGGAATTCATGAACAGTTTTCCGAAAGAAAATTCTGTGAGACCTAGACTTTCCTGCATGTAATACTTGCCCTAACAAAGAAGGAGAAGTCTAATATTTTCCTCTCTCTTCTTGGAGAAGAATGTCAAAAGTGTGTCCATAGACCTTTGTTCAAAGATAGTCCGCATTTCATCTACCTAGGTAAATCTTTCACATTCTTTCATGAAACAAGATCATCCTCGAATGCTTAAAAATGAGCTTCATTTAACAATTCTCTGGATATGGTTTTCCAAAGGAGTGTAGGTTGTTCTCTGGATAAAGCATCATGCTTCAAACTCGAGCATGATTCTTATCGTTTGGACCTTCAAGTAATTGCTTTCTCTGATGATGTTATAGATCAAAGTCAAGTAGCTTATGGTCTCCTTAATCAGAACTTGTTGCTACAAGGTTCCATGTCGAAGCATCAAACATTTACCAAGCTTTACTCATATATTGGAACCATCTTCATGAAATTCATTTGCCTCTAAAGCACATACACCGAACAAAATGCTTCAAACTAATAATTCTTACTAGAAAGCAGTAAATTAGCAACTTTTCAACTTAGCTATGTATATTCAAGATGATTCTAGCAATATCATTTATAATCTTTTCATGGGTGAAATCTTGGGTTTCCTAGTGTTTCACACACACACACACACACACACACACACACACACACACACACACACATATATATATATATATATATATATATATATATATATATATATATATATATATATATATATATATATATATATATATATGTATATATATATATATATATATATATATATATATATATATATATATAGAGAGAGAGAGAGAGAGAGAGAGAGAGAGAGAGAGAGAGAACATCGATTACATGCTTTAATGATTGGACCATACCCAATCTCATACATAAGTCATCATTAGATTGGCTCGATAGTATTTACGTACTACGGTGTTAATGAGAAGAAAGTATTTACGTACTACAATGTTAATGAGAAGAAAGTACATATACCGAAATAAATTTTAGTTTTCAACATAAACCAGTGAGATTTAATAAATAGATTTATACACAAGTGTTGATTATCTTCTCTTTACCTACGCAAATAATATTCTCTTTACTTGCTGATTTATCTGCAAGTGTTGAGATTAACATCGAGTTTAACATTGTTTAGATGACGGTGTGCACTCGATGCCCAATCGGATGAAATGCACTCCAGAGAACCTCAATAGACTCTATAAGCTTCAACTATATGCATTTAGATCCCCATATTACTCTGAAACATCATTCTCAAAATTTTATGTCAAAACAGTAACGTGTGTGTACAAATCTTTCAAAGAAAACCTTCTATTTACGGACAAAGACACTTAGTATTTTACTTAGAGCTCATAGCATGGTAGGAATTGACTCGAGACTTTTTACATACTTTCGGATGAAGTGTTGGATGAACTTTACGAAGTTATCTCATGAATTTAGGAGGATTACACTAAGAGCCATGTGCACAAGACGTCAAGGGGGTGATCTCAACTTTTAAGGAGGATGAAGATAGACAAACACAATCACCTTAATTTATTCATAACTCAAGATAGACAAATCCAATGACTATGAATCTTTATAAGAATGCTTATTCATAATCGAGCTGATATATTAGATAATGAGAACATATATACAGAGCAATAACTCAGAGATGTTGAGAAACTTCACTCAATGTGTTATAAGAATAGAGAGAGATCAATGTAGCTATGGAAATTAATTTTAATTGTATTGCTACATATAGAGAGAGATCAATGTAGCTATGGAAATTAATTGTAATTGTAATGTGCTATAAGAATAGAGAGAGATCAATGTAGCTATGGAAATTAATTGTAATTGAGCATCACGAGTGACACATGTAGTACAGATATCTTTGCTCCATTGTAAAGTGTAAAACAAGCTATTCTTTGCATGTTTTCATATTTTTCATCGACTTCTGATCATGGAAATTCTATTGTGTCCATGAGACTCTCAACATCTTCTCCACCATCATGATCTTCATCCATCTCATAAAATGCTTCAAGCATCTCTTCCATATGCTCATTCTGTGTAATATTATTAGTACTTGCTTGTACGTCTAAGTCCTTTTTTTTTCTCTTTTGTCCACGAGAGGTTACCGGTGCAATGTCATTTGGGTCCATCTTCTCACTTGGGGGACCATGTGAATGGTAGCGTAGGTTTTCTAGTCGACTCCTATCAAAGGATCCATACTCTCTAACATGTGCAATACAAATCCATCGTTTTCGATAAATATGATACTTGCACTGAGTGCAAGGACATGCCATTCTCTCCTCCGGATCCAAAGAAGCCATGTGCTACAATATGGATATTTTTTATCATTTGTTTTTCTATTAAACCTAAAAATCATACTCCTAAAGACTTAAACCTGAAATACTAAAACCTAAATACCTAAACACCTAAATAAACCTCAAACCCTAATCTTAAAATCCTAATCTTAAAACCCTAATCTATATAATTATCCTATTTTATCAATATATTCATATTTTTTTCTTAATTAATACTATTTTTATATATTTAATTAAATTATTTAAAACATTAGTTCTTTTTATATTTATTTATCTATATAATTATCCTATTATATATATATATATTTATTTATTTATATATTCAGGTTTTTTCTTTAATTTTTCTCTATATTTTCTCTTTATATAAATTTAATCGAGCTATATGTATGCCTAAATCCTAAAACCCTAATCTTAAAGATCTATACCTAAAATATGTATACTTTTCTATGCATGCGTATATAGATAGGTGTATAAGTATATGTGTGTATGTGTATGTGTATATATATTCACTCTGATTAAAATGATTAAAATTAAATCTATTTCTATATATTTAACCATATATATTTTATTTATTTCTTTAAAACACTAGTTCTTATCATATTTATTTATCTACATAATTATCCTATTATATATATATATTTATTTATATATTCAGATTTTTCCTTAATTAATCCTATTTTTATATATTTAATTAAATTATTTAAAGCACTAGTTCTTTTTATATTTATTTATCTATATAATTATCCTTATATATATATATATATATATATATATATATATATATATATATATATATATATATATATATATATATATATATATATATATATATATATATATATATATATATATATATATATATATATATATATATATATATATATATATGTTGATATATTTAGGTAGTGATGTGTGTGAACACTCTAGGACCGCCGGGGCACTTTTTTCCCTCTTTAGGAGGTTTTTTTACCCCGGCTTGTATATACGCCGACTGCCCTAATGGGCTACTTATCTTTGTACATTCTCTAGTAATACATTCAGTCATGTGTGTTGTGCTCCAAGCTTCTTCTTCTTCCTTGTGTTGTTCGCGTGCTTCCGCAGACGTCTAACTCCAACAATTGGTATCAGAGCAGGTCGTTGCTTCTTCTAGGGCGCCGTCGACACTCCTCCGTTTGCAGTCTCATATTCGCACAAAATTTGGTGAGCATACTCGGCCTCCGAACGCACTATCGCAGTGCTTGTGCAGGCTATTTCGTCCTTTTGTGCCAAAGGTATATACCAGTTTCTGTTCGCCAGTTTAAGCGTCTCGAAGTCTGCTACAGGTCTAGCAGAACTCGTCTGGGCAGTTCTGTTCAACTTTTTGAGATACAGTCAATTTTCTGCATCAAGGTATTTTAGTCACCGGCCATGGTTGAAAGCAGTGATGTATTCCGTATGTTGGCTGTTGAGGATAAGTTGGATGGTACCAACTACCCATTATGGGCTTATATGATGCGACATGTACTGGTTGCAAAAGGATTGTGGAACATTGTGCAGGGTGTTGAAAGACGTCCTGTTACACCTGTAACAACAGGTACTGCAAATACAGGTGTTGGAGCTGATGAAGATGGTGTCGAAGATGATATTCCGCAGATTCCTGTTCGTGCTGCTGTTTCTGTTGCACCTACTGCAGAGCAGATTCGTTGGGATGGCAGAGATGCCCAGGCACATGCATTGATAGCTTTGTCTGTCAAACGTGCCATTATTCCTCATATTCGCTCTTGCAGAACAGCAAAGGATGCTTGGGATACACTTACCACTTTGTACCAGGCTAGGAATGAGGCTCGTGTTGCTTACCTCCGAAAACAGTTGGAGAGTGAGCACATGAATGAAGGTGATTCGATTGACAGTTTTCTTACAAAGATCAAAGACCTGAAGGAACAATTGATTTCTGCTGATGAGGTTATACCAGATAGCTCACTTGTGCAGACCGTTCTGAATGGCCTTCCTGATTCATATCAGAGTTTTGCCTCTACTCTTCGATTGATGATGAAAGGCAATCCGAATGCCTTGTCATTTGAGGAATTAGTCTCTGTTCTGTTGCAGGAAGATCAGTCCAGGCAGAACAGGTCCATTATACGTGTTGCAGATCAAGCTTTCCTGGCTAGTCAGAAGGGCAAAGGAAAATGGAGCTCTTCTACTAGTAAGCAGAAATCTGCAAATGCTGCACAATCGAAGAACCAGGATAAAGATGAGAAGAAATCTGAAAAGCAGAAATTGTTCTGCAAGTACTGTAAAGGAAATGATCATATTATAAAGAACTGTCCAAAACTGGCTGCTAAAGAGGCAAAGAAGAAAGAGGCTGGAATGGTTGTTGCAGAGGCCTCTACACCAAAAACAGAGTCTGCAAATCTTGTGCAGGAAGAAGAATGGGCGTTTACTATTGTCTGCAGTTTTGACCCATCTTCTCATGATCAGTGCATGTCTGCAGTAGACTCAGATGTTTGGTACTTTGACAGTGGGGCGACCAAACATATTACCTCGCAGCGCAGTTTCTTCTCTTCACTCGAGCCTGCCCCTACAGGGAATACTGTCACATGCGCCAATAACTCCTCTTATCCTGTTATGGGAGTTGGTAAGATCATTCTGACTACTGCTGATGGTAGTTCTTTCACTTTGTCAGATGCTTTATTTGTGCCAGGGATCAAAAAGAACCTGTTATCAGTTTCTGCATTAGCCAAGATTGGCTTGGTTGTGAAATTCGTTGATGACAGGTGTACAGTCCATGATCTCTCAAATGGCGATGTGATTATTGCTTCTGGCATTTTATGTCGTGGGTTGTATAAGCTCATAGACTATGAAAGATCTGTGAATGATTCGGCATGTGCAGTTCATGATTCTCAGGCTATGTCAGATGCAAAGCTTTGGCATGCACGCTTTGGTCATCTGAATTTTGCTAGTTTGTTACGCCTGCAGAAATCTGAAATGGTGTCCTCTTTGCCCAAACTTGAGGCACCTGGAAAACATGTTTGTGAAGGCTGTATTTTGGGCAAAATGCAGCGTTCTTCCTTTCCAAAAGATGGTTCAGTTCGGGCTATGCAGAAATTGCAGCTTGTACATAGTGATGTCTGTGGTCCTATGCAGACACCCTCTTTTGGAAATTACCTTTACTTCGTGACTTTCATTGATGATTTTTCCAGGCATGCATGGGTATATCCACTCAAAGCAAAGTCCGAAGTGTTCATGTGCTTCAAACAGTTTTTGGTTTTGGCTGAAAATCTGTCAGCATGTAAAATGGGCACCCTCCGTTCTGATCGAGGGGGGGAATATATGTCTTCAGATTTTAATGCATTTCTGGCTGAACGTGGAATAAAACACCAGTGTACAGTGCCGTATACACCTCAACAGAATGGAGTTGCTGAACGAAAGAACAGGTCACTCATGGAGATGGCGAGGTGCATGGTCAAAAGTCAGGCTTTACCACATAGTTTCTGGCTTGAGGCTGTCATGTGTGCAGCATATGTACTGAACAGGTGTCCCACCAAAGTGTTGCAGTCCATCACTCCATATGAGGCTTGGCATGACCGCAAGCCATCTGTTGCTCATCTGCGTGTTTTTTGTTGTTTGGCATATGCATTAGTGCCTGAACAACATCGCAGAAAATTGGATGATAAGGCAGTAAAATGTATTTTTGTTGGATACAGTTCTGAAAGTAAAGGCTATCGTCTGTATCATCCACAGACTAAACGCATTCTGATTAGCCGTGATGTTGTCTTTGTGGAAGATGCTATTCAGCCATTGCTTTCATGTACTAAGGAGACATCTGTTAGCTCCAAAGACATGTATGATACTTTGATGCCTCTTTTTACAGGTGGACAGGCTAGCGCTGGTCCTAATGAGGCAACTTCTCAGCCTTTGCAGGTTTCATATGATGATGCAGATAATTCCATTTCTGATGCAGATTTACATGATGCACTTGTTGATGAGAGAGCTGATATTGAACAGGCAAAAATTATGCCAAAATGGCTGGTGCAGACTTTGGGTGACAGCAAATTAGATGCACCTTTGTCATATCGTACTCGTTCAGGCTCTCATAGTACCTCCTTTGCATCAGATTGCTATGCTATGGCTGCATCTAGTCTCTGTGATGAGAATGAGCCTGTTTCTTTTGATGAAGCACAAAATTCAGAAAATTGGATGGCTGCTATGCAATCTGAATATGATACTATAATGAAGAATGGTACATGGTCTTTATGTGACTTGCCTCCTGGCAAGAAGGCCATTGGCACTAAGTGGGTATACAAGCTGAAGCGTAAACCTGATGGTACAGTTGACAGGTATAAGGCTAGGCTTGTTGCAAAGGGTTATGCGCAGGAAAGAGGCATTGATTTTGATGAGACCTTTGCACCTACATGCCGTATGACTACTGTTCGGAGCATTTGTGCACTTGCAGCCCATCATGGTTGGAATGTACATCAGTTGGACATTAAAACAGCATTTCTGAATGGTGACTTGCATGAAGAAGTGTATGTTTTTCAGCCCCGTGGCTTTGTGCAGAAAGGGCATGAAAACCAGGTGTGCAGGTTAAAGAAGGCGTTATATGGTTTAAAGCAAGCACCACGTGCTTGGTATGAGAAAATACATGCCTATCTGATTGCACATGGTTTTGAGAACAGTCCAACTGAAAGCACCTTATATGTTAAGCGTGCTAATGATGTGCTTCTGATCATTGTTGTCTATGTAGACGACATGCTGCTCACTGGTCCTCTTGAGAAGCATATTGCTGATTTCAAGGCTGATTTGCATGCCTCATTTGAGATGTCTGATTTGGGGCATTTGCATCACTATTTGGGCATTCAGTTTATGCAAGTTGATGGTGGAATGGCTTTGTGTCAAACGAAATATATTGACACATTATTGCAGCGTTTTGGCCTTGAAGACTGTAAGCCTATTGCCACTCCTATGGAGACAGGTTTACGATTGAGTCTTCATGATGCTGGAGATGCATTTGATGCTGTTCTCTATCAGCAGGCCGTTGGATGCTTGATTTACTTATGCATTACTCGGCCAGATATTCAGTTTGCTGTCTCACAGATGAGCAGGTTTATGCATTGCCCAGGAGTCACGCATTGGAAAGCGGTTAAGCGCATCTTTCACTACTTGAGTGGTACTCGGCTACTTGGGTTGTTTTATCCCAAGGGGGGATCACTACCGCCAGATTTGCATGCTTTTTCTGACTCAGATTGGGCTGGTTGCTATGACACTCGTGTGTCCACCAGTGGTTTTTGCTTCATGCTTGGTAGCTCATGTATATCTTGGTTGAGCAAGAAGCAGCCTACTGTGGCCACTTCCAGTTGTGAGGCTGAGTATAGGGCAGCTTTCACAGCGACTGTTGAGTGTGTGTGGCGCAGACGCCTTATGGCTGATTTGGGTGTTGGCCAGTCTTCTGCCACCACCATCTTCACTGACAGTCAGAGCGCATTGGCAGTTGCGAGGAACCCTGTGTTCCATGCTCGCACTAAGCACATTGAGGTGCATTATCACTATGTCAGGGAGAGGTTCTCTGCTGGGGAGATCAGCTTGGCATATGTGCCCACGCAGGAGAACATTGCAGACCTTTTCACAAAGGCTCTGCCTAGGGAGAAGTTTGAAGCTTTCCGCAAAGCTTTGGGCTTACTTCCTTTTGTGGAGTTATTTCCACATAGCTTGGCACTTCCTTATACATGAGTGCCAGCTCCTTGTTCACCGCATCACTCCCAGGGGGGATTTGTTGATATATTTAGGTAGTGATGTGTGTGAACACTCTAGGACCGCCGGGGCACTTTTTTCCCTCTTTAGGAGGTTTTTTTTCCCCCGGCTTGTATATACGCCGATTGCCCTAATGGGCTACTTATCTTTGTACATTCTCTAGTAATACATTCAGTCGTGTGTGTTGTGCTCCAAGCTTCTTCTTCTTCCTTGTGTTGTTCGCGTGCTTCCGCAGACGTCTAACTCCAACAATATATATATATATATATATATATATATATATATATATATATATATATATATATATATATATATATATATATATATATATATATATATATATATATATATATATATATATATATATATATATATATATATATATATATATATATATATATATATATATATATATATATATTCAGAGTTTTTCCTTAATTTTTTTCTATATTTTCTCTTTATAGACATTTAATTGAGTAATATGTATGCTTAAATCCTAAAACCCCTAATCCTAAAACCCTAATCCTATTTTATATATATGTTTATTTAATATTCAGATTTTTTTCTTATTTTTTTCTATATTTCTTCTGAATATAAATGTAATTGAGTTATATGTATGCCTAAACCCTAAAACCCTAATCTTAAATATCTAGACCTAAAATATGTATATTTCTATATGAATGTGTATGTACATGTATATATGTATTATATGTGTATGTGTATGTGTGTATATATGTTATGTAGGTGTTAAAACCCAAAAACCCTAATCAGAAAGACTTAGACTTAAACCTAAAATACTAAAACCTAAATACTTAAACACATTAGAAAATATAATCCCCTAATCCTAAAACCCTAATCCTATTTTATATATATTTGTTTCTTTAATATTCAGATTTTTTTCGTATTTTTTTTCTATATTTTTTCTTAATATAAATGTAATTTAGTTATATGTATACCTAAACCCTAAAACCCTAATCTTAAATATCTAGACCTAAAATATGTATATTTCTATATGCAGGTGTATATACATGTATATATGTATTATATGTGTATGGGTATCTATGTGTAAATAACCTAAAAACCCTAATCCTATTTTTATATATTTGATGTAAAAAAAAACTACAAAATAAAAAATTTATATATTTAATTAAAACACTAGCTTATGTGTGTGTATATATGTGCATGTGTGTATGTATGTGTGTGTGTGAATGTATGCATGTGTGTATATGTGTATGTGTGTCTATGTATGCATGTGTGAGTATATGTGTATGTGTGTGTATGTCTGCATGTGTGTGTATGCATTCATGTGTGTGTGTGTGTGCAAGCATGTGTGTATGTATGTGTGTGTGTGTGCAAGCATGTGTGTATGTATGTGTGTGTGTGTGCATGTGAGTGTATGTATGTATGTGTGTATATGTGTGTGTATGTATGCATGCATGTGTGTATATATGCATGTGTGTACATATGTGTGTGTTTGTATGCATGTGTGTACATGTTTGTGTGTGTGTATGTATGCATGTGTGTAATGTGTATGTGTGTGTATGTATTCATGCATGTGTGTGTATGTGTATGTGTGTGTATGTATGCATGAATGTGTGTATGTGTGTGTGTGTATATATGTGTGTATGTATGCATGTGTGTACATATATGTGTGTATGTATGCATGTGTGTACATGTGTGTGTGTGTATGCATGTGTGTGTATATGTGTGTATGTATGTGTGTATGCATGTGTGTGTGCATATATATTAAGAGTTTTTCCTTAATATTTTTCTATATTTTCTCTTTATAGACATTTAATTGAGTAATATGTATGCTTAAATCCTAAAACCTTAATCCTATTTTATATATATGTTTATTTAATATTTAGTTTTTTTTCTTATTTTTTTCTATATTTTTTCTTAATATAAATGTAATTAAATTATATGTATGCCTAAATGCTAAAACCCTAATCTTAAATATCTAGACCTAAAATATGTATATTTCTATATGAATGTGTATCTACATGTATATATGTATTATATGTGTATGTGTATGTGTGTATATATGTTATGTAGGTGTTAAAACCTGAAAACCCTAATCAGAAAGACTTAGAATTAAACCGAAAATACTAAAACCTAAATACTTAAACACATTTAAAAATCTAAACCCTAATCCTATTTTATATATATGTTTCTTTAATATTCAGATTTTTTTTCTATATTTTTTCTTAATATAAATGTAATTGAGTTATATGTATGCCAAAACCCTAAAACCCTAATCTTAAATATCTAGACCTAAAATATGTATATTTCTATATGCAGGTGTATATACATGTATATATGTATTATATGTGTATGTGTATCTATGTGTAAATAACATAAAAACCCTAATCCTATTTTTATATGTTTGATGTAAAAAAAAACTTCAAAATAAAAAAATTATATATTTACTTATATATATTTAATTAAAATACTAGCTTATGTGTGTGTATATATGTGCATGTGTGTGTGTGTGAATGTATGCATGTGTGTATATGTGTATGTGTGTCTATGTATGCATGTGTGAGTATATGTGTATTTGTGTGTATGTCTGCATGTGTGTGTATGCATTCATGTGTGTGTGTGCAAGCATGTGTGTATGTATGTGTGTGTGTGTGCGTGTGAGTGTATGCATGCATGTGTGTATATGTGTGTGTATGTATGCATGCATGTGTGTATATGTGTGTATATATGCATGTGTGTACATATGTGTGTGTATCTATGCATGTGTGTACATGTGTGTGTGTATGTATGCATGTGTGTATATGTGTATGTGTGTGTATGTATGCATGCATGTGTGTATATGTGTATGTGTGTGTATGTATGCATGAATGTGTGTATATGTGTGTGTGTATGCATGTGTGTGTATATGTGTGTATGTATGCATGTGTGTACATATGTGTGTGTATTTATGCATGTGTGTACATGTGTGTGTGTATGCATGCATGTGTGTATATATGTGTGTATGTAAGCATGCATGTGTGTATATGTGTGTGTATGTAAGCATGCATGTGTGTACATGTATGTGTGTATGTATACATGTGTAAATGTGTAGATGTGTGTGTGTATGTGTGTGTGTATGTATGCTCTATTTTCCTATCTCTATCTTCCTTTCTGTCATCATTCTTTATCTCTCACTCTCTCTCTCTCTCTCTCTTTTCTCTCTCTCTCTCTTATCTCTCTCTCTTTCTCTCTCTCTATCAATAGAAAATAAAACAAACACTTACAAGTATGTCCCTCTTTTGGATCGTTGTCATCAAAGCATAATGTATGTCATCTATCATCAAATTCCAAACAATCGATGCCAAAGAACTTCTGCAAAATCAAAGAGAAGAGAAATTATAAGACCTAAGTCATAGAGAAAGACAAAGGCTAATAGTACGTGCACCACTTACCAAGATGTGAGATCTAAACCGAGAGAGAGAGTGTGTGTGTGTAGAGAGAGAGATCTGTGTGTGTGTGTGTACAGAAGACAATGCAGGTCACAATTCGGTTCGTGTGCGCAAGTTCGACAGAAGACAAACAGTACTCAAACACGTGCAAAAAAATGAATTTTTGCTCTCGGGTTCCCATTATGTTTAAAACGCTGCCTCGGTATAAGCATCGGTATGGGCGTCTGTATGAGTATCGGTAACTTCCAGTAAATTATCGACGCTGATACCGATGCCCATACCGATGCTTATATGGAGGCCCATACCGACAAATGCAGGACACACCGACGATCCGTTTAAAATGGTCATACCGATGGTCACTTGACTGTCGGTATCCTACACTTGTATATCATGTCTTGCTTTGAGATATTGGGTAGTCCAAGTACAATTTGATCTCCATTGATTTGTTTGAGTGCTCTCTCTCCAATAAGATCCAACCTCTAATCAATGTCGTTGGTGTCTTGGAGTTAAAGTGTGAAAAATCTACCTATTTTTTCTCCTCTTTTTATTCTCTTAAAACCTTGATATGGATCCTCTACATAGGTTTCATGCTCGGTGGATCTCACCTTGAATCCTTTCACCACAGTCATACCTACACTTATTGGGTTTTTAGTAATACTTGGCATAGAGAGAACTCTTCTCAATAGATTAATATTACCATTGGAATTCTTCACATTCCCTATCTTCTTCTTATGTCATCACATGTTTTCTCTTTATGCTTATTCTTTCGATCTTCCAAGTCTCAAAACAAGGCTACATTTCTTGCCAGATGGTTTGCACATCAAGAATCAATGTAGAATACATGCTTAGTAGATGTAGTTTCCTTCATTCTCATATTCATAATTAGAAGTGAATCCTCTTTAGCTTGATCACCTATGTATTTGTTGTAGTATCTCCCTCCTTAGCATCCTCCTTGATAGCTGTTGTAGGTGTTGTTTTATCAACATGAAGTACTGTATCTACCTTTATGAGATCCATATCCACCTATTTTGTATCCTCTTTCTCTTTGATTCCTTGGGTTTTGAAAGAAATTCTCTATTCTTGGAGTTGATATCCCCCTGCCTTTTCTACCTCCTCTAGCTCTTCCCCTTGAGCTTTTGCCTCTACCTACAAAGTTAGCTTGGGAAGTGCTTCCTTTATCATGAGGCTTTTTAACTTTTCCTTTGTTATCTTTGTCTTTGCTTTTATCTCTATACTTTGCCTCATAGGTCGGCAGTGGACCTATAGGCTACAATAGACAAGATTTTTTCCTATTTTTTTATTTTAGTTTAGTCTTCAAATATCAAGAAAAACACCACTCTACTATGCCAACAACATGATCTTCATTCTTGCATTGAGAGGATAGAGTATTCATGGAATTCATGAACAGTTTTTTGAAAGAAAATTCTTCGTGTATTTTTTAGAGAATAAATTACACTTTCAAAGAAGGCTACTAACGGAATTCATGAGCACTTTTCTGAAAGAAAATCTGTGTTGCCCAAATGAACAAAGAAGGAGAAGTCTAATATTTTCCTCTCTCTTGTTGGAAAAAAAAGTTAAAAGTGTGTCAATAGACCTTTATTCAAAGATAGTCCACATTTCCTCTAGCTAGGTAATTTCCTTACATTCTTTCATCGCTTTCATGAAACTCGTCCATCCTAGAATGCTTAAAAATGAGCTTCATTTAACAATTCTCTCAATATGGTTTGCCTGAGGAGTATAGGTTGTTCTCTGGATAAAAGCGTCATGCTTCAAATTCGAGCATGATTCTTATCATTTGGACCTTCAAGTAATTGCTTTCTGTGATGGTGTTATAGACCAAAGTCAAGTATCTTATGGTCTCCTTAATCAGAACTTGTTGCTACAAGGTTCCATGTCAAACCATCAAAGGTTTATCAAGCTTTACTCATATATTCTAACTATCTTCATGAAATTCATTTGCCTCTAAAGCACATACACTGAACATAATACTTGAAACTAATATTTCTTACTGGAAAGCAAAAACTAGCAACTTTTTAGCGTAGCTATGTATATTCAAGATCTAATGATTCTAGCAATATCATTTTTAATCTTTTCATTAGTGAAATCTTGGTTTTCCTAGTGTTTCATATATATATATATATATATATATATATATATATATATATATATATATATATATATATATATATATATATATATATATATATATATATATATATATATATATATATATATATATATATATATATATATAGAGAGAGAGAGAGAGAGAGAGAGAGAGCAACGATGACATGTTTTAATGATTGGACCATATTCTATCTCATACTTAAGTCATCATTAGATTGGCTCGATAGTATTTACGTACTATTGTATTAATGATAAGAAAATACATATATCCAAATAAATTTAAGTTTTCAACATAAACCATAGTAAAATTTTAAAAATAGATTTAAGCACAAGTGCTGATTATTTTCTCTTTACCTACGCAAATAATATTCTCTTTTCTTAATGATTTATGCATCAAGTGCTGAGATTAACATCATTTAGGTGATGGTGTGCGCTCAATGCCCGGTCTGACATAAATGCACGATTATATAGCCATGAAAATGTGTCGTGTTAATCATCACTATGCTCTCGTGTTCCTTGTAGTGTTGTCTCTTTACCTACACAAGAAGAACTTCTTTTCAAAATTTGCTCCAAATATATAGAAAAAGAGACAAAAAAAGAGTTTCTCTCTAGATGATACTACGATGAGTTTTGGAAAATTTGGTTTGGCTCGTTCCTCTTTGAGGAATCCATAGGCTTTTTCAATTTATAATGTTCACTGAAAATTTCAAGCATCCCATGCATTCCCAATTCAATCTTTTTCACACTAGGTTCCTCTATGGAATTTCTTAACGATATCAAAACCATAAAAAATCTTTGCACTAGATGAGAATAAATTTACAAGATTTATCAATATTTTGGAAAACTATGGACATTAGAAAACCTAGTATCCTAAATATTTGGTACTTCCAAAGCATCATTATTGAGCATCAAATGGTAATGAGTTAATAGTTTCTTTTGGGGTGCATTAATAAGTAGGATGGATCACCACATGGTATACAATGAGCTTTGAACATTTCAACTGAACATTTTTTCTTTGAGATTTAGAGAAAACATTTTCCTTTCATAATTTTACAATATGTGAGCGTACCCCGATTTTCCTTTCTTAATTTTAGAAAAGATATTCTTCATCAAATTTCAAGCAAACATAATTTTTATTTATTTCTTTGAATCGGGCTACTTCATCAACATATCCAACCATACATTTAAAGTGTTCCCCGATTTTCTAAGAATTTGAAATACTTATTTCATGCGGCTTAATCCCTTGTTCAAACCTATATCTATGCGCCAATGAATCGACCTAATTTGTTGCAAGCTAAAATTACAACCAAAAGCCTATTATTATTAACTTGAAAATTCTTATTGGAAGAAAACCAAGTAGATCACATGCTTATGATGAGAGCACTCCTAGAAGGACATTCCCAAGGCATTGCCAAGGCATTGGTTATTAGACTTTTTCACCCGTTTATTAAAAAGGATCTATATTCCTCTTGATAAGGCACATCCAATAATCATAAATTTGTATGCATATTAGGATCCACTTTGATTCCATTTGACTAGATAATTTGGTGGGGTAAATAATATCAAGACTAACTAATTTAATGGGGAAGGAACTAAAATAGTGAGGGACAATACATATCTTAAAAGTGTGGAGATCTCCCTCTATCATAAACTAAGTTTATGATGTGAGTGTTTGGTTGGTTCAAACGTATCTAAATTTGAACATCATTTGATCCATTCAATGCTAGCCCAAAGTCTTGAAATTGGACTTCAGTATAATTTGATGTGTGCTCGCTAAAACAATAAATTGGTGTGGTCTAATGGTTAAGTTGTCTTGTCTCTAAAGGGAGGTCTTTGGTGCAAGGAGTAGGGAGAGTAGAGTATAATCTACCCAATTCAAAGCCCAATCTTCTAGGATGTCTAGTTCTAGTTAATTTGGGACATTTGGAGCACATGTACTTACATGGGAAAAACTTGCATTGATAGTATCAACTTGCCAAAGTAGGAAGACCCTTGGAGAGAACTATATATAGAGGCATAATATTCAAATGATAGTCATGTGTCAAGAGTATGGTGGCTTAAGATAATAAAATTTATTAATAAAATAGATAATATTTAGTGATAAAATAATATTTGTTTCTTAGGTCACGAACCAAATTCCATCTTTGTTTTAGGTTGATAACAAAACCCATAAGATATCAATGGGGCACCAAGCATGGGCTTTCCCAAACCTCTTCCAACACTACCTCTACAATTATTTATGCACTATGTTATGTTCTGGCCATGTTGTAGATAATGTGGACATGTTGTAAATAATGTGACCATGGTTTAATATTTGTTGATGTAAGTGAGGAGCTCTCTATCACTTGTGATGTTAGTCAATACAGGTAATGCATCAAGAGTTTTAGCACATCAATGCATTCACTTTAGTGGCATGTTTAATGGATCAACAACTTCTACACATTGAGATTCTGGTGTATAATAAATTATGAATTAGATACATGTGGACAATAGTGATGAGTCTAGAATCGACTGAACCTTGGTAGTCTTTCATACTCCTTTTTAAAATTTCTTTAGTGCATACGTAGCCATGTAACCTTATACTCATCCCAATCATCGTCTAATCTCCTATTCTTGGCGCACATAGGCAAATGAATCCATTATTCAAAGTAACATTTGCAAATGAAATACATTAACTATCTACATACAATTTATCTCTTTTTATTCTTTCACTTGGTCCTATGCAATGTCACAATTCAATGTTTGTGTGCATCTTCTATTGTGCCAATGCTTGATTTTTCTTAAAGCTCCACTTTGCTTAAGTCCATAGGATTGATGTATCTTAAGAATTTTTTAATGATTTCACAAGATTTGGTATAAGTTCCTATACGATTAATCAAAGACAGGGATATGACTTGTCATGGAAGAGATAGAGCGAGATTGTTAAGGGAAATATGGAATTTCATCTATTTTTAGATCCTTGTGCTAGGTACTAAAGAGGGAGCAAAGAAGCCAAGGTATTAGTCCTATAACTTTACTAGCTCTTCATTGAATCGATCATGGATTCTTAGTGAATAATGTTAATATATTTTGATAGTGATGTGTGTTCACACACCCAGGACATTCCAATTACTTTTTTCCTTTGTTAGGGGTTTTTTAGCATAGTTTTTATATACACATATAACTCTAATGGATCACGTATCCGTGACATTCACTTGGTTATACATTCAGTTTTGTATTGTTCTCCAAGCTTCTTCTTCTTCTTCTTCCTTGTGTTGTTCTTGTGCTTTTGCATATCTTAAACTCCAAACAAATGGTAGTGGATAAAGTCATGTTTCTCTAGGGCATCATTGACATGCCTTTGGTCACAATCTCAAAATCACACAGAAATTGATGAGTAACCTTGAGGTGATTAGGAGTTCAAAAAAACTTTATTGCATGGGATCAAAATTTTGATTTGAGCTAGTTTCACCCTTTACTTCAAGTAGTTCCATCCTTTTGTGCAAAACATATATACATGTTTCTCTTCACTACTACAAGCATCTTAATGTCTACTATAGGCCTAGTAAACCTCAATTAGGTATTTCTACTCAAATTTTTGAGATACAATCAATTTTCTTCATCAAGAATTTAGTCACTATTTATGGCTAAAAGCATAGTTGATTGCACATGGTTTCGAGAATAGTCCAACTCAGAGCACCTTATATGTAAAGTGTGCAAATGATGTAAATGTGTCATTGTTGTATATGTTGATTTCATGTTGCTCACTAGTCCTAATCAGAAGCATGTTGTTGAATTTAAAGCAGTTTTTCATGCCTCTTTTTACATGCCAAATTTGGGGAATTTGCATCATTATTTGGGCATTCAATTTATGCAAGGTGATGGTGAATAGCTTTGTGTGAAACAAAATAAATTGACATAATATTGCAGTGTTTTGGCCTTGAAGATTGCAAAACCATGGCCACTCCCATGGAAACACGTTTAGAATTGAGTCTTCATGATTTTGGAGATGCATATGATGTTGTTCTCTATTAGAAATTTGTTGGATGCCTCATTCACTTGTGCATAATGCAGCCTAATATTCAGTTTTTTGTCTCTTTGATGAGCAGGCTTATGCATTACCCAAGTGTCAAGCATTGGCAGGTGGTTAGGCACATCTTTCACTACTAGAGTGGTACCTAGCTACTTGGATTGTTTTTTCCTAAGGTGGAATCATTACCACTAGATTTACATGCTTATTTTGACTCAGACAAGGCTAGTTGCTATGACACTCGCATGTCGACTAGTCATTTTTGCTTCATGATTAGTAGCTCATGCATATCTTGGGTGAGAAAGAAGCACCCTAATTTTGCCAATTCTAGTTGTGAGGATCAATCTAGGGTAGATTTCATAGGGACCATTAAGTGTGTTTGGCTCAGGTGCCTTTGGTTTAATTTGGATTTCGGTCAATCTTCTACCACCCTCGTTTGCACTAATAATCAGAGCACATTGGCAGTTGCAAGGAACCCTATGTTCCATACTCACATAGAGCACATTGAGGTGCAATATCATTTTTTCAGGGAGAGGGTATCTATTGGAGGGATCAGTTTCACGCATCTGCTCACAGAAGATAATATTGTAGACCTTTTCAGAAAGGCTCTACCTATGGATAAGTTTGAAGCTTTCTATAAATATTTGCCCTTACTTCCTTTTTGGATTGATACTTTCCACATAGCTTGGTGCTTCCTTATACATGAGTCCCAATGCCTTGCTCATTGCATCTCTCTAAGGGGGATTTGTTAATACATTTTGGTAGTGATCTATGTGAACACACTTAGGAGCACTAGTGCATTTTTTTCCCTCTTTAGGATTTTTTCCCCTTGCTTGTATATATGCCTATAACCCAAGCGGGTCAATATTCATTTATGCATTCACTTGGTAATACATTCTATATTGTGTTGTGCTCCAAGCTTCTTTGTCTTCCTTGTGATGTTTATGTGCTTTCGTAGATCTCAAACTCCAACAAATTTGAGCCTATTCCTAGTAGAGGGAATATTGTCATATGTGCAAAAAACTCCTCTTATCCTACCATGAGTGTTGGAATGATCATTTTGACTACTATTGATTGTAGGTCTCTCACATTGTCAGATGCCTATGTGTGAGTGATGATGAAAAATATATCAGCTCAACACTAGCCAAGATTGGGTTGATTGTCAAATACCTTGATGATGGATGTAAATTTCATGATCCCTTGAATGATGTTTTCTATCATTGCCTTTGGCATTTTATGCCATGGGCTATATAAGCACATATATTTTGCAAGATCTACAAATCATTCAACATGTGCAATTCATGATTTTTAGGCCATCCCAAAAGCAAATCTTTGGCATGCATGCTTAGTTCACTTGAATTTTGTTAGTTTTCTTTGCCTGAGAAAATTGAAATGATGTCCTCTCTCTCAAAACTTAAGGAACCTTTTAAAAATGTCTGTGAATGCTATATTTTGGGTAAAATGAAATGTTCTTCCTTTCTAGAAGATGGTTCAGTAAGAGTTGCACATAAATTACATCCCGTTCATTGTGATGTGTGTAGTCCTATGCATACACCTTCATTTGGGAATTACCATAGTTCATGAATTTGATTGTTGAGTTTTCTAGGCATGCATGGGTTTTTCCATTGAAAGAAAAGTTGGAGGTGTTTATGTGCTTTGTAAAATTCATGCTTATGGGTAGAAATTTATCAGCATGTCAAATAGACACCCTATATTTTTGTGAAGAGGTGGAATATATTTCTTTTACATTTACTGAGTTTTTTGCTAAAATTAGGATAAAAAATGAGTGTAGAGTGTTTTGTATACCTCAACAAGGTGGATTTGCTAAAAGGAAGAATAGTTATCCCATGGGAATGGCAAGGCATATTGTCAAAATCCATTCTTTACCATATGTCTTCTATATTTAGGTTGTTATGTGTGTAACATATGTTCATAACATGTGTCCCACCAAAGCATTGCATTCTATCACTATATATGAGGCATTTCATGGTTGCAAGCCATCTATTGCTCATCTTCATGTTTTTGGTCATATAGCATAACATTAGTGCCAGAAAAACAAGATAGAAAATTGGATGATAAAGCAATGAAACCGATTTTTGTTGGGTAGAGTTCTAAATGCAAAGGCCATCTTCTATATGATCTATAAAATAAATGCATTCTAGTTATTCGTGGTATTGTTTTTGTGGAAGATGCAATTTGACCCTTGGTTTCATGTAGCTAGGGGAGATCAATTAGGTGAAAGGATTTTTATGACTTTTTTTGCCTCCTTTTATAGGTGGACAACCAACTCTTGGTCCAAGTGAGGCAATTTCTCAACCTTTAGAGGTTTCAAATGATGATGCGCATCATTTCAATCTTTTATACAGATTTACATGATGCACTTATTCATGAGAGCACTAACATAGAAGAGGTAAAAACTATGCCTAAATTATTGGCATAGACTTTGAAAGATAGCAAATTAGATTCACCTTTGTCATATTGTACTCATCATATTGAAAGATTGAAAGATTCACCTTCATCATATTGTACTCGTCCAAGCTCGCACAATGCCTACTTTGTATCAGATTGTTATGCAATGGCTATCTCTAGTCTTTGCAATGAGAATGAACCTATTTCTGTTGATGAAGGATAGAGTTTAGAAAAGTGGATGGCTACTATGCAATCGAAATATGATGCTATTATGAAGAATCGTACTTAATCTTTATATGATTTGCCTCTTGGTAAAAATGGCATTGGAACTAAATGGTATAAAAGATAAAGTGTAAGCTTGATGGAACAATTGATAGGTATAAGGTTAGGATTGTTGCAAAAGGACATGCTCAAGAGAAGGGCATTGATTTTGATGAGACATTTTCTCCCATGTGCTAAATGACCATTGTTCATAGCATATGTGTTCTTGAAGCTCATCATGGTTGGAGTGCACATAAGTTAGACATTAAAATTGCATTTATGAATGGTGATTTACATGAACTAGAAGTGTACATATTTCATCCCTATGTTTTTTTTTGCAAAAAGGGAATGAACACAAAGTACGCATGTTGAAAAAGGCATTAGATGGATTAGAGCAAGCACATGTGTTCGGTATGAAAAGATACATGCCTACTTGCTAGCACATGGGCTTGAGAACAATCCAAATCAAATCACCTTATATGTTAAATGTGCAAGTGATGTACGTCTAATCATTTTCATATATGTTGATGATATGCTACTCACTCATCCTAATGAGAAGAATATTGCTGAATTTAAGGCTGATGTGCATGCCTCTTTTGGGATGTTATATTTGGAGCATTTGCATCATTATTTGGGATTTTTTATGCACGTTGATGGGGGCATAGCTTTGTTTTAAACAAAATGCATTAACACATTATTGTAGCATTATGCTTAAGAAGATTGCAAACCTATTGCCACTCCTTTGGAAACAAGTTTGGGATTGTGTCTTTATTGTGAAAAGTGATGGAAATATAGAGAGATGACAGGGCCTTGGCAAAAACCGTGCTCTAGAACAACCTATGTGACTCTAGAGAACCTCAATAGGCTCTATAAGCTTCATCTATATGAATTTAGATCACCATATTCCTTTGAGACATCATTCTCAAAGTTTTATGTCAAAACAATAACTTGTGTGTACAAATCATTCAGAGAAGACCTTCTATTTATGAACAAAGGCACTTAGTATTTTACTAAGAGATCATAGCATGGTAGGAATTGACCCGAGAATTTTTACATACTTTCAAATTAAGTGTTGAGTGAGCTTTACCAAGTTATCTCATGAATTTACGAGGACTACACTAAGAGCAATGTGCATAAGAAGTCAAGGGGGTGATAACGACTTTTAAGGAGGATGAAGATAGACAAACACAATCACCTTCAGTTATTCATAACTCAAGATAGACAACTCAATGACTATGAAACTTTATAAGAATGCTTACTCATAATCAAATTGATATATTAGATAATGAGAACATATATGTAGAGCAATGACTCAGAGATGTTGAAAAACTTCACTCAATGTGCTATAAGAATAGAGAGAGATCAATGTAGCTATGGAAATGAGTTGTAATTGTATTGCTAACTAAGATATGGTAGAATGAGAGAGTGAGGGCTTATCAATCTTTGAGTCTACTATATTAATCACGCAAATTAATGTGATGATCAACTTCATATCCCAGGACTTAAGAGACTAGTGTATATATACACTTTTGCTCATAATTGTTGGTTGATTTTGGATGAAAGTAGTGGAGACTTTAAGAGTTGATTTGATTATTGAATTCAAATTGATCCATGATATTTTTCTCCCCATATTTCCAAGATATTCTCTCCAAATATCATTTACTTTTGACCAAGATAAATCCTGACATTAACCTTGAGAACTCATTAACTGCATAAAGACATGTATACAGGATTATGCCCCAAAATCATCAGAATTCCTAATATACATGTCAAGCAAATTAGGCCTCCTTCATGCACCAACAAGCCCCCCTCAAGCCTAAGATGCTTGCGTCTTCAATCTATTGATATTGCTTGAAGTCCAATCATACCTTTGAATCTCTTTAGCTTCACTCCATCCAATGCTTTGGTTATCATATCTACACATGATTGTTGATTTGATACAAATGAGAGTTTGATTTCCTTGCTTGTAATCTTCTCCCTAACATAATTATAATGGACCTCAATATGTTTGGTCCTAACATGATAAATTGGATTTGTTGCAAGGTGAAGAGAGCTCATGTTGTCCCTAAAGCTGTGAGGAGTGGAAGACTTCACTCCCAAATCTAAGTATAATGTCTTAATCCACATGGCTTCCTGAATTGCATTTGCCAAACCTCTATATTTAGTTTTGCTATATGAAAGAGCAATAGTGGTTGCTTCTTGGATGATTGTGTCGATGTGTCCTCTTGATGAAGAGCGAAGAATGTGCTTTGCTAATAATGAGACCCTTATCATGCAAATAGAACACAAGGCTATGATTTGGAGCTCTTAGAGCTTGCTTTGGAAAATATAGAGTTTTTCTCAACTTGCATAAATTTTTAGGGAAATGTGAATCTTTAAACCTAGGGGTTTTAGTCATATATACCTCTTCAGATATCTATCCATTCATAAGTGCATTCTTAACGGCCATTTGATACATCTTCCAATTCTTGGAAATTGTAATGCACATGAGCACTTTGATTATGGCATATTTGCCATAGGTGACAAGGCCTTCTCATATCAATACTTTGAGTTTGAGCATACCGTTTAGCCACAAGATTAGCCATGTATCTCTTGATGGTTCCATTAGAGTTCTTCTTCACTTTATATATCCACCTAGATCCAATGATCTTCATGATTTGAGTCTTGGGCACCAATTCCCATCTGTGATTCTCTTGCAAGGATTCACTTTCTTCTTTCATAACATTCATACACTCTAGTTCCTTATGCATCCTCATACAATGAGGACTCTTCAGAGTTTGAATCTTGTGCTAAATGGATAGGATGTTTAGTTAGTAGAGATGTATCACAGTTGTAACTCTCTGGCTACTTCTTCTCCCTTGTAGATCTTTTGATGCTTTGTTGAGAGGATTCTCCAACATCCCTCAACTCTTGTACCTTGTCTTTCCCCTTGGATTTCCATGGGTTTATTTACTTCCTAGGAGTCTTTTAATCATCTTGAGAATCACTTTATGCTTCAAGTGTATGTGTACTCTTACTTGAGGGTGTTTGAAAGTGTTCTTCTAAGTCATATCGTAGCTTGATCTTCCTACAATTGTCTTCAAGCCATGATTTGCTCTCATCAAACACATCTCCATTGACTATAAAAATTTTGTTGCTATGGTTATATGGTCTATAACCTTTTTTTATTCATGCCATAACCTATAAAGATATGCTTCTCTATGTTAGGGTCTATTTTACCTATGATATGAGATGGTATTTGTGCATATGAAATGAACCCAAATATCATGCAATGGTCGAAGATTGGTCTTCTTCAGTTCCAAGCTTCATATGTAGTCATACCATCCAAGGATTTTGAGGGTGATGTCTTTATCAAGTATGTTGTAGTGGATACTGCCTCTACCGAGTAATTTGGAAACCTCTTTTCATTCAACATTGACCTTGCTACTTCAACAATGGTCCTATTCCTCCTCTATGCTACTCCATTCTATTAAGGTGTACGCTCGGTAGTAATATCTCTCTTCATTCCTCTAACTTGCAATTATGAATCCAATTCACGGGAGAAATATCCTCACCATCCATCAAGCCTTAGTCTTTTTGAGGTTTTTGATTTTTCTATCTTTCAAGTAGGAATCAAATTCATGGGAGAAATATTCTCCCTCTCCATCGGACCTTATTCTTTTTAGTGTTTTACATGTTCCATTTTCTAGAAGAGCTAAATAATTCTTAAAACATGATAACACTTCATGCTTATGCTTCATAAAATAAAGAAAAGTTCACCTGCTACAATCCTCTATGAATGACACATAACAGATCGTGAGCTTGATGCTTCTTTGCTTGTTTCCCAAACATCTTTGTGGATAAGCTATAGAAGGTCGCCATGTATGTATCCTTGGTGAATGGTTGCTTGTGAGATTTTCCAAATTGACATGCACTACACTTGTATATCATGTGTTGCTTTGAGATATTGGGTAGTCCAAGGACACTTTGATGTCTAGTGATTTGTTTGAGGTCTCTCTCTCATGGGACCCAACCTCTTATGCCAAACCTCTAGATTTGATTTGTTTTGACTACCATACTTGAACAAGGCAATGTTCTTGCTGTCTTGGAGTTCAACTTTGAACAACTTACTTGTTTTTTTCCCCCTTTGCTAATCTCTTGAAACCTTGATATGGATCCCCTACATAGGTTTCATGATTGGTGAAACTCTCTTGCAAACCTTTATCCACAATCTGACCTCCACTTATTGGGTTTCTAGTAATACTTGGCACATAGAGAACTCTACTCAACTTATTCATATTACCATTGGAAAGTGCAAGTGATGTACGTATAATCATTTTCATATATGTTGATGATATGCTACTCACTCATCCTAATGAGAAGAATATTGCTGAATTTAAGGCTGATGTGCATGCCTCTTTTGGGATGTTATATTTGGAGCATTTGCATCATTATTTGGGATTTTTTATGCACGTTGATGGGGGCATAGCTTTGTTTTAAACAAAATACATTAACACATTATTGTAGCATTATGCTTAAGAAGATTGCAAACCTATTGCCACTCCTTTGGAAACAAGTTTGCGATTGTGTCTTTATTGTGAAAAGTGATGGAAATATAGAGAGATGACAGGGCCTTGGCAAAAAACATGCTCTAGAATAACCTATGTGACTCTAGAGAACCTCAATAGGATCTATAAGCTTCATCTATATGAATTTAGATCACCATATTACTTTGAAACATCATTCTCAAAGTTTTATGTCAAAACAATAACTTGTGTGTACAAATCATTCAGAGAAGACCTTCTATTTATGAACAAAGGCACTTAGTATTTTACTTAGATATCATAGCATGGTAGGAATTGACCCGAGAATTTTTACATACTTTCAAATTAAGTGTTGAGTGAGCTTTACCAAGTTATCTCATGAATTTATGAGGACTACACTAAGAGCAATGTGCATAAGAAGTCAAGGGGGTGATAACGACTTTTAAGGAGGATGAAGATAGACAAACACAATCACCTTGAGTTATTCATAACTCAAGATAGACAACTCCAATGACTATGAAACTTTATAAGAATGCTTACTCATAATCAAATTGATATAATAGATAATGAGAACCTATATGTAGAGCAATGACTCAGAGATGTTGAAAAACTTCACTCAATGTGCTATAAGAATAGAGAGAGATCAATGTAGCTATGGAAATGAGTTGTAATTGTACTACTAACTAAGATATGATAGAATGAGAGAGTGAGGACTTATCAATCTTTGAGTCTACTATATTAATCACGCAAATTAATGTGATGATCAACTTCATATCCCAGGACTTAAGAGACTAGTGTATATATACACTTTTGCTCATAATTGTTGGTTGATTTTGGATGAAAGTAGTGGAGACTTTAAGAGTTGATTTGATTATTGAATTCAAATTGATCCATGATATTTTGCTCCCCATGTTTCCAAGATATTCTCTCCAAATATCATTTACTTTTGACCAAGATAAATCCTGACATTAACCTTGAGAACGCATTAACTGCATAAAGACATGTATACAAGATTATGCCCCAAAATCATCAGAATTCCTAATATACATGTCAAGCAAATTAGGCTTCCTTCATGCACCAACAAGCCCCCCTCAAGCCTAAGATTCTTGCGTCTTCAATCTATTGATATTTCTTGAAGTCCAATCATACCTTTGAATCTCTTTAGCTTCACTCCATCCAATGCTTTGGTTATCATATCTACACATGATTGTTGATTTGATACAAATGAGAGTTTGATTTCCTTGCTTGTAATCTTCTCCCTAACATAATTATAATGGACCTCAATATGTTTGGTCCTAACATGATAAATTGGATTTGTTGCAAGGTGAAGAGAGCTCATGTTGTCCCTAAAGCTGTGAGGAGTGGAAGACTTCACTCCCAAATCTAAGTATAATGTCTTAATCCACATGGCTTCCTGAGTTGCATTTGTCAAACCTCTATATTTAGTTTTGCTATATGAAAGAGCAATAGTGGTTGCTTCTTAGATGATTGTGTCGATGTGTCCTCTTGATGAAGAGCGAAGAATGTGCTTTGCTAATAATGAGACCCTTATCATGCAAATAGAACACAAGGCTATGATTTGGAGCTCTTAGAGCTTGCTTTGGAAAATATAGAGTTTTTCTCAACTTGCATAAATATTTAGGGAAATGTGAATCTTTAAAACCAGGGGTTTTAGTCATATATACCTCTTTAGATATCCATCCATTCATAAGTGCATTCTTAACGGCCATTTGATACATCTTCCAATTCTTGGAAATTGTAATGCACATGAGCACTTTGATTATGGCATCTTTGCCATAGGTGACAAGGCCTTCTCATATCAATACTTTGAGTTTGAGCATACCATTTAGCCACAAGATTAGCAATGTATCTCTTGATGGTTCCATTAGAGTTCTTCTTCACTTTATATATCCACCTAGATCCAATGATCTTCATGATTTGAGTCTTGGGCACCAATTCCCATCTGTGATTCTCTTGCAAGGATTCACTTTCTTCTTTCATAACATTCATACACTCTAGTTCCTTATGCATCCTCATACAATGAGGACTCTTCAGAGTTTGAATCTTGTGCTAAATGGATAGGATGTTTAGTTAGTAGAGATGTATCACAGTTGTAACTCTCTGGCTACTTCTTCTCCCTTGTAGATCTTTTGATGCTTTGTTGAGAGGATTCTCCAACATCCCTCAACTCTTGTACCTTGGCTTTGCCCTTGGATTTCCATGGGTTTATTTACTTCCTAGGAGTCTTTTAATCATCTTGAGAATCACTTTATGCTTCAAGTGTATGTGTACTCTTACTTGAGGGTGTTTGAAAGTGTTCTTCTAAGTCATATCGTAGCTTGATCTTCCTACAATCATCTTCAAGCCATGATTTTCTCTCATCAAACACATCTCCATTGACTATTAGAATTTTGTTGCTATGGTTATATGGTCTATAACCTTTTTTTATTCATGCCATAACCTATAAAGATACGCTTCTCTATGTTAGGGTCTATTTTACCTATGATATGAGATGGTATTTGTGCATATGAAATGAACCCAAATATCATGCAATGGTCGAAGATTGGTCTTCTTCAGTTCCAAGCTTCATATGTAGTCATACCATCCAAGGATTTTGAGGGTGATGTCTTTATCAAGTATGTTGTAGTGGATACTGCCTCTACCGAGTAATTTGGAAACCTCTTTTCATTCAACATTGACCTTGCTACTTCAACAATGGTCCTATTCCTCCTCTATGCTACTCCATTCTATTAAGGTGTACACTCGGTAGTAATATCTCTCTTCATTCCTCTAACTTGCAATTATGAATCCAATTCACGGGAGAAATATCCTCACCATCCATCAAGCCTTAGTCTTTTTGGGGTTTTACTTGTTTGATTCTCCACAAGAGCTAAATACCTCTTAAAACATCAGAACTCTTCATCTTTATGCTTCATAAAATATAGAACAATCCACCTGCTAAAATCATCTCTTAATGGCACATAATACCTTGACCCTAAGATTGATGGTTCTTTGATTGGTCCCCAAACATCTCTGTGGACATGCTTCACAAGGTCTCCATGTATGCCACCTTTCTTAGTGAATGGTTTCCCATGAGATTTTATAAATTGGCATGCGATACACTTGTATATCATGTATTGCTTTGAAATATCCGGTAGTCCAATTCCACTTTGATATCCATTGATTTGTTTGAGGGCTCTCTCTCTGATGTGATCCAACCTCTAATCAATGTTCTTGGTGTCTTGGAGTTGAATTGTGACAAATATACCTATTTTTTCTCCCTTTTTTATTCTCATAAAACCTTGATATGGATCCTCTACATAGGCTCCATGTTAGGTGAATCTCACAGTCAATCCTTTCGCCACAATTAGATGTACACTTAATGGGTTTTTAATAATACTTGGCACATAGAGAACCATTCTCAATAGATTCATATTACCATTTGAATTCTTCACATACCCTATCTTCAACATTGAGTGCCTTGTGTCATCCCATGTTTGGGCTTCATGCTTATTCTTTGGATCTTCCAAGTCTCAAAACAAGGTTACATGTCTTGTCACATGGTTTGAGCATCCAAAATCAATGTAGAATACATGCTCATTAGAAGTAATTTTTCTTCATTCTCATATTCATAATTAGAAGTGAATCCTATTGAGTTTGATCATCTATGTAATTCTTGTAGTCTCTCTCTCCCTCCTTAGTATCCTCCTTGATAGTTGTTGTTTTAGGTGTTGTTTTATCCACATGAATTACTGTATCTACCTTTAGGAGATCCATATCCACCTATTTTGTATCCTCTTTCTCTTTGATGCCTTGGGTTTTTTAAGAAATGCTCTATTATTTCAGTTGATAGGCCACATATGGCACAATATGAACAACTTTGAGGTCTCCCCCTTCCTTTTCTACCTTCTCTACCTCTTCCTCTTGAGCTTTTGCCTCTACCTACAAAGTTATCTTGGGAAGTGCCTCCTTTATTATGATACTTTTTAACTTTTCCATTGTTATCTTTGCATTTGCTCTTATTTGCGTATATTGTAAAGGATGGATTACCTTTCTGTCTCTCACCATTTTCCACACATTTGTACTCATGGGTGAAGATTTGCCCCATGAGGGTGTTGAAGTTATGGCAATTGCATATCCATGCATAGATCCATTGTTGTGTATATCTGATAGTAATCCCTCTCTTGATTTTTCTATCTGTCAAGTAGGAATCAAATTCATGGGAGAAATATTCTCCCTCTCCATCGGACCTTATTCTTTTTAGTGTTTTACATGTTCCATTCTCTAGAAGAGCTAAATAATTCTTAAAACATGATAACACTTCATGCTTATGCTTCATAAAATAAAGAAAAGTTCACCTGCTACAATCCTCTATGAATGACACATAACAGATCGTGAGCTTGATGCTTCTTTGCTTGTTCCCCAAACATCTTTGTGGATAAGCTATAGAAGGTCGCCATGTATGTATCCTTGGTGAATGGTTGCTTGAGAGATTTTCCAAATTGACATGCACTACACTTGTATATCATGTGTTGCTTTGAGATATTGGGTAGTCCAAGGACACTTTGATGTCTAGTGATTTGTTTGAGGTCTCTCTCTCTCATGGGACCCAACCTCTTATGCCAAACCTCTAGATTTGATTTGTTTTGACTACCATACATGAACAAGGCAATGTTCTTGCTGTCTTGGAGTTCAACTTTGAACAACTTACTTGTTTTTTTCCCCCTTTGCTAATCTCTTGAAACCTTGATATGGATCCCCTACATAGGTTTCATGATTGGTGAAACTCTCTTGCAAACCTTTATCCACAATCTGACCTACACTTATTGGGTTTCTAGTAATACTTGGCACATAGAGAACTCTACTCAACTTATTCATATTACCATTCGAAATCTTCACATTCCCTATCTTCTCAATAGGATGTCATTTGTCATCACTTGTCTCGACTTCATGTTTATTCTTTGGATCTTCCAAGTATCAGATATCAAAGATTGGTTACCTTTGTGGTTATCACCATTCTTCAATAGTTTGGCCTCATGAGTTAAGAGTTTCCCCATGAGATTGTTGAAGTCTAGAACTTGCATATCCATGTATACATTCATGTCTGTGGTGAAAGCTTCCCACTTGTCATGAGCCTTGATTCCATTGATGACATGCCTAAGAATCAACTCTTCATCAATGATTTCTCTAATGCTCCCAAGTTAGTGTGAAATGTCTTTCATCTTGGTTAGAAAATCAATTACATGTTTCTTGGGCATCTTCTTGAGTGTTGTTAACTCCATCCACAATTGGTCCTTCCCAGATTTGGTACTTGAGGAGAAGAATGATTCCAAAGCATTCATGTCCATTGAGAGCTCTTACACTTCCTAATATGAGGAAGCACAAAATTAGAGATAGAGTTTAGAATAAATGACCTTGCCAAAGGATCCTTTGCACACCATGTATTTAACCTTTATTGCTCCTCTTGTGTTGGTTGATCTTTGTTTCATAGTACAAGCATGAGCTCATCTCCTAAGGTATACTTTCATTGATCCAATTTGTCAATTGATGAGGGAAATCCATCAACCAGAAGGTCAAATCTATGACTATGCTCTCATTCCACTATGAGGGTTGATGACAATGCATAGAAATGAGATGGTCTTTGCAAAAACCTGATATAGAAAAGCCTAAGTAACTCTAGATAAATTAATGCACTCCCTAAGCTTCGAATGTATGCATTTAGATCACCATAGTACTTTGAATCATCATTCTCAAAACTCTATGTCAAAACATATAATTTGTGTGTACAAATCATTTAGAGAAAATCTTATGTGTATGGAAGAAGACAATCAATATTTACTCAAAGCACATAGCCTGGTAGGAGCTTACCTAAGTATTTTTGCATAGTTTCAAACGAAGTGCTGATTTAGCTATAATAATTTATTTCATGAATTTTGACGGATTATAGTAAGAGGAATGTGCATAAAATGTCAAGGGGGCGATCTTGATTTTTTAGGACTTGGATGAATATACACATACAGATTCGGATTGATTAATTCATAACTCAAGATATACAACTCCAACGACTATGAAACTTTGTACGCATGCATACGAGTGTCCTAAATTGATATTACATTCAACATAATAGCTAATGAGAACTCAGAAAATGAAAGAGTGTTAGAGACTCAAAGTGAATAGACCAAGAAATGTGTAAACTTACATATATTAGAATGAGATACAATATAAAATGGTATAAAATGGAGTGTCACTTGGATAAAAAATGGAGATACACTCATGTAAACACAAATGGAAATGAGGTAGATAAAAACATGTGGTCAACAATATGGTGGGTTCTATAAGCTCACAAGTGATGGACATTGTTTGGATGATTAATCATGTATAATATAAGACTTGGAGGCCTTCCAGGTGGAGTTAGGAAGCATCAAATCTTGAGTTATTTTGTAGATGATTGATGAGAGAATATATCCTATAATTTAGGACTCAATTGTTTGTGAGAACTTGAATTAGATTTCTAAACTTGGCTCCAAACTCAACTATAAAAGTGGTTCAAAAGACTCACATAAAGAGGCCCAATTTTGGAGAGCAATAGAGAGGGACCTGTTATGGAAGAACTCCATAGCCTCCACAACAAATGAACTAAGAAGTCTAAGAGAACTAACTAGCAAGGCCACACACTAGGAAGAGAGATGTCCTTCCACCCAACCAACCCCTCCAATATATAGCTCCAAGACCAATGGGGTAAGTCCCTCTCAAGAGGACATGTGTACCTTCCATCACATGGGTCCCTAAGGTGTTCACATGGTTTCCAAGCTTAAAACATCACATGAAATCACATGGCTTCTAAAAGAAGACTCTCCAAGCTCTCATGTACAAACCAAGTGGCTAGGAGAAGCTTCCAATCAAGCCTAAGGTACTCAACCTTAGAGAATTAATCCTAAGGTTCAAGACCCATCTAAAAGGGGAAAATAAATCATAATTCCAACGGGTTTCACACCTAGAAACCAAAGAGTTCTACCCCTTAGACCATGTAATTATACAACATTCTCCCCACCTTAAAAGCATTTCCGTCCTAGGAAATGAGTGGAGATATATACCTTGGGGTATTCCCCCGTGCTCCATGATCAATCTCAAGCATCATGGCTTTCATCTCTCTAAGTCCACCTCTTAATTTAGAAAGGGAATTCTACCCCGACTGAATCTTAAAAGAAGAGAATCCATGTGTGGTCTAATTCCCTTCCCCAATTATTCAAAGTTCCATCTACTTTGCATAAAAAAAGAACTGAGTCGAGTGCAAAGTATGGAAAGAATGAAAAGAGTGGAAGAGAACATCCCTGCCGATTTCCTTTGTTTAAGCCATGTGTCATGTGGGTCTCCAAAGCTCAAACATGTGGATTAGGTGGATTCAAAGTGACTTCAGCTAAATTGCTACCTTGGTCCATCTCTTTGCACCACTAGTGCACGAAACCTAGCAAAATAGATGAATGCTTCTTAAAGTTTCTTTATCAGATTCATCTCTCAAGTTAGAATGCGACTTGTTCTAAAAGGAAGATGAGTCTTTCATAATCCCTGCCCAAATCACTCTCCTTTAGTGAAATGGGTGGATTTTCTTGTTTGCAATTCGCCTCCAATAAATCTAAATAGACAAGAATTTCTTAAACAATCCCTACCTGACCAATATAAAGTTTAAGGTGGATTATCTAGTTTTTTATGACGATATAACATCTTCAAAGAGAATTTGAATAGCTTACCAAAAGTGGATTTAATGTTCTTTCAAAACTTTACGTAGTTTTGAGAATCCACTTTCAGGGACTAGAATCCATAGGATTTAAGGTAACTATTGTAGACTCCAAATGATTGAAATCTATTTCACTTGTTCTTCCAAAAAGATTAAAATCTTTATAACTATGTCCCAAGATGGGAACTCATAGTGTAAAAGATCGTGTTATCTTTAAGGTCACAAGCAAAAATACATTATTCCAATCATTTCTTCAACGCTTAATCCCTTTAGTTGGATCTCAAAACTTCAAGGTCTTCTAGATCCTTCCAAAGTTCTCTCCCTTATATTCTAGATCTATTAAAGATGTCCTATGTTGATATCATAATTAGATCTTTCCTATTCTTCAGTTAACTTGAAGTATCAAAAAGATGATATTTCTGAGCTTTCTTTCAAGATTAGTCTAGGATCATTTTTATGTTCCTTGAATTTCAAGTCATACTTCGGAATGAAGCTTTTAGAGCTTCAACTTTTAGAGTTTACCTTTAAACTCAAAGAAGTTGGTCCTCTCCTTATTTCTAACTCTCTATGAGAGATAGATCCTTTTCGTATTTTGTTGGTAGAGTTATTTTTGCCTTTGAGAGGATAATTGAAGAAGACGCCTATTCGTAGACATTATCTTCGTGACATATTCCTTTGGCTCATGAGTCCCTTCTTCTTCTGGCCATCAAGAAAAAGTACTCAACGGGATTCAGTACCCACTGTCCCATACCAGTGGGTTCTTCATCCAATCCACATAACTTTGTCTCTATACCTTCTCACCTTTTGTGTCCTTTTAAATGCCCTCCATACTATGGTACCAAATTATGAGAGCAAGGACTAAGGTGCTTAGATACACCACTACTAATCTTATTTAAATGTTTGGTTAACCATTAAACATGGTGTGACTCATCTTATCAAACTTAACGTTTGACTTGATCTTTGCCCTACTTGGGTCTTTTGGCTTTCTTCTCTCATTAGGGGAAAAAATGAACCCTGGATGGGCCTTTTAGATTAAGGAGTGATTAGGGATGGACCAATGAGAAGAGGGTGGTGGACACAGTCTAGTGTCTTAATCACCTAGGGTAGGCATAGGCTTCCCTTGTTTCTTTCTGGTCAAAGACTCCAAAACCATTCAAAATTCGTGGTTTTGTTAAGACAATGGTTTTCAAAAGCTCAAAAATCATTCAGAGCCCTTGGATTGCTCATAGATCCAAAGGCGTATGTTAAAGGACAAAAGTCAAGTCGCGAACGCGCGTAGACCGTTGGATTCTCTTGAGATTCAATGGTTGAGATGATAGCAATCATGACATAAAGCATCTTTTTCCATCAGCCATTGGATGGACTGCAAGATCGGATGGCAGAGTTTAAATATTGGTACATTTTCGGCGCCTACATTTCGGTCCGTTGGATGCACACTTGAATGGATGGTGGAGATCGGTCCGTCAGAAGAGAAAGGCGCCTTTCAACGGCAGCCCTCAGATGCTTTGCGAATCTAACGGCTTACACATGCCTGGGAAAATCGATCAGCCCGATTTGCGGGCGTCCGTTGGATCCTCCAAGATCTAATGGTAGAGATTTTTGCAGAACTACTAGAGACTATGTTCCCCACTCCTAAGAGCTCTCATGTCATTTCTCTGTAGATGTATTCGAACGCCATTATAAGCCATCGATTTAGAAGATCCAAAGGCTACACATGCTCACGAATTCGAGAAAAAAACAAAGAACTTCATGTTCTATTATTTTATTCATGATACCACTAGTGGTTTTATGCAACCCATTAAACTCATAGATTAAGCCATTTAATCCCTAAAAATTAGGAATCCTTACAAGGCCCATGCAAGGCTCATTTTTTCCCCTAATGTTTTTTAGCCAAATAAGAGGTAAGAATAGGTCTTTCTCAAAATAGATCCCTTCATGTTCAATGATTTATCCATGGGTTTTACTTGGGGATCCAGCTATTATGCTTCATATAAGAAGCCATATTCCTTAGGTCTATATTACTGGAATCCATAATGTATGTTATGTTATCTCCATGAAGCATCAAGATACTTTTAGGATTATGCTTTATAGCTCATCCAACTTCTTTTCCTAACCCACTTAGGATTTGTACAATCCTTATGGTGTATGAAAGTGTTCTCTTGCATTGGGGTTCTTTGAGACTTCCCAATCTTTGAGAATTTCATTTAGTTGGAAAATGTAATGGAAGATATATGAAGTACTAGAATACGAGGAAGTACTTCAACTTTATCTATTTCTTGCATATCTTTTATCTTGCAATACCCTATTTGGTCTTTTCAAGGCATAAGATACAAGTTCTTGGGGACTTTCTCCCCTCCTTAAGAGTTTTTGTCCTCGAAAACTACTTGAGAGTAAATTGAAAATTGTGCTCTTTCAAAAAGTATTTGAAAGAGTTTATTTTCAATCTTTTATTGTCCTTCCTGGTTAAAAGATCTATTTTGAGCTTTCTCTTCTCCAAGCATATAAAACAAATGTCCCAAAGTTCAAGTTTGAATTTCTCCTAAATTCGATGTCCCATACCACCGAATCAACTTGAGTGGTCATGTAAGCCAAGATGTCCCATACCATCCGACTTACACTTCCACTTAAGTAAAGGTAACTTTAACTTGAATTTTGGGATCAAACCTTCTTCTAATCAAGTCAGACCTATTACTTCTTGGACTTGTAAGTGTTATTTTCACTGCAAAGCATATGTATTGCGTATGCTACAATGGACTTTCAACTTACCAAGTCTCAATTGTAATTGAAACTTAACAAGACTGGTCTAAAAAAATGGACTTTTTCAATTATTCCTTGATTCAGATATACTCTAGAAGATCCCTTTATGTCACTTGATGATAGAGCTAGTTTATATCTCAACTAGATATCATAATGAGTAGTCTAAGAAAGAATAATTGACTTGCCAATAAAATCTTATGTTGAAAAAGATGGTAATTCCATTTACTATATAGTCCTTTATTTCTAGGACATTAGAAAATGGTACTCAGGGTTTATTACAACCCTTGAGTTTTACCTTCTCTTCATGTATTACATTTGCTTGGAAGAATAATGCAAAGCTCCAAATAGTTCTTTAGCTTTTTCTTTCAACAAAGAACTTTCTTGAACAAGAGAATTGACACTTACATCTTCCAAGACTATCTATATGTAGATATATTATAATGGTATACTTTATTTTCTTAAAGCTTGCAAGTAACCACTCTAAGTTACCACCATTCTATCGTGGTTAACTAAAAAAATGTTGACCTATCACTTAAGTCCTTGGCCTTGCTGATCAGGCATACCGTGGATTAATTATGGTATTTGATACTCCATAAGAGGGACTTTAAGCTTAATGTATCATGCCAATGTACCATTTCTTGGCTTATAAGAGTCCAGCTATATAGGAAGTGAATGGTAGCTTTACTTATGGCCAATTGGCTCTATTACCATTATTCCTACTTGCAACCATACTCTATCTTGAATAACACAAATCTACATCTTACCCCTCAAACCCATGTAATGTATTCCAAATGCATACTTTAGTGTATGCCAAGACTTTTACACCTTTATTGGAAAAGGTGTTGCATGCATAAGGTTCAAAAGTTGAACCCCTCCTTAAAGCATGCAAACGTTCCAAATTGGAACTTTTTTTTTCGGTCCATGGGATGGTGCAAAATTTCCATGCAACTTTGGATATGCAAGTTGCAACAATGCATTAGATGCATTCTTCCTAACCATGAACACTTTTTATGCACCACCCATCTTTCTTTTCAAAGCAATGAACTTGATGCATAGTGCAACTTATTTTTCATGATTGATTGCCTATGTGACCACAGAAACTGGGTCACCTAGATCTATGCATCCACTTCCAAGTCATGTCTATTATAACATGCACTGCATGTTCTATTATTTGCAAAGAAAAGAAAGAGGTGCAAATATTTACCTGGAAATAAAGCTTCGTCCATCCCTTGACTTTATTTTAATGTTTCTCCCGATGATCGTCTCATCTCGTCCATTGTGGAAGTCTTTGTTGGGCATTTCATACGTACTTGGATGCCCATAATCATGCATGGAATATCATTAAAGTTGAGAAGAAACGTTAATGAAAAACTTAATCAAACCTTATTATTTCTTTCGATCCTAGTGAGGAACGTTTCAGAACTTATGGTTGCCCCATCATGCATTGTGTTTTAGTACTCATGCATTGATGTATGCATTCCATTGGTGCAACCTCTATGCATAGCTAACGAATATCACTCACATGTACCCCTTACTCTTGGAAAATAAAATTTCTAAAAAGATCCATGCTTCTTATATAAGGAGGTATGACCTTTCTGGACAAAGTCTGTCCTTTCCATATGCAGAACAATGCACATGACGCATATGTGTCATTACTTTTTATATAGCTCATCACATATGCAAGAGTATGAGTATACTTCCTTAAAGAATTTCCATGAAAAATAGTAGGCTAAAAGTAATCGTCCATGCATTGGATGTGCAACAAATGGAAATAAATACCACGTATGGAAAAAAAAATCATTCTTACTTCATTGGTACTTCATGAGCTCCTTGAAGGAAGTCACATGTATTCCCATGGAGGAATCTTACATGTCCATGTGAGATATGGACATTATTTTAGCCTAGACAAGATTTTACATCTAGATGTGTGTGCTTATTCATGGTTAAAACATTCCACATGCTATGTAATCAAATTGAGGAGAATGTATAGCTTGTCTTCATATGTGAACTTTAATAATTGAAGTATTATTTTTTACTTCAACTATGAATGTATGCATAGATACTTAAGGCAAACAAATATTAAAACAAAACAAGAAAATACTTAGCTTTGATTTGAGCATTTGTCCTTCCTTTGCCTTTTGGAAGGATCCATCTTTCTACATTGATACCCCATTCTTAATGGGCATAAAAATTGCACTCGAATGGGTGACCTCCCGAGAAGTCCTGGTGCTATTCCAAGCACACTTAACTGGGGAGTTCTGATGGGATCCAGTGTATTAGTGTGTGTATTAGTGCTCGTATGACCGCACCACACATCTAAATCTGCTCGTCAACTGGAGGAGCGTCCGACCTCAAAGAATGTCGCACACAGTTTATCCCACATAGCCGATTTTGAGACCAACAAACCTCTTCATATTAATATCGAAGTGAGAAGAGAACGAGCTTAATGCGTTCATTCTACTCACAAAGACACGTGAACTACTCCATCATGGCTGTTTAGCCATGTGTTGTGGTGCCTGTCTCGTTGAATGCTGATCGGTTCAGCGGCTCAAGTAGGCCACTCAAGGGTTTGTTGTACCATCCACCCTGTGCATGGATAATGCCCTCTGTGTGGATAACACGTGAGTATTTTGCATCTCTAAAAAAAGGATTTCAACTTCTATCGGCGACAGCTCCTTACGTGAATCCGAGAGAGTAAAAGGGAGTAAAATGTAGCTCAAGTAAATAAAAGATTGAAACTAAACTCTTTCAAATACTTTTGAAAGAGCACAATTTTCAATTTACCACGAAAACTCTTAAGGAGGGGAGAAAGTCCCCAAGAACTTGTATCTTATGCTTTGGAAAGACCAAATAGGGTATTGCAAGATAAAATATATGCAAGAAATAAAGAAAGTTTAAGTACTTCCTTGTATTCTAGTACTTCATATATCTGTCATTACATCTGCCAACTAAATGAAATTCCCAAAGATTGGGAATTTTCAAAGAAGCCCAATGCAAGAGAACACTTTCATACACCATAAGGATTGTACAAATCCTAAGTGGGTTAGGAAAAGAAGTTGGATGAGCTATAAAGCATAATCCTAAAAGTATCTTGATGCTTCATGGGGATAACATAACATACATTATCGATTCCAGTAATATAGACCTAAGGAATATGGCTTCTTATATGAAGCACAATAGCTAGATCCGCAAGTAAAACCCATGGGTAAAGCATTGAGCATGAAGGGATCTATTTTGAGAAAGACCTAGTCTTACCTCTTATTTGGCTAAAGAAGAGAAGAAAGCCAAAAGACCCAAGTAGGGCAAAGATCAAGTCACACCACGTTTAATGGTTAACCAAATATTTAACTAAGATTAGTAGTAGTGTATCTAAGCACCTTATTCCTTTCTCTCATAATTTGGTACCATAGTATGAAGGGCATTTAAAAGGACAAAAAAGGTGAGAAGGTACAAAGACAAAGTTATGTGGATTGGATGAAGAACCCACTCGTATGGGAGGGTGGAAACTGAATTCCATTGAGTACTTTTTCTTGATGGCCAGAAGAAAAAGCGACTCATGATCCAAAGGAATACGTCAGGAAGATAATGTCTAGGAATATGCATCTTCTTCAATTATCCTCTCAAAGGTAAAAATAACTCTACCAACAAAATATGAAAAGGATCTATCTCTCATAGAGAGTGAGAAATAAGGAGAGGATCAACTTCTTTGAGTTTAAAGGTAAACCGTCTAAAAGTTGAAGCTCTAAAAGCTTCATTCCAAAGTATGACTTCAAATTCAAGGAACATAAAAATGATCCTAGACCAATCTCGAAAGAAAGTTCAGAAAGATCATCTTTTTTATACTTCAAGTTAACTGAAGAATAGGAAAGATCTAATTATGATATCAACATAGGACATCTTTAGTAGATCTAGAATATAAGGGAGAGAACTTTGGAAGGATCAAGAAGACCTTTAAGTTTTGAGATCCAACTAAAGGGATTAAGCATTGAAGAAATGATTGGAATAATCTATTTCTACTTGTGACCTTAAAGATAACACGATCTTTTACACTATGAGTTCCCATCTTGGGACATAGCTATAAAGATCTTAATCTTTTTGGAAGAACGAGTGAAATAGATTTCAATCAGTTGGATTCTACAATAGTTACCTTAAATCCTATGGATTCTAGTCCTTGAAAGTGGATTCTCAAAACTACGTAAAGTTTTGAAAGAGCATTAAATCCACTTTTGGTAAGCTATTCAAATTCTCTTTGAAGATAAAGAGGATGTTATGTCGTCATAAAAAACTAGATAATCCACCTTAAACATTCTATTGGTCAGGTAGGGATTATATAATGAAATTCTCCTCTATTTAGATTTATTAGAGGCGAATCGCAAACAAGAAAATCCACCCATTTCACTAAAAGATAGTGATTTGGGCAGGGATTATGAAAGATTCATCTTCCTTTCAGAACAAGTTGCATTCTAACTTGAGAGATGAATCTGATAAAGAAACCTTAGGAAGCATTCATCTATTTTGCTAGGTTCGTGCACTAGTGGTGCAAAGAGATGGGCCAAGGTAGCAATTTAGCTGAAGTCACTTTAAATCCACCTAATCCACATGTTAGAGCTTTGGAGACCCAGATGACACATGGCTTAAACAAAGGAAGGCAGGGATGTTCTCTTCCACCCTTTTCATTCTTTCCGTACTTTGCATTCGACTCAGTTCTTTTTTTATGCAAACGAGATGGAACTTTGAATAATTGGGGAAGGGAATTAGACCACACATGGATTCCCCTCTTTTAAGATTCAATTGGGGTAGAATTCCCTTTCTAAATTAAGAGGCAGACTTAACGAGATGAGAGCCATGATGCTTAAGATTGATCATGGAGCATGGGGGAATACCCCAAGGTATATATCTCCACTCATTTTCGAGGACAGAAATGCTTTTAAGGGGGGGAGAATGTTGTATAATTACATGGGTCTAAGGGGTAGAACCCTTGGGTTTCTAGGTTTGAAACCCTTTTGAATTATGATTTATTTAGCCCTTTTAGATGGGTCTTGAACCTTAGGGTTAATTCTCTAAGGTTGAGTACCTTAGGTTTGATTGGAAGCTTCTCCTAGCCACTTGGTTTGTACGTGGGATCTTGGAGAGTCTTCTTTTAGAAGCCATGTGATTTCCTAAGCTTGGAAACCATGTGAACACCTTAGGGACCCATGTTATGGAAGGTACACATGTCCTCTTGAGAGGGACTTACCCTCTTCATCTTGGAGCTATATATTGGAGGGGTTAGTTGGATGGAAATACATCTCTCTTCCTAGTGTGTGGCCTTGCTAGTTAGTTCTCTTAGAATTCTTAGTTCATTTGTTGTGGAGGCTATGGAGTTCTTCCACAACAAAAAACTCTTAAGATACCACTATTGTGGAAGAACTCCATAGCCTCCACAAAAAATGAACTAAGAGGTCTAAGCAAACTAAATAGCAAGGGCACACACTGTTGTGGAAGAACTCCATAGCCTCCACAACAAATGAACTAAGAAGTCTAAGAGAAGTTAGCAAGGCCACACACTAGGAAGAGAGATGTCTTTCCACCCAACCAACCCCTCCAATACATAGCTCCAAGACCAAGGGAGTAAGTCCCTCTCAAGAGGACATGTGTACCTTCCATCACATGGGTCCCTAAGTTTTCTTGATACCACTCTTGTGGAAGAACTCCATAGCCTCCACAACAAATGAACAAAGAAGTCTAAGAGAACTAACTAGCAAGGCCACACAGTAGGAAGAGAGATGTCTTTCCACCCAACCAACCCCTCCAATACCTCTCAAGTGAACTTCACAGGTAGAGGAAAAGGTACTAGAGGGAGGGGCAGAGGAGGAACCAAGGGAGGGGGAGATCCTACAACACTCCACCTTGCAATATTTGTGGCCTAACCAACTGCACCACAGAAGAATGCTCCAAGAACATAAGGAATCAAAGGGGAAGAGGCTTCCATAGAGGGAGCTATGGACAATCGAGAGGCAGGTTCAACAATGGAGGATGCAATTACAATCATAACTACAACCAAGGCTACTACAACATCAATTATCAAGGAGGTTTTGGAGGAAGAAGAGATTATAAAAACTACACAGAAGACCAAGAGGATTCTCTACTCATCATGAACATGACATTCAAGCAAGGTAAAGATGATGAACATATGTTCTATATTGAGTCTGGTTGTTCCAATCATGTGGCTGGAAATGTAGCATTGCTATCTGATCTTGAATAACTCAAAGGGAAGCATGAAGTGCAGATAGGTGATGACACTAGACACTCTGTTAAGAAAATTGGAAATTTCAAGGCTGCTAATGGTAACATGAACCTCTTAAGTAAGGTTTTATATGTGCCAAACATAACAAAAAACATGATCAATGTTGTACAGATTGTTGAGAAAGGCTTATAGGTCAGATTCACAAGGCGTGGAGCATATATGGAAGACCCTCAACAAAGCTTCAAGAGGATTGCAAAAGTTGATAAATCTGGTAGAATCTTTACATTTGAGTGCACTCTTCAATTACAAAGATCAAACCCTATCTGAACTAGAGATATGGCATAAAAGGCTAGGTCATATAGGAAAAAGAACTCTAAAGCAAACATGTAGGGATCAAAGTGTGCTTGGCATTCCAAATGTGTCCAAGCAAAACATAATATACAAATGTGGAGCATGCCAATTAGGCAAATCCCACAGGTAACCATTCAACAAAAAGGGCTACATGTATGAAGACTACTTGGAGCTTGTGCACACTGATGTGTGGGGTCCTAGCAAAGAGACATAAATCTCACGTTCAAGGTACTATGTTTCATTTATAGATGATTACAATAACTGGACAATTCTTTACTTCATGAAGCATAAGGATGAAGTATTTACATGTTTCAAAAAGTATTTGGCATTGGTTGAGAATCAAACACGTAGAAGCTTGAAGAGGATCAGATTTGATGGAGGTGGTGAGTATTTTTCACATGAATTTGATTCATTCTTACAAGATAGAGGTATAAAGAGATAGGTCACAAGAAGATATACTCCTGAACTAAATGGAGTGCAAGAGAGGAGGAACAGATTGATAGTAGAGGTTGCAAGATCAATGTTGAATGAGAAGAGACTACACAACTACCTATGGGTAAACGTTGTTTCCATAGCCACATACTTGGTTAACAGGCTTCCATCCGAATCCTTGGGTGGAATGACACCCTATGAGGCATGGAATGGAAGAAGATCCTCACTGGACCATTGTAAAATCTTTGGGTGCATTGCTTATGCACATATTCCTTCACAAGCTAGAGGGAAACTTGATCGAAAAGCTTAAAAGTGTATATTCATTGGTTATGATCAAAACCAGCGATATAGGTTATAAAATCCCACTAACAAAGGATTTATAGTTAGTAGGATGTAGTTTTTTATTAAAATACTTCATGGGTTGAAGATGATTCCACGAAGATCAAGTTACCTTATGACTTGGAAAGTGATTTTCCAACTCTCACTCAAGAAGATCAACAATTAACGGAAGATATTAACGCAAAGGATGAAGAGCGAATTGAATTCAAGGCTTGGAAGTCAGAAGGAAAGACCAAGCTCAAGCAATTGGAAGACATTCCAAAGTCCTCCAATCAAGCACTCAGGAGATCTCAAAGGGAGAGAAAATCCCATAAGGTATGGCTATGACACATCACTTGTCACCAAGCATTCTATGTATATTACTAAAGACTCTATGATAGAAGAACCTTCTTCATTTGAAGAAACCAATGAGAAGAAGGAATGGATAGAATCCATGCAGGAAGAAGTTGAAGCACTTCAGAAAAACAATACTTGGGATTTTTCTCCCAAGAAGCCAAGTATGAAGGTAATAGGATCCAGGTGGATATATCAAATCAAGAAGAACTCATATGGTTCTATAAAAAGGTACAAAGAAAGGCTAGTGGCAAAGGGGTTTGCTCATACTCATGGAGTGGATTATGAACATAAATTTTCAACTGTGGCTAAAATTCCAACAATTAGGATTTTGGTCAGCATTTCAACTTCTAAGAGTTGGAAACTATATCACTTAGATGTTAAGAATGCATTCCTAAATGGATGGATATCACAAGAAGTGTACATGGCTCAACCACCAAGGTATGAAGATAAGGACAAACGAGGTTATGTACGCAAGCTAGGGAAGGCACTCTATGGCCTAAAGCAAGATCCTAGATTTTGGAACCATAGACTTGTTACTTATTTGCAGGATCAAGGATTTGTTGCTACTAGAGCAGATTCTTCTTTATTCATAAAGAAGACCAACTCAAAAGTTCTCTACTTATGTGTCTATGCGGATGAAATTATCATTATAGGGAATGATGCTAATGGCATTAAGCAAATTAAAGCTGAAATGATGGAAGAGTTTAAAATAAGTGATCTTGTTTTGTTAACATACTTTCTTGGCTTAGAACTTGTGTATACAAATTTTGGTGTGTATACTACTTAGAGGAAGTATATTCATGATATGTTCAGAAAATTCAAGATGGAAAACACCAAAATTGCAAGTACACCCATGGAACTCAATCATAAACTTAGTTCTCATGAAGGAGAACCTCTTGAAGATATTATCAGTTACCAAAACCTTGTTGGGAGTCTCAACTATGTAACCCTAACAAGAGTGGACATTACTTATGGAGTAAGTACATTAAGCCAATTTATGCATGCACCTAGAAAGCCTCACATGGAAGCTGCCAAGAGGATCCTAAAGTATTTAATGGGTACCATAAATGAAGGGTTGTTTTACCCATTCACCTCTGATTTAGACATAGAAATGTATTGTGATGCTGATTGGGCTGGCTCCAAGGATGATAGGAGGAGCACCTCAGGATACTTTTCCGTTGCAGGTTCAAAGCTAATATCATGGTCATCAAAGAAGCAACCAACTATAGCATTTTCATATACAAAGGAAGAATATAGAAGCTTAGCAAATGCAACACAAGAGGCTATGTGGCTCAAGCAACTCTACAGAAATTTGGGGTTACATTCTTACACTCCAATGATTTTTGGAGACAACACTAGTTCACTTCATTTGGCTGTTAATCATGTATATCATGCAAGGACTAAGCACATTGAAGTGCACTATCATTATGTAAGGGAGAATTTACTTAGCAAGGACATTCAATTGTCCTATGTATCAACTCATTTGCAATGTGCAAATATACTCACAAAGTCTTTAGATGGAACTAAGATGAACAAATTCAAATTGATGATTGGTTTGGAGGAGATCAAGGAGGAATGAAGACCAAGCATGTTAGGCTTGAGGGGAGCTATTGGTGCAAGAGAATCCAATCCCACGTACTTGGATAATTAGCATATATCTCATATAGTCATATATGATCAATCCCTTGTAAAATAAATTACCTTTTACCTTTGTAAGGTGCCTTACTTCCACGTGGAGTTAGGAAGCATCAAATCTTGAGTTATTTGATAGATGACTGATGAGAGAATATATCATATAGTTTAGGACCACTTTTTGGTGAGAATTTGAATTTGAATTCAAAGCTTGGCTCCAAACTCAACTATAAAAGTAGTTCAAAAGACTCGTGTAAAGAGGCCCGATTTTAGAGAGCAATTGAGAGGGACCCTATGTGATTTGAGAGCTCACTCCATAGCTCAATCAATACCCTCACATTGTGCAATACAATATTTCCAATTACATTGTATTTCTATGTGATCTAATACATAAATTTGATTATATACATACATACATGTGATCTAATACATACATTGTATTTCTATGTATTTCTACTACATGCGATGCTTGAGCATCGCATACTTGATGTCTTGATATTTCAAAGCATCACATAAGCAGCACTCTAGAATGTTAAAAAAAATCAATTTCGCTCGGCACATTTGTGCCAGGATTAGGATGCACACGTGAGAGAGAGAGAGAGAGAAAGATTGACCCTACCGGTTTAGCACACACACCTCAAAGGAAGCAAGGTATGCGCGCACACACACATACACACACAGGTTTACTCACACATGTACACATGCATACACACACACATATACACACATAGACACACACATACACATAGACACACACATACACACACATGCACACATAGACACACACACACATACACACATAGACACACACACACATACACACACATACACAAACACATACATACAAAGACACATACACACTTACACACACACAAACATGCACACACACATACACATGCATACACACATATATATACACATACACAGATATATGCACATACACACACATACACACATAGATACACACACATACAAATAGACACACACACATACACACACACACATAGACACACACTCATACACACATAGACACACACACATACATACACATACATACACATACATACAGACACATACACACTTACACACACACACATCCACACACATTTCCACACACACGTACACATGCATACACATGCATATATACACACATAGATGTATATGCATGTAGACACACATACACACGTAGATACACACACATACACACATAGACAGAACCACACACATACACATAGATTTACACACACACATATACACACTAATTTATAGACACACATACACATGCATACACACACACATATATACACAGATAGACACATGCATACACACACACATATATACACACATAGACACATGCATACACACATAAACACACACACATAGACACACACACATACACATACACACACATATACACACACACATAGACACATACAGACTTACAAACACACACATCCACACACATTCACACACACACACATACACATGCATACAGACACATACATATAGATACACATGTATATACACACATAGACACACACATACACACATAGATACACACACACATAGACACATAGACACACACACACATACACACACATGGACACCCACACATACACACACACATAGAAACATACACATACATATATGAATACACACACACACACACATAGAGAGACATACACACACATACACATACATGCATACATATGCATACATAATGCATATGCATATGCATACATAATGCATACGCATATGCATACATAATGCATATGCATATGCATACATACATACTTACATGCGTACACACACATACACACACATGCATACATCTGTATACATAATGCACATGCATATGCATACATACATAGTTACGTGCATACACACACAAACACAAATACATACATATACGCATACACACACATAGAGAGACATACACACACATACACATACATGCATACATATGCATACATAATGCCTATGCATATGCATACATAATGCATATGCATACATAATGCATATGCATACATAATGCATATGCATATGCATACATACATACTTACATGCATACACACACATATACACACATATCCATACATGTGCATACATAATGCACATGCATATGCATATATACATGCATTCATATACAAACGTATACACATACACACACATAGACACATACACACACATATACACACATTTACACACACATACACATGCATACACACATACACACACACATAGACACATACACACATAATGCAAATGCATATGCATACATACATACTTACATGCATACACACACATATGCATACATATGCATACATAATGCACATGCATATGCATACATACATGCATACACATACACACATAGACACATACACACACATAGACACATACACACACATAAACACATACACACACATAGAAACATACACACTTACACACATATACATCCATACATATTTATACACACACATACACATGCATACAAACACATATATATAGATACACACGTATATACACACATAGACACACACACACATACACACATAGACAGACACACACACACGTACACACACACATACACACACACACTTAGACACATACATACACATATATGCATACACACACACACGTACAAAGACATACACACACACATAGACACGTACACATACTCACATACACATACACATACATAATCATATCTACACAAACATAGACTCACATAGTCATATTTGTTGATATATTTAGGTGGTGATGTGTGTGAACACACTAGGACTGCTGGGGCACTTTTTTCCCTCTTTAGGAGGTTTTTTTCCCCCAGCTTGTATATACGCCTATTGCCCTAATGGGCTACTTATCTTTGTACATTCTCTAGTAATACATTCATTATTGTGTGTTGTGCTCCAAGCTTCTTCTTCTTCCTTGTGTTGTTCACGTGCTTCCACAAACATCTAACTCCAACAATTGGTATCAGAGCAGGTCGTCACTTCATGTAGGGCGCCGTCGACACTCCTCCGTTTACAGTCTCATATTCGCATGAAATTTGGTGAGCATACTCAGGGTGTTTCAAAGATCAAAATGGCTTCACCAACTACCCGTTATGGGCTTATATGATGCGACATGTGTTGGTTGCAAAAGGATTGTGGAACATTGTGTAGGGTGTCAAAAAACATCCTATCACACCTGCAACTGTTACAACTGCAGGTACTGAAGCTGATGCAGAAGGTGTTGAAGATGATGGTATTCTGCATATTCCTGTTCGTGCTACGGTTTCTGTTGCACCTACTGCAGAGCAGATTCGTTGCGATGGCATAGATGCCCACACACATGCATTGATAGTTTTTCCTATCAAACATGCCATTATTCCTCACATTCGCTCTTGCAGAACAGCTAAGGATGCTTGGGATACACTTATCACATTGTACCAAGCTAGGAATGAGGCTCGTGTTGCTATACCTCCAAAAACAATTGGAGAGTGAGCACATGAATGAAGGTGATTCTATGGATAGTTTCCTAACGAAGATCAAAGAATTGAAAGAACAATTGATTTCTGTTGATGAGGTTATACCAGATAGCTCACTTGTGCAGACTGTTCTCAATGGTCTTCCTAATTCATATTAGAGTTTTGCTTCTACTCTTCGGTTGATGATGAAAGGCAATCCAAATGCCTTATCATTTGAGGAGTTAGTCTCTGTTCTGTTGTAGGAAGATCAGTTCAGGCAAAACAGGTCCATTATGCGAGTTGCAGATCAAGCTTTCCTGGCTAGTCAGAAGGGAAAAGGAAAATGGAGCTCTTCAACTAGTAAGCAAAAATTTGCTAATTTTGCACATTCGAAGAAGGAAGATAAAGATGAGAAAAAAAATAGAAAAGCAGAAATTGTTTTGTAAGTACTGTAAAAGGAATGATCATATCATAAAGAACTGTCCAAAACTGGTTGCAAAAGAGGCAAAGAAGAAAGAGGCTAGAATGGTTGTTGCAGAAGCCTCTACACCAAAAACGAAGTCTACTAATCTTGTGCAGGAAGAAGAATGGACGTTTAATATTGTTTGCAGTTTTGACCCATCTTCTCATGAGCAGTGCATGTCTGCAGTAGACTCAGATGTTTGGTACTTTAACAGTGGGGCGACCAAACATATTACCTCACAGCGTAGTTTCTTCTCTGCACTTGAATCTGCCTCTACATGGAATACTATTACATGCACCAACAACTCCTCTTATCCCGTTATGGGAGTTGGAAAGATCATTTTGACTACTGTTTCACTTTGTCAAATGCTTTATTTGTGTGAGGGATCAAGAAGAACCTGTTATCAGTTTCTGCATTAGCCAAGATTGGCTTGGTTGTGAAATTTTTTGATGACAGGTGTATAGTTCATGATCTGTCAAATGGAAATGTGATTATTGCTTCTAGCATTTTATGTCATGGGTTGTATAAGCTCATAGAGTATGAAAGATTTGTAAATGATTTGGCATGTGTAGTAAATGATTCTCAGGCTATGTCAGATGCAAAGCTTTGGCATGCATGCTTTGGTCATCTAAATTTTGCTAGTTTGCTACGCCTGTAGAAATCTGAAATGGTGTCCTCTTTGCCCAAACTTGAGGCACCTAGAAAACATGTTTGTGAAGGATTTATTCTGGGAAAAATGCAGTGTTCCTCATTTCCAAAAGATGGTTCAGTTCGGGCTACTTGGAAATTGCAACTTGTACATAGTGATGTATGTGGTCCTATGTAGACACCTTCTTTTGGGAATTATCTTTACTTCCTGACTTTCATCCATGATTTTTCCAGGCATGCATGGGTATATCCATTGAAGGAAAACTCCGAAGTGTTCATGTGCTTCAAACAGTTTTTGGCTTTGGCTGAGAATCTATCAGCATGTAAAATGGGCACCCTTCGTTCTGATTGAGGGAGGGGAATATATGTCTTCTAATTTTAATGCATTTTTGGCTGATCGTGGGATAAAACACCACTGTACAGTGCCGTATACACCTCAACAGAATGGAGTTGGTGAACGAAAGAACAACTCACTCATGGAGATGGCGAGGTGTATGGTCAAGAGTCAAGCTTTACCACATAGTTTATAGCTTGAGGTTGTCATGTGTGCAGCATATGTACTAAACACGTGTCCCGCTAAAGCGCTGTAGTCTATCACTCCATATGAGGCTTGGCATGATCGCAAGACATCTGTTGCTCATCTGCATTTTTTTGGTTGTTTGGCATATGCATTAGTGCCTGAACAACATTGCAGAAAATTGGATGATAAAGCAGTAAAATGTATTTTTGTTGGGTACAGTTCTGAAAGTAAAGGCTATCATCTATATCATCCATAGACTAAACGCATTCTGGTTAGCTGTGATGTTGTTTTTGTGGAAGATGCTATTCAGCCATTGCTTTCGTGTACTAAGGAGACATCTATTAGCTCCAAAGACATGTACGATACTTTGCTGCTTCTTTTTACAAGTGGACAGTCTAGTGTTGGTCCCAATGAGGGAACTTCTCAGCCTTTGCAGGTTTCATGTGATGATGCAGATCATTCCATTTCTCATGCAGATTTACATGATGCACTAGTTGATGAGAGAGTTGATATTGAGCAGGCAAAAACTATGCCAAAATGGCTAGTGCGGACTTTGCGTGATAGCAAATTAGATGCACCTCTATCATATCGTACTCATTCAGGCTCTCATAGTGCCTCTTTTGCATGAGATTACTATGCTATGGCTGCATCTAGTCTCTGTGATGAGAATGAAACTGTTTCGTTTGATGAAGCACAAAATTCAGAAAATTGGATGGCTACTATGCAATCTGAATATGATGCTATAATGAAGAATGGTACTTGGTTTTTATGTGACTTGCCTCCATGA
>CM035437.1:10872398-10922398 GCA_020310875.1 Ceratopteris richardii | reverse complement strand
AGGTGCTAAAAGAGGAAGAGGAAGACATCAAAGCAACCAAGGAGGTCAAGGACAACAAGAAAATGTAGGTTAAAGAGGTGGAAGAGCCACAAATAGAGGAAGAGGTGCAAGATTTGGTGGAAGAGGACAACACACTTCAAATGGATGCTTTGTATGCGGTAAGCCCGATAATTTTGCAAATGAATGCTATCATAGAGCTCAAAGACAAGGGAATCAAAGCAACAACAACAATTATAGAGGGCAAGGTACACACATGCGTACTAAACCCAAAGGAATCTTTATCGTGGTCACATCTCGACTCTCAATAGCTAATTGAAACTAATCATACCCTGAATACAGGTCTCCCATTGAATAGATAGAGTGAGCGGCAAATGCCTCGACAAACTCATATACAATGGGACCCATTCCTACATTCCTAATAGTGACCTTATTCATAGGCTGCAAATCCTCGATAAAGTGTAGCTTCCCGCTCTTTTTCGGTACCGTGAACCACCTATTGGAATATGGTGTAGAGGATGGTTCCAAAATTCTCATGGCAATCTTCTCCTTTAACAGTCTCATTGGCTCAGGTAAATGAGCCTTTGGGACTGGAATCGGACGAAGATTCCAAGGAATGTGTGGTACAGTGAACAATAATCATCGGAGCTACTAACTTTGGGTCTGCACATCCTATTTTGTGTGGGAATAAAGAAAAGGCTTTACCATGACGAACAATCATCTTGGTAAACTAATCTTTTTCTATTTGAGAAAGAACTTCATCACCAAATTTAATATATTTCTTACTCTCCTCTGTAAATATATGACCTATCTTAGATCGATCCCTAAGAATAGGGTCATGTGATACTCGCCGAAATATATCATGACTATCTTTGGGTAAGGGTTGAGCTACAGGCTTTATTTTCTTTTCTACAGTTTTATATTTGGTTTCTATGCTAACTTCATGTTCTAGGATGAATTCACTAAACGAATAGGTCACATCAACCTACAAAAGCTCAAGGACATGCAAAGGAGGAGCTTGGTAAGAGGCTTAACAAATTTTACATCTAAAATGTTGCATTAAATTTGTGTAGCTTTCCAACAAGGAAAACAAGCAAGGTTGCCCTTCAAGAAGAGTACCTATGTAAGTGCAAATGTTTTAGACCTCATTCACAAGGATGTTTGGGGTCCAACAAGAGAAGCTTCCCTTGCTAGGAATAGGTATTTTTTAACCTTCATTGATGACTTTTCAAGAAAAGTATGGTTATATTGCATTAGGAACAAATCAGATGTGTTCCACTACTTCAAGAAATTCAAAGCAAAGGGTGGAGAAGGAATCTGGAAAGTTTATCAAAACTTTGAGATCTGATGGAGGGGGAGAGTACTTCTCCCATGAATTTTCTGAATTTTTGCAGGTCAATGGCATCAAAAGACAATTTACATGCAGGAATACACGTCAACAAAATGGGCTAGCAGAGAGAAAGAACAGACACATAGCAAAGGTAGCAAGGTGTATGCTCAACAAAATGAGTATGCTGCATTGTTATTAGGGAGAGGCTACATATACAGCCACATGCATCATGAATAGATGTCCTAGATCAGGTATACATCATCTAACCCCTATGGAAGCATGGAGTGGAAGAAAACCTTGCGTTTCACTTCTTAGAATTTTTGGTTGTATATGCTATGTACATGTACCTCAAGAGTTGAGGTCAAAATTAGATGCCAAATCTGAAAGGTGTATGGAACAAAAGGGATATAAATGCTATAATCCCATCACCAAGGAGCTGAAGGTAAGTAGGGATGTTGTCTTTGATGAGTTTAAGCCTTGGTATGCATGCACGAGTCCATTGCAGGTTGAAGACATAGGTGAGACAGATTTGAAGAATGATGATAGAGTTCAAGAAAGCATGGATTTAAGTGGTCCAAGCAACTCATGCAACACAAGGACATCCTCACCATGGAGTGGAAGGTTTAGGGAAAGAGAGACCAGCTCGGAAGAAAGAAAAGTCAAAGGCAAAGAGAAGATTTCAGTTGAAGAAGGAAGCTATGTGGACGAGAGCATGTTGGAAGATGAAGCTGATACAGAAGAAATTCAAACTCCAGGAGTGGCAAAACAAAAAAGAAGATGGCAACCACACCTAAAGGAAGTGAAAGAACATCTTCATGAGTAAGATATCCAATACAAAGGTTAACATATGATAATTTCATTACAAAGCATTATGCATACATGACTCAAGTAATCAAGGACAAAGAACCAACTAGTTATGAAGAAGCTAAGGATTGCAAGGAATGGCAAGAGGCAATGAAGCAAGAGCTCAAAGCACTTGATGAGAACCATACTTGGAGCTTGGTACTAGCTCAAGAAGGCATGAAGGTGATAGGTAATAAGTGGGTTTACAAAATTAAAAGAAATTCAGATGGTTCCATTGCTAGGTACAAAGCAAGGTTGGTGGCGAAAGGCTTCTTCCAAAGCTACATGATAGATTATGATGAAATTTTCAGCCCTGTAGCCAAGATGTGAACAATTAGGAATTTTGTTTCAGTGGCCACATCAAGGAAATGGAGCTTACATCCGTTGGATGTGAAGAATGCCTTCCTCAATGGAGAAGCCAACCTCAAGGATTTACTAGTATGAGGTACCCAAATCATGTTTGCAAGCTAAGGAAAGCATTATATGGACTAAAGCAAGCCCCAAGGGCCTGGAATCAGAGGTTAGTGGATTATTTATCAAGTTGTGGATACAAAGAAAGTGTTGTAGATCCATCACTTTACATGAAGAAGCAAGGAGACAAGACGGTATACATATGCATCTATGTGGACGATTTGATCATCACAAGAAGTGATATTACAGGTATTAAAGATATCAAATCAAAGCTAGGACAGGAGTTCAAGATATCTGATCTTGGAACACTAAAGTACTTCTTGGGAATAGAGGTAATCTATGCACACAATGGCATCTTGTTGATTCAAGAAAAATACTTGTTGGATGTGCTATATAGGTTTGGTATGAGTGGTTGTAAGCCACTTTTTCAGCCCACGGAGCCCAAATAAAAAGTTGGTTGCAGGTCAAGGAGAGGCTATACAAGATATTACACTATATAGAAGCATAATTGGTTCATTAATTTATGCTACATTCACTAGACGTGATCTTGCATATGTAGTAGGTGTTCTCTCTCACATTTTGCATGCACCTACTCATGCTTTGATACATCAAGCACACCATCAACCAAGGTCTATTTTACTCATATGATGCTGATCTAAGTGTCAAAGGATATAGTGATGCTGATTGGGCAGGTAGCAAGGATGATGGAAGGAGTACATCGGGTTATGTTTTCATGATAGGTACAATAGTGATCTCTTGGAGCTCTAAGAAGAAACCCACTATTGCTCTTTCATCCACAGAGGTTGAGTACAGAGGTTTAGCAGTGGCTACATGTGAGCTATTATGGCTTAAGAAGCTACTTAAGGACTTGGAAGTGGAAGTGGAGGGGTTTCCTCTTTATGGAGACAACCTTTCAAGCATCTACCTAGCTAACAATCCCATGTTTCATGCAAGGAGCAAGCACATAGAGGTTCATTACCAGTTCATTAGAGAAAAGGTGATGGAAAAGCAGCTAGAAATAAGGTATGTGAACACTGAAGTGCAGGTTGCAGACATGATGACAAAGTTTCTTGAAGGTAGAAAGCTTGGAGGATTCAAGGAAGCAATCAACATAAGAGACATAGGCTGAAGCAACGAAGGAAAAAGACTTGAGCTTGAAGGGGAGTGTTGAAAGTTTTTCAAGCTCAAGAGTGTGGGAACATGCCCCAAATTGGAGCTTCCACATCATCTAGAATCAAAGGAGGCTGATTTACATGATTTGAAGGCATAAAGTTATGCCCATAATGGAAAGAAGTTGATTAGAGAAGATTTAGCTCACCTCTTGATGTGATTGGACCTCACTTTTGACATGTATATGCTTTTGATTGGTTAAAGAGGTTAGTATGTGGTCTTTAAAACCTCTAATGAGTTGTATTATGACTTAGAGTTGTGGAAATACATGCCCAAGCTTCCCCCTTGCTTAAGCACACCCCCTACTAGTTATTCTATGCATATTTTTTAGAAATTTCACTTTTACACACTCTATCTATCTAGATGATTTTCGCAGACCCCCCGGTCTTGTAATTGTTGTTTCTCCTTCATCCAAAATCTATTTTCAATGATTTTTGTCTTTTTGGAAAGCTTATAAGTTCTAATTTTAGTGGTACAAGTCTCCGGTTCAGTGCGTGCACATGTGCAGAAAAATGTCTAGAATAGTGTCTGTCTAGTTAGCTCATTTTCTCTGAAAAGATCAAGTTACCTATTTTGTTGGAGCTGGTTGAGGCATCATCCAGTATCCAAATGGAGGGATTTTACTCTCATTTGAAAGCCCATAAAGCCTAGTTTAAGCTTGCAAAATAACATTTTTATTATTTTCATATACTCAGAGAAAGTCAGAAAATACAAAGCTTATGTCTGAAAAATTCCAAGATCCTATGAGGGTTCATTTGCTTTTGTTGTGCACATAGGAGTGTTTATCCTCCCATAGAGCTTCTTCATGAACTCTTTCAAGGTACTTACTAACATATTACATGCACTCTTCAAGCATCCAACCCTTGTCCATGGATCCTTCTAGTTTTGCTCTTTGCGTACATAACCTTTTAATATTCCCATAAATCGCTCGATCCAAAACATCCATCGAAGTTTGACAACACTTTCAATCTCTATTTCATCTAGAAGATGGATTTATAAATGAACTTGAATATCAAAAATGAATTAGGAAGCTCTTTCTCCATCAAACATAGTAGCTCTTTGCATTCACGTTTTTTTTGTGGGATTGAGTTTTTGTCAATATCTTTTGATGTAATCCACCTATGCATATCATAAAAAATTTTATAAAGAAGTTAATTCAAAAATAAAAGATATCAAATATTCATATATATTAAATGTAAAAGTATCATAATTACCTTATAAGCAGTCCAATACGATAGATCACATCTCGTACTGCTTTCGTTGTACATCCATTGAAAACCAAAGGTGAAATATGTTTCAAAAAGTTATGTCAATCATGGGTCTTTGACCCAAATAAGCTCTTATCATCCATTGTAAACATGTTCTAGAAAGATGCTCCATATCCTGTAGGAGTCCGAATCAATTGAATCATATTGTTGATAGTATGTATCTCTTTTGTCATAAGTACCCAAGGAGAAGGTGCATAGGTCGTTTCCTGTCGATGTCTATCAAAAAATGGCCATAACTTTCCATTAAAACATATGGCCTCTCTTTTAGATCTTGATGCATGATCATCAAGCAAGAATCATCGATGTCAAAGATAAATATTTTGGTGAGATTCTTACTATAAATTGATCTCAACCAATCACCACAATATGGACAAGCTTTATAACCCTTAGTAGTTATTCTTGCATCATGAAAATGATAAAAATATAATTAGATTAACTCACATTTATTTCTATGCATATTGAATAAAAATTTACATCAATACCTGAACAAACACCATCTCCTGGAAAATCGTGAATAGTCCAAGCCATAATACCATGAACCGTAATATATCTTATATTGATGCTTTTCGATACATCAATGACATTAATACCTCTCCATAACTCTTGGAGATCATCAATGAGAGGAGCAAGATATATATATTCATATCTTTAACTTGTCTTTTGCCAAGGATTCAAAGTGAAAGCATTAAATGTTCCTTTTTAATGCTAAGATATGGTGATTTTGTGCAAAATTAGACCATGTAGAATCAATATGCTGAAAAGTAACACTATCATGAGGAATTTTGATTATTCCATCAGTACTTTTATGGTTATGTCCCCGTGTCAAAAGCTTTGATAATTTAGGGCTTTGAAACATATGTCTAATCCATGGAGCCAATGGAAAATATCTCAATACCTTTTTTGCGATTTTACCTTCTTCATCTTTATATCAAGGAGATTAACATTTCGGACATGTCAAAGAGTCTGCATATTCACCTCTATATAAAATACAATCATTCGGACATGTATACACGAATCGAAGCTAATATGTTCAGTTTTCGTATTAGCGTTTACGTGTTGTAAACGCAAGAAGCTTAACCATTCAGTCAAGAAGCTTGACCATGTTGGCTCGAAGGGGCGAAGCCATTGATAATATATACCAAGATTGTTGATTATCTTCTTCATTTTATCATGTGAGGTAGGAAGAATATTCTGACTTGGTAGAAACGTTTCATAGAATAACCTGTATGTTCATGAAAAAAAGACATATTAATAAAAATAAATAAATAAATATACATATATATATGCATATACTTTTTTATATGTCTATGCTTATGTGTATGTGTATGTGGATGTGTATATGCATGTGCATGTGTATACATATGCATATGTGCATATGTATGTCTGTGTATATATGTGTTTTATATGTGTATATGTAAGTATATATATGTATACATATGCATATGTGTATGCATATATGTTTGTCTATGTGTGTATTCATGTGTATGTATGTATGTATGCATGTATGTATGTATGTATGTATGTATGTATGTGTATGTATGTATGAATGTGTATGTATGTATGTATATGTATGTATATATGCATGTGTAGCTGTGTATATTGTTGAGATATCAAGCTCAACATGTGATGATCCAGGATGACATGTACCACTTTTTCGTTTCTCTGACATGTATAGTGGTCACGCCGGTATATGTGAGGGATACTTCATTGAGCTTTATTAGATTTATCTACCGAGAGTGATGGCACATTTGTTTCTTTCCAACTCACTCATTCGCGAACATTAGGTTTTTCCTTATGTACTGGTCTTTATATATTGCACTTGTTGTATTCTTGTTTTTAGGTCATTCTTGTACATTCCTTTTATGTAATAGAAGAAGAAGAAGAAGATTATTCTTCCTTGTCTCAATTTGTGTGTGTGCTTCTCCTTGAGAGTGAGAGTGTGTGTGTGAGCTCTCTTCCTTATCTCCTTCCTCATGACATGGTATCAGAGCCAGCGTGGCTGTAGAGAGCTCGTGGAGAAGGTGAGGGTGAAGACTACGCGGCAAGGCGTGGAGAAAATGCGATTTCACAAATCGCCTCTATTTGTCAGATCGAAGTTTCGGAGCCATCTCGACCTCCGTTTCGAGCCTCCAAGGTGGGGCCCACAGAAAAACCAGGTGAGTTTCAAAAATTGTAACTTGCGTTGTGTTCGGCGACACTCATATACTCCAGATCAAGAATTTCAAGCGATTCCGTGTACTGTTGATACACGAAAACTGTGTTTTTCTGAGATCGAATTGTCACGTCATAGTGCGATAGTGTTCAAGCAAAAGTGCTGCTTGTAGTGTGTTGCGGTGTTGTGAATTGTTGCAGAAATGGCAAACGCAGATGGAATGAGTCGGCTTATGAGCGATAAGGTGGACAAGAACAACTTCCATGCTTGGAGATTCAGAATGACGAATTTCTTGATGGGAAAAGGCTACTGGAAGTACATCGAAGGAGAGAATGAAAATGCTCTGCAGTTACGAGAAAGGAATCAGATTGCAGAACAGTTAAGAGCATATGAGGAATGGAATCAAGGAGCACGAAAGGTAATGTATTGGCTATCTATTAGCATACAGGATACCATGATTGGACACATACAGGATGCCAAGACTCCAAAAGAGTCTTGGAACAGTTTGATCACTTTGTACGAGACCAATACAAAGGCACGGAAATTGCAACTCAAGAACGAGCTGCATACATTGGAGAAAAAGAGCATGTCGGTAAGTGACTACACTCTAAAAATCAAAAGCATATGTGAGTCACTTGCATCTATTGGCGTGAATGTAGATGATGATGATAAGGTGGAAGTGTGCCTTCATGGTTTAGGAGCTACATATAAGCAGTTCAGAACTTCTATACAGACCAGGGAAAATATTCCGAATTTTGCTGATTTGGTATCTATGCTGATTATTGAAGAAAAGAATCTTGGTGAGGATTCAAACTCCCAAGGAAAGACCGGTTCTGAGCAAGTATTCTACTCTGGCAGAGGAAGAGGCAGAGGTAGAGGTTTTGGAAGTGGAAGAGGAAACAGTAACCAAGACCAAGGTCAACAACAGAATCATGCAAGAGGAAGAGGACAGTTTCGAGGCAGGGGGAGTCAAAGAGGTCGCAGAAATTTCCAAAGAAATGATTCAAGTCATGATAGTAAAGGATGCTGGAATTGTGGTAAACCTGGACACTTTGAACGTGATTGCAGGTTAAAGAATCAAAATAACAAAAGGCAGCAAAACAACTATGCATCCACAAGTGCAGATGATTCTGAGAAGTTGTTTATGGTTCAACATCACATGATGAATACGATGTCTGTTGGTGTTTCAAAATCGAATGATAATGTCTGGTATGTTGATTCAGGTGCTTCAAATCACATGTCCAGTCATGCAAAATGGTTTAGTAGTTTGCAAAAAATGCCAGTTCCTGGATATGTTGAAACAGGTGATGATACATCGCATCCTATTGAGCATACAGGAAACATAGCATTGTCTATGGAGGACGGGAAGGTAAAACATCTTGTTGATGTGTTGCATGTTCCAAATATAACAAAGAATCTGGTTTCTGTTGGACAAATGGTTTACTAGGGATTACAAGTCAGGTTCAATGCTGATGGATTATATGTAGAAGAGTACAAGCATGATGGACGATTGGTTACCAAAGGAAACAAAGTGGGTAGGATGTTCACCTTAAATGTGAAGATTCCTAAAATGAATGCAGCCATGTTTGCAAAAGGTGCAGGAGTTATTGAAGATAGAGAGATATGGCACAAACGGATTGGACATGCAAACTTGCAAAGGCTGAAACTGATGCAGTTAAAGGAGATTTTCCATGGACTACCAAATTTCAAAGTTGCAGAAATACAAAAAGTATGTGCAGCATGTCAATTTGGTAAACAGTCAAGAGCATCATTTCCACATGACAAGCATGTTAGTAAGAATGTACTAGAAGTAGAGATGTTTGGGGTCCAGCAAAGGCCACATCTATGGGTGGTTGCAGGTTTTATGTTACTTTCATTAATGACCATACATGCAAAGTATGGGTATATTTCATGAAAGAGAAGAGCGAGGTGTTTACTCACTTCTAGAATTTTAAAGTTATGGTGGAAAAGCAGACAGGGAAGTACATTCAGACATTAAGATCTGATGGAGGAGGTGAATACATGTGAAATGAGTTCATTAGTTTTCTAAAAAACCATGGAATTCGGCATCAGTTTTCATGCAGGTACACACCACAATAGAATGGTGTTGCTGAACGCAAAAATAGACATATTGCAGAAATAGCAAGAGCCTTAATGGCTGAGAAGAATATGCCTCATTGTTATTGGGCAGAAGCTGTGCATACTGATGTATACATCATGAACAGAACTTCGACTGCTGCTGTACATCAAGTTACACCTGAAGAGAAGTTTATAGGTAAAAAGCCAAACTTATCACATCTGAAAGTTTTTGGTTGTATTGCATATGTACATGTCCTAGATGAATTGAGGACAAAGCTTGATCCAGAAGCAGAAAAGTGTGTCTTCATTGGATACTCCCTTGAGCAAAAGGGATATAAATGTTATAACCCACTCACACGACAGGTAAAGGTGAGCAGAGATGTGGTATTTGACGAAATGTCAAGCTTCTATGCAGATGCCAAAGAGGGACTGAGTCTTGAACCAAATGACAAAGAAAATGCTGAAAAATCAAGTGCAGAATCTCAGGTATTGAGTGGACCGGATGCATCACCAAGCAATAGTTCCAACTCAAATCCATGGAGTGGAAGATTACGTGGGAATTTCAGTCCAGCAAATTCATCAAATACATCCAAGAAAGGTAAAGAAAAGCTTTCTGCTGGTCATAAAACATGTGCAGGTTTTGAAGATGTTGACAGAGATTCAAGCGATTCAGAAAAGAGTCTTGATGAGGAACTTGGATTGCCCTCTGTGAAGACTCCAGGAGTAAGAAGGGCACATGCAGATGATACAAGGAGAAGTGACCCAGGACCAAGAAGATCTGGGAGGATGCGTAATTCAGTGCAACGATTGACATATGATAGTTACATGGCGCGCCATTGTGCCTACATGACAAAGGTAATACAAGATGCTGAACCTTCTTGTTTTGAAGATGCAATTGGTAATGCAGATTGGGAAAAAGCTATGGATGAGGAGATGGCTGCACTTTATGGAAATGATACATGGAATCTGGTTCCATTGCCATAAGGAAAGAAATCCATAGGCTGCAAATGGATTTACAAGGTAAAGCATAATGCTGATGGTAGCATAAGCAGGTATAAAGCACGATTGGTAGCTAAAGGTTATGCACAGACATATGGCATTGATTATGAGGAAACATTCAGCCCTGTAGCTAAAATGTCTACTGTCAGAACACTTGTTGCATTAGCTACAGCAAAAGGATGGACTTTGCATCAGATGGATGTGAAGAATGCCTTCCTACATGGTGAGTTACAGGAAGAAGTATATATGGACCAACCACAAGGATATAAAGATTCAAAGCATCTAGAATATGTTTGCAGGTTGCAAAAGGCTTTGTATGGGCAGAAGCAAGCCCCTCGTGCGTGGCATGCAAGGATTGTTGATTACTTAACCAGCATTGGATTCTCTATGTGTAATGCAGATCACTCACTATATGCAAGGAAGGTTGATGATGGCATCACTATTGTGGCTATTTATGTTGATGACGTGATTGTAGGTGGTGATAATGAAGAAAGCATCAAAGAGGTAAAGAAACTTCTTATGCAGGAATTCGACATGAAAGATCTTGGTGTGATGCGCTATTTCTTGGGCATTGAGTTTATACATACAGAAACAGGTATATGGATGTCACAAAGGCAATATGCCTTGAATATGCTACAAAAGTATGGTATGGCTGATTGTAAGCCAATTTCTATGCCATTAGATCAGAATTTGAAATTAGATACTACATCAGGTGAAGCATTGGAAAATGCTACTATGTACAAGAAAATTGTGGGAAGTCTTATATATCTCACAATTACAAGGCCTGATTTAAGTTATACTGTTGGACTTGAAAGTCAATTTATGCAGGTTCCCAGGAAACCACATTTGAATGCTCTGAGACGCACTCTACGTTATGTGAGTGCTACTTTGGATTATGCATTGTTTTATGAAGCTCGTGTAGATTTGCAGGTTCATGGATACACCGATGCAGATTGGGCTGGTAGTACTCCAGATAGAAGATCTACTAGTGGCTTTCTTTTCTCACTTGGAGGTGCAGCTATTACATGGAGCAGTAAGAAGCAACCCATTGTTGCTTTGTCGAGTACAGAGGCTGAGTATAGAGGTGCTGCAATGGCAGCATGTGAGGCATCATGGTTGGAGATGTTACTTGCAAATTTAGGTGTGGAAGTGCAAAAGCCTATCACTATCTATTGTGATAATCTTAGTAGCATCCAGTTAGCACGGAACCCTATTTTCCATGCTAGAACAAAGCATATTGAGGTACATTATCACTTCATCAGAGAGAAGGTATTAGCAGGTGATATTGATCTTGTTTATGTGAGAACAGATGAGCAGGTTGCTGATATTTTCACCAAAGCACTTGGAGCTGAGAAGTTAAAGACGTTTCGGAAGATGCTTGGATTACAGGATATGGCGTTGAGCTTGAGGGGGAGTGTTGAGATATCAAGCTCAACATGTGATGGTCTAGGATGACACGTACCAATTTTTCGTTTCTCTGACATGTATAGTGGTCACGCCAGTATATGTCAGGGATACTTCATTGAGCTTTATTAGATTTATCTACCGAGAGTGATGGCACATTTGTTTCTTGCCAGCTCACTCATTCGCGGAAATTAGGTTTTTCCTTATGTACTGGTCTTTATATATTGCACTTGTTGTATTCTTGTTTTTAGGTCATTCTTGTACATTCCTTTTATGTAATAGAAGAAGAAGAAGAAGATTATTCTTCCTTGTCTCAATTTGTGTGTGTGCTTCTCCTTGAGAGTGAGAGTGTGTGTGTGAGCTCTCTTCCTTATCTCCTTCCTTGTGACATATATTTGATTTCGTTTTTAATTTTCTTTTTGTGTATTGTGGTTTGCAGACTCTCATATCTAGACCATTGAATCGTTTGGTTGTCTCGCATTTTATAGTCAATCTATTACTTGCCTTGCTAGCTAAGACTTACATATTCATTTACAAGGATTAAGTATCAGTTAACTATTGGAGGTATTAGGTTGTTTGAAACTAAGACTAGCAAATTTCTATCAACGATTTTGGAAAATGGATGAGTAGTTATAAAGTATGGGTGGACATAAACTGTTAATTCAATGCAAGTTCTTATTCTTACCGTATGTAAGCTAAAAACAAAAACCTGCACTGAATGGACACTTTGTGGCCTTCCATCCTTTAAAATTATTCTTCCATCCTTCAAATTCTTCGAGGTAAATTTACTTCTCCTATTTTTCAAATGACTTAATATCTCCATAGCTAACTCATGCTTAATATTTGTATGCAAAGTTCATAAAAGAGTTAGCAGCATAGGTATTAGGCTGACTAGAATAGGAGAAGCAGATGTGTTAGGAAGATTCTAAAGGTTGGTTCGACAATTCCAAAGGTTAGATGGACAAAAATATATTCATTTGATATAGGTATTGATAATTTGACTTTACTCTCATAACATGTGTATATGTATGTTTATGTGTGTATATGTATGTTTATGTGTGTATACATGTGTATGTGTATGTATGCATGTGTAGGTGTGTATATTTGATTTCATTTCTAATTTCCTTTTTTTTATTTTGGTTTGTAGACTTTCATATAGATATCTAGACCACTCAATCATTCGGTTGTCTCCCATTTTATAGTCAATCTATTACCTGCCTTGCTAACTAAGGCGTACATATTTGTTTACAAATATAAAATATCAGTTACCTGTGGAGGTATTAGGTCATTTAGAAAATAGGAAAATAAAATTTATCTCGAAGATTTTGAAAGATGCATGAATAGTTTTAAAGGATGGGCAAAAAAAAAAGTATCCATTCAATGCAAGTTCTTATTCTTACGTTAGCTAAATTAAGAACAAAAACTTGCATTGAATGGATGCTTTCTTTCTGCCCATCCTTCAAAACCTTTGAGATAAATTTGGTTCTCCCATTTTCCAAACGACTCAATACCTCCATAGCTAATTGATACTTAATATTTGTATGCAAAGTTCATAAAAGAGTTAGCAGCATAGGTATTAGGTTGACTAGAATAGGAGAAACAAATGTGATAGGAAGATTCTAAAGGTTGGGTCGACAATTCTAAAGGCTAGATAACAAAACATCTTCATTTGATACAGATATGTATAATCTGACCTTACTATCATAACATGTGTATGTGTCTATATGTGTGTGTATGTTTATCTGTGTGTATGCATTCATGTATAATTATGTGTATGTCTATATATGCATGTATTTATATGTATATTTATGCATATATACATATGAATAGATAGAAAATTGGAAATTATACGTTAATAGTGCCGAAACAGATACATTACTGCATCCAAAACGATTTTGAAGATTGAGAACAAGTAAGCTTACACTTAGTCATGTCAAACGACTTCCTTGATATACATGCTTTAGACATTCCTCTCGAAGATATTTCTCATTTTTTGAAATATCAATGCTCTCACTGTCATTTTGATACCAATCCTCAATAAAATTTACCATGCCATCATCTTCATCATTGTCGCACAAATCTTTTACTTTATTTTCTTTTGAATATGGATATTTCAACCTTGCATATTCCAGAGGATCACTTTTGTGTAGCCTCCTCATAGAAGCTTCTAATAAATGAGATCTTACTAGCAGTTGTGAATGGTGTGGAGGAATATCATCAACATCATACATTGGAATCTACACACATGAATAAAAAACATTGGTATTCCATACATTAATAAAAAGTAAACTTTGAATATAAAATTAAATATATAAGTTATTAAATATGGATAGAAAATTTCCATTCTCTCTCTAGCTAAAAGGTGCTCTTGAAGGTCTACGCCATCCATAATTCACTAATAATTCATCACCAGCATGTAATGTAGTAATAGCATTGAAAACTATGTATCTTGATACATCTCTACTCATGTATGGTGATTCATGAAAGTTTTCACGCTCCTCAAATGTGCAATTAATCCTTGAACTATTATGTAACCCTCAACCACTATTCATTAAATGTGCTTTGTTTCCATGCATCTAAGGTCTTCCATCAATATATAATCTTTCATTTTCTGCATGTTAAATCCTTCTAGTAGTAAGGGATGTTGCATTTAAGCACATTCCATAAGTACTCATGCTTTGAACATAATGTGCAAGTCAATGCCAATCTCCCCATCCATATATAGGACCTCAAAATGACATAAGAGTGACTTCACAGTTCAAAGGCACATACAAATCATCTACAATAAAGAGACCACAACTAGCATTAGTAATAGTGGATGGAGCGATCATATAGCAATTACCCAAAAAGTTAAAAACCTTTCCATCTAAAGGAAGTGGTCCTCTATTCCATCCTCCATATTTTTTTCTATCATATATTTGTACTAGAGAACAATCACAAGTTGGCAATGGATAATCTCCGGTTGTTTCAGTCTCTAAACCAAGAGGAAGAGGATTTCTAGAAACCTCTACTTGTAATTGATGAACAAGAAGTCCATGACATGTACAAGGTATATTAGGATTATGAGTATGAGAATTATTATTATCATCATCATCGTCATCATCAATGAGCAAGTATTCCTGTATATCAATAGTAATTTGATTTTGTATATGGTTTTTAAATAAAAAAATACATAGCCAAGCATTATCACATTGACCAAGTGGTGGTGCACGTTCAAAAGTACCATACTCTGCCTCATGTTCAATACATTCCAATCATGGTCTTCGATACGTGCCATAGCAAGAGTTACACCAACATATAATATGCTCTTGATAGTAAAATTCATCATAATTCCTATCGGAGGATACATGTGAAGTAGTTGCATGGGAAGGAGGTGATGGAGTGCCCTCTGATTGATCAAAATCTGATTATAAAAAGAAACAAAAAAATATATCAGTTCTGTGTCTATCAAATATATTTAAAATTGAAGGTTTGACATACTTACATTATATAGTCCTTGCACGATTAGGAGACGGTGGTGGAGTCCCATCTGATTGATCGGACTCTATAAATAATGGTGTTTGATATTAATAATCTGATTATTTACATACATAAACATTCACATATACATATTTACATATACACAGATATTCACATATACACATTTACACATACAGACATATTCACATATACACAAATACTCATTATTGTGGGATAAGTGCATGTATTTTGTATGAATGAGTGTATATGCATGCATGTATATGTGTTTACGTATATATGTGGATATGTATATGTGTTTTTATGTTATATGTATGTATATGTGTATACGTATGCATATATGTATGTGTATATGTTTGCATGTTTATGTCTATGTGGGTATGTGTGTGTATGTGTGTGTATATATGTGTATGTATTCTGATTATTTTTTTCTGTTTGAGATTAAATTAACAGGAGATATTGTATGGTGGAAAAAAAATAAGAGGCGACCTAACATACCACCTGAGATGTGGTAGTTTTTTCATAGACAGCTACGTCTTCAGGAGTCAGTTCCTTAGTAGAAGGTATACAAATTAATAGTTTATATTCATAATTCTCATATATTTCATTAATTTTTTACATTTAATTTATGTATTTCTTTTTTCTTTAAATAAACAAGCTCCTGCAAAGAAGAGAGTTGAGTCGGGCCACACATTGCACCTAAGCCAAATGGGCCATCATGGTTTTGTAGCTACATTTGTAAGTATACGTTATTGTGAGTATATTCTTTATTTTAGTGTATACACAAGAAACTAATCTTTTTATTTGTTTCAATGCAGTGAAAGGATTATTGTCAATACCCTACGAAACAGGAGATCGAGTATTCTACACATTTTGGATATTGGCATTTGAGTGAGTATATGCGAGATCATCCGGATGCATTTGTGAGTATTATTAAATTTTATATAATTATTTTATTTTTATGGATGTTTTAATTGTCGTACTTATTTATGTTTGTTATATGTAATATAGGAGTATTATGGAGAGGCAGATACGGATGAGGTGGAGAGAAAGACATAGGAGGGACGATCTCGATCGTCACAGGGTGCTCACACAGATACATCAAATCATATAGATGATCATAATGATGAGAATGAGGATGATCATGATGCTGCTGATGATGATGATGATTAGGATTCTTGATATTATATATATATATATATATATATATATATATATATATATATATATATATATATATATATATATATATATATATATATATAGTTCATTTCAATTATGTTCTGAATTGTGTGTATGGTATTAGGTAATGAAAAGTTTTGTTCTATTGATGGTTATTATTGTTTATATTAAACATGTGTTTCATTCATATTTATGTGTGTTTGTGTGTATATGAAATGTATATATGCACATGTAGGTATATATCTATATGTGTAAGTGTGTCTATATGCATGTATATGTATGTATCCATGCATATATGTGCATGTATGTATGTGCATATGTATATGTGTATATGCGTGTATCTGCATGTGCATGTGTAATTGTATATGCATATGTATGTGTATGTGCATGTGCATGTGTATGTGTGTATATGTATGTATGTATATATGTGCATGTATATATGTATAATATGTGTGTGTACGTATGTGCATGTGCATGTGTAAGTGTATATTGTGTATGTATGCGTATGTGCATGTGCATGTGTATGTGTGTGTATATGTATGTATGTGCATGTGCATGTGTAAATGTATATATGTGTATATGTGTATGTGCATGTGCATGTGTATGTGTGTGTATATGTATGTGCTTGTATATGTATGTGCATGTATATGTATGTGCATGTATATGTGTAAGTGTATGTACATATGTGTGTATGTGCATGTATATGTGTGTATGTATGTATGTGCATGTGTCTGTGTATGTGTACATGTGTGTGTACGTATGTGCATATATATGTGTATCTATGTGTATCTATGTGTATATATGTGTATGTGTGTGTATATATACATATGTTCATATGTATGTGTATGTGTATAAACATATACAAGTGTATGTATATGCATGTGCATATGTATGAAACATGTATGTGTGTGGATGCATTTCCATTTGCATCCATGTGCATGCATGTGGGTGTGCATATACATGTATTAAAGTATATGTTAATGTGTGTATGTGTATGTATATATGCAATAATGCATGCATGCAAGTCCTTTTATGTGGTTATAGAAATGTTTGTGCATATGCATGTGTATGTGTGTGTATTGTGTAAGTGTATGTGCACATGTATGTGTGTGTATGTGCATGTGTATATGTGTATATATGTGAACGTGCATGTTCATCATGTATAAGTGTATATGTGCATATCAATAAGTGTGAGTATGCTAACTAATGAAAATAACACAATTCAAATGATATACAAAGAATGGAAATTGTACTTACAATAGTTAGCCATATTTTTTTCTTGGTTAGCTTCTTGAATAACCTGCAATAAAGAAAGAGAGAGAGAAAGAGAGAGAATTCAAAGAGAGAAAGAGGTAGAAAATGAGAAACAAAGATAGAGAGAGACAATAAGATAGAGATTAGACAAAACAACAATTCTACAAGCGATTGTTTAAGCTCGTAAGCATAGCGCAATTGCAAATGTTGGAGAGCTCTTCGATTAGATGTGTGAAGATGCCGACTGAAGAGCCTCCAACCTTTTAACTTTTTTCGTCAAAAACCCATCGTGTAAGCGATGGTAAGGCATCGTAAAGGCCCCTCCAATTGGCATCGCATAAGCGACATTAATTACTGTCGCTTATGCAATGCAAATTAGCGTCGCTTATGCGACACTTTTTTAAATCATCGCTTTAGCGATGCTCAATGTGAGCATCACAAATCCCATCGTGCCACACATCGATAAAAACATCGTACTTTTTGTCGTTTATCCAACATTCTATGCTCGATGCCTCTTGCAACACTTTATGCAATTTTATAGCGACGAAATTGTATCCCGTTAACCGTTGCTATGTGCTCGTATTCCTTGGATCAATTTCCTTCTCATCTATTTTGATCAATTGATTAGTGGTTCATGTTCCAAAGCACATAAGTGATTATTTGTGATCATTAGGAAGCTAAAGAGGCCCACTACACTCTTCAGCACTTGTTCTTGGCTACTGTGAAATAGGTTTTTGTAGCACCACTTCATCTCTGAAGACTATCCATCATCTCCTCTAACAAAGTCACCATATAAACATGTATGTGTTGGCTCTTGCTTAAATTTACTAGCACAATCCATTCCCTCCCACATGGTCATTATAGGATCAAGAATATACCTCCCTTTGATGAATCCCTTTCCTTGAGGAAGAATAATCTGGTGCATAAGAAGACTAAATCTCCTAGTGAATGGAGAAGCAAAAATCTCTTAGTGAATGAAGAAGCAAAGATCTTATACATACTAGTAAAAAAAGCAATGGGTCTCCAATTATTAATGTAGTCCTTGTTCCCTTTCTTGTGAATAAGTTTGATAACCTCAGTGTTGATATGGATAGGGAGAGTACTTTTGCTAGTAGCCTCTTCCGAGATCAAGAGAATATAAGGAGTCAAGAAGTCTTTCAACTCCAAGGCCAACTCATCATGAATTCCATCAAAACTAGGAGATTTACAGAGTTTCACTCTGCTAATCTTTAATCTAACCAGAAGTGAGGGATAGGTCCAAGATAAAAACCAGGCTTTTAGATGTTTTTTCTTTTTGTTTAAGGGCAATGGTAGCTCTGGGTCTCTAGATCTCTATTACTTTTGACCATGCCTTCCTGTTAAATATACAACCAAATACCTCTTCAAGTCCCCGTATGGGAGGAGATAGATGTAGAAGTTCTTTCCTCTTCCTGCACCAATACCTCTCCTCCACTCCTACCCCCAATCAGGATCCCCCCCCCCCCCCCCAATCAACATGCGGATGCCCTCGATCTCTCCATGGTCACAGGGGTCTCAAGATAACCATTTTGTGTTTCCTCAATCCCCTAATCCATTGTACAGGACTGCTTGCCACCATCAATTCCCTTATGATCCAAAATGATCCTCTCTCGGTTTCCACAACACCTTCCAATTCCAAAGGTCTTATACCTCTTGCAGGGCAGTCTTTCGGCTCTGCAACTCCTGATAGCTCCTCGGACGATCTCTCTCCTCGGTAAAAAATGTAATCACTCAGTGATCTGTATGGAAACCATCCCAGCATGACTCCACAAGATCGTTCAGCCTGACGACCTTTTACACTTCTTTGCGCTTTCCAATTCAACTGATGAATCACCTTTGAAAAAGAACGTCGAAGCTCAAAGGCACCTCTTTAGCGGTCGGCCATGCAGCTGGAATATCAATTGCTCCCTGATAACAACAGACAAGAGCTCATACGCCTACTTCCAGGTTGCAAGCTTATTTCCTGTAAATGGTGCTACAAAATAAGCATAACAATAATGGCAGCATTTCATTCTACAAAGCGCACCTCGTTGCTCGAGGATTTACATAGGCTCCCAGCCTCGACTATCTAGAAACCTTTTCTCCAGTGCGTCGCATTACAACCGTTGTTCACCAAATGGATGTGAGGATATACCTTCAGGACTCACCGAGACTGTGTGTGTCGTCGGCGGGAAGCCCTTTTGCCTCTCAAGCATTAGCTTTGTCAATGGTACACTCCTCTGCACGAAGCCCTTTTGGGTCTCAAGCATTCACCTTGTCGATGGTACAGTCCTCTGCGCGAAGCCCTCTACAGCACTCACCTTGTCGATGGTACAAATGCTTCCACACCTGCAGATGTCATTGGGGATCAACGTTTCCTCTCTGGCCTATTGTAATACTCCTGATTTATCTTCCTTAGCTATCGCATCGATGTTACTTCTTCCATTCAATTCAGACCCATGACACGCCAAAAAGGAACTTCAGCAGGCTTTTTCCGTGATTGATATGGGCCACATACATTACTGACTCGGTATTCAGAGGCTCGTCCAGACATTGCCAGGGGTCATATCGTCATTCACCAGCGGTCCTCATGAAAGAATTACTCACCAATATGGATCAGCGCAAAGGAATCTCCGCCCAACTTCCGGCTTCACTGAAGAATACTTTACAGGCACCGTCTCCCTCTCATAGTTTACAGGCAGCGCAATGTCCTCGGAGGTTACTTGTACACTCCCATGCATGATTCCTGCATGCCCCAATTATCCTTCCCGATTCATGCATGCCCCAACATCCTTGCTCGTGCAGTACTTGAAGCAACTCCTCTGCCACCTACGACATATCTCCACAACCTCCTCGTCAACCCTTTTGTGATCTGGCTTCTCGGATGCAGATTGGGTGAGTGATGGGAGCTCTCTTCCTTCCGACTCCGGTTATGTTTTGTTGCTTACGAGTACCGCTGTTGGATGGCCAAGCAAGAAGCCACAGCTTGTTTCGCTCTCTTCCACTGAAGCAGAACAATTGCCATGACGTTGGCATTAGAAGAAGGCTTCTGGAGACAGCCTCTCTCTCTCTCTCTCTCTCTCTCTCTCTCTCTCTCTCTCTCTCTCTCTCTCTCTCTCTCTCTCTCTCTCTCTCTCTCTCTCTCGGGGTATATTCTACGTTCAACCAAACCGTTTCAACAACAGTTTATACAAGACGCAAGGTACAGGCACACGATATGCATTGCTTAGTAACGACGACGTGGTGATGGATTGAGTTTTACACAAGGTCTTCCCCAAGCGACATGCTACGCCTGCTATAAGGTAGAATGTAGAGTTGCAGCGCCGGTTTCTGCGCATTTGCTACAGACAGAGGAGGTGCGTAACGATGATGTACTATCATGGATTGTGGATCTCCATCCCCTTCATATTGTTTGTGATCGGGATGCTGCTGCTCCTTCTCCTTCTGATTCAATGTTGGCAATATCGCATGAGACAGGCAAGCCAGGCCTCCTATTTTTATCCCAATTCCAGCGGCCCATCTGCGTATCCGTTTCCATATCCACAGCCTCAACCTATTCCTGCAAACCCTCCCCAGCCGCCTACTGAGGGCCTGCCCTATCCTGCGCCGCCGACGTCTTATCCTCCATCCAAGGCATGAACATTATGTCCTCCGTAGCTTGTCAAGAGTGCTTGCATGTGGAAAGGAGAAATCCGCACAAGCTGATTACTTAGGCTTTCGTGCAAAAATCTGATCCTTCGCTACAGATGATGGAGGTAATCAAGGATGCTATACCACCATGGCCTGTGGATTTCCATGACCTTATTTTTTATGGTTTTTATGCTAATGGGGAGCCCGGTTGCTCCTCCAGCTTCTCTTAAATGTCTATTATTCCAGAAAGTATAGTAAAAGGATGGATATTGCATCAAATGGATGTAAAAATGCTTTTGTAAATTTGATGAGTTCCTGCACTTGTGCACACCGTGCACTCAAGCTTCCAATAGGGGGAGGGATGGACACCTTCTGTCGATGTGCGCACAGCGTCAATGGGATCTTGTGACCTCTGGTTGCATGGCTTAGTACTTCTTTGCACACTGCTAAGTCACTCTTCTTGCACACCTTGCACTTCACTTCTCTGCATACTGCTAAGTCACTCTTCTTGCACACCTTGCACTTCACTTCACTTCTAACCAAGAATAATGTCTTGCCTTGAATGAGTGTCGGTTCATGTACACTCCTGATTGCTAGAGTATCTTGGTGGTCACTTTGATGTCCCAAGATTGTCTCCAAATGTGGATAGCCAATGAATCCCTATTTGTCCTGTAGTGACTTTAGACTAAAACAAAAATTTTAATTCGGGGGGCATACTTCCACTTTTGCGTACGCTTTTGCTTCATATACTTTCACTTTTTTCCTTTTAATTCTTCAAATGTGCACCTAAGAGAGGGTTCACTTGAACCTTACAAAAACTTTAAAAACACTTTGAACCTTAGAGAAATTGCAGAAAGACACTTTGCAACCTGCATCCAACTTTTTGCAAAATATAACCTTTGTGAACAATTAATTGTCCACTACTTGTGCACCTTGACCCCCAAATTTTGAATGCTTTGACTTTGCCCATGTTGACTTTGACCTTGAACATCTTGACTTTGATCTTGAACATGTTGACTTTGATCACTTTGACTTTGATCCTTTGACTTTGACCAATATTACTTTTATGGGCTCAATAGTTGCCCACCACCTAATGGGCTCTCTGTCCCGAAGAGCTAGAGCCAAAATTATGAGTAGAGATGTCACCATGATTCCTGTGCTACGAAATCTTCAAAAGCACACTTGAGCAGCTACCAAGACCACTAGGAGCAGTAAATAACAAGCACCAAGGAAGGACCAAAAGTGGGGATTGTGCCTTGAAGAGGAGATGATGGAGAATTGAGGGTAGGAGTGAGAGGGAAGGGAGGGTTGAGGGGGCTGAGATTGATAGGGTATGGAGAGGTAAGGATGGGGCTGGTTAGAAAGCTAAAGGGAGGGCAGGGAGTAGGGTTGTGGGCTTTGGAGAGGGCCAAAACAAAAAAACATTAAAGCTACAGAGTGTGCATATGGGAAAATGTGAAACATATGATAAAATAAGCTGAGAATAGACCATGTCAACCATGTGCATAATGAAAAACACATGATAAATGTGCTCAAAACATGTGCGTTTTGCCCAAAAGTCAGAGAAACGTTGGGATTTAGAAAAACAAAGCCAAAAAATGAGTTTAGAGGTGCCAAAAGACATGGAAATGACTGGAAATTTGAAAAAAATGGTCATCCCAGGTGCAATCTAGAGCCAAAAACATTGGACGAAGGAAAATAAAAAAATATATATTTTCTATTATATATATATATATATATATATATATATATATATATATATATATATATATATATATATATATATATATGTGTGTGTGTGTGTGTGTGTGTGTGTGTGTGTGTGTTTATGTATGTATGTATGTATGTATGTAGTATGTATGTATGTATCTATATATATATATATATATATATATAGATACATACACACACACACATATATATATATATATATATGTATGTATGTGTGTGTGTGTATGTTTGTGTGTGTGTGTGTGTGTGTTTGTGTGTGTGTGTGTTTTTGAAGCTCGTGGGATTGGGTAGAGCTTAAATAAAAAAGAAAAAATTAAAAATGAAATAAAATAAAATAAAAATAAATTAGTAATAAAATTTAAAAAAAGGAAAAAAGGTAGGGGGAGGGGTCCACTTCACGAGGAGGGGGGGAAGGGAAGGGTAGGGAGCAGGATTATTGGTACAATATGATTAATTGTCATAATATGCTTGATATTTCTATTAATTTGGTTACTTGTGGAGAAATAGAAATCTTGTGAGTTCTTTTTCTGCTAGACTTAATAGAATTTACATGAATATTTCTAGATTTCACGATTGGTGGCACAATAGCTATGAGCTTGGTCATTCCCTTTAGCTTTGAGATCATGTCCTGCTTATTGTCAAATTGTTTAGAAACTATCGTGATTACAAAGTTGGCTAGTTCCATATAGATGCTACCTTACTCAGGATTCCTTGTGTTAAAAATCAAAGAAGGACATTTTCAACTTTCATTTCTCTTCTGGTGTTTCTCCCTTTTTGTCTTGGGAGCAGGATATTAAAGACACTTACAAGTTGTTCACTAAATTTAAGTCCAAGGCCAAGGAAATTAGAAACAATAGAATGATGATGATATTAAAAGAGATTGATGTTGCTAAGTGTTCGACTTAAATAGCACTAAAATCTATCAGAAGGTCCTTGATCTTCAGGAGAGATTAAGATATGAAGCTTATCTATTAGAGTGGTGCTCTTGCCACTTGAAGATAATTCTAGGCTATTAAAGTGGATAAACCTGATAAACATATGTTTGATCTCATGAGGAAAAAGAAAGCTAGGGACTTTATAGCTATGCTTAGAAAAAATTCAAGAGGACATGCTTCTTGTATTAAGGAGAGCTTGGAGGAGGTTATTAACTTCTTTACAAATGTTTTCTCTAGGCATCCAAGGAGAGGGAAGTACATCCAAAGAGCTAGGGCTACTATTGCCCTCAAAAGGAAGAAAATGATCCCTTAGAGCCTAGTCTCTCTTTTGGATCTCCCCCTCTCTGATAGTGAGGTTAGAGAAACCATTAGTAAATTGAAACCTTGCAAATCCCCTAGTTATGATGGTATTCCAAATTAAATTTTTTCAAGAACTTAAGGAAATATTTAGTTCCCATTATTATTTTGATTTGACAAGAAGCCATTCGGAGAGGTACTCTTTCTATCTACATCAATACTAGAGTGATAAAACTTGCACATAAAAAGGACCTTAGGATGACCTCAATAATTGGAGACCCATCTCTTGCTTGACTTCTTTGTATAAAATCTTTTGCCTCCTTAGCCAGAAGACTGAGCCCTTTAATGGATAGTATCATTCTTTCTAAATAGAAAGGTTTCATTAAAGGTAGATTCATTCTTGATTCTTATTATTTCCATTTGGGAAGGCCTAGATTTCGAATCCTTTCATGATATGGGAGCTGGAAGGAAGTTTATTAAATATGCTAGTGTCCTTTTTGATAATGCTCACTCTAGAGTTTCTACGAATGGCCAGATCTCTACCACTTTTAGGCTTTGTAGATCTATTAGAGAAGTTTTTCCCCTTGTCCCCCTTCTCTTTTCTATCAGCATTGATTCCCTTGGCTAGCTTATTAGGGATTGTATAGAGCATGGTACTATTAAAGGTATAGAGATCCCTAATGCCACTTCCCAAATGCATTTAAAAATGTTTGTAGATGATGCTAACATGATTATTAAGACAAATAGCTATTCTGCTCAAAACTTTCCAAACTTCTTGAATTTGTTTTACATTACTAGTGGTTTTGTTGTTAATCACAAGAAAACTAGTCTTTATGCTTCTAACAAGGTTATTCCATACCGTGTAAAAAATGCTAATTTTTATATCATCAAGGAAGGTACAATGTTTTTTCTTTTGGGTTTCCTCATGGATTTTGGTATTTCTTATGAGAAGAGATGGAACTAGATACTTGATAAATTTTGCAATAAGATTTTCAAATGAATTGATTTTCAACATAGTGTGTCTCAAAGAGATTTTGTTTTGAAGTATTATGTTTTGCCTTCTCTGATCTATTTTTTAGCTTGTTTCCAGTCAAACAAAAAATAGTTATCTCAAGCCATCTTTGTTGCAAGATGGTTCCTTTGGGGTGATTCCCAAAGTAGGCTCGAGTATCTACTGTATAAGAAAAGCTGAGAGTGGGTTGTGTTTAATCTATCCTACTAAGATGGCCATTGGATGCCAAAGTAGGAGGACCCTTGGAGAGAAAAGTATATAGAGGAATAAAATTGAAAGGATAAACATGTGTCAAGAGTATGGTGGCTCAAGTAAGAAATTTTATCAATAATATAGGATAATATGTTGTTTTATTTTTTAGGTTAGGAACCAAATTCCATCTTTCTTTTAGGTTGATCCCAAAACCCATACGATATCAATGGAGCACCAAGCATGGGCTTTCCCACACCTCCATCTTTTGATATTTTTTTAATTTCAGCATCATCAAGTTTTCTTAAAAATTTCAAAAGACCATAACATTCATGTTCTTTTATATCATAGAATTGAACCATGTATGTCTGAAGTCTTATAATATCTATCCATATAATGTTAAACGCATTGTAAGTGAAATGTAAAGTTTGTTTCCCTACCTCATAATGCATGTTATCATGAATGTGTTTATGGTCACCAAATGTGGGCATGATTTTCTTATTCAAGCAGAGTCAATACTTTCCTACATGATCAGGTCTAGGCAATCCAAAGCATTCTACTTTCTAAAATTTAAGAAATTCACACTAGACTTTTCAAATTGTTTTATAAGCCTTTCTACTCACTCCAACTCCATCAAAAACCTCCTAAATTTGATATGGCTCTAGCAACAAATTCATTTCTTTCATGAGTTTTTTGATGAATAAACCATTTCATTTTCATTCAGATTCAATAGTTTCAAAACATCATTCTAACTCATAATCTCATTGCAAAAATGAATGCGCTCAAAACTGCTCAACATGTTTAAACCTAGCACATTTATTACATGATCTCTTACAATTTTCATTCTCTTTTTCTTTAGGCCATATTTTTCAGTCAAATCTAAAATACGTTTTACTCATTTTAACTGCATTCTCAATCCTATAGGAGTTTACTTCGTTTGTTTGAAGGCTTGTACAGAGACGATGAATGCAACAATATTTTTCTAGATCCCTCTGATGTAAGTCTCTTTGATGTAGTACATTTTCTAGATAGTCTATGTATTACATATAGTTCTTTGAAAACTCACAAAGCTCTGAATAATAGCCATGTAAACCATCATCACCATCTCCTACAAATCTATTCAGATCATGAAGATTATCAAAAGGTGGATACCTTCTAGTTTGTGGATCAATCAGATAAACAACTCCATCTACCCATATGTCGATATTTTTGCCTTCTTTGTGCAATCCATCAACTTCACAAGATTGAAGAGCTCTTTAGAATACCTTTCTTGTTATTTCATATTCATGACTGATTGCAATATATATGTTGATATGGAACTTATCACATAGACTTTGGCTGGATGAAAGTTTAGTGAAAGTGTTTGAATTGAGGTTCTCCGTGGTGAAATTGTCTAGAATTAGGAGAAAGAGAGAAGTAGATCTGCTATGAAGAGTAGAATAAAAAAGTGTAGAACATCCTAAACACACATTATATAGGTCGAAGAACAAGAGGGAAACTTGAAATTCGGTGAATGTCGGATGAGCACAAACTTTGAGGCATATCACTTTCCATGATTATCACATGAACTTTCTCTCTCTTCCAAAATGAATATATTTGCATAAGATATGTTTTAAGTGAACCTACATGGAATTATTTTAAATAGTTTGACAACATTAATCATGAAGCCTGGGTATAAAAAGTTAGGTTTCTTATGAAGTCTTTTACAAAAGCGAGGGCTTTCAATGGGGTCTATTTGAAAACATAGATGGTAGCAAATATATATATATATATATATATATATATATATATATATATATATATATATATATATATATATATATATATATATATATATATATATATATATATATATATATATATATATATATATATATATATATATATATATATATATATATATATATATATATATATATATATATATATATATATATATATATATATATAGTATGAAATCTGAGCCCACTCGTATACTAACATTTACCTAGAGAAATCTTAGATGCTGCCAAAAATAAAGCTAATAGGAATGGAGCTATCAAATTATATGTATCATATATAAAAGATTGAGTATCTCCTCTAGCTTTATTGGTATGAAGGTTGCACCTGAATAAAGGTACCTTATATTTCTTATTGTGGTCATACACATTGACGAAAGCAATGAAATGTTAAACAATGAGCGTATGCATATGGTAGAGGCTAATACTCAAGAATAAGCACATTAGCTTTTGGACTTGCTTGTTGCAAAAGATAGAAATTCAAGAAAGATTTGGACTTGACCATGTAATATATATTGCAAATCTGTTTGCAAGTTCATAGGTTGGATAGGCTTCTAGATTTACCAATTAAAATCCCATAAAAAATCTAGCTTCAATCAAGAGTTTCAGGCTACAGAAGGATAGTGAAATTTGTATGTTAAGGTCATTATGTGTTAATCGGCTTCACTTGTAAATTTGATATGCAAAACAAACTAGTTTGTTTCCTTGTTAAGACCTTTAGAAAGATATGTACATCCTTTTCATTATGTTATAAACAACAATGCCTCCTATGGAGCCATCTTACTTGCATTTCTGCAAAGAGACAAAGAGAGAAAGATCTCATTGAATGTAAGGACAATGGGTTTGGTCATGAAAAGAAATGCATCATGAATCTTTGCATCCAAAGTCCTGACCTGAAAGAGGACCCATCTAATACATTACAACTTACACTAAGCAGTGTCAATAATACCATGGTCCATCCTCATCTGCAAACTGATTTGTCATATGAATCATTTATTATTGAATGATACTCGGATGTTTACCAACCTTGTACAACCTTCCTTGTATAGCTTCATATCTTTGAATGCTTGAAGGGAATTTCCCCAATCATCATTGGATTTATCCAGAAGATTCGATTGTTTCAGAGTTTTAAGAAATATTGATAAAACCCAAAACATTATTCAAACACATATGGTAAAAGTTAATGCATGTGTCAATCTTCGTGCAATAAAACTCAAAACATCATCGACTGAGTAGAAATAGTATCTAAAAACATCACTAGCGGTTTCTCATGTATACCATTTATTCAGTGATTGATAGCCATAACCAAAACACAATCGGAGAACTTCCATTACCTTTTCAGAAAAATATAGGGTTTAATGGCTAAAAAAATAGATATGATTAGTGTTCAAATCAACAGGTTTTTCCTTTGGAACTTTGAGTACAAAATGTCATCATGTTATAAACAATCTCATACATTTATACATCTGAACAAAGTTTTAGGAGCATTCTAATGAGGACATTTTAGATCCTTGAACAATATTCAAATCGATTTTTTCCTTTCAATCATGATTTTCCAACTACAAACACATAGTGACATCATAAATTAAACAACCTTAAGCATATGAATAGCGTTGTAGGAGTATTGAAATGGAGACATCTAAAATATTCGCACAATATCCAAATAAAGCAAAGGAGCATTGGTAATAGAGAGTTTTTCAATGACTTTGAACTTTTATGAAGGTGAGAGAGTTGCAAACAAATATAAAGAAGCACATACTCGATAGAAAATACGTATGTCACTTTAATAGGGGTGGGTTTCATGACTCAATGTACTCTATAATGTACTCAATGTACGCTACCTTTTGCATGACTCCAAGCTTTCAAACTCCAATAAATTTTTAAATTCAAATGCATATTGAAATGGTGTTATTCAGTGTTTCGTCTATGTTCAATCTCTTGAGCATTAAAGGCTTCATGCAACAACATTAAATCACCCAGCTTATGAGCCCCAACGCCACCACCTACCATTGCTTTGTGATTAGTTGGCATTGGGCTAGGGCCTAGACTTTACTTTTACACACACACACACACACACACACACACACACACATATATATATATATATATATATATATATATATATATATATATATATATATATATATATATATATATATATATATATATATATATATATATATATATATATATATATATATATATATATATAAGCAATATTTGACACCTTTCCAAAGTTTCCAGGCGTTGTATGACTCCTCGACAATGAACTTGGATTTCACTATGAAGCTCAAGTCTAATTTATAGCCTTCATAGGACGCCTAGAGAGGCTAATGACGCCTGCTGGAGCTTCAAATTTAAGCAGTGCATGTAAGTGCAAATCATGTTGTTATGTAAGAATGATTTGGTTGATTTTTCAAAGTATTTTTTATATATATACACACAATACCATACACACAATTCAAAGAATAACTGAAATGAACTATATATATATATATATATATATATGAATGTAAAAACATATCCAATGTCATAATCAAGAATCCTAATCACCATCATCATCATCAGCAGCATCAGCATCAGCATCATCCTCATCATCACGATAATCTGCATGATCTGATGTATCTGTGTGAGCACCCTGTGATGGTCGAGATCGTCCCTCTTGTGTCTGTCTCTCCACCTCATCCATATCTACCTCTCCATAATACTCCTCTATTACATATAACAAACATAAATAAGTAAAACAATTGAAACATCCATAAAAATAAAATAATTATATAAAATTTAATAATACTCACAAATGCATCCGGATGATCTCTCATATACTCACTCAAACACCGATATCCAAAATGTGTAGCATACTTGATCTCATGTTTTGTAGGATATCGACCATAATCCTTTCGCTCCATTGAAACAAATAAAAAAGATTAGTTTCTTGCATTTTAACTAAAATAAAAAATATACTTACAATAACACATATACTTATAAATGTAGCTACAAAACCATGATGGACCATTTGGCTTAGGTGCGATGTGTGGCCGAGCTCAACTCTCTTCTATGCAGCAACCTATTTATTTAAAGAAAAAAGAAATACATAAATTAAATGTGAATAACTAAAAAAATATCTGAGAATTATAAATATAAACTATTTATTTGTATACCTTTTGCTGAGAAAATGACTCTTGAAGACGTAAGTATCAATGAAAAAATTGGCACGTCTCAGGTGGTATGTTAGGTCTCCTCTTATTTTTTTCCGCCATACAATATAATAGGGTTTTTGAATTTTATATATATATATATATATATATATATATATATATATATATATATATATATATATATATATATATATATATATATATATATATATATATATATATATATATATATATATATATATATGTATGTGTGTGTGTGTGTATGTATATATATATATATATATATATATATATATATATATATATATATATATATATATATATATATATATATATATATGTATGTATGTATGTATGTATGTATGTATGTATGTATGTATGTATGTATGTATGTATGTATGTATGTATGTATGTATGTATGTATGTATGTATGTATGTATGTATGTATGTATGTATGTATGTATGTATGTATGTATGTATATATATATATACATTGCTACATACACACACACACACATATATAAAAATATATATATATATATATATATATATATATATATATATATATATATATATATATATATATATATATATATATATATATATATATATATATGTGTATATGTATGTATGTATGTATGTATGTATATATATATATATATATATATATATATATATATATATATATATATATATATATATATATATATATATATATGTGCATGTGTGTGTATGTATATGTATATGTATCTATATGTGTGTATGTATGTGTATCTATATGTGTGTATGCATGTGTGTGTATGTATGTGTATCTATATTTGTGTATGCATGTGTCATGTGTGTGTATGCATGTGTATGTGTATATGTATATATGTATGTAAATATGACTATGTGAGTCTATGTGTGTGTACATATGATTATGTATGTGTATGTGTATATGAGTATGTGTATGTGTATGTGAGTGTGTGTATGTGTCTATGTGTGTATTCATTATATGTGTGTTACTGCATGCATGTGTATGTGTGCGTGCGTGTAAATGTGCATGTATGTGTGTGTATGTATAAATGTGCATGTATGTGTATATGTGTGTAAATGTGTATGATGTATATGTGTGTGTATGCATGTATTTGTACCTCTAGCCGTACTCATTTCTCTCTCTCTCTCTCTCTCTCTCATATACATACATACATACATAAACACACATACTCATATCCACATATATATACATAAAAGCAATGCGTACCATGCATTATCACGACGATGAGCCATAAGTGTTCGCATCTCTTTTAGACACCACTTATGTGAACATCGTGTCCCAAACTCTGTCTCAAGTGAACTAAGTACGTATTTTTTATCCCTCTCATCATGCTCACTACAAAAATTAAAAAAATCATGTAAATAAAACATTATATATTTATTTCAATTTATATATGTGTTTATATGCATGTGTATGTATGTATGTAAATGTGTGTGGAAGGGTGTATGTGCATGTGTGTATGCATATATGTGTGTGTATGTGTCTATGTGTGTGTGTGTATGTGTGCATGTGTGTGTGTGTCTATGTGTATGTGTATGTGTGTGTGTGTGTATGTGTGTATGTGTGTGTCTATCTGTGTATATACGTGTGTATCTATATATATGTGTCTGTATGCATGTGTATGTGTGTGTGTGTGTAAATGTGTTTGGATGTGTGTGTGTGTAAATGTGTTTGGATGTGTGTGTGTGTAAGTGTGTATTTGTCTATGTGTGTGTATGTGTGTGTGTGTCTATGTGTGTATGTGTGTATGTGTGTATGTGTGTGTGTCTATCTGTGTATGCGTGTGTCTCTCTGTGTATGTATGTGTGTGTGTGCATGTGCATGTGTATGTGTGTGTAAATTTATGTGTATACATGTGTGTGTGTGTAAATCTTTGTGTATGTGTGTGTATATATGTTTGTATATATGTGTGTGTATATGTGTGTATATATGTGTGTGTATATATGTGTATATATGTGTGTGTATGGATGTGTATATGTGTGTGTAAATCTGTGTATGTGTGTGTATGTGTATGTATGTATGTGTGTATGTGTGTGTGTTTATGTGTGTGCGTCTATGTGTGTATGTGTGTCTATACATGTGTATGTGTCTGTGTAAGTCTATGTGTATATGTGTGTGTATGTGTGTTTATGTGTCTATGTGTGTGTATGTGTCTATGTGTGTGTATGTTTCTATGTGTTTATGTGTCTCTGTGTCTATGTGTGTGTATGTGTCTATGTGTGTGTATGTGTCTATGTGTATGTGTCTATGTGTGTATGTGTATGCATGTATATATGCATATGCATGTGCATTATGTATGCATATGTGTGTATGTGTGTGTATGCATGTAAGTATGTAAATGTATGCATATGCATATGCATTATGTGTGTATGTGTCTATGTGTGTATGTGTCTATGTGTGTATGTGTGTGTGTGTATGTGTGTGTGTCTATGTGTGTATATGTGTGTGTGTATGTGTGTGTATGCATGTGTATGTGTATGTAAATCTGTGTGTATATGTGTGTGTATGTGTATATGTGTGTGTATGTGTCTATGTGTGTCTATGTGTCTATGTGTGTATGTGTATGCATGTACGTATGCATATACATGTGCATTATGTATACATATGTAAGCATATGTATGCATATGTCTGTGTATGTGTGTGTATGCATGTAAGTCTATATGTATGCATATGCATATGCATTATGTATGCATATGCATATGCATTATGTATGCATATGCATATGCATTATGTATGCATATGCATATGCATTATGTATGCATATGCATATGCATTATGTATGCATATGTATGCATGTATGTGTATGTGCGTGTATGTCTCTCTTTGTGTGTGTGCATGCATATATGTGTGTGTATGTGTGTGTATGTGTGTGTATGTGTGTGTATGTGTGTGTATGTGTGTGTGTGTCTATGTGTGTGTGTGTGTGTCTATGTGTGTATGTGTATGTGTATGTGTGTATGTGTGTATGTGTGTATGTGTTTGTATGCATGTTAGCATGTATGTATGCATATGCATGTGCATTATGTATGCATGTGTGTGTATGCCTATGTACACATGCAAGTATGTATGTATGCATATGCATATGCATTATGTATGCATATGTATGCATGTATGTGTATGTATGTCTCTCTAGGTGTGTGTGTATGTGTATGCATATATGTGTGTGTATGTGTCTATGTGTGTGTGTTTTTGTGTGTGTGTGTATGTGTGTGTATGTGTGTGTATGTGTGTGTATGTGTGTGTATGTGTTTGTATGTGTGTGTGTCTATGTGTGTATGTTGTGTGAGTGTGCCTATGTGTGTATGTGTGTGTCTATGTGTGTATATACGTGTGTATCTAAATATCTGTGTATGTATGCATGTGTATGTGTGTGTAAATGTGTGTGGATGTGTATGTGTGTGTATGTGTAAGTGTGTATGTGTCTATGTGTGTGTGTATGTGTGTGTATGTGTGTGTATGTGTGTGTATGTGTGTGTATGTGTGTGTGTCTATGCATGTATGTGTGTGTGTGTCTATGTGTGTATGCATGTGTCTATGTGTGTATATATGTGTGTGTGTATGCATGTTTATGTGCATGTAAATTAGTGTGTATATGTGTGTGTGTTAATCTGTGTGTATGTGTGTGTATGTGTCTATGTGTGTATGTGTGTGTATCTATGTGTTTATGTGTGTGTGTGTGTGTGCATATATGTGTGTATGTGTATATATATATGTGTGTATGCATGTGTATGTATGTGTGTGTGTGGAAATGTGTGTGGATGTGTGTTTGTGTGTGTAAGTGTGTATTTTTCTATGTTTGTATGTGTGTGTCTGTGTGTGTGTGTGTGTGTGTTTATGTGTGTGTGTCTATGTGTGTATGTATGTGTATGTGTATGTGTATGTGTATGTGTGTCTATGTGTATGTGTGTGTGTCTGTGTGTATATGTGTGTATATATGTGTGTGTATGCATGTGTACATGTGTGTGTAAATCTGTGTGTGTATGTGTGTGTGAGTGTACCTTGCTTCCTTGAGGTTGTGTGTGCTTGTAGCTAGCTCTCTCTCTCTCTCTCTCTCTCTCTCTCTCTCTCTCTCTCTCTCTCTCTCTCTCTCTCTCGCAAGCGCATCTCATTCCTGACACAAATGTGCCGGGAGAAATCGAAAAAAGAAATTAACATTCCAGAGCATTGCTTATGCGATGTTCTAAAATGTTAGGATGTCGTTTATGCGATGCTCCAGCATTGCAAACAGTTTGCCAATGTCGGTAAGAGCATCGCTAGATAGCGATGCTCCTTGTGATGCACATTTTGAGCATTGCATAAGTGATGCTTTGCATGGCTTATGCGATGAGTCCTGTTTATTAATAAAAAAGGTATAATCGCTTATACAACACTAGCGTTGCATAAGCGACGAGATTCGTTTTTTTTTCATTAGGGGGTGTCACTATGGCCCTCTATTTCTAGTAGTGATTGGATACAAACATATAGTGAGTGATCCTTCTAGCTTCATCGCCTTCCTCTTAGAAACCATTCATCACCGCTCAATCTTCAATTCAAGAATGGATACTTGATGCACTTATGTTGCATATCATGTAGGACGATGTCCTAAGGCACCAATATGTGCACGTAGTAGAAGCTACTTTATTGCCTCAACAAGCTCATGAATCCTCTCGTAGCTCCTCCATGAATCCATATCCATGTTCATGGCACAACTTGGCTCCTCCTATGAATCAGATAACTGGTCCCTTGCACGATTATTGTGGTCATAGATGTCACATTTCAAGATAGTGTGGAAGAAAGAAACGGGATTAAAGCCTTAGAATTGGCCACCCACGCACTCAATTCATTAATTGGATGACTCTTAGGTAGAAGATGATTCCTTACATGCACTTCAATGCTTTACATTGACACTCGTTCAAATGAGTGGTAGTCTCGTTCACAAACTAGTATGAATCTACTTAGGAAAGAACTCATGCCTTCACGCCGAAGGGGTTGGTCAACTTCATGTGGGAATTCCCAATGGTGTTCACGTTAGCATTCCCAAAATTTATCGCATACCTCGCCTCAACAAAAGCCTCATTTCCATATTTTTAGTAACTACCATTGGCTCTCATATAGACTTATTGCATGCTTCTTGTATCATCACCTTCAAGCATTCCTTAGGGAAATTTGGGACCCTAAAGGTACCCCAATTTGATCGCTTATACATGACTCCTTTCAATGGAATACCACACATGTTGTCATTGCAATGTCTTCAATCTCAAATAATCAGATGCAAGCCACTAAAGCTCAATGTGGAACTACATGCTATGACACATTAACTCTCATATGATGCATAAAATGGCAAGAAGAAAACTTTATTGAGGGTTTCCATCACAAATTATATCCATTGAGCTTTGCAAGGGTTGCCTTATGGGAAAATATCATCAACATCTGTTCGAACAATCTTCCTGTTGTTGAATGTACTCCATAGCTTCCACACCATGTGCCACCTGGCTCTCCATAGCTCAAACATGTAAATTAGGTAGATACAAAGTGACTTCAGCATCTTCCTGTTGTGGAATGTACTCCATAGCTTCCACACCATGTGCCACCTGGCTCTCCATAGCTCAAACATGTAAATTAGGTAGATACAAAGTGACTTCAGCTAAATTACTACCTTGGTCCATTGCTTTGCACCATTTGTGCATGGACCTAGCAAAATAGATGAATGCTAATTAAGGTTTCCTTATTAGATTCATCTCTCAAGTTAGAGTCCAACTTGTTCAAAAAGGAAGATGAATCTTACATAATCCTTGCCCAAATCACTCTTCTTTTAGTGAAATGGGTGGATTTTCTTGTTTGCAATTCACCTCCAATAAATCTAAATAGAGGGGAATTTCATTATATAATTGCTACCTAACCAATAGAATGGTAAGGGTGGATTATCTAGTTTTTACAAGGATATAACATCCTTTTTATCTTCAGAGAGAATTTGAATAGCTTACCAAAAGTGGATGCAATGTTCTTTCAAGACTTTACTTAGTTTTGAGAATCCACTTTAAAGGACTATAATCCATAGGGATTAATCCAACTATTGTAGACTCCAATTGATTGAAACCTATTTTACTTGTTCTTCCAAAAAGATTAAGGTCTTTATAACTACGTCCCAAGATGGGAACTCATAGTGTAAAAGATCGTGTTATCTTTGAGGTCATAAGTAGAAATAGATTATTCTAATCAGTTCTTCACTGCTTAATCCTTACGGATCTTTAGTTGGATCTCAAACCTTAAAGGTCTTCTTGATCCTTCCAGAGTTCTCTCCCTTATATTCTAGATCTATTAAAGATTTCCTATTTTGACATCATAATTATATCTTTCCTATTCTTCAGTTAGCTTGAGTTATCAAGGATCAAAAAGATGATCTTTGTGAGCTTTCTTTCAAGCTTAATCTAAGATCATTTTTATGGTCCTTGAATTTCAAGTCATTCTTTAGGATGAAGCTTTTAGAGCTTCATTCTTTGGAGTTTACTCTGGCCATCAAGAAAAAGTACTCAACGGGATTCAGTACCCACTGTCCCATACCAGTGGGTTCCTCATCCAATCCACATAACTTTGTCTCTATACTTTCTCACCTTTTCTGTCTTTTTTAAATGCCCTTCATATTATGGTACCAAATTATGAGATCAAGGACTAAGGTGTTTAGATACACCACTACTAATCATACTCAAAATATTTGGTTAACCATTTAATGTGGTGTGACTTTTCTTATCAAACTTTAAGTTTGACTTGATCTTTACCCTACTTGGATCTTTTGGCTCTTCTTTTCGTCTTTTGCCAAAATAAGAGATAAGACTAGGTCTTTCTCCAATAGATCCCTTCATGTTTCATGCTTTACCCATGGGTTTTACTTAGGGATCTAGCTATTATGCTTCATACAAGAAGTCATTTTCCATGTATGTTATGTTATCCCCATGAAGCATCAAGATAGATTATGCTTTATAGCTCATCCAACTTCTTTTTCCTAACCCACTTAGGATTTATACAATCCTTATGGTGTATGCAAGCCTTCTCTTGCATTGGGGTTCTTTGAGAATTCCCAATCTTTGAGAACTTCATTTAGTTGGAAGATGTAATGAAAGATATATGAAGTACTAGAATATGAGGAAGTACTTTAACTTTATCTATTTCTTGCATATCTTTTACCTTGCAATACCCTATTCGGTATTTTCAAGGCATAAGATACAAGTTCTTGGGGACTTTCTCCCCTCCTTAAGAGTTTTCATCCTCGAAAACTATCTGAGAGTAAATTGAAAATTGTGCTCTTTCAAAAGTATTTGGAAGAGTTTATTTTCAATCTTTAATTGTTTCCCGTGGTTAAAAGAACTATTCAGCACTTTTTTGCTTTCTCTTCTCTAAGCATATAGAACAAATGCCCAAGGTTCAAGTTTTGAATTACCTCTAAATTCGATGTCCCATACCAGCGAATCAACTTCAGTGGTAATGTAAGCTTAGATGTCCCATACCATCCGACTTACACTTCCACTTAAGTAAAGGTAACTTTAGCTTGAATTTGGGATCAAACCTTCTTCTAATGAAGTAAGATTTATTACTTCTTGGACTTGTAAGCATTATTTCCACTACAGAGCATATGTATTGCCTATGCTACAATGGAGTTTGAACTTACCAAGTCTCAATTGCAACTTGATAAGACTAGTCTCAAAAAATTGGCCTTTTCAATTATTCCTTGATTCAGATATACTCTATAAGATCGCTTTATGTCACTTGATGATAGAGCTAGTTTATATCTCAACTACATATCATCTCTTATGACATAATCAGTAATCTAAGAAAGAATAATTGACTTGCCAATCAAATCTCTATGTTGAAGTAGATGGATATTCCATTTACTATATAGCCCTTTATTTTTAGGACATTAGAAAATGGTACTTAGGGTTTATTACAACCCTTGAGTTTTACCTTCTCTTCAAGCCTTGTATTTTCTTGGAAAAACAATGAAAAGCTTCGAATAGTTCTTTAGTTCTCTAAACAAAGAAAAAGCACTAATACTTTCATCTATCGAAACTAAGATTCTGTTATACCATATTTTCTCTTTCTTAAAGATTGAGACTAGGTGCTCTAAGTTACCACAATTGTATTGTGGTTTTGAAAGCGAAAATTTTGTATTACTACCTTAAGTCTATGACCTTGTTGATCAAGCATGCCATGGGTTTTTATGGAATGTAAAATTCCTTAAGAGGGATTTTAAACTTCAGGTATTTCAAGAAGTTAGGATTATTTGGCTTTTAAATACTAAGCCAAACATAAGGGAATTAAATGGTTTATAGTGGCCATTTGGCCTCATCACCATTCTTCCTAGAAAGTAATAAAATCAAATCCTACTTAAGCTTAACTTCAAGAACTTAATCTCCCTCTCAACTCAAAAACCCATGTAATATGTTCCATGTGCATACTGCTTGCCAAACCTTTACACCTTTATTGGAAAAGGTGTAGCATGCATAAGGTTCAGAAGTTGAGCCCCTCCTTAAAGCATGCAAAAGTTCTAAATTGGAACTTTGTTCATTCAAAGGATGGTGCAAAATTTCCATGCAACTTTGGATACATTAGGGCGAAAAACAGCCCAAAAAGGGCCGTGTAAGGATTTCAATTAGTTGTGCTTAATCGGGATTGAAGTTGTCAAATGCTTTAAGAAATTCCATGTAAGTTCATTTAAAACGTATCTTATGCAAATTTTGAAGAGAGAGAAACTCGTATCATATAATCATGAAAAGTTTGTGTGATATCTTACACCTCAAAAGTTGAATTTTCCTCTTGTTCTTCATCAAACTCTTCATCAGCAAGTTTTGGCTTCTTTGAGATAGCTTTCTCAAAGCATTTTGAAAGAGCTTGTGATGAATCTTTGAATTCTTCATTAGACAAATCCAAATCAAGACGCAAAAATTCCTCTCTTCTTTCTCCTTTCTTATTGATGAACTTCCTTGCAACTTCTTCTACCTCAGCTATAGCTGCAAGGCAGTAGTCCTCCCTTAGATTGAAAAGTTCCTGAATGTAAAATAGAGGTATGAAGTCTTTCCCAGAGATAAAGTAAAAAGGTAGATTTGGGAGAAGTAGGGACTTCTCAGACACTTGAACTTCTTCAGTTGGCTCCCTTATTGCAGTCTCTGCTTTAAAAGTGGCCACATCAAAATCTTTGACCTGCTCTTCTTCTGCTTGGAGATTGATCTGCTCAACAATCTCCATGACACCTTTCATAGTTTTTGAGCTAGCCTTAAGTGTCAGCTCTAAGCAAGGCTCGTCTTCATCATGAACATTTTCCTCCCTTTCAACTGAGATATGATCAAGCCATATCAAGAAAGCAATGTTTAAAGGGAGCAAGCAGCAGTCCTTTTCATGCTCTGGGCATAAATCAAGCTTCCCTGGCAAAGGGGATATCCTTTTGCATTTTCTTGTGATTTTAGCCCTATCTATTGGATCCTTCCCAAAGATGTGAGGATGGACATAGGTTTTCTAAGAAATAGAAAGGATCCTTCCATTGACCAACCCCAAGAAAATCTCCCACTCATCCTTAAGAAAACTTTTCGAGTTCTCTAAGAGTTTTTCAAAATCAATTTTGGGGTTGAATATGGTCATTGCATCAGGAAAATAATCTACACTTAAACCCTCTTGAACCATGAAATCAAGAAGTTTCTCTGATGGAGAGACACTAAGGATCTCATTCATTCCCTCCATCTTAGCTGCAGCTTCTCCTGTATGTCTATTAGGAGAACACAACCGATGCAAGCGACTAGAGCGAGTCAACGTAGGTCAAACGGCGAAAATCGCTTGTATCGGTCGTGTTGGCGACGAAAGAAAAATACGCATGTAGGTGAGAGAAATTCTCTGAAGGTTGAAAGTTTGAGTTTGTGAAGGAAGTAGGTATTTATAGGCGAGGAGGGAAGAAACGGTCGAATGAGGTGGACCAATCACAGAGTGCCACGTGGCAAAGTGTACGTTGCTCGATGCAACGGATAGATGATGTGGATCAATCAAATCATGCCACGTGGCAAAAGACGTTGGAATTCGCAAGGGGTATCTGACGTGGATCAATCGGGGCATGCCACGTGGCACAACGGTTAACTCAGCTTTGGGACCTATTTAAGCTTCCCTATTCATTTGCTTCATTTTTTTTTGTCAACACTTGCCAAGCGTGGAGGTTCCATCGCCACCAAGTTTTTTGGCTACTTCACAATTTCTATAGAGAGCGCTCTCTCCGTAAGGTAATGTGGACACGACCGATGCAAGTGATTAGGGACATCCGAGATTTTTGGATAACCCTAATCGCTTGGATCGGTCATGTTTTTTAAAATCATCGAGTCCTTGATCATAGCTTGCAAATTTTGGTTTCCCTTGTGATGCTTGAGTATAACGCATTGTTACCTTTATTTTAACTACTATTTATTGAAATATGATGATGAATTCAGGGACGACCGATGCAAGCGATGAGGGACGTCGGGGCATTTACGGATAACTCTTATCGCTTGGATCGGTCCAGTCTCTTACAGTGGAACGAGTCATTGATTTTAGTTTTCCAATTATCTTTTTCTTAGTGGTAATTGAGTATTTTGCATTGTAAGATATATTTTATTGATATTTGATGATAAATTTAAAGACGACCGATGCAAGCGATCAGGGACAGCCGAGCATTTCCGGATGACTGCTATCGCTTGCATCGGTCGTGCCTCTGATAGTGGAAAGAGTCATTGATTAGAGTTTTCCTTTTATCTTTTTCTTAGTGATAATTGAGTATTTTGCATTGTTAGAACCATGAAATAAAGAAGTTTCTCTGATGGAGGGACACTAATGATCTCATTCATTCCCTCCATCTTAGCTGCAGCTTCTCGTGTATGTCTATTAGGAGAACACAACCGATGCAAGCGACTTGAGCGAGTCAACGTAGGTCAAACGGCGAAAATCGCTTGTATCGGTCGTGTCGGCGACGAAAGAAAAATACGCATGTAGGTGAGAGAAATTCTCTGAAGGTTGAAAGTTTGAGTTTGTGAAGGAAGTATGTATTTATAGGCGAGGAGGGAAGAAACGGTCGAATGAGGTGGACCAATCACAGAGTGCCACGTGGCAAAGTGTACGTTGCCCGATGCAACGGATAGATGATGTGGATCAATCAAATCATGCCACGTGGTAGAAGAGTTGGAATTTGCAACGGGTATCTAATGTGGACCAATCGGGGCATGCCATGTGGCACAACGGTCAACTCAGTTTTGGGACCTATTTAAGCTTCCCTATTCATTTGCTTTATTTTTTTTTGTCAACACTTGCCAAGCGTGGAGGTTCCATCGCCACCAAGTTTTTTGGCTACTTCACAATTTCTATGGAGAGCGCTCTCTCCGTAAGGTAATGTGGACACGACCGATGCAAGCGATTAGGGACATCCGAGATTTTTGGATAACCCTAATCGCTTGGCTCGGTTATGTTTTTTAAAATCATCGAGTCATTGATCATAGCTTGCAAATTTTGGTTTCCTTTGTGATGCTTGAGTATAACGCATTGTTACCTTTATTTTAACTACTATTTATTGAAATATGATGATGAATTCAGGGACGACCGATGCAAGTGATGAGGGACGTCCGGGCATTTACGGATAACTCTTATCGCTTGGATCGGTCGTGTCTCTTTCAGTGGAACGAGGCATTGATTTTCGTTTTCCAATTATCTTTTTCTTAGTGGTAATTGAGTATTTTGCATTGTAAGATATATTTTATTTATATTTGATGATAAATTTAAAGACGACCGATGCAAGCGATCAGGAACATCCGAGCATTTCCGGATGACTGCTATCGCTTGCATCGATCGTGCCTCTGATAGTGGAAAGAGTCATTCATTATAGTTTTCCAATTATCCTTTTCTTAGTGATAATTGAGTATTTTGCATTGTAAGATATATTTCATTGATATTTGATGATAAATTTGAAGACGACCGATGCAAGCGAGTAGGGGCATCCGGGCATTTCCGGATGACTGCTATCGCTTGCATCGGTCATGCCTCTGATAGTGGAAAGAGTCATTGATTATAGTTTTCCAATTATCTTTTTCTTAAAGATAATTGAGTATTTTGCATTGTAAGATATAATTTATTGATATTTGATGATTAATTTAAAGACGACCGATGCAAGCGATTAGGGACATCCGGGCATTTCCGGATGACTGCTATCGCTTGCATTGGTCGTGCCTCTGATAGTGGAAAGAGTCATTGATCATAGCATTTTGAGAATAAGTTTTGACAGTGGAAAGAGTCAGTGATCATAGCTTTTGAGAGTAATATTCCACTTTTCCTAATTCCTTGCCTAAAGACTGATTTTTTGCAGAGTATGGCTAGAACCAAAAAGACAGCAAGGAAGTTGTACCCTGAGGGTCAGGACCAAAATGCCCAAGGGGAAAATGTCCAGGAGCAAAATTCCCAGAAGGTTTAAGCCAATGTGCCAGACAAGCCTTTAAAAAAAAGGGTCAAGTACCATGTAAAGTCTTTGAGGGAAATTAGAAGAGCTCAAAAGTCTGTGGGATTGTTGATCCCAAGACTTCCATTTATGAGATTTGTCAAGCAGATCTCAGCCAACCTCTGTTCTTTGATGAAGACCTCATCCTTTGTCAATGTGAGGTGGCAAACTCAAGCACTGCTATGCCTGCAAGAAGCTGCAGAGGACTTTGCTATTGATTTTATGAATGATGCCTACTTATGTGCTGCTCATTCTCATAGGGTAACACTAATGGCGAAGGATTATGTTATTGTTTCAAGAATAAGATATAAGTTTGATAAAGCTCTGGTTCCTATTGATCACCACGATAAAAAATTCTTCGATATTTTAAATATACCTCCAGCTCGAGCACCCAAAACAACAGTTGTCATTGAAGAGATCAACGCTCAAGTCACTCATGATCATGAAACTAGAACTGCAGCAAATAGTGAGGAGGAGAGGAAAAAGCAGGGATTATTTACAGAGGAAAGTGCCATCTTAACCCAAATTCAAAAGTTACAGAAAGCAAATAAAGAGCTCCTCAAGAAAGGAGATGGGCAGGTAATAGTTAATGTTGCAATGCCATGGCAAAATGAATTGTTTCTTGACATTAGACCTGAAGACAACAAAATGTTGAGGGAGCTTCATGTTGAAATATCAGATAGTGTGGTCAACATTTCACTCAGGTGTATCTAGAGGCCTTAAAATGCTTTTGTTTTGCATAATTTCCTAGTTCCTTAACTGCATTTTTATTTCTTGATTTGTAGGGTTCTTCTTCAACAATGTGAGGAAGTGGTTCAAAGAAAAGTATTTATTTTAGATCCTCTGGTGACACAGTGTTTTTTGCATAAACATGGAGATGCCAAGTCCTTTCTACAGGATTTTACAAAAGAAGTAGAATGTGTTATTTACCCATATATTGAAAAGTAAGTATTCATCTTCATTTTGGAAACATATTTGTTTCATTTAAGAAAGTATATTTACATGCAACTCATTGACAGGGGCCATTTGAGTTTGATTATTGTGGACTTCAATGCATATCAAGCTCTTTTCCTCAATTCTCTTCCATCACAGCATGGGAATTGCAAAGTGTAAGTTACTATACATTTTGTTGTTCTCTATTTTAAAGCCATGCCATCCATTCTGATTTTAACTTTACAATGTAGTGCTGCAAAGCTTCTCAAGATGCATATTGATCAGAATTTTCCAGGAATAGCTAAAATGAATGAAGAAAAGCAATTTGGATACAGCCAAATTCATGTGCCATTGCAGAGAGACTCAACATCATGTGGCTGGAGAGTGATTGCAAATGCTGTAAGATTCTTGGAAAGAAGGTTCCACAATCTTGAATTGAATTTATCAGACTACCCAGATGCATGGATCATCTTGATCAGAGAGAGAGCAATAAATAGTATCATGAAACATGCAATCTGCCCATATGATCCAGACTCACCTCCACCTGATAAAAAAAAGTCTGAAGATAAAAAGAAAGGGCTTCCTCTTCACTCACCACTAAAGCATGGGAACAACATAAAGAGTCAAGCTGAAAGCTCCAAAAAGGGACAGAAGCAACAGAGAAAGCAAGGCTCTAAAAAGGATAGAAAGGGTTAAATTAATTTTTGAGTCTTAGATTGAAATCAATTGTAAAACCAACCAAGGTTGGAAGATTTATTTATGTACAAATTGTATGTAGTTATGGCAATCTTCATCTGGAAGATGGTCACAGTTGTATTGAACCTCTTGAGAGTTAAACAAAAGTTCATTGGATGGTCCAATTAAGTTTATTAATGTCACAATTATGAATGCATTGTGGGTTTCTTACTTCATTCCTGTTAGAAAGTGTTTAAATTGGAGAAGTTACAGAAGGACATAAAGAATTAAGAGGACGCGACCGATACAAGCGATACGGGGAATCGGAGAATCTTGGATTGCCCCTATCGCTTGCATCGGTCGTATTATCCATTTCATTGTTGTTGCTAGTTGTTTTTATACTCATGAGTCAAATCTTTATGCAAGGAAGTCTCTCGCGATAGTTGCTAACACGACCGATGTAAGCGATAAGGGCCATCCGACAATTTCAGATTGCACTAGTCGCTTGCATCGGTCGTCTTCACTTATCTAGTCTCCTCTGCTTTATGCCTTAAGACATGCTCTTCTAATATTGAAATACCAAACCTTGGATTGGAATTTGCACCAAGTTCTCCACACTCTCTTATATTACTTGTTATGTGTACCATGATAATTTCTCTTGCATTACTTGAGGACATAAAAGTTGGATAGAATCAGATTATTTAACTGAGACTAATGTGCACCTTTGATAGACTATAATTATTAAACTGAAATTAGATATTGAATTCTAGATCTCTTCTTCATCTAGAATTAACTTATGCAAGTTCTTGTATAATTATTTCTTAGTCATCAATTCACTCCTGCAAAAAAAAATCAATGGAAATATGAAATTAAGGACCTAAAAAAATATCTAAGACATTTAAAATTGATAATTTAACACACATTGTTTGTAACCATCCTGCCAAGAAAATTCAATGGAAGTATCAATAGAAGCTTCTATTAGATGAAGATACATTATGTAAGAATGTCAGGGTTAACTTGTTACAATCTTAAAGGTTGGAACTTAATCACCCTTGGTGGTAGGCAGCTTATGCAAGATAATGATTTCTCTGATCTAATGTTAAACTATTGCATCATCAATTGAGAATCTACACTGAGATGATACCTCATCAAGGTATTCTAGAAGCTCCCTTACATTTCTGAGATTCCAATTTGCAGTGAAATTATTTTCCTTGATTGAAAATCTGGATGAATCAATACTTCTAACCCAAATTCTGGACAACTCTCCTCTAAGTCCAAGGCTATCCAAAGTCCAGGCTTTTTTTTCCACCTTCTATAGTCATATCCTAGAACCAGAGATTGTCGACATATCTAATATGAGATTGAAAGAGAATTGGGACTAACTTTACATAAAATAATGTCACCTAGCTTTTGAACTTCTTTGCTATCCCATTCCCTACCTAAAACATCATCAATCTCTGAAATAGAGACTCTCCTATTCAACCACATTGTTTTTGTTTTCTGTAATAACATGTTTTTAAAGCATGCTACAAAGACATGAATAGGCAAAAACCATTGAATCTTTATCCTTCTCGAAATTCGGCCTGCTGACATTGCCTTCTGGATGTCAAATTTAATTTTGCAGAGAAAACTTGAAACTGTTGAATGATCAGGAGCATCCCAATCTAATGAAGAGATGCAAGGACTAGGTACGTGTACAAGAATTCCATAAGAACTCCTCCCTGACGGCACTTGATAATCTGCATAATGGACAAATAACTCTATGCTATTGAAAAATTGAACAGATTTCTCTGCATACATGAGTTCTGCATATTCCTTATGAAGAACTCTGAATGTTCCTGTTAAACATTCAACAGGTTGCCATTCCACAATATTGGAAGGAAAGATATTTGCAGTACAAAACATATGTTTCATTATACAACACCAAGTGGAATGATAGAAGAGCATTGTCAAACTTCACTTACAGTACGAAGGGAATTGCAGATGATTTTCCAGAACAAGATCCTTAGCGGTGTACACATGTTGTACTCGTGCAAACCAACCGCATCTCTTCAATTTGAAATTGAGAATACGTCCCTTCCAATGGTTTCTTGTGTTGTCTCTTTTGGCACGCTTGACTTTATGGGCACCTCTACAGCTAGGAAGCATAGTTACCCAGTCATTTACTTTCACGGAAAGAGGTTTCCACAAAGAATCCTCTCTTCTGTTGTAAACCTCACATGAAGTTACGCGATTGGAAGGACGACGACAAGAAGAAGCCATTTGAACTTAGGAGAAGAAGAATGTTCAAAGCGAGAAACCGACATTCACAAATTTTGGCAGTATTTATAGAAAAAAAGGCTTTGTACACGTGGAAACTTTTGATTTGATGTTAACCCTGTCGTTGAATGATCATGACATTTTGTGAACCCAAAAATATTTCGTATCTTCAAAAATCAATTCCTTCTTCGAAATTGGAGAATATGCTTTGTGTAGTGTGCAAAAGTATCTTTTTTTGCATCAAACCGAAAAATTGTACACTGAATACGAGACTCTTCATCACTTTAGTGGCGCTTTGAAAGATAATTGTATTAAAAAAAGAAATTCTCCATACGGTTAAAAGAGACAGCAATGTTATATTCTTGTACACGTGTAAAGACGCTATTTGTCAATTTCCTTAATCTCTCATTAGCAAACAGCCCCTTTTCGGCCATTTTTCTCCCTAATGATGCAAGTTGCAACAACGCATTTGATGCATTCTTCCTAATCATGACCGTTTTTATGCACCTTTGATCTTTCCTTTTCAAAGCAGTGAACTTGATGCATAGTGCAACTTACTTCCGTGATTGATCGGTCCATGCAACCACAGAAACTGGCCACCTGAATCTATGCATCCATTTCCAAGTTATGTCTATTTTCAAGCAGTGAACTTGATGCATAGTGCAACTTACTTCCGTGATTGATCGTCCATGCGACCACAGAAACTGGCCACCTGAATCTATGCATCCCTTTCCAAGTTATGGTCCACAGAAACTGGCCACCTGAATCCATGCATCCATTTCCAAGTTCTTTTCCTTGAATTTGCAAGGAAAAGAAGGATTTTTTCCATCCCTTGGCTTTATTTTAGTGGTCTCAAGGTGATGAAGTAGACTTGGGCCATCCCACCACGAGCATTGATGAAATCCTTTTTGGGCATTTCATAACTTACTTGTATGCCCGTATGTGTTTCATCTTAAAATCATGCATGGGTTATCATAAAAAATTTAGAAGAGACTTTAATAAAAGACTTAGTCAAAACTCATTGTTTCTTTCGATCCTAGTGAGGAGCTTTTCAAAACTTCTAGTTGCCCCATAGTGCATTGGTTTCTAGTAGTCATGCATTGATGTATGCATTCTATTGGTACAATCTCTATGCGTAGCTAACGGATGTCACACTCATGCACCCCTGACTATCGGAAAAGCAAATTTCCAAAAGAACCATGCTTCTAATATAAGCAAGTATTATCTTTTTTGGATAGAGTTTGTCCTTCCCATATGCAAAACAATGCACATGATGCATACATGTCGTACTTTTTATATAACTCATCACATATGCAAGAGTATGAATATACTTCGTCTAAAGAGTTGCACGAAAAGATCCATGCATTGGAATGTGCAACAAATGGAAATAAATATCACATATGGAAAAAAGATCCATTCTACTTCATTGGACTTCATGAGTTTCCTTGAAGGAAGTCACATGTATTCCCATGGAGGAGTCTTACATGTCTTGTGAGATATGGAAATTATTTTAGCCTAGACAAGATTTTTACATCTACATGTGTGTGCTTATTCGTGGTTTAAAACATTCCACATGCTATGTAATCAAATTGAGGAGAATGTATAGCTTGTCTTCATAAGTGAACTTCAATAATTGAAGTATTATATTTTACTTCAACTATGAATGTATGCATAGATACTTAAGGCAAACAAATATTAAAACAAACAAGAAATACTTGGCTTTGATTCGAGCGTTGTCCCTTCCTTTGCCTTTTTGGAAGGATCTATCTTTCTACATTGATACCCCATTCTCAATGGGCATAAAAATTGCACTCGAATGGGTGTCCTCCAGGAAGTCCTGGTGTTGTTCTAGCACACACTTAACTGGGGAGTTCTGATGGGATCCATTGTATTAGTGTGTATTAATGCCGGTATGACCACACCACACATCTAAATCTGCTCATCAACTAGAGGAGCTTCTAACCTCAAAGAATGTCACGTGGGGTTTATCCCACATAGGACGATTTTGACGTCAGTAAATGTCTTCATATACCAACCTGGAGTTGTTGCTATACATCTAAGTGAGAAGAGAACGAGCTCAGTGCATTCATTCTCCTCACGCAGACACGTGATTGATTGTTTTGTGATGGCTGATTAGCCACGTGCATCTATCTCGCTGAATGCTGAATGGTTCGGCGGCTGAAGTAGACCCATAGAGAGGTTGGTTGTATCGTCCACGCACAAGGATAACACGCTTCCTAAGCGGGGGTCACACGGGACTATTTTGCATTCTTAAAAACAAGGACTCCAACTTCCATCGCCGACAGCTCCTTACTCGAATCCGAGACAGTAAAAGGAGTAAAATGTAGCTCAAGTAAATCCTCAATCTGGCTCTGATGCCACTATTGTGGAATGTACTCCATAGCTTCCACACAGACTAAGAAAACTAACTAACTAGACCACTCTAGGAAGAGAGATGTGTTTCCACCCAACCAACCCCTCCAATAAATAGCTCCAAGTCCAAGGGGGTAAGTCCCTCTCAAGGGGACATGTGTACCTTCCATCACATGGGTCCCTAATGTGTCCACATGGTTTCAAAGCTTACGAAATCACATGGCTTCTAAAAGAAGACTCTCCAAGATCTCACGTACAAACCAAGTGGCTAGGAGAAGCTTCCAATCAAGCCTAAGGTACTCAGCCTTAGATAATTAGTCATAAGGTTCAAGACCCATCTAAAAGGGGTAAATAAAAACCATAAATCCAAAGGGTTTCACACCTAGAACCCCAAGGGTATACCCCTTAGACCCATGTAATTATAAACACTTCTTTTAGCACTTCGCAAGTGAATCAATTAGTGCATTCCAACCTCTAAGTTCCTATGGAACCATCCTCGTTTAGAGGCTCTCTCTAATTTATAGCCTTCATTGATGACTTGAGTCACTACATGACTATCTACTTCCTCAAATTCAAACTATAGGTGCTTCAACATTTTCAAACCTATTGTTCACTTTTCATTGTCAACACGATCTCCTCATGAAGATCATTCGTTTTGACAATGGGGGCAAATACATTCTCAGTCATTCCAATCTATCTATAAGGTTGAAGGCATTCAAAAGAAATTCATCATAGCTTGTACTTCCCAATAGAATGAGGTGGTTGAAAGAAAATATCATATGCTTGTTCACGACCCTACAACAATGCTACTCATTGCATATCTCCCTAAATCCTATTGGAGGAGGCTCTTTCCCCACCTTTATACTTGCAAAATCAAGTTTCTTATTCAACAGACCCTTGCCACACCCATACTATAATTGATTCAACTACAATCTAGACCCCGTTCCTCCGTAGTGATTGCATAAGA
>CM035437.1:10846587-10862398 GCA_020310875.1 Ceratopteris richardii | reverse complement strand
CTTAAAGAAGTAAATTCTTGCTTAAGTTCACTAGCACAATCCATTCCCTCCCACGTGGTGATCATAGGATCAAGAATATACCTCCCTTTGATGAATCCCTTTTGCTGAGGAAGAATAATCTGGTGCATAAGAAGATTAAGCCTCTCCTAGTGAGAGAAGAAGTGAAGATCTTGTAGATACTAGTAAAAAAAGTAATGGGTCTCCAATTATTAATGTCATCTTCTTGTGAATAAGTTTGATAACCCCAGTGTTGATATGGATAGGGAGATTTATACCTTTCCTAGTAGCCTCTTCCCGTATTAAGAGAACATGAGGAGTCAAAAACTCTTTTAGCTCCAAGAAGAACTCATTATGAATTCCATCAAACTAGGAGATTTACAGGGTTTCGCTCTGTCAATGGTTCTTTTAATCTCACTAGAAGTGAGGGAGAGGTCCAAGATAAACACCACGCTTTTAGAAATATTTTTTCCTTTTTGTTTAGAAGCAATTGTAACTCTCGGTCTCTACATATCTATTACTTTTGACGAAGCCTTCCTATTAAATATACAATCAAATACCTTTTCTCCACCTCGACTATCTAGAAACCTTTTCTCGAGTGGTTCGCATTACAACCTTTCGATTGTTCATTGCCCTTGCTGCATAGTACCGGCGGCTCTTTCTTCACCAAATGGATGTCAGGATAACTTTTCTTCATGGTGCTCTGGAGGAAGAGATCTATATGAAGCAACCTTCAGGATATACCTCTCCGACTCACCCAGAATCTGTGTGTCGTCTGCGCGAAGCCCTTTTGGGTCTCAAGCATTAACCTTGTCAATGGTACCCTCCTCTATGCGAAACCCTCTACGGTCTCAATGGTACGAATGCTTCCACACCTGCATGATGTCATTGGGCTATCAACGTTTCCTCTCTGGCTCCATCGATTTATCTTCTCTTAGCTATCTGCATCGATGTTATGCTTCTTCCACGCAACCATCAGACGGCCCATGACACAGCAGCCAAAAAGGAGCTTCGACAGGCTTTTTCTGTGACTGATATGGGCCATATACATTACTGTATCGGTATTCAGAGGTTCATCAAGACATCACCAGGGGTCATATCGTCATTCACCAGCGGTCCTCATCAAAGAATAACTCACCAAGTTTCATATGGATCAGCGCCAAGAAATCTCCGCCTAGCTTCCGGCTTCACTGAAGACTTTACAGGCACCGTCTCCCTCTGATACCGACATTATTTATCCCTATGCAGATGTCCTCGGAGGTCTTCGATACTTGGTTACTTGTACACTTCCATGCACGATTCATGCATGCCCCAAGTATCTCTCCCGATTCATACATGCCCCAACGTCGTTGCTCGTGCAGTACTTGAAGCAACTCCTCTGCCACCTACGACATACTTCCACTCATCGACTTTCATATCAAGCAACTCTCTCTCTCTCTCTCTCTCTCTCTCTCTCTCTCTCTCTCTCTCTCTCTCTCTCTCTCTCTCTCTCTCTCTCTCTCTCTCTCTCTCTCTCTCTCGGTATATTCTACGTGTAAGCAAACCGTGTCAACGTCAATTTATTAAAGACGCAAGGTACAGGCACACAATATGCATTGCTTACTAACGACGACGTGGTGATGGATCGAGTTTTACACAAGGGCTTTCCCAACCGACATGCTACACCTGCTATAAGGTAGAATGTATAGTTGCGGCGCCAGTTTCTGCGCATTTGCTACAGATAGAGGAGGTGCTTAACGATGATATACTACCATGGATTGTGGATCTCCATCCCCTTCATATTGTTTGTGATCGGGATGCTGCTGCTCATACTCCTTCTGATTCAATGTTGGCAAGATCGCATGAGACAGGCAAGCCAGGCTTCCTATTTTTATCCTAATTCCAGCGGCCCATCTGCGTATCCGTTTCCATATCCACAGCCTCAACCTATTCCTGCAAACCCTCCCCAGCCGCCTACTCAGGGGCTGCCCTATCTCGCGCCGCCGGCGTCTTATCCTCCATCCAAGGCATGAACATGATGCCCTCCGTACCTTGTCGACAGTACTTGCGTGCGCAAAGGAGAATTCCGCACAAGCTGATTAGAGAATTCTGCACAAGCTGATTACTTAGGCTTTTGTGCAAATATATGATCCTTGGCTATAGAGGAAGGAGGTGATCAAGGATGCTATACTACCATGGCCTGTGGATTTCCCTGACCTTCTTTTTTATGGTTTTTATCGTAATGGGGAGACAGCTTGCTCCTGCAGCTTCTCTTAAATGACTATTATTCCAGAAATTATGGTAACAGGATGGATATTGCATCAAATGGGTGTAAAAATGTTTTTGTAAATTTGGTGAGTTTCATGAAAAGTATATATAGAGCAGCCACCTAGCTATAGGGAGTCAAAACACCCAAGGTATATCTCCACAATAAAAGAAATCTTTGAAATGGGCTTAAAGAGGCCCCTTGTGCATGACATGCAAGATTTTCGAACCACTTAATTTGCATCATATGTGTAATGCAGATAATTCATTGTACGTATGAAAGTGCAATAATGGAATTTTTTTTGCTCCCATTAATCTTGATAACTCAATGTTTGTTGGTGATTATGAATATGGGATAAAGGTTATGAAGAACCTCCTCACACAAGAGTTTGAATTGAGAATTAGACATGTTGTATTGTCTTTTGGGCATGGAAGCCATATGCATACAATTAGACATATGGCATCATTATCAAAAAAATATTGTCTCTTGAATATGCTACAAAAGTATGGTATGGGTGATTGCAAGCTTGTTCCAACTAATATATCGAATTTGAAAATGAATGCTACTATAGGAAAATCTTTGAAATATGCAACTATTGATCTAATATTAGCTAGTAAATATGCTAAAGATGCCAAAGATCCTAGAACAAAAGGGGTTTCCGGTTCTTGTATCAATATCGTAGAAGTGTCAAATCTAGCCTTTGAACATGGATATAAACATAAATTACCCACAATAAAAGGGATTTTTGGTAGTGCATCAATATCTTTATAATCTTCTATTCATTTCATCCATGCAATGATTCTTATATTTTGTAAAACCAAGAAAGAGTCTTCCTTGAATAAACGTAAGTTTATCCTAATCTTTACTATTGATATATTTAGGTCGTGATGTGTGTGAACACTCTAGGACCGCCCGGGATTTTTTTTCCCTCTTTAGGAGGTTTTTTTCCCTCGGCTTGTATATATGCCTATCGCCCTAATGGGAGACTTATCTTTGTACATTCTCTAGTAATATTGTGTTTTGTGCTCCAAGCTTCTTCTTCTTCCTTGTGCTGTTTGCATGCTTTCACAGATGTCTAAATCCAACAATTGGTATCAGAGCACGTCGCCGCTTCATCTAGGGTGTCATCAACACCTCTCCGGTTGTAATCTCATAATCGTACGAATTTTGGTGAGCATACTCAGCGTGTTTTCAAGATCAAAACAGCTTCGTTTTGTGGTGCCGAAATCACGATCTGAGCTTGTTTCGGCCTTTGAATGCACTATCGCAGCACTTGTACAGGCTATTTTGTCTTTTTGTGCCAAAGGTATATACCAGTTTCGGTTCGCCAATATAAGCGTCTCGAAGTCTGCTAGAGGTCTAGCAGAATTTGTCTAGGTAGTTATGTTCAACTTTTTGTGATACAATTAATTTTCTGCATCAAGGTATTTTAATCACCGGCCATGGCTAAAAGCAGTGATGTATTTCGTATGTTGGCTATTGAGGATAAGTTCGATGGTACCAACTACCCGTTGTGGCCTTATATGATGTGACATGTATTGGTTGCAAAAGGAATGTGGAACATTGTGTAGGGTGTCAAAAACGTCCTATCTCACCTGCAAATGTTACAACTGTAGGTACTGAAGTTGATGCAGAAGGTGTCGAAGATGATGATATTTTGCATATTCCTGTTCGTGCTGCGATTTCTGTTGTACCTACTGCAGAGCAGATTCATTGGGATAGCAGAGATGCTTAGGCACATGCATTGATAGTTTTGTCTGTCAAATGTGCCATTATTCCTCACATTCGCTCTTGTAGAACAACTAAGGATGCTTGGGATACACTTACCACATTGTACCAAGCTAGGAATGAGGCTCGTATTGCTTACCTCCGAAAACAATTGGAGAGTGAGCACATGAATGAAGGTGGTTCTATGGACAGTTTCCTAACGAAGATCAAAGACTTGAAGAAACAACTGATTTTTGCTGATGAAGTTATACGAGATAGCTCACTTGTGCAGACCGTTCTGAAGGTCTTCCTGATTCATATTAGAGTTTTGCTTCTACTCTTCGGTTGATGATAAAAGGCAATACAAATGCCTTGTCATTTGAGAAGTTAGTCTTTGTTCTGTTGTAGGAAGATCAGTCCAGGCAGAACAGGTCCATTATGCGAGTTGCAGATCAAGCTTTTTCGGCTAGTCAGAAGGGAAAAGGAAAATAGAGCTCTTCGACTAGTAAGCAAAAATCTGCTAATTCTGCATAATCGAAGAGGGAAGACAAAGATGAAAAGAAATCAGAAAAGCATAAATTGTTTTGCAAGTATTGTAAAGGAAATGATCATATCATAAAGAACTGTCCTAAACTGGTTGCAAAAGAGGCAAAGAAAAAAGAGGCAAAGAAAAAAGAGGCAGGAATGGTTGTTGCAGAGGCCTCTACTCCAAAAATAGAGTCTGCTAATCTTGTGCAGGAAGAAGAATGGGCGTTTACTACTGTTTGCAGTTTTGACCCATCTTCTCATGAGCAGTGCATGTCTGCAGTAGACTCGGATGTTTGGTACTTTGACAGTGGGGCGACCAAACATATTACCTCGCAGCGTAGTTTTTTCTCTTCACTCGAGCTTGCCCCTACAGGAAATACTGTTACATGCACCAAAAACTCCTCTTATCCTGTTCTTTCACTTTGTCAGATGCTTTGTTTATGCCAGGGATCAAGAAAAATCTGATATCAGTTTTTGCATTAGCCAAGATTGGCTTCATTGTGAAATTTGTTGATGACAGGTGTACAGTTCATGATCTATCAAATGGCAACGTGATTATTCCTTCTTGCATTTTATGTCATGGGTTGTATAAGCTCGTAGGCTATGAAAGATCTGTAAATGATTCGGCATGTGCAGTACAGGATTCTCATGCTATGTCAAATGCAAAGCTTTGGCATGCACGCTTTGGTCATCTGAATCTTGCTAGTTTGCTACACTTGTAGAAATCTGAAATGGTGTCCCCTTTGCCCAAACTTGAGGCACCTCGAAAACATCTTTGTGAGGGCTGTATTTTGGGCAAAATGCAGCATTCATCCTTTCCAAAAGATGGTTCAGTTCGGGCTACGGAGAAATTGTAGCTTGTACATAGTGATGTCTATGGTCCTATGCAGACACCTTCTTTTGGAAATTATCTTTACTTCGTGACTTTCATCAATGATTCTGCCAGGCATGCATGGGTATATCCATTAAAGGAAAAATCCGAAGTGTTCATGTGCTTTAAATAGTTTTTGGTTTTGGCTAGAAATGTGTCAGCATATAAAATGGGCACCCTCCATTCTGATCGAGGGCGGGAATATATGTCCTCTGATTTTAATGCATTTCTAGCTGAACATGGGATAAAACACTAGTGTATAGTGCCGTATACACCTCAAGAGAATGGAGTTGCTCAACGAAAGAAGAGGTCACTCATGGAGATGGTGAGGTGTATGGTCAAGAGTCAGGCTTTACTACATAGTTTATGGCTTAAGGCTATCATGTGTGTAGCATAGGAGAATAGTCCAACTGAAAGCACCTTATATGTTAAGTGTGCCAATGATGTACTTTTGATCATTGTGGTTTATGTTGATGACATGCTACTCACTGTTCCTCATGAGAGGCATATTGCTGATTTTAAGGCTGATTTGCATGCCTCACTTGAGATGCCTGATTTGGGGCATTTGCATCACTATTTGGGCATTCAGTTTATGCACGTTGATGGTGGAATGGCTTTGTGTCAAAGGAAATATATTGCCACATTATTGTAGTATTTTGGCCTTGAAGACTGTAAACCTATTGCCACTCCTATGGAAATAGGTTTGCGATTGAGTCTTCATGATGCTGGAGATGCATTTGATGTTGTTCTCTATCAACAGGCTGTTGGATGCTTGATTTACTTATGAATTACTCGGCCAGATATTCAGTTTGTTGTCTCACAGATCAGCAGCTTTATGCATTGCCCAGGAGTCAAGCATTGGAAGGTGGTTAAGCACATCTTTCGCTACTTGAGTGGTACCAGGATACTTGGTTTGTTTTATCCCAAGGGGGGATCACTACTGCCATATTTGCATGCTTTTTCTAACTCTGATTGGGTTGGTTGTTATGACACTCGTGTGCCCACTAGTGGCTTTTGCTTCATGCTTGGTAGCTCTTGTATATCTTGGTTGAGCAAGAAGCAGCCTACTGTGGCCACTTCCAATTGTGAGGCTGAGTATAGGGAAGCTTTCACAACGATTGTTGGGTGTGTGTGGCTCAAATGCCTTATGGCTAATTTGGGTGTTGGTCAGTCCTTTGCCACCACCATCTTCACTGAAAATCAGAGCGCATTGGCAGTTGCGAGGAACCCTGTGTTCTATGCTCGCACTAAGCACATTGAAATGCATTATCATTATGTCACAGAGAGGTTCTCTGCTGGGGAGATCAGCTTGGCATATGTGCCCATGCAGGAGAACATTGCAGACCTTTTCACAAAGGCTCTACCTAGGGAGAAGTTTGAAGCTTTCAGCAAAGCTTTGGGCTTACTTCCTTTTGTGGAGTGATTTCCACATAGCTTGGCACTTTCTTATACATGTAGTGCCAGCTACTTGTTCACCGCATCACTCCCAGGGGGGATTCGTTGATATATTTAGGTAGTGATGTGTGTGAACACTCTAGGACCACCGGGGCACTTTTGTCCCTCTTTAGGAGGTTTTTTCCCCCCGGCTTGTATATATGCCTATTGCCCTAATGGGCTACTTATCTTTGTACATTCTTTAGTAATACATTCAGTATTGTGTGTTGTGCTCCAAGCTTCTTCTTCTTCCTTGTGCTGTTTGCGTGCTTCCGTAGACGTCTAACTCCAACATTTACATAGCCATTTTCAAAAAGCCTACAAAACGGAATTTTAGATATATTAGTGAAAGTGCTCATATAATAATATGAGATGGGCACTAACTTTAGTATATTTGTCAATATAACTGCATTCTAAGGGGATTAATTTAGACTCATTTATAAATTTAGTACCTTGAGATCATTGTAATTCTTTTTCATTGTCTCTTTTTCATATACTTGTTTCTCGTGTTTGTTTGTTTGACATCTATTGTTCGGTGGAACTAAAATCCAAGATTGTACAAAGCCTTAGAGCTTCATTGTTTGAGTTCTTATTGAGAAAAAAGTGAATAAATAATCAATTTATTGTATGCCAAAAATCGTCAAAATTTTATGAGTACTTCATTAAGGTGATACACGCGTGAAAAGTGGCATAGTCTTCTTATTACATTAGAGAGAAAAATGTGTGTGTGTATGTGTATAATTGAAACTACAATTTCTTTCAAGAAAACTCACTTGTGGTAGTATTTCAATAGTAAAACCTATTGATGTTTCAATAAATTAGATTCTAAGGACTTTCTACATGTTTGTTATTTATAAAAACATGTTTTTGATTGTTTAATCCAACTTAGAGATTCATAATTTTTTCATTATTAAATAATGCATAAAATGAAAGGAATCTTTACCTAATTTTATACAGAAAAACAAATAAATGCCAAACAAATAAATGCGAGCTCGAATACAAGTGTAAGAGTGAATATCATGCAAATATAAACTTGGGAAAAGTTTTGTATGCCTTAATGTACATGTTGTCGTAGTAGCACCTATATACAATGGGAGTAATGCATCGAATGCTACATCCATCTAGGCATTTAACTCCTTAATATAGTATTTATAATGCATATAACCCTTTTTCTCTTTGGCATATGCAATAAAAATACATTTATTTTTCCTAGGTTGAATCTTTCCTCTAAATTCACCTGGTATGTGCATATGCAAGACAAAACTAAAGACCCTTAAGTGAGATAGGTTAGGTCTTTTAGTCTTCCATGCTTCATAAGGTGGCTTTGAATGTATCCCCAAAGTTCAAGATTTATTCATCAAGTAATTAAAAAACATGTTTACCAGCATGGCCCAATAATAATTGGGTACATTCATTTTATCCATAGTAGGCCTTGTTGTCTCTATGACATATGTTGTTTTGTGATGTGATAGGGATTACAACCACTAACTACAAGGAAAACGAGTGTCCTCTAAACCTAATGTTTGTTGTCTATATTAATCTCTCAATCTTTCCTTTATACAATCTCTTGAAAATCCTTACTAAAATGCAATTCCAATGCATAGTTTTGAGTGAAGAGATTGAATGATCGAGTTGGATTATCAATTGGGTGCTTGTACCAAGACCACTAGGAGCAGTAAATAACAAGCACCAAGGAAGGACCAAAAGTGGGGATTGTGCCTTGAAGAGGAGATGATGGAGAATCGAGGGTAGGAGTGAGAGGGAAGGGAGGGTTGAGGGGGCTGAGATTGATAGGGTATGGAGAGGTAAGGATGGGGCTGGTTAGAAAGCTAAAGGGAGGGCAGGGAGTAGGGTTGTGGGCTTTGGAGAGGGCCAAAACAAAAAAACATTAAAGCTACAGAGTGTGCATATGGGAAAATGTGAAACATATGATAAAATAAGCTGAGAATAGACCATGTCAACCATGTGCATAATGAAAAACACATGATAAATGTGCTCAAAACATGTGCGTTTTGCCCAAAAGTCAGAGAAACGTTGGGATTTAGAAAAACAAAGCCAAAAAATGAGTTTAGAGGTGCCAAAAGACATGGAAATGACTGGAAATTTGAAAAAAAATGGTCATCCCAGGTGCAATCTAGAGCCAAAAACATTGGACGAAGGAAAATAAAAAAATATATATTTTCTATTATATATATATATATATATATATATATATATATATATATATATATATATATATATATATATATATATATATATATATATATATATATATATATATATATACATATATATATATATATATATATATATATATGTGTGTGTGTGTGTGTGTGTGTGTGTGTGTGTTTATGTATGTATGTATGTATGTATGTAGTATGTATGTATGTATCTATATATATATATATATATAGATACATACACACACACACATATATATATATATATATATGTATGTATGTGTGTGTGTGTATGTTTGTGTGTGTGTGTGTGTGTGTGTTTGTGTGTGTGTGTGTTTTTGAAGCTCGTGGGATTGGGTAGAGCTTAAATAAAAAAGAAAAAATTAAAAATGAAATAAAATAAAATAAAAATAAATTAGTAATAAAATTTAAAAAAAGGAAAAAAGGCAGGGGGAGGGGTCCACTTCACGAGGAGGGGGGGAAGGGAAGGGTAGGGAGCAGGATTATTGGTACAATATGATTAATTGTCATAATATGCTTGATATTTCTATTAATTTGGTTACTTGTGGAGAAATAGAAATCTTGTGAGTTCTTTTTCTGCTAGACTTAATAGAATTTACATGAATATTTCTAGATTTCACGATTGGTGGCACAATAGCTATGAGCTTGGTCATTCCCTTTAGCTTTGAGATCATGTCCTGCTTATTGTCAAATTGTTTAGAAACTATCGTGATTACAAAGTTGGCTAGTTCCATATAGATGCTACCTTACTCAGGATTCCTTGTGTTAAAAATCAAAGAAGGACATTTTCAACTTTCATTTCTCTTCTGGTGTTTCTCCCTTTTTGTCTTGGGAGCAGGATATTAAAGACACTTACAAGTTGTTCACTAAATTTAAGTCCAAGGCCAAGGAAATTAGAAACAATAGAATGATGATGATATTAAAAGAGATTGATGTTGCTAAGTGTTCGACTTAAATAGCACTAAAATCTATCAGAAGGTCCTTGATCTTCAGGAGAGATTAAGATATGAAGCTTATCTATTAGAGTGGTGCTCTTGCCACTTGAAGATAATTCTAGGCTATTAAAGTGGATAAACCTGATAAACATATGTTTGATCTCATGAGGAAAAAGAAAGCTAGGGACTTTATAGCTATGCTTAGAAAAAATTCAAGAGGACATGCTTCTTGTATTAAGGAGAGCTTGGAGGAGGTTATTAACTTCTTTACAAATGTTTTCTCTAGGCATCCAAGGAGAGGGAAGTACATCCAAAGAGCTAGGGCTACTATTGCCCTCAAAAGGAAGAAAATGATCCCTTAGAGCCTAGTCTCTCTTTTGGATCTCCCCCTCTCTGATAGTGAGGTTAGAGAAACCATTAGTAAATTGAAACCTTGCAAATCCCCTAGTTATGATGGTATTCCAAATTAAATTTTTTCAAGAACTTAAGGAAATATTTAGTTCCCATTATTATTTTGATTTGACAAGAAGCCATTCGGAGAGGTACTCTTTCTATCTACATCAATACTAGAGTGATAAAACTTGCACATAAAAAGGACCTTAGGATGACATCAATAATTGGAGACCCATCTCTTGCTTGACTTCTTTGTATAAAATCTTTTGCCTCCTTAGCTAGAAGACTGAGCCCTTTAATGGATAGTATCATTCTTTCTAAATAGAAAGGTTTCATTAAAGGTAGATTCATTCTTGATTCTTATTATTTCCATTTGGGAAGGCCTAGATTTCGAATCCTTTCATGATATGGGAGCTGGAAGGAAGTTTATTAAATATGCTAGTGTCCTTTTTGATAATGCTCACTCTAGAGTTTCTACGAATGGCCAGATCTCTACCACTTTTAGGCTTTGTAGATCTATTAGAGAAGTTTTTCCCCTTGTCCCCCTTCTCTTTTCTATCAGCATTGATTCCCTTGGCTAGCTTATTAGGGATTGTATAGAGCATGGTACTATTAAAGGTATAGAGATCCCTAATGCCACTTCCCAAATGCATTTAAAAATGTTTGTAGATGATGCTAACATGATTATTAAGACAAATAGCTATTCTGCTCAAAACTTTCCAAACTTCTTGAATTTGTTTTACATTACTAGTGGTTTTGTTGTTAATCACAAGAAAACTAGTCTTTATGCTTCTAACAAGGTTATTCCATACCGTGTAAAAAATGCTAATTTTTATATCATCAAGGAAGGTACAATGTTTTTTCTTTTGGGTTTCCTCATGGATTTTGGTATTTCTTATGAGAAGAGATGGAACTAGATACTTGATAAATTTTGCAATAAGATTTTCAAATGAATTGATTTTCAACATAGTGTGTCTCAAAGAGATTTTGTTTTGAAGTATTATGTTTTGCCTTCTCTGATCTATTTTTTAGCTTGTTTCCAGTCAAACAAAAAATAGTTATCTCAAGCCATCTTTGTTGCAAGATGGTTCCTTTGGGGTGATTCCCAAAGTAGGCTCGAGTATCTACTGTATAAGAAAAGCTGAGAGTGGGTTGTGTTTAATCTATCCTACTAAGATGGCCATTGGATGCCAAAGTAGGAGGACCCTTGGAGAGAAAAGTATATAGAGGAATAAAATTGAAAGGATAAACATGTGTCAAGAGTATGGTGGCTCAAGTAAGAAATTTTATCAATAATATAGGATAATATGTTGTTTTATTTTTTAGGTTAGGAACCAAATTCCATCTTTCTTTTAGGTTGATCCCAAAACCCATACGATATCAATGGAGCACCAAGCATGGGCTTTCCCACACCTCCATCTTTTGATATTTTTTTAATTTCAGCATCATCAAGTTTTCTTAAAAATTTCAAAAGACCATAACATTCATGTTCTTTTATATCATAGAATTGAACCATGTATGTCTGAAGTCTTATAATATCTATCCATATAATGTTAAACGCATTGTAAGTGAAATGTAAAGTTTGTTTCCCTACCTCATAATGCATGTTATCATGAATGTGTTTATGGTCACCAAATGTGGGCATGATTTTCTTATTCAAGCAGAGTCAATACTTTCCTACATGATCAGGTCTAGGCAATCCAAAGCATTCTACTTTCTAAAATTTAAGAAATTCACACTAGACTTTTCAAATTGTTTTATAAGCCTTTCTACTCACTCCAACTCCATCAAAAACCTCCTAAATTTGATATGGCTCTAGCAACAAATTCATTTCTTTCATGAGTTTTTTGATGAATAAACCATTTCATTTTCATTCAGATTCAATAGTTTCAAAACATCATTCTAACTCATAATCTCATTGCAAAAATGAATGCGCTCAAAACTGCTCAACATGTTTAAACCTAGCACATTTATTACATGATCTCTTACAATTTTCATTCTCTTTTTCTTTAGGCCATATTTTTCAGTCAAATCTAAAATACGTTTTACTCATTTTAACTGCATTCTCAATCCTATAGGAGTTTACTTCGTTTGTTTGAAGGCTTGTACAGAGACGATGAATGCAACAATATTTTTCTAGATCCCTCTGATGTAAGTCTCTTTGATGTAGTACATTTTCTAGATAGTCTATGTATTACATATAGTTCTTTGAAAACTCACAAAGCTCTGAATAATAGCCATGTAAACCATCATCACCATCTCCTACAAATCTATTCAGATCATGAAGATTATCAAAAGGTGGATACCTTCTAGTTTGTGGATCAATCAGATAAACAACTCCATCTACCCATATGTCGATATTTTTGCCTTCTTTGTGCAATCCATCAACTTCACAAGATTGAAGAGCTCTTTAGAATACCTTTCTTGTTATTTCATATTCATGACTGATTGCAATATATATGTTGATATGGAACTTATCACATAGACTTTGGCTGGATGAAAGTTTAGTGAAAGTGTTTGAATTGAGGTTCTCCGTGGTGAAATTGTCTAGAATTAGGAGAAAGAGAGAAGTAGGTCTGCTATGAAGAGTAGAATAAAAAAGTGTAGAACATCCTAAACACACATTATATAGGTCGAAGAACAAGAGGGAAACTTGAAATTCGGTGAATGTCGGATGAGCACAAACTTTGAGGCATATCACTTTCCATGATTATCACATGAACTTTCTCTCTCTTCCAAAATGAATATATTTGCATAAGATATGTTTTAAGTGAACCTACATGGAATTTTTTTAAATAGTTTGACAACATTAATCATGAAGCCTGGGTATAAAAAGTTAGGTTTCTTATGAAGTCTTTTACAAAAGCGAGGGCTTTCAATGGGGTCTATTTGAAAACGTAGATGGTAGCAAATATATATATATACTATATATATATATATATATATATATATATATATATATATATATATATATATATATATATATATATATATATATATATATATATATATATATATATATATATATATATATATATATATATATATATATATATAGTATGAAATCTGAGCCGACTCGTATACTAACATTTACCTAGAGAAATCTTAGATGCTTCCAAAAATAAAGCTAATAGGAATGGAGCTATCAAATTATATGTATCATATATAAAAGATTGAGTATCTGCTCTAGCTTTATTGGTATGAAGGTTGCACCTGAATAAAGGTACCTTATATTTCTTATTGTGGTCATACACATTGACGAAAGCAATGAAATGTTAAACAATGAGCGTATGCATATGGTAGAGGCTAATACTCAAGAATAAGCACATTAGCTTTTGGACTTGCTTGTTGCAAAAGATAGAAATTAAAGAAAAATTTGGACTTGACCATGTAATATATATTGCAAATCTGTTTGCAAGTTCATAGGTTGGATAGGCTTCTAGATTTACCAATTAAAATCCCATAAAAAATCTAGCTTCAATCAAGAGTTTCAGGCTACAGAAGGATAGTGAAATTTGTATGTTAAGGTCATTATGTGTTAATCGGCTTCACTTGTAAATTTGATATGCAAAACAAACTAGTTTGTTTCCTTGTTAAGACCTTTAGAAAGATATGTACATCCTTTTCATTATGTTATAAACAACAATGCCTCCTATGGATCCATCTTACTTGCATTTCTGCAAAGAGACAAAGAGAGAAAGATCTCATTGAATGTAAGGACAATGGGTTTGGTCATGAAAAGAAATGCATCATGAATCTTTGCATCCAAAGTCCTGACCTGAAAGAGGACCCATCTAATACATTACAACTTACACTAAGCAGTGTCAATAATACCATGGTCCATCCTCATCTGCAAACTGATTTGTCATATGAATCATTTATTATTGAATAATACTCGGATGTTTACCAACCTTGTACAACCTTCCTTGTATAGCTTCATATCTTTGAATGCTTGAAGGGAATTTCCCCAATCATCATTGGATTTATCCAGAAGATTCGATTGTTTCAGAGTTTTAAGAAATATTGATAAAACCCAAAACATTATTCAAACACATATGGTAAAAGTTAATGCATGTGTCAATCTTCGTGCAATAAAACTCAAAACATCATCGACTGAGTAGAAATAGTATCTAAAAACATCACTAGCGGTTTCTCATGTATACCATTTATTCAGTGATTGATAGCCATAACCAAAACACAATCGGAGAACTTCCATTACCTTTTCAGAAAAATATAGGGTTTAATGGCTAAAAAAATAGATATGATTAGTGTTCAAATCAACAGGTTTTTCCTTTGGAACTTTGAGTACAAAATGTCATCATGTTATAAACAATCTCATACATTTATACATCTGAACAAAGTTTTAGGAGCATTCTAATGAGGACATTTTAGATCCTTGAACAATATTCAAATCGATTTTTTCCTTTCAATCATGATTTTCCAACTACAAACACATAGTGACATCATAAATTAAACAACCTTAAGCATATGAATAGCGTTGTAGGAGTATTGAAATGGAGACATCTAAAATATTCGCACAATATCCAAATAAAGCAAAGGAGCATTGGTAATAGAGAGTTTTTCAATGACTTTGAACTTTTATGAAGGTGAGAGAGTTGCAAACAAATATAAAGAAGCACATACTCGATAGAAAATACGTATGTCACTTTAATAGGGGTGGGTTTCATGACTCAATGTACTCTATAATGTACTCAATGTACGCTACCTTTTGCATGACTCCAAGCTTTCAAACTCCAATAAATTTTTAAATTCAAATGCATATTGAAATGGTGTTATTCAGTGTTTCGTCTATGTTCAATCTCTTGAGCATTAAAGGCTTCATGCAACAACATTAAATCACCCAGCTTATGAGCCCCAACGCCACCACCTACCATTGCTTTGTGATTAGTTGGCATTGGGCTAGGGCCTAGACTTTACTTTTACACACACACACACACACACACACACATATATATATATATATATATATATATATATATATATATAAAAGCAATATTTGACACCTTTCCAAAGTTTCCAGGCGTTGTATGACTCCTCGACAATGAACTTGGATTTCACTATGAAGCTCAAGTCTAATTTATAGCCTTCATAGGACGCCTAGAGAGGCTAATGACGCCTGCTGGAGCTTCAAATTTAAGCAGTGCATGTAAGTGCAAATCATGTTGTTATGTAAGAATGATTTGGTTGATTTTTCAAAGTATTTTTTATATATATACACACAATACCATACACACAATTCAAAGAATAACTGAAATGAACTATATATATATATATATATATATATATATATATATATATATATATATATATATATATATATATATATATGAATGTAAAAACATATCCAATGTCATAATCAAGAATCCTAATCACCATCATCATCATCAGCAGCATCAGCATCAGCATCATCCTCATCATCACGATAATCTGCATGATCTGATGTATCTGTGTGAGCACCCTGTGATGGTCGAGATCGTCC
>CM035437.1:10751587-10844087 GCA_020310875.1 Ceratopteris richardii | reverse complement strand
ATGTGTAAATGTGTGTGTAAATCTGTGTATGTGTGTGTATGTGTATGTGTGTATGTGTGTATGTGTGTATGTGTGTGTGTTTATGTGTGTGCGTCTATGTGTGTATGTGTGTCTATACATGTGTATGTGTCTGTGTAAGTCTATGTGTATATGTGTGTGTATGTGTGTTTATGTGTCTATGTGTGTGTATGTGTCTATGTGTGTGTATGTTTCTATGTGTTTATGTGTCTCTGTGTCTATGTGTGTGTATGTGTCTATGTGTGTGTATGTGTCTATGTGTATGTGTCTATGTGTGTATGTGTATGCATGTATATATGCATATGCATGTGCATTATGTATGCATATGTGTGTATGTGTGTGTATGCATGTAAGTATGTAAATGTATGCATATGCATATGCATTATGTGTGTATGTGTCTATGTGTGTATGTGTCTATGTGTGTATGTGTGTGTGTGTGTATGTGTGTGTGTCTATGTGTGTATATGTGTGTGTGTATGTGTGTGTATGCATGTGTATGTGTATGTAAATCTGTGTGTATATGTGTGTGTATGTGTATATGTGTGTGTATGTGTCTATGTGTGTCTATGTGTCTATGTGTGTATGTGTATGCATGTACGTATGCATATACATGTGCATTATGTATACATATGTAAGCATATGTATGCATATGTCTGTGTATGTGTGTGTATGCATGTAAGTCTATATGTATGCATATGCATATGCATTATGTATGCATATGCATATGCATTATGTATGCATATGCATATGCATTATGTATGCATATGCATTATGTATGCATATGCATATGCATTATGTATGCATATGCATATGCATTATGTATGCATATGTATGCATGTATGTGTATGTGCGTGTATGTCTCTCTTTGTGTGTGTGCATGCATATATGTGTGTGTATGTGTGTGTATGTGTGTGTATGTGTGTGTATGTGTGTGTGTGTCTATGTGTGTGTGTGTGTGTGTCTATGTGTGTATGTGTATGTGTATGTGTGTATGTGTGTATGTGTTTGTATGCATGTAAGCATGTATGTATGCATATGCATGTGCATTATGTATGCATGTGTGTGTATGCCTATGTACACATGCAAGTATGTATGTATGCATATGCATATGCATTATGTATGCATATGTATGCATGTATGTGTATGTATGTCTCTCTAGGTGTGTGTGTATGTGTATGCATATATGTGTGTGTATGTGTCTATGTGTGTGTGTTTTTGTGTGTGTGTGTATGTGTGTGTATGTGTGTATGTGTGTGTATGTGTGTGTATGTGTGTGTGTCTATGTGTGTATGTTGTGTGAGTGTGCCTATGTGTGTATGTGTGTGTCTATGTGTGTATATACGTGTGTATCTAAATATCTGTGTATGTATGCATGTGTATGTGTGTGTAAATGTGTGTGGATGTGTATGTGTGTGTATGTGTAAGTGTGTATGTGTCTATGTGTGTGTGTATGTGTGTGTATGTGTGTGTATGTGTGTGTATGTGTGTGTGTCTATGCATGTATGTGTGTGTGTGTCTATGTGTGTATGCATGTGTCTATGTGTGTATATATGTGTGTGTGTATGCATGTTTATGTGCATGTAAATTAGTGTGTATATGTGTGTGTGTTAATCTGTGTGTATGTGTGTGTATGTGTCTATGTGTGTATGTGTGTGTATCTATGTGTTTATGTGTGTGTGTGTGTGCATATATGTGTGTATGTGTATATATATATGTGTGTATGCATGTGTATGTATGTGTGTGTGTGGAAATGTGTGTGGATGTGTGTTTGTGTGTGTAAGTGTGTATTTTTCTATGTTTGTATGTGTGTGTATGTGTGTGTGTGTGTGTGTTTATGTGTGTGTGTCTATGTGTGTATGTATGTGTATGTGTATGTGTATGTGTATGTGTGTCTATGTGTATGTGTGTGTGTCTGTGTGTATATGTGTGTATATATGTGTGTGTATGCATGTGTACATGTGTGTGTAAATCTGTGTGTGTATGTGTGTGTGAGCGTACCTTGCTTCCTTGAGGTTGTGTGTGCTTGTAGCTAGCTCTCTCTCTCTCTCTCTCTCTCTCTCTCTCTCTCTCTCTCTCTCTCTCTCTCTCTCTCTCTCTCTCTCTCTCTCTCTCTCTCTCTCTCTCTCTCTCTCTCTCTCTCTCTCTCTCTCTCTCTCTCTCGCAAGCGCATCTCATTCCTGACACAAATGTGCCGGGAGAAATCGAAAAAAAAAATTAACATTCCAGAGCATTGCTTATGCGATGTTCTAAAATGTTAGGATGTCGTTTATGCGATGCTCCAGCATTGCAAACAGTTTGCCAATGTCGGTAAGAGCATCGCTAGATAGCGATGCTCCTTGTGATGCACATTTTGAGCATTGCATAAGTGATGCTTTGCATGGCTTATGCGATGAGTCCTGTTTATTAATAAAAAAGGTATAATCGCTTATACAACACTAGCGTTGCATAAGCGACGAGATTCGTTTTTTTTCATTAGGGGGTGTCACTATGGCCCTCTATTTCTAGTAGTGATTGGATACAAACATATAGTGAGTGATCCTTCTAGCTTCATCGCCTTCCTCTTAGAAACCATTCATCACCGCTCAATCTTCAATTCAAGAATGGATACTTGATGCACTTATGTTGCATATCATGTAGGACGATGTCCTAAGGCACCAATATGTGCACGTAGTAGAAGCTACTTTATTGCCTCAACAAGCTCATGAATCCTCTCGTAGCTCCTCCATGAATCCATATCCATGTTCATGGCACAACTTGGCTCCTCCTATGAATCAGATAACTGGTCCCTTGCACGATTATTGTGGTCATAGATGTCACATTTCAAGATAGTGTGGAAGAAAGAAACGGGATTAAAGCCTTAGAATTGGCCACCCACGCACTCAATTCATTAATTGGATGACTCTTAGGTAGAAGATGATTCCTTACATGCACTTCAATGCTTTACATTGACACTCGTTCAAATGAGTGGTAGTCTCATTCACAAACTAGTATGAATCTACTTAGGAAAGAACTCATGCCTTCACGCCGAAGGGGTTGGTCAACTTCATGTGGGAATTCCCAATGGTGTTCACGTTAGCATTCCCAAAATTTATCGCATACCTCGCCTCAACAAAAGCCTCATTTCCATATTTTTAGTAACTACCATTGGCTCTCATATAGACTTATTGCATGCTTCTTGTATCATCACCTTCAAGCATTCCTTAGGGAAATTTGGGACCCTAAAGGTACCCCAATTTGATCGCTTATACATGACTCCTTTCAATGGAATACCACACATGTTGTCATTGCAATGTCTTCAATCTCAAATAATCAGATGAAAGCCACTAAAGCTCAATGTGGAACTACATGCTATGACACATTAACTCTCATATGATGCATAAAATGGCAAGAAGAAAACTTTATTGAGGGTTTCCATCACAAATTATATCCATTGAGCTTTGCAAGGGTTGCCTTATGGGAAAATATCATCAACATCTGTTCTAACAATCTTCCTGTTGTGGAATGTACTCCATAGCTTCCACACCATGTGCCACCTGGCTCTCCATAGCTCAAACATGTAAATTAGGTAGATACAAAGTGACTTCAGCATCTTCCTGTTGTGGAATGTACTCCATAGCTTCCACACCATGTGCCACCTGGCTCTCCATAGCTCAAACATGTAAATTAGGTAGATACAAAGTGACTTCAGCTAAATTACTACCTTGGTCCATTGCTTTGCACCATTTGTGCATGGACCTAGCAAAATAGATGAATGCTAATTAAGGTTTCCTTATTAGATTCATCTCTCAAGTTAGAGTCCAACTTGTTCAAAAAGGAAGATGAATCTTACATAATCCTTGCCCAAATCACTCTTCTTTTAGTGAAATGGGTGGATTTTCTTGTTTGCAATTCACCTCCAATAAATCTAAATAGAGGGGAATTTCATTATATAATTGCTACCTAACCAATAGAATGGTAAGGGTGGATTATCTAGTTTTTACAAGGATATAACATCCTTTTTATCTTCAGAGAGAATTTGAATAGCTTACCAAAAGTGGATGCAATGTTCTTTCAAGACTTTACTTAGTTTTGAGAATCCACTTTAAAGGACTATAATCCATAGGGATTAATCCAACTATTGTAGACTCCAATTGATTGAAACCTATTTTACTTGTTCTTCCAAAAAGATTAAGGTCTTTATAACTACGTCCCAAGATGGGAACTCATAGTGTAAAAGATCGTGTTATCTTTGAGGTCATAAGTAGAAATAGATTATTCTAATCATTTCTTCACTGCTTAATCCTTACGGATCTTTAGTTGGATCTCAAACCTTAAAGGTCTTCTTGATCCTTCCAGAGTTCTCTCCCTTATATTCTAGATCTATTAAAGATTTCCTATTTTGACATCATAATTATATCTTTCCTATTCTTCAGTTACCTTGAGTTATCAAGGATCAAAAAGATGATCTTTGTGAGCTTTCTTTCAAGCTTAATCTAAGATCATTTTTATGGTCCTTGAATTTCAAGTCATTCTTTAGGATGAAGCTTTTAGAGCTTCATTCTTTGGAGTTTACTCTGGCCATCAAGAAAAAGTACTCAACGGGATTCAGTACCCACTGTCCCATACCAGTGGGTTCCTCATCCAATCCACATAACTTTGTCTCTATACTTTCTCACCTTTTCTGTCTTTTTTAAATGCCCTTCATATTATGGTACCAAATTATGAGATCAAGGACTAAGGTGTTTAGATACACCACTACTAATCATACTCAAAATATTTGGTTAACCATTTAATGTGGTGTGACTTTTCTTATCAAACTTTAAGTTTGACTTGATCTTTACCCTACTTGGATCTTTTGGCTCTTCTTTTCGTCTTTTGCCAAAATAAGAGATAAGACTAGGTCTTTCTCCAATAGATCCCTTCATGTTTCATGCTTTACCCATGGGTTTTACTTAGGGATCTAGCTATTATGCTTCATACAAGAAGTCATTTTCCATGTATGTTATGTTATCCCCATGAAGCATCAAGATAGATTATGCTTTATAGCTCATCCAACTTCTTTTCCTAACCCACTTAGGATTTATACAATCCTTATGGTGTATGCAAGCCTTCTCTTGCATTGGGGTTCTTTGAGAATTCCCAATCTTTGAGAACTTCATTTAGTTGGAAGATGTAATGAAAGATATATGAAGTACTAGAATATGAGGAAGTACTTTAACTTTATCTATTTCTTGCATATCTTTTACCTTGCAATACCCTATTCGGTATTTTCAAGGCATAAGATACAAGTTCTTGGGGACTTTCTCCCCTCCTTAAGAGTTTTCATCCTCGAAAACTATCTGAGAGTAAATTGAAAATTGTGCTCTTTCAAAAGTATTTGGAAGAGTTTATTTTCAATCTTTAATTGTTTCCCGTGGTTAAAAGAACTATTCAGCACTTTTTTGCTTTCTCTTCTCTAAGCATATAGAACAAATGCCCAAGGTTCAAGTTTTGAATTACCTCTAAATTCGATGTCCCATACCAGCGAATCAACTTCAGTGGTAATGTAAGCTTAGATGTCCCATACCATCCGACTTACACTTCCACTTAAGTAAAGGTAACTTTAGCTTGAATTTGGGATCAAACCTTCTTCTAATGAAGTAAGATTTATTACTTCTTGGACTTGTAAGCATTATTTCCACTACAGAGCATATGTATTGCCTATGCTACAATGGAGTTTGAACTTACCAAGTCTCAATTGCAACTTGATAAGACTAGTCTCAAAAAATTGGCCTTTTCAATTATTCCTTGATTCAGATATACTCTATAAGATCGCTTTATGTCACTTGATGATAGAGCTAGTTTATATCTCAACTACATATCATCTCTTATGACATAATCAGTAATCTAAGAAAGAATAATTGACTTGCCAATCAAATCTCTATGTTGAAGTAGATGGATATTCCATTTACTATATAGCCCTTTATTTTTAGGACATTAGAAAATGGTACTTAGGGTTTATTACAACCCTTGAGTTTTACCTTCTCTTCAAGCCTTGTATTTTCTTGGAAAAACAATGAAAAGCTTCGAATAGTTCTTTAGTTCTCTAAACAAAGAAAAAGCACTAATACTTTCATCTATCGAAACTAAGATTCTGTTATACCATATTTTCTCTTTCTTAAAGCTTGAGACTAGGTGCTCTAAGTTACCACAATTGTATTGTGGTTTTGAAAGCGAAAATTTTGTATTACTACCTTAAGTCTATGACCTTGTTGATCAAGCATGCCATGGGTTTTTATGGAATGTAAAATTCCTTAAGAGGGATTTTAAACTTCAGGTATTTCAAGAAGTTAGGATTATTTGGCTTTTAAATACTAAGCCAAACATAAGGGAATTAAATGGTTTATAGTGGCCATTTGGCCTCATCACCATTCTTCCTAGAAAGTAATAAAATCAAATCCTACTTAAGCTTAACTTCAAGAACTTAATCTCCCTCTCAACTCAAAAACCCATGTAATATGTTCCATGTGCATACTGCTTGCCAAACCTTTACACCTTTATTGGAAAAGGTGTAGCATGCATAAGGTTCAGAAGTTGAGCCCCTCCTTAAAGCATGCAAAAGTTCTAAATTGGAACTTTGTTCATTCAAAGGATGGTGCAAAATTTCCATGCAACTTTGGATACATTAGGGCGAAAAACAGCCCAAAAAGGGCCGTGTAAGGATTTCAATTAGTTGTGCTTAATCGGGATTGAAGTTGTCAAATGCTTTAAGAAATTCCATGTAAGTTCATTTAAAACGTATCTTATGCAAATTTTGAAGAGAGAGAAACTCGTATCATATAATCATGAAAAGTTTGTGTGATATCTTACACCTCAAAAGTTGAATTTTCCTCTTGTTCTTCATCAAACTCTTCATCAGCAAGTTTTGGCTTCTTTGAGATAGCTTTCTCAAAGCATTTTGAAAGAGCTTGTGATGAATCTTTGAATTCTTCATTAGACAAATCCAAATCAAGACGCAAAAATTCCTCTCTTCTTTCTCCTTTCTTATTGGTGAACTTCCTTGCAACTTCTTCTACCTCAGCTATAGCTGCAAGGCAGTAGTCCTCCCTTAGATTGAAAAGTTCCTGAATGTAAAATAGAGGTATGAAGTCTTTCCCAGAGATAAAGTAAAAAGGTAGATTTGGGAGAAGTAGGGACTTCTCAGACACTTGAACTTCTTCAGTTGGCTCCCTTATTGCAGTCTCTGCTTTAAAAGTGGCCACATCAAAATCTTTGACCTGCTCTTCTTCTGCTTGGAGATTGATCTCCTCAACAATCTCCATGACACCTTTCATAGTTTTTGAGCTAGCCTTAAGTGTCAGCTCTAAGCAAGGCTCGTCTTCATCATGAACATTTTCCTCCCTTTCAACTGAGATATGATCAAGCCATATCAAGAAAGCAATGTTTAAAGGGAGCAAGCAGCAGTCATTTTCATGCTCTGGGCATAAATCAAGCTTCCCTGGCAAAGGGGATATCCTTTTGCATTTTCTTGTGATTTTAGCCCTATCTATTGGATCCTTCCCAAAGATGTGAGGATGGACATAGGTTTTCTAAGAAATAGAAAGGATCCTTCCATTGACCAACCCCAAGAAAATCTCCCACTCATCCTTAAGAAAACTTTTCGAGTTCTCTAAGAGTTTTTCAAAATCAATTTTGGGGTTGAATATGGTCATTGCATCAGGAAAATAATCTACACTTAAACCCTCTTGAACCATGAAATCAAGAAGTTTCTCTGATGGAGAGACACTAAGGATCTCATTCATTCCCTCCATCTTAGCTGCAGCTTCTCCTGTATGTCTATTAGGAGAACACAACCGATGCAAGCGACTAGAGCGAGTCAACGTAGGTCAAACGGCGAAAATCGCTTGTATCAGTCGTGTTGGCGACGAAAGAAAAATACGCATGTAGGTGAGAGAAATTCTCTGAAGGTTGAAAGTTTGAGTTTGTGAAGGAAGTAGGTATTTATAGGCGAGGAGGGAAGAAACGGTCGAATGAGGTGGACCAATCACAGAGTGCCACGTGGCAAAGTGTACGTTGCTCGATGCAACGGATAGATGATGTGGATCAATCAAATCATGCCACGTGGCAAAAGACGTTGGAATTCGCAAGGGGTATCTGACGTGGATCAATCGGGGCATGCCACGTGGCACAATGGTCAACTCAGCTTTGGGACCTATTTAAGCTTCCCTATTCATTTGCTTCATTTTTTTTTGTCAACACTTGCCAAGCGTGGAGGTTCCATCGCCACCAAGTTTTTTGGCTACTTCACAATTTCTATAGAGAGCGCTCTCTCCGTAAGGTAATGTGGACACGACCGATGCAAGTGATTAGGGACATCCGAGATTTTTGGATAACCCTAATCGCTTGGATCGGTCATGTTTTTTAAAATCATCGAGTCCTTGATCATAGCTTGCAAATTTTGGTTTCCCTTGTGATGCTTGAGTATAACGCATTGTTACCTTTATTTTAACTACTATTTATTGAAATATGATGATGAATTCAGGGACGACCGATGCAAGCGATGAGGGACGTCGGGGCATTTACGGATAACTCTTATCGCTTGGATCGGTCCAGTCTCTTACAGTGGAACGAGTCATTGATTTTAGTTTTCCAATTATCTTTTTCTTAGTGGTAATTGAGTATTTTGCATTGTAAGATATATTTTATTGATATTTGATGATAAATTTAAAGACGACCGATGCAAGCGATCAGGGACATCCGAGCATTTCCGGATGACTGCTATCGCTTGCATCGGTCGTGCCTCTGATAGTGGAAAGAGTCATTGATTAGAGTTTTCCTTTTATCTTTTTCTTAGTGATAATTGAGTATTTTGCATTGTTAGAACCATGAAATAAAGAAGTTTCTCTGATGGAGGGACACTAATGATCTCATTCATTCCCTCCATCTTAGCTGCAGCTTCTCGTGTATGTCTATTAGGAGAACACAACCGATGCAAGCGACTTGAGCGAGTCAACGTAGGTCAAACGGCGAAAATCGCTTGTATCGGTCGTGTCGGCGACGAAAGAAAAATACGCATGTAGGTGAGAGAAATTCTCTGAAGGTTGAAAGTTTGAGTTTGTGAAGGAAGTATGTATTTATAGGCGAGGAGGGAAGAAACGGTCGAATGAGGTGGACCAATCACAGAGTGCCACGTGGCAAAGTGTACGTTGCCCGATGCAACGGATAGATGATGTGGATCAATCAAATCATGCCACGTGGTAGAAGAGTTGGAATTTGCAACGGGTATCTAATGTGGACCAATCGGGGCATGCCACGTGGCACAACGGTCAACTCAGTTTTGGGACCTATTTAAGCTTCCCTATTCATTTGCTTCATTTTTTTTTGTCAACACTTGCCAAGCGTGGAGGTTCCATCGCCACCAAGTTTTTTGGCTACTTCACAATTTCTATGGAGAGCGCTCTCTCCGTAAGGTAATGTGGACACGACCGATGCAAGCGATTAGGGACATCCGAGATTTTTGGATAACCCTAATCGCTTGGCTCGGTTATGTTTTTTAAAATCATCGAGTCATTGATCATAGCTTGCAAATTTTGGTTTCCTTTGTGATGCTTGAGTATAACGCATTGTTACCTTTATTTTAACTACTATTTATTGAAATATGATGATGAATTCAGGGACGACCGATGCAAGTGATGAGGGACGTCCGGGCATTTACGGATAACTCTTATCGCTTGGATCGGTCGTGTCTCTTTCAGTGGAACGAGGCATTGATTTTCGTTTTCCAATTATCTTTTTCTTAGTGGTAATTGAGTATTTTGCATTGTAAGATATATTTTATTTATATTTGATGATAAATTTAAAGACGACCGATGCAAGCGATCAGGAACATCCGAGCATTTCCGGATGACTACTATCGCTTGCATCGGTCGTGCCTCTGATAGTGGAAAGAGTCATTCATTATAGTTTTCCAATTATCCTTTTCTTAGTGATAATTGAGTATTTTGCATTGTAAGATATATTTCATTGATATTTGATGATAAATTTGAAGACGACCGATGCAAGCGAGCAGGGGCATCCGGGCATTTCCGGATGACTGCTATCGCTTGCATCGGTCATGCCTCTGATAGTGGAAAGAGTCATTGATTATAGTTTTCCAATTATCTTTTTCTTAAAGATAATTGAGTATTTTGCATTGTAAGATATAATTTATTGATATTTGATGATTAATTTAAAGACTGACCGATGCAAGCGATTAGGGACATCCGGGCATTTCCGGATGACTGCTATCGCTTGCATTGGTCGTGCCTCTGATAGTGGAAAGAGTCATTGATCATAGCATTTTGAGAATAAGTTTTGACAGTGGAAAGAGTCACTGATCATAGCTTTTTGAGAGTAATATTCCACTTTTCCTAATTCCTTGCCTAAAGACTGATTTTTTGCAGAGTATGGCTAGAACCAAAAAGACAGCAAGGAAGTTGTACCCTGAGGGTCAGGACCAAAATGCCCAAGGGGAAAATGTCCAGGAGCAAAATTCCCATAAGGTTTTAGCCAATGTGCCAGACAAGCCTTTAAAAAACAGGGTCAAGTACCATGTAAAGTCTTTGAGGGAAATTAGAAGAGCTCAAAAGTCTGTGGGATTGTTGATCCCAAGACTTCCATTTATGAGATTTGTCAAGCAGATCTCAGCCAACCTTTGTTCTTTGATGAAGACCTCATCCTTTGTCAATGTGAGGTGGCAAACTCAAGCACTGCTATGCCTGCAAGAAGCTGCAGAGGACTTTGCTATTGATTTTATGAATGATGCCTACTTATGTGCTGCTCATTCTCATAGGGTAACACTAATGGCGAAGGATTATGTTATTGTTTCAAGAATAAGATATAAGTTTGATAAAGCTCTGGTTCCTATTGATCACCACGATAAAAAATTCTTCGATATTTTAAATATACCTCCAGCTCGAGCACCCAAAACAACAGTTGTCATTGAAGAGATCAACGCTCAAGTCACTCATGATCATGAAACTAGAACTGCAGCAAATAGTGAGGAGGAGAGGAAAAAGCAGGGATTATTTACAGAGGAAAGTGCCATCTTAACCCAAATTCAAAAGTTACAGAAAGCAAATAAAGAGCTCCTCAAGAAAGGAGATGGGCAGGTAATAGTTAATGTTGCAATGCCATGGCAAAATGAATTGTTTCTTGACATTAGACCTGAAGACAACAAAATGTTGAGGGAGCTTCATGTTGAAATATCAGATAGTGTGGTCAACATTTCACTCAGGTGTATCTAGAGGCCTTAAAATGCTTTTGTTTTGCATAATTTCCTAGTTCCTTAACTGCATTTTTATTTCTTGATTTGTAGGGTTCTTCTTCAACAATGTGAGGAAGTGGTTCAAAGAAAAGTATTTATTTTAGATCCTCTGGTGACACAGTGTTTTTTGCATAAACATGGAGATGCCAAGTCCTTTCTACAGGATTTTACAAAAGAAGTAGAATGTGTTATTTACCCATATATTGAAAAGTAAGTATTCATCTTCATTTTGGAAACATATTTGTTTCATTTAAGAAAGTATATTTACATGCAACTCATTGACAGGGGCCATTTGAGTTTGATTATTGTGAACTTCAATGCATATCAAGCTCTTTTCCTCAATTCTCTTCCATCACAGCATGGGAATTGCAAAGTGTAAGTTACTATACATTTTGTTGTTCTCTATTTTAAAGCCATGCCATCCATTCTGATTTTCACTTTACAATGTAGTGCTGCAAAGCTTCTCAAGATGCATATTGATCAGAATTTTCCAGGAATAGCTAAAATGAATGAAGAAAAGCAATTTGGATACAGCCAAATTCATGTGCCATTGCAGAGAGACTCAACATCATGTGGCTGGAGAGTGATTGCAAATGCTGTAAGATTCTTGGAAAGAAGGTTCCACAATCCTGAATTGAATTTATCAGACTACCCAGATGCATGGATCATCTTGATCAGAGAGAGAGCAATAAATAGTAGCATGAAACATGCAATCTGCCCATATGATCCAGACTCACCTCCACCTGATAAAAAAAGGTCTGAAGATAAAAAGAAAGGGCTTCCTCTTCACTCACCACTAAAGCATGGGAACAACATAAAGAGTCAAGCTGAAAGCTCCAAAAAGGGACAGAAGCAACAGAGAAAGCAAGGCTCTAAAAAGGATAGAAAGGGTTAAATTAATTTTTGAGTCTTAGATTGAAATCAATTGTAAAACCAACCAAGGTTGGAAGATTTATTTATGTACAAATTGTATGTAGTTATGCCAATCTTCATCTGGAAGATGGTCACAGTTGTATTGAACCTCTTGAGAGTTAAACAAAAGTTCATTGGATGGTCCAATTAAGTTTATTAATGTCACAATTATGAATGCATTGTGGGTTTCTTACTTCATTCCTGTTAGAAAGTGTTTAAATTGGAGAAGTTACAGAAGGACATAAAGAATTAAGAGGACACGACCGATACAAGCGATACGGGGAATCGGAGAATCTTGGATTGCCCCTATCGCTTGCATCGGTCGTATTATCCATTTCATTGTTGTTGCTAGTTGTTTTTATACTCATGAGTCAAATCTTTATGCAAGGAAGTCTCTCGCGATAGTTTGCTAACACGACCGATGTAAGCGATAAGGGCCATCCGACAATTTCAGATTGCACTAGTCGCTTGCATCGGTCGTCTTCACTTATCTAGTCTCCTCTGCTTTATGCCTTAAGACATGCTCTTCTAATATTGAAATACCAAACCTTGGATTGGAATTTGCACCAAGTTCTCCACACTCTCTTATATTACTTGTTATGTGTACCATGATAATTTCTCTTGCATTACTTGAGGACATAAAAGTTGGATAGAATCAGATTATTTAATTTAGACTAATGTGCACCTTTGATAGACTATAATTATTAAACTGAAATTAGATATTGAATTCTAGATCTCTTCTTCATCTAGAATTAACTTATGCAAGTTCTTGTATAATTATTTCTTAGTCATCAATTCACTCCTGCAAAAAAAAATCAATGGAAATATGAAATTAAGGACCTAAAAAATATCTAAGACATTTAAAATTGATAATTTAACACACATTGTTTGTAACCATCCTGCCAAGAAAATTCAATGGAAGTATCAATAGAAGCTTCTATTAGATGAAGATACATTATGTAAGAATGTCAGGGTTAACTTGTTACAATCTTAAAGGTTGGAACTTAATCACCCTTGGTGGTAGGCAGCTTATGCAAGATAATGATTTCTCTGATCTAATGTTAACTATTGCATCATCAATTGAGAATCTACACTGAGATGATACCTCATCAAGGTATTCTAGAAGCTCCCTTACATTTCTGAGATTCCAATTTGCAGTGAAATTATTTTCCTTGATTGAAAATCTGGATGAATCAATACTTCTAACCCAAATTCTGGACAACTCTCCTCTAAGTCCAAGGCTATCCAAAGTCCAGGCTTTTTTTTCCACCTTCTATAGTCATATCCTAGAACCAGAGATTGTCGACATATCTGATATGAGATTGAAAGAGAATTGGGACTAACTTTACATAAAATAATGTCACCTAGCTTTTGAACTTCTTTGCTATCCCATTCCCTACCTAAAACATCATCAATCTCTGAAATAGAGACTCTCCTATTCAACCACATTGTTTTTGTTTTCTGTAATAACATGTTTTTAAAGCATGCTACAAAGACATGAATAGGCAAAAACCATTGAATCTTTATCCTTCTCGAAATTCGGCCTGCTGACATTGCCTTTTGGATGTCAAATTTAATTTTGCAGAGAAAACTTGAAACTGTTGAATGATCAGGAGCATCCCAATCTAATGAAGAGATGCAAGGACTAGGTACGTGTACAAGAATTCCATAAGAACTCCTCCCTGACGGCACTTGATAATCTGCATAATGGACAAATAACTCTATGCTATTGAAAAATTGAACAGATTTCTCTGCATACATGAGTTCTGCATATTCCTTATGAAGAACTCTGAATGTTCCTGTTAAACATTCAACAGGTTGCCATTCCACAATATTGGAAGGAAAGATATTTGCAGTACAAAAACATATGTTTCATTATACAACACCAAGTGGAATGATAGAAGAGCATTGTCAAACTTCACTTACAGTACGAAGGGAATTGCAGATGATTTTCCAGAACAAGATCCTTAGCGGTGTACACATGTTGTACTCGTGCAAACCAACCGCATCTCTTCAATTTGAAATTGAGAATACGTCCCTTCCAATGGTTTCTTCTGTTGTCTCTTTTGGCACGCTTGACTTTATGGGCACCTCTACAGCTAGGAAGCATAGTTACCCAGTCATTTACTTTCACGGAAAGAGGTTTCCACAAAGAATCCTCTCTTCTGTTGTAAACCTCACATGAAGTTACGCGATTGGAAGGACGACGACAAGAAGAAGCCATTTGAACTTAGGAGAAGAAGAATGTTCAAAGCGAGAAACCGACATTCACAAATTTTGGCAGTATTTATAAAAAAAAAGGCTTTGTACACGTGGAAACTTTTGATTTGATGTTAACCCTGTCGTTGAATGATCATGACATTTTGTGAACCCAAAAATATTTCGTATCTTCAAAAATCAATTCCTTCTTCGAAATTGGAGAATATGCTTTGTGTAGTGTGCAAAAGTATCTTTTTTTGCATCAAACCGAAAAATTGTACACTGAATACGAGACTCTTCATCACTTTAGTGGCGCTTTGAAAGATAATTGTATTAAAAAAAGAAATTCTCCATACGGTTAAAAGAGACAGCAATGTTATATTCTTGTACACGTGTAAAGACGCTATTTGTCAATTTCCTTAATCTCTCATTAGCAAACAGCCCCTTTTCGGCCATTTTTCGCCCTAATGATGCAAGTTGCAACAACGCATTTGATGCATTCTTCCTAATCATGACCGTTTTTATGCACCTTTGATCTTTCTTTTCAAAGCAGTGAACTTGATGCATAGTGCAACTTACTTCCGTGATTGATCGTCCATGCAACCACAGAAACTGGCCACCTGAATCTATGCATCCATTTCCAAGTTATGTCTATTTTCAAAGCAGTGAACTTGATGCATAGTGCAACTTACTTCCGTGATTGATCGTCCATGCGACCACAGAAACTGGCCACCTGAATCTATGCATCCATTTCCAAGTTATGTCCACAGAAACTGGCCACCTGAATCCATGCATCCATTTCCAAGTTCTTTTCCTTGAATTTGCAAGGAAAAGAAGGATTTTTCCATCCCTTGGCTTTATTTTAGTGGTCTCAAGGTGATGAAGTAGACTTGGGCCATCCCACCACGAGCATTGATGAAATCCTTTTTGGGCATTTCATACTTACTTGTATGCCCGTATGTGTTCATCTTAAAATCATGCATGGGTTATCATAAAAAATTTAGAAGAAACTTTAATAAAAGACTTAGTCAAAACTCATTGTTTCTTTCGATCCTAGTGAGGAGCTTTTCAAAACTTCTAGTTGCCCCATAGTGCATTGGTTTCTAGTAGTCATGCATTGATGTATGCATTCTATTGGTACAATCTCTATGCGTAGCTAACGGATGTCACACTCATGCACCCCTGACTATTGGAAAAGCAAATTTCCAAAAAGAACCATGCTTCTAATATAAGCAAGTATTATCTTTTTGGATAGAGTTTGTCCTTCCCATATGCAAAACAATGCACATGATGCATACATGTCGTTACTTTTTATATAACTCATCACATATGCAAGAGTATGAATATACTTCGTTAAAGAGTTGCCACGAAAAAGATCCATGCATTGGATGTGCAACAAATGGAAATAAATATCACATATGGAAAAAAGATCCATTCTTACTTCATTGGTACTTCATGAGTTCCTTGAAGGAAGTCACATGTATTCCCATGGAGGAGTCTTACATGTCTATGTGAGATATGGAAATTATTTTAGCCTAGACAAGATTTTACATCTACATGTGTGTGCTTATTCGTGGTTAAAACATTCCACATGCTATGTAATCAAATTGAGGAGAATGTATAGCTTGTCTTCATAAGTGAACTTCAATAATTGAAGTATTATATTTTACTTCAACTATGAATGTATGCATAGATACTTAAGGCAAACAAATATTAAAACAAAACAAGAAAATACTTGGCTTTGATTCGAGCGTTGTCCTTCCTTTGCCTTTTGGAAGGATCTATCTTTCTACATTGATACCCCATTCTCAATGGGCATAAAAATTGCACTCGAATGGGTGTCCTCCCAGGAAGTCCTGGTGTTGTTCTAGCACACACTTAACTGGGGAGTTCTGATGGGATCCATTGTATTAGTGTGTGTATTAATGCCGGTATGACCACACCACACATCTAAATCTGCTCATCAACTAGAGGAGCTTCTAACCTCAAAGAATGTCACGTGGGGTTTATCCCACATAGGACGATTTTGACGTCAGTAAATGTCTTCATATACCAAGCTTGGAGTTGTTGCTATACATCTAAGTGAGAAGAGAACGAGCTCAGTGCATTCATTCTCCTCACGCAGACACGTGATTGATTGTTTTGTGATGGCTGATTAGCCACGTGCATCTATCTCGCTGAATGCTGAATGGTTCGGCGGCTGAAGTAGACCATAGAGAGGTTGGTTGTATCGTCCACGCACAAGGATAACACGCTTCCTAAGCGGGGGTCACACGGGACTATTTTGCATTCTTAAAACAAGGACTCCAACTTCCATCGCCGACAGCTCCTTACTCGAATCCGAGACAGTAAAAGGAGTAAAATGTAGCTCAAGTAAATCCTCAATCTGGCTCTGATGCCACTATTGTGGAATGTACTCCATAGCTTCCACACAGACTAAGAAAACTAACTAACTAGACCACTCTAGGAAGAGAGATGTGTTTCCACCCAACCAACCCCTCCAATAAATAGCTCCAAGTCCAAGGGGGTAAGTCCCTCTCAAGGGGACATGTGTACCTTCCATCACATGGGTCCCTAATGTGTCCACATGGTTTCAAAGCTTACGAAATCACATGGCTTCTAAAAGAAGACTCTCCAAGATCTCACGTACAAACCAAGTGGCTAGGAGAAGCTTCCAATCAAGCCTAAGGTACTCAGCCTTAGATAATTAGTCATAAGGTTCAAGACCCATCTAAAAGGGGTAAATAAACCATAAATCCAAAGGGTTTCACACCTAGAACCCCAAGGGTTATACCCCTTAGACCCATGTAATTATACAACACTTCTTTTAGCACTTCGCAAGTGAATCAATTAGTGCATTCCAACCTCTAAGTTCCTATGGAACCATCCTCGTTTAGAGGCTCTCTCTAATTTATAGCCTTCATTGATGACTTGAGTCACTACATGACTATCTACTTCCTCAAATTCAAACTATAGGTGCTTCAACATTTTCAAACCTATTGTTCACTTTTCATTGTCAACACGATCTCCTCATGAAGATCATTCGTTTTGACAATGGGGGCAAATACATTTCTCAGTCATTCCAATCTATCTATAAGGTTGAAGGCATTCAAAAGAAATTCATCATAGCTTGTACTTCCCAATAGAATGAGGTGGTTGAAAGAAAATATCATACGCTTGTTCACGACCCTACAACAATGCTACTCATTGCATATCTCCCTAAATCCTATTGGAGGAGGCTCTTTCCCCACCTTTATACTTGCAAAATCAAGTTTCTTATTCAACAGACCCTTGCCACACCCATACTATAATTGATTCAACTACAATCTAGACCCCGTTCCTCCGTAGTGATTGCATAAGAAGTTGGATCCCATCGGCACTCGCATGGCAGTGGGTTATGTCGATATGTTTGGTGTAAGAGCCTATAGGTTTTAAAATCCAAGCTCATGGAAATTTCTTCATTCTTGATCTATTCCTTTTTCTTTGAGACAAAAAGAAAGATAGTTAAATTAACAAAAGATCTTACATAGAGTGTAGGGGGCAAGATCCCAACTCAACCACTACAGAGAAAAAAAAAATCATTATCAAAAGGCCTAATAATCCATGGAAGAAACCATGAGGAAGCTCTCCTTAAAATACAAATATAGTAGGATTTCTCTCGAGTTTTTGTGCTAGTCTTTACTTGATAAATTAGCCAATTGAAAGTTATATCCAAGAACCTCCAAAAATCAAATGTAGGCTCTTCTCACTAGTCCTTAGTAATACAGATATGAGAGAATAAATGAAGTCTTTCTTTTGAGAGTTAAAGACCAAATGATTCTTGCTAATCAAGATATGCCAAAGAATGTATCCTCTCCAAATATTCCACAAATCAATGTCGATACTATCACACTATCCAAGCAGAATCAGAATGTTTGTTGTTAATGATCAAGTAGCATTGTATTGATTGCCAAAATCTCTTGGCATGGGTACATTCCACAAAAAGGTGGGCCAAAACTTCTTTCCCACCACAATATGAACACGATCTTTCATTAGCTTTAATTAACTTAGCTTTGCTATCAATCCATAGTCAATTGTGGATGATGAACTATCATAAGAAGGAGTGCTTTATACAACTGGGAAATGCCAACAGACTTTTAAACCTATATCTCCATTGAGCATTAGACGAATGAAAAGTCCATCTTCTAATGAGTTTGGAAGTTTTTAAGAGACTAATCCATGAGAGTTCTTAAACTTAAGAAGCATTTCATGAGTAGCATCTGCAATCTCTAGTTTTTCATATGGCATCAATACATCCTCCTCGACAATACGTCTTTGCATTTGCTGAGAAACTATTGACAAGGAGAGGATAAGTTAGTCAAGTAATTGAAGTGATTCTCAGGCACCAATTCACCATTAATCGGGAACTTATTCCAGGACTAGAAACCATCCTTGAAACATTTGTGCTCCCTAATGGCTAGAGAGCAATTATTCCTATAGGGAAGCCACCCATGCGACGGGGATTCTTGGAGATAAAAATTAGGATTGTTGATGAAGTCATCTTTAGGGTAGTAGCCTTGCTTGAACTTCATCCAAGCTTCCCAAAACCAGCAAATCAAGGAACTACCAACAAGAGAAAAATTTGAGGAGAAATAATAATGTCCCATAAACCATTTTTTATCCAAGCTTTATAATTTTTTACATGACATAAATGCACTTTTAGTTTTAAGAGATTAGTGCATGAAAGACACGTGCAAATAAGAAGTAGTCCAAGATGCTACAAATTTTATTCACATGAGGATTACCTCCCCAAAGAAATCTTCTAGCAAGAGTAGTCACCTAAGACAATTTTTTTTTAGAAGGGAGTGAGCAACCCAAAAAACAAGTAATTGTAGGTAACATGTAGTGATTAAGCACAAAGGTCCTGTGAGCAAGAGTATTTTGAGAATTATACCAATTGAAAAGCTTTATTCTAAATTTTTCAAGCAGCCAATCCCATTGTTGCTTGAAAGAAACATTGAAACCCATACATACACCTAGAAGTCTAAAAATCTACCCTTCTTTTAAAATTTCACAGCCAATCTGAGAGACACGGTCAAGAATAATATTATTGGAAGCTTTACATCCAATTTTTTTTGTCATTAACTTTAGAGCCACTTGCAAGACAAAATAGATTCAAACAATCTAGGAATATAAAAGCAGAAAGAGAGTCAACATTGGTAGCCATATTAGTGTCATTAGGAAACATTTGCAGCCCAAGTTGAGAAGGAGCATTAGGAATATGGAGCCTGTATCTATGGCATCTTTCACAAGCCAAGCAAGAGAAACACTAGCAATGGCAAAGACTAGGAGAGGGGCAAGAGGGAAGCCTTGTCTAATAGACATATAGAGTTTGAAAGGAGCAGAGATAGTACAATTCATAGCTACTCTAGAATAAGCATTTCTAAACAAAGTGCTAACATAATTGATGAACTTTCTCCCATTTTCAATGTCATGAAGGGATTGAAGAATGAAATCCAACTCAATCCTATCATAAGCCCGGTCGAACTCAACCTTAAAGAAGTAAAATTCTTGCTTAAGTTCACTAGCACAATCCATTCCCTCCCACGTGGTGATCATAGGATCAAGAATATACCTCCCTTTGATGAATCCCTTTTGCTGAGGAAGAATAATCTGGTGCATAAGAAGATTAAGCCTCTCCTAGTGAGAGAAGAAGTGAAGATCTTGTAGATACTAGTAAAAAAAGTAATGGGTCTCCAATTATTAATGTCATCTTCTTGTGAATAAGTTTGATAACCCCAGTGTTGATATGGATAGGGAGATTTATACCTTTCCTAGTAGCCTCTTCCCGTATTAAGAGAACATGAGGAGTCAAAAACTCTTTTAGCTCCAAGAAGAACTCATTATGAATTCCATCAAACTAGGAGATTTACAGGGTTTCGCTCTGTCAATGGTTCTTTTAATCTCACTAGAAGTGAGGGAGAGGTCCAAGATAAACACCACGCTTTTAGAAATATTTTTTCCTTTTTGTTTAGAAGCAATTGTAACTCTCGGTCTCTACATATCTATTACTTTTGACGAAGCCTTCCTATTAAATATACAATCAAATACCTTTTCTCCACCTCGACTATCTAGAAACCTTTTCTCGAGTGGTTCGCATTACAACCTTTCGATTGTTCATTGCCCTTGCTGCATAGTACCGGCGGCTCTTTCTTCACCAAATGGATGTCAGGATAACTTTTCTTCATGGTGCTCTGGAGGAAGAGATCTATATGAAGCAACCTTCAGGATATACCTCTCCGACTCACCCAGAATCTGTGTGTCGTCTGCGCGAAGCCCTTTTGGGTCTCAAGCATTAACCTTGTCAATGGTACCCTCCTCTATGCGAAACCCTCTACGGTCTCAATGGTACGAATGCTTCCACACCTGCATGATGTCATTGGGCTATCAACGTTTCCTCTCTGGCTCCATCGATTTATCTTCTCTTAGCTATCTGCATCGATGTTATGCTTCTTCCACGCAACCATCAGACGGCCCATGACACAGCAGCCAAAAAGGAGCTTCGACAGGCTTTTTCTGTGACTGATATGGGCCATATACATTACTGTATCGGTATTCAGAGGTTCATCAAGACATCACCAGGGGTCATATCGTCATTCACCAGCGGTCCTCATCAAAGAATAACTCACCAAGTTTCATATGGATCAGCGCCAAGAAATCTCCGCCTAGCTTCCGGCTTCACTGAAGACTTTACAGGCACCGTCTCCCTCTGATACCGACATTATTTATCCCTATGCAGATGTCCTCGGAGGTCTTCGATACTTGGTTACTTGTACACTTCCATGCACGATTCATGCATGCCCCAAGTATCTCTCCCGATTCATACATGCCCCAACGTCGTTGCTCGTGCAGTACTTGAAGCAACTCCTCTGCCACCTACGACATACTTCCACTCATCGACTTTCATATCAAGCAACTCTCTCTCTCTCTCTCTCTCTCTCTCTCTCTCTCTCTCTCTCTCTCTCGGTATATTCTACGTGTAAGCAAACCGTGTCAACGTCAATTTATTAAAGACGCAAGGTACAGGCACACAATATGCATTGCTTACTAACGACGACGTGGTGATGGATCGAGTTTTACACAAGGGCTTTCCCAACCGACATGCTACACCTGCTATAAGGTAGAATGTATAGTTGCGGCGCCAGTTTCTGCGCATTTGCTACAGATAGAGGAGGTGCTTAACGATGATATACTACCATGGATTGTGGATCTCCATCCCCTTCATATTGTTTGTGATCGGGATGCTGCTGCTCATACTCCTTCTGATTCAATGTTGGCAAGATCGCATGAGACAGGCAAGCCAGGCTTCCTATTTTTATCCTAATTCCAGCGGCCCATCTGCGTATCCGTTTCCATATCCACAGCCTCAACCTATTCCTGCAAACCCTCCCCAGCCGCCTACTCAGGGGCTGCCCTATCTCGCGCCGCCGGCGTCTTATCCTCCATCCAAGGCATGAACATGATGCCCTCCGTACCTTGTCGACAGTACTTGCGTGCGCAAAGGAGAATTCCGCACAAGCTGATTAGAGAATTCTGCACAAGCTGATTACTTAGGCTTTTGTGCAAATATATGATCCTTGGCTATAGAGGAAGGAGGTGATCAAGGATGCTATACTACCATGGCCTGTGGATTTCCCTGACCTTCTTTTTTATGGTTTTTATCGTAATGGGGAGACAGCTTGCTCCTGCAGCTTCTCTTAAATGACTATTATTCCAGAAATTATGGTAACAGGATGGATATTGCATCAAATGGGTGTAAAAATGTTTTTGTAAATTTGGTGAGTTTCATGAAAAGTATATATAGAGCAGCCACCTAGCTATAGGGAGTCAAAACACCCAAGGTATATCTCCACAATAAAAGAAATCTTTGAAATGGGCTTAAAGAGGCCCCTTGTGCATGACATGCAAGATTTTCGAACCACTTAATTTGCATCATATGTGTAATGCAGATAATTCATTGTACGTATGAAAGTGCAATAATGGAATTTTTTTTGCTCCCATTAATCTTGATAACTCAATGTTTGTTGGTGATTATGAATATGGGATAAAGGTTATGAAGAACCTCCTCACACAAGAGTTTGAATTGAGAATTAGACATGTTGTATTGTCTTTTGGGCATGGAAGCCATATGCATACAATTAGACATATGGCATCATTATCAAAAAAATATTGTCTCTTGAATATGCTACAAAAGTATGGTATGGGTGATTGCAAGCTTGTTCCAACTAATATATCGAATTTGAAAATGAATGCTACTATAGGAAAATCTTTGAAATATGCAACTATTGATCTAATATTAGCTAGTAAATATGCTAAAGATGCCAAAGATCCTAGAACAAAAGGGGTTTCCGGTTCTTGTATCAATATCGTAGAAGTGTCAAATCTAGCCTTTGAACATGGATATAAACATAAATTACCCACAATAAAAGGGATTTTTGGTAGTGCATCAATATCTTTATAATCTTCTATTCATTTCATCCATGCAATGATTCTTATATTTTGTAAAACCAAGAAAGAGTCTTCCTTGAATAAACGTAAGTTTATCCTAATCTTTACTATTGATATATTTAGGTCGTGATGTGTGTGAACACTCTAGGACCGCCCGGGATTTTTTTTCCCTCTTTAGGAGGTTTTTTTCCCTCGGCTTGTATATATGCCTATCGCCCTAATGGGAGACTTATCTTTGTACATTCTCTAGTAATATTGTGTTTTGTGCTCCAAGCTTCTTCTTCTTCCTTGTGCTGTTTGCATGCTTTCACAGATGTCTAAATCCAACAATTGGTATCAGAGCACGTCGCCGCTTCATCTAGGGTGTCATCAACACCTCTCCGGTTGTAATCTCATAATCGTACGAATTTTGGTGAGCATACTCAGCGTGTTTTCAAGATCAAAACAGCTTCGTTTTGTGGTGCCGAAATCACGATCTGAGCTTGTTTCGGCCTTTGAATGCACTATCGCAGCACTTGTACAGGCTATTTTGTCTTTTTGTGCCAAAGGTATATACCAGTTTCGGTTCGCCAATATAAGCGTCTCGAAGTCTGCTAGAGGTCTAGCAGAATTTGTCTAGGTAGTTATGTTCAACTTTTTGTGATACAATTAATTTTCTGCATCAAGGTATTTTAATCACCGGCCATGGCTAAAAGCAGTGATGTATTTCGTATGTTGGCTATTGAGGATAAGTTCGATGGTACCAACTACCCGTTGTGGCCTTATATGATGTGACATGTATTGGTTGCAAAAGGAATGTGGAACATTGTGTAGGGTGTCAAAAACGTCCTATCTCACCTGCAAATGTTACAATTGTAGGTACTGAAGTTGATGCAGAAGGTGTCGAAGATGATGATATTTTGCATATTCCTGTTCGTGCTGCGATTTCTGTTGTACCTACTGCAGAGCAGATTCATTGGGATAGCAGAGATGCTTAGGCACATGCATTGATAGTTTTGTCTGTCAAATGTGCCATTATTCCTCACATTCGCTCTTGTAGAACAACTAAGGATGCTTGGGATACACTTACCACATTGTACCAAGCTAGGAATGAGGCTCGTATTGCTTACCTCCGAAAACAATTGGAGAGTGAGCACATGAATGAAGGTGGTTCTATGGACAGTTTCCTAACGAAGATCAAAGACTTGAAGAAACAACTGATTTTTGCTGATGAAGTTATACGAGATAGCTCACTTGTGCAGACCGTTCTGAAGGTCTTCCTGATTCATATTAGAGTTTTGCTTCTACTCTTCGGTTGATGATAAAAGGCAATACAAATGCCTTGTCATTTGAGAAGTTAGTCTTTGTTCTGTTGTAGGAAGATCAGTCCAGGCAGAACAGGTCCATTATGCGAGTTGCAGATCAAGCTTTTTCGGCTAGTCAGAAGGGAAAAGGAAAATAGAGCTCTTCGACTAGTAAGCAAAAATCTGCTAATTCTGCATAATCGAAGAGGGAAGACAAAGATGAAAAGAAATCAGAAAAGCATAAATTGTTTTGCAAGTATTGTAAAGGAAATGATCATATCATAAAGAACTGTCCTAAACTGGTTGCAAAAGAGGCAAAGAAAAAAGAGGCAAAGAAAAAAGAGGCAGGAATGGTTGTTGCAGAGGCCTCTACTCCAAAAATAGAGTCTGCTAATCTTGTGCAGGAAGAAGAATGGGCGTTTACTACTGTTTGCAGTTTTGACCCATCTTCTCATGAGCAGTGCATGTCTGCAGTAGACTCGGATGTTTGGTACTTTGACAGTGGGGCGACCAAACATATTACCTCGCAGCGTAGTTTTTTCTCTTCACTCGAGCTTGCCCCTACAGGAAATACTGTTACATGCACCAAAAACTCCTCTTATCCTGTTCTTTCACTTTGTCAGATGCTTTGTTTATGCCAGGGATCAAGAAAAATCTGATATCAGTTTTTGCATTAGCCAAGATTGGCTTCATTGTGAAATTTGTTGATGACAGGTGTACAGTTCATGATCTATCAAATGGCAACGTGATTATTCCTTCTTGCATTTTATGTCATGGGTTGTATAAGCTCGTAGGCTATGAAAGATCTGTAAATGATTCGGCATGTGCAGTACAGGATTCTCATGCTATGTCAAATGCAAAGCTTTGGCATGCACGCTTTGGTCATCTGAATCTTGCTAGTTTGCTACACTTGTAGAAATCTGAAATGGTGTCCCCTTTGCCCAAACTTGAGGCACCTCGAAAACATCTTTGTGAGGGCTGTATTTTGGGCAAAATGCAGCATTCATCCTTTCCAAAAGATGGTTCAGTTCGGGCTACGGAGAAATTGTAGCTTGTACATAGTGATGTCTATGGTCCTATGCAGACACCTTCTTTTGGAAATTATCTTTACTTCGTGACTTTCATCAATGATTCTGCCAGGCATGCATGGGTATATCCATTAAAGGAAAAATCCGAAGTGTTCATGTGCTTTAAATAGTTTTTGGTTTTGGCTAGAAATGTGTCAGCATATAAAATGGGCACCCTCCATTCTGATCGAGGGCGGGAATATATGTCCTCTGATTTTAATGCATTTCTAGCTGAACATGGGATAAAACACTAGTGTATAGTGCCGTATACACCTCAAGAGAATGGAGTTGCTCAACGAAAGAAGAGGTCACTCATGGAGATGGTGAGGTGTATGGTCAAGAGTCAGGCTTTACTACATAGTTTATGGCTTAAGGCTATCATGTGTGTAGCATAGGAGAATAGTCCAACTGAAAGCACCTTATATGTTAAGTGTGCCAATGATGTACTTTTGATCATTGTGGTTTATGTTGATGACATGCTACTCACTGTTCCTCATGAGAGGCATATTGCTGATTTTAAGGCTGATTTGCATGCCTCACTTGAGATGCCTGATTTGGGGCATTTGCATCACTATTTGGGCATTCAGTTTATGCACGTTGATGGTGGAATGGCTTTGTGTCAAAGGAAATATATTGCCACATTATTGTAGTATTTTGGCCTTGAAGACTGTAAACCTATTGCCACTCCTATGGAAATAGGTTTGCGATTGAGTCTTCATGATGCTGGAGATGCATTTGATGTTGTTCTCTATCAACAGGCTGTTGGATGCTTGATTTACTTATGAATTACTCGGCCAGATATTCAGTTTGTTGTCTCACAGATCAGCAGCTTTATGCATTGCCCAGGAGTCAAGCATTGGAAGGTGGTTAAGCACATCTTTCGCTACTTGAGTGGTACCAGGATACTTGGTTTGTTTTATCCCAAGGGGGGATCACTACTGCCATATTTGCATGCTTTTTCTAACTCTGATTGGGTTGGTTGTTATGACACTCGTGTGCCCACTAGTGGCTTTTGCTTCATGCTTGGTAGCTCTTGTATATCTTGGTTGAGCAAGAAGCAGCCTACTGTGGCCACTTCCAATTGTGAGGCTGAGTATAGGGAAGCTTTCACAACGATTGTTGGGTGTGTGTGGCTCAAATGCCTTATGGCTAATTTGGGTGTTGGTCAGTCCTTTGCCACCACCATCTTCACTGAAAATCAGAGCGCATTGGCAGTTGCGAGGAACCCTGTGTTCTATGCTCGCACTAAGCACATTGAAATGCATTATCATTATGTCACAGAGAGGTTCTCTGCTGGGGAGATCAGCTTGGCATATGTGCCCATGCAGGAGAACATTGCAGACCTTTTCACAAAGGCTCTACCTAGGGAGAAGTTTGAAGCTTTCAGCAAAGCTTTGGGCTTACTTCCTTTTGTGGAGTGATTTCCACATAGCTTGGCACTTTCTTATACATGTAGTGCCAGCTACTTGTTCACCGCATCACTCCCAGGGGGGATTCGTTGATATATTTAGGTAGTGATGTGTGTGAACACTCTAGGACCACCGGGGCACTTTTGTCCCTCTTTAGGAGGTTTTTTCCCCCCGGCTTGTATATATGCCTATTTCCCTAATGGGCTACTTATCTTTGTACATTCTTTAGTAATACATTCAGTATTGTGTGTTGTGCTCCAAGCTTCTTCTTCTTCCTTGTGCTGTTTGCGTGCTTCCGTAGACGTCTAACTCCAACATTTACATAGCCATTTTCAAAAAGCCTACAAAACGGAATTTTAGATATATTAGTGAAAGTGCTCATATAATAATATGAGATGGGCACTAACTTTAGTATATTTGTCAATATAACTGCATTCTAAGGGGATTAATTTAGACTCATTTATAAATTTAGTACCTTGAGATCATTGTAATTCTTTTTCATTGTCTCTTTTTCATATACTTGTTTCTCGTGTTTGTTTGTTTGACATCTATTGTTCGGTGGAACTAAAATCCAAGATTGTACAAAGCCTTAGAGCTTCATTATTTGAGTTCTTATTGAGAAAAAAGTGAATAAATAATCAATTTATTGTATGCCAAAAATCGTCAAAATTTTATGAGTACTTCATTAAGGTGATACACGCGTGAAAAGTGGCATAAGTCTTCTTATTACATTAGAGAGAAAAATGTGTGTGTGTATGTGTATAATTGAAACTACAATTTCTTTCAAGAAAACTCACTTGTGGTAGTATTTCAATAGTAAAACCTATTGATGTTTCAATAAATTAGATTCTAAGGACTTTCTACATGTTTGTTATTTATAAAAACATGTTTTTGATTGTTTAATCCAACTTAGAGATTCATAATTTTTTCATTATTAAATAATGCATAAAATGAAAGGAATCTTTACCTAATTTTATACAGAAAAACAAATAAATGCCAAACAAATAAATGCGAGCTCGAATACAAGTGTAAGAGTGAATATCATGCAAATATAAACTTGGGAAAAGTTTTGTATGCCTTAATGTACATGTTGTCGTAGTAGCACCTATATACAATGGGAGTAATGCATCGAATGCTACATCCATCTAGGCATTTAACTCCTTAATATAGTATTTATAATGCATATAACCCTTTTTCTCTTTGGCATATGCAATAAAAATACATTTATTTTTCCTAGGTTGAATCTTTCCTCTAAATTCACCTGGTATGTGCATATGCAAGACAAAACTAAAGACCCTTAAGTGAGATAGGTTAGGTCTTTTAGTCTTCCATGCTTCATAAGGTGGCTTTGAATGTATCCCCAAAGTTCAAGATTTATTCATCAAGTAATTAAAAAACATGTTTACCAGCATGGCCCAATAATAATTGGGTACATTCATTTTATCCATAGTAGGCCTTGTTGTCTCTATGACATATGTTGTTTTGTGATGTGATAGGGATTACAACCACTAACTACAAGGAAAACGAGTGTCCTCTAAACCTAATGTTTGTTGTATATATTAATCTCTCAATCTTTCCTTTATACAATCTCTTGAAAATCCTTACTAAAATGCAATTCCAATGCATAGTTTTGAGTGAAGAGATTGAATGATCGAGTTGGATTATCAATTGGGTGCTTGTAACATGGACTAATTAAGTCTAATTAACCTTTGTTTGATGTAGAGTCTTCCTATTTTTTTAGTCTTAAAAAACTCATATGGCATTATTTGTACTTTTTTGCTTTGAAGTTCCAAGGTTCAAGTAAGATCATATTTGTCACACTTGAATTGTAAATTAAGATCCTTGATGTCATTTAATTCATGATTTTCTACCTTCTTCACCTTCTAACCTTGAAGTTTGAATCTTTCATTCGATTCAATCTCGCTTCAAAGTTCATTCCGAGGGTAAAGGGATATACAACAAACTAGTCATGGAACTTTGAAAATTGTCGAGATAACATCTAGCTTAGGATGCATGAGAAAATGCATAATGAAGAATAAAATATCTCTAATCATAAGAAATCTTCTTTAGAACCTTTTCCAAATGAATTTCTCTAATTATCTCCAATACTTAGAGTGATCATTGAATATTTTGAATTTTCATGTATGCAAGGCGTCTTGACCATTGATATGGCAAGAAAATTTAACACTTTTGTTGTAGCTTCGTAGCTTGTTTCCTTAGGTAAGAGATACTTTTACACTTAATGTAAAATTTTATAGTATGTACTTGATACCTAAGTATGAGCTTTGGGAGGAATTTCTCGATACTTAGCTCAAAAAACTTTAGCTAGCATGTCTTTTGAAATATCTGGTTTCACTTCTTCCATAATGTCATGTTTTAACTTAAAATTAACTTAGGTACTTAGAAAGATATATTCCCTAATGTAAAGGCTTTTCTTTGAAGAGGGAATTTTGATAGAAGGGGGCTCCAAAAATCACCAGGCATTTTTTGCATTTCCTAGTATGAAAGTAGGTTGAGAATTCTTTAAATGGGAAACTTTCTGAGAAAATTGGCATTCATGTGGATTATTAGGTCTATTAAAAACTAACATGAGGCGAAAAAAATCCATAGGTTCCACACAATATGCATACAATAAGAAAGTAAGATTTACCAACTACCAAAACATTGTCATCCAAAAGTTTCAATAGCCCAAGCCATGTTAGGAGCATGAGCTGAATGTGTAAATTTAAAGTGGGAAACTAACATGAGGCGAAAAAAATCCATAGATTCCAACAATATGCATACAATAAGAAAGCAAGATTTACCAACTACCAAGAGATTGTCATCCAAAAGTTTCAATAGCCCAAGCCATGTTAGGAGCATGAGCGGAAAGTGTAATTAGAAAAGAGGACATTCTTAGCAGAGTTGGATTGGAATATGAGTTGTTCTTTCTTAACAGATAAAAAGAAAATTGGAAAGAGAAGAAATAAGAATGCTTCATTACAAGATTGAAACCCGCCCAAAAGGTTTAATTGGAGGAACGGGTTAATACCATCATTGATGTAAGAAATTAATTCTATGATCTAATTGTCCAAGCCATTTAGAAAAATCTGAAATGAGACATCATTTGGTCACTCATATGAAAGGCAAAATATTTTGAGACTAGACTTAAGAATAAGTTCTTGTGCTCTTTTAAACAAGTAAATCACTTAGACTCGTGGTTAAGTCTGAAGGTTGGGAACGAGGAGATCTTGGGTTCAACCCACATGGGGAGCATGGGGAGAGAGGTTTGCCCAAAGATCCTTGTAATTCAAGTTAACATGAGTTAGCTTGAGTCTAGAGAGACTTAACTCAAGTGGGGAGTACACCTACCACTAGTGGTCTCTAGTGGAAGGTGGTAAAGCAGTGGTGGAGATCACATCAACCTCTAATGGACTCTATTGGAAGGTACTAAAGGAGTTGTGGAGATCTCATATGCACTTACGGACTCCAGCTACATTTGTGGTCCTCATTGGTTCGAGCATTTATATATAGAGGCACAAAGTTGGGGGAGAGTCGTTTCTCAAGCATGTGGTGATCCTAATAATTAGTTTTTTACATTAGTATCAATCCCAACTAGGAGTGTGATGGGCTCACCACTTGCCCCAAAAGCCATGATTGAGGATTATATCCTAATCTCAAGTTATAAATGATGGTATAATATGTGTTGATTGGTGATGGAAAATGCCTCTCTTGATGGAGAGTTGAGGGGTAGCATCCACAGTGAAGTATTCTTGTGATCAATCATCATAGCAATGAAGTGATGGTTTATGGTTAATGATAGGATGGAGATATGAAGTGAATTGATGGGGTGCTCTAGTGATAGGGAAGATAGTGAGTGGTAATGATAAGGTAAAAAGTGTGACAGACTTAATGATGATTTTTTAGGGTATTTGGTGATTGACAATCTTTGGATGATAAATAATGGTGAGGGTGAGTGGTTATTGATGGATTTTGGTCTATCATGACTGGATGAAGGTGAATGTGAATGATGGGATGGAATTGGTGGTCAATTGGTGGTAGATGCTAAATTATAGGGTTGTGAGTGATGCATGTTAAATGATGGAGTTGGGTGGTTGAAGATGTTTGATTAATGATGGGGTGTGATAAATGATGGGTTTGGTTACAACAACCTTGAGTGATGAAAAACTTTTGAGTGATCAATGATGTGGCGAGGTGTGGTTTCCATGTTTTTGGATCATTGATTGTACACCCCTATGTAGATGAAATTAGAGAATTACCAAAATAAAGAATAATTAAGTACAAAAAGAGAAGCACTAAACTACATACATTTTACGTCTATTGATTTTTTATCAAGGTCACTAATTATCTAAGCATGTAAAATCCTCAATCCGATCATTCAAGGCTTACACCTTGAGGTAAAAGAAAAGTTTGAGAGTCTTTTCGTGAAGGAGATAAAGGGCTTCTAGTCACATAAAAACTGCAAGACTTCCCAAGAGATATTTCTACATGATCTTCATATCCATCATGTAAGATACTTTGGTATGGTCAGAAGTCTCTTTGGATATGGTGCCAAAAATTGTTTCCTTGCAGTATAGCGTGCATTCATACACTTTCAATCCATCAATCCATGGAGGTTAAACATCAACCTAGTTGCAAATGGAAGTAATACGTAAACTCGATGGATCGGCATCAAGCATAGTGGCCAAGTACTATCTCATGTTAGTTCTCTAAAGAGATCCCCAGCATGATCTAGCTCAAAAACTTCCTTAAACCATCAAGTTCACAACTTGAAGGTCACTCCTTCCATGATAGGTAATAGGGTATGCTTTCATGATAGGATATCAAGAAGCCCCTAGCAAAAAATGATCAAGTACCCTTGATGATACATATTATGGTACCTTTAATGAAATTCAATGGGATGATGGGATGAATTTCTCGATCAAGGTCAAAGATCACTCAAGATAATGCCTCCAATCCATGATGGGCACACTCTTTCTCGATAGGAAAATAGTTTAGAACAAAAAAATGATGATATCTTGCTCAATATTGATCCATTTATTGAATTTTTTGGTGCATTTTGTAGCTTTCAAAAAACATCTCTGAAATGCCTCCATGCCATGATAGGTGCACCCTTTTCGAAAAGAAAAACAAGGATGATTTACACAAATTTTCTCAATAGTGATCACTTTGTTGCATGCTTTGGCTCACCTTGAAGGTCTCTAGACAAATGTGAAGGATTCAAAGACGATTCTACAGAGATAAGAAAATTATGGGAAATTTTTCTCCAATCTCTTCCATCACTTGAAATGAAAAATCATGCAGAATCTCTTCAAAATAGTGCAAACATGTTAGATAATACTTCAGCATACTTCGAAATAGTGTCATACACCCACAATCTATCAAAGCATATATTAAAAAATCATGGAAAAGCAAAGAGAAGATTTTACAAGACAAGAGATATCACTACTTCACTTGGAAAAAAGTCCTTAAAATGAGGTTCTTGTTGGAAGTGGGGCAAACCACAAAAACAATATTATACAAGTTTAGAGGATCTTCCAACACATGAATGTTAGCATACACACCTAAATACTCAAAGAGATGAATGAGAGATAGAGATAGAATCGATGAGATTTCCAAAGTGTATGGTAAGCTAGGATGCTCACCTTCCAATGTCAAATCACAATGTGTGAATATGATACAAACTAAGAATATTTGAATCTAGGTAGAAATAGGGACTAGACACAAGAGATTGTGTGCCTAGGAGGTATGAAGAGTGTGTGTGTGAGAATATGGAGAATATGAACAGTTTAGGACTATTTTACAGCAAACCTGAATTCAGATTATCCTAAATCAAAAACTCATGAATGAACAAATGAGGACAAATGTAGACTTATTACTCACAGTATATTGGCTGACATGAACTCCTCCAGATTTCTTCAGATGTAGATCACACCTCCTCCAAGAGTGTAAGAACTCATCCTCTAGTTGACCACCTCCAAGATCACCAAATATCTCCGACACTCGAGCTTGTGAAAGCTTCAGTGATGCTCTCAAGTGAGCTTATGGGTCTCAATATATAGTTCAGAGTCTTTGTAAAAAGCAAGTTTCTAAAAAGATAAAACGCAAGTGATCACCTCATTGATCATTGCTCCACGAAAATCTTCTTCACAAAATTTGGCACCATCAAAAATAAATCCTAAAAAATATGTTTTTCTCAATTGGTGCCATCATGATTTTTGCACTATGCCTCGTAGGATTCAAACTTGTGTGCGTGCATTCAAAGTGACTTATCTTATCCAACATGCCATGCCATTCTTCTTGTGAAGGATACCAAGGAATAGACATAATATGGCTGGAGTTGGACTATTTGGACCTTGACTCCAATAAGCCCCCCTTCAATGTCATAATGGTACAAGGTTTAAAAACCTACAAAGCTTCTAATATCTACAAATATATCTCTTAAGTGATTTCCATGGAAACTTGAGTTGCGTATGCATGAACCTAGATACTTGAGAAACTGCAAATTGAATGTCTGGATGTGCATTACATAGATATATCAAATAGCCAACTGCTTGACTATATAATGTACCATCAAATGGTTCTGAATCTGCTTCCGACTGTAATGACACATTAACATCCATAGGTGTCTGCATAGGCTTGGAATCTGTTATCTCAAACCTTTCCAATAATTTCTCAATGTATTTCCTACTGTGTCATGTAGATACACTTATCTCTGTATATGAATTCAATCCCAAGATAATAATGCAAAATACCTAATTCATTTATATCAAATGTATGATTAAGTTGTGCTTTAAAATAGTGAAAGTTTGAATCCTTGGGACATATAATGATCATATCATCAACATATATGATAATAATAATCAAAACATCTTTCTCTACTTAACATAAAGAGCAGAAGTTGCATCTGAGTTTTCAAAACCTTTTGGTAACTCACAAAGCTTCCATGTTTGATTCTTATGAATAGAATCAATCTCTTGTTGCATAGCTTTCTTCCATACACAACTATGTAGAATCTCTTGAACATTAGCTAGTTCACTCTCAATTGAAGTAAGACCTAACATATTATGAATCTCAAAATTTTTTGCATAATTTACATGGCTTGTTTGTTGTCTCCTTGTTTGACTTCTAGTTCTTCTAGTGTATTCCTTTATACCACTGTCCTTCCAAGCTTGATATACCCACTTTGGCATATTCTTGAAAAGTGGCGCACTCCTTTCTGGTTCTTCAGTATCTCTTTCTTCCAAAACTCTCAAACCTTCTCCAACTTCATAAGTCAAAACATCAAGAGACACCGATGATGGACTAGGTATTGATGTAGGTAATGAAACTCTCTCCTCACCTGCATCGCTTAGGGTTTGAGAAGGTTCATCACCCCCCTTGTATGGCTGAATATAAGAATCCAAATTCCTTCTAAAAATGCATAGTCATCTGCTTTTATGACTTTTGGAATCTCTTTCTTCTTATTATAAACCTTATTTTTTGCAATATATGCATTCCTTCTAAAAATGCATAGCCATCTGCTTTTATGACTTCTGGAATCTCTTTCTTCTTATTATAAACCTTATTTTTTGCAATATATCTGCTTTTATGACTTATGGAATCTCTTTCTTCTTATTATAAACCTTATTTTTTGCAATATATGCATTGAGAAGGTTCATCACCCCCCTTGAATAGCTGAATATAAGAATCCAAATTCCTTCTAAAAATGCATAGTCATCTGCTTTTATGACTTCTGGAATCTCTTTCTTCTTATAATAAACCTTATTTTCTTCAATATATGCATTGTGAATATAAGCTAGGGAAGCAGAAACTTTGAAATAACTGACATTGGGTTTCTTCCCATAATAAGCTTCATAAGGTGTGATAACCTTTAAAGCTTTTGTGGAAGACCTATTCAGAATATGATTAGCTATATGTACTACATCAAACCAAAACTTTTGAGAAAGCTTTTTGGATGACATCATACTATGCATCATCTTAACAAGTATCCTATTCTTTCTCTCTACAACACCATTCTATTCTAGCATGTAAGCAATAGTGAGTTGATGAGAGATACCTTTGTCTTCTAGAAAAGACTTAAAGTCTTTTGACATGTATCCTCCTCTATCACTTCTCAAAATTTGGATCTTTGACTAATGTTCATTTTCAACCATAGCTAAGAACTTCTTAAAAATAGAAAAAAACCTATGACTTTACTTTAAGACCACAAATCCATGAATACCTTGAGATATCATCAATGAACATAACAAAGTACACAAAACCTTGAATAGAATCTATTCTCATCGGATCATTCACATCTGAATGTATGATCTGCAACTTCCTTGTGACCATGATGTATCCATGATTTTTAAAAGTTAGTCTATGAAGCTTTCCTTCAAGACATCCTTCACATGATTTTGCATCATCTAGTAAAGAAAAAGTACACAAACTCTCCACCATACCTTGATCTTTGATATGATTGAGAGTTGGGTAACTGATATGACCAAATCTAGCATGCCATAACCTCATATTTTCCTTAGATGTAGAAGATCTAGTAACATTATCATGACTTGTTTTGGACAATACAACATGTTTTAACCTTGAACTAGATAATGTTCTTCATTTAGTAGAGGATCTTACATGAATCTTTCTTAAAAACAACTTAATAATCATGAGACAAGAAAGTAAAGGTAGAGAGCAAATTCTTCTTCATGTCTGGAACTTAAAGAACATTAGAAATTGCAAAATGTCCACTTGCCATTGACTTAAGGTTCACTTTTCCAACACCTAAAACATCTAAATCATGACCATCTACAATGGTCACCCTTCTACCTAAAGACTTTGAAAGGGAAGAAAATACAATTCTACAACCTATCAAATGCTTAGTGGCTCTAGAATCAAAAATCCAAGGATTATCTGAGATTGCATTTAATGCTCCTTGATCAAAAGCTACCTCTTCAATAATAACACATGCATATGAATCTACCTTCAAAGATTTAGGTTTTGGATCATCTTCAGCACTATTACCTCATGCTTTCTTCTTTTGCTTAAAAATTCTTGTTTTGCATTTTTCTATGAAATGACTTGGTCTCTTACAGTAATGGCACACTCTTTTCTCTTAATAAAATCTAGGCAAAGACTTTTCTTTGGATGTAGAGGAAGCATTAGGAGTAGGATTCGAAGACTTTGGATTAGAAGACTTACTTTACTTCTTGGATTGCTAAATCGTCTTCTCCTTCTTTGTCTCCTTCTTATTCTTTCCCTTTGATGATGATAACATGGCTTCATCCTTCTCTTGCATACCCTTTTGTTGATCTTCATCTTAAATTAATAGGAATTGTAGCTCTTCAAATGAAAGTTCTCTATCTATTCTAGAGTGAGATAAAGAAGTAACAAAAGCATGATATGAAGCTCGATGAGACTTTAGAAGTGGATTTACCATTTCTGCATCTGAAATGTTGACTTCGACATTGAGTAATTGATCTCATAAATCTTTAAGCTTCAAAATATGTGATTGGAGTGATTCATCAACTTATCTGAATCTAGGTAGACATAGGAACTAGATACAAGAGAATATGGAGAATATGAACAGTTTAGAACTATTTTACAGCAAACACAAATTTTGATTGTTCGAAGCTTGTTACTCACAATATGTTGGCCGACATGAACTCCTCCAAATGTATCCAAATGTAGATCACACCTCCTCCAAGAGTGTAAGAACTCCTCCTCTAGTTGATCACCTCCAAGACCATCAAAGATCTCCAACACTAGAGCTTGTGGAATCTTGATTGATGCTCTAAAGTGGGCTTATGGGTCTCAATATATAGTTTTGAGTCTTACAAGATCTTCCAACACATGAACCTTAGCATACACACCTTAATACTCGAAGAGATGAGTGAGAGATAGAGAGAGAGAGAGAATAGATGAGATTTTCAAAGTGTAAAATAAGTTAGGATGCTCATCTACACTAACTTTTTCTCACCCCTTTTTTTTCATAATCTATCCCATAAATCTGAGAAAAACCTTTAGCAACAAGTCTAGCTTTGTACCTTGCTAGCTCCACCATATTTGATCATCATCTTCAATTTTGGTGAGCTTCTATTCGCCTTTAGATATTCCATCACTAACTTCACTTCATGTAGAGCTACATTTTAGTCTTCCACTCCAAGGTGAGTGTCTTTCTAAACTAACGACTTCCAAGTTCTAAGTTGCCTTGCTAGCTTCATGTCTTCCATCTAGCTCCACCATATTTGATCATCATCTTCAATTTTGGTGAGCTTCTTTTCGCCTTTAGATCTTCCATCACTAACTTCACTTCATGTAGAGCTACATTTTAGTCTTCCACTCCAAGATGAGTGTCTTTCTAAACTAATTTTCATTGTTTTACCTTGACGACTTCCAAGTTCTAAGTTGATTTTATGATTCCTCCTCTTCACTGCCTTCTTATACTTGCATGTATCTATGTTTTCACTATATTGTGAAAAATCATGATTGAAATATCACATCTCTTGAGACCTTAAGGGTGCATAAGTATGCATAATCAAGGTGATAGCCACGTTCATGATGTATATGTTTGATTCCTTCATTTTCCTACATGCCATTGGGCATATACATCTCCTTGATCACTACCGTATCACATTTTTCTATGTACTTATTTCTCCCCTATACTAACCCATTTTTTTGGATCTATGCCTAAAAGTATAGATTTATTAAGAACTTTGAGAATTCATGGAAGAGATATTCATCCCCTTCATTTGATATCAAATATTTGATGTACCTCCCTGCCCCCTTTTTGCCAATGCTTTGAACTTAATCGCAAAATTGGAAGCATCCACATGAACATGGAATGGTTTATTCAAATTTGGTGTTGTCAAAATGGATAATCATCTTTTTAACTCATTGAAAGATTTCTCACATTCTTCACTCCATAGAAAGTTAGTCAAGAGGTTGTATAGAGGTGTTGCAATGATAGTGTACATGTGCATAAAATGTTGGTTGTGTTGGAAACAATATCCACAATTGGTTCAAATCCTCATTTAGATTTAACATAGAAAAGATCATGTTGGGGGATTCTTGTGCAGAAAGGGACTTGAGTGTTTGTAGGAGAAGGGAGAAAGATAAGAAGAAAGATATAGACACAGGAAGCTTTTGTAGATTGACTATAAGGAGAAAAGTACAATGATGATGTATAGTACAATCTAAATGCTCTCTATGAAATCCCAAAGAGTGCACAATCAACAAAGTTACAAAATATCCAAGGTTCTTGCTATTGTCGAGCTTCTCTACACCAGACCTCCACCTTCTCCAAGACTCGCTCTTGTGCACACCGTGCACTCAAGCTTCCAATAGGGGGAGGGATGGACACCTTCTATCGATGTGCACACAGCTTCAATGGGATCTTGTGACCTTTGGTTGCATGGCTTAATACTTCTCTGCACACTTCTAAGTCACTCTTCTTGCACACCTTGCACTTCACTTCTCTGCATCGCACACTCCCTCCATGTCTCTTGCTCTTCTCTCTCCTAGTGTAGCCTACGCTCACCTTGCTTAGTCTAACGAAGAATAATGTTTTGCCTTGAATTGAGTGTCAGTTCACGTAAACTCCTAACTGCTAGAGTATCTTGGTGCTCACTTTGATGTCCCAAGATTGTCTCCAAATGTGGGCAGCCAATGATTCCCTATTCTGTCATATAGTGACTTTAGACTAAAACAAAAATTTTAATTCGGGGGCCATACTTTCACTTTTGTGTCGCTTCCGCATCATATACCTTCACTTTTTTCCTTTTAATTCTTCAAATGTGCACCTAAGAGAGGGTTCACTTGAACCTTCCAAAAACTTTAAAAACACTTTGAACCTTAGAGAAATTACAGAAAGACACTTTGCAACTTGCACCCAACTTTCTGCAAAATATAACCTTTGTGAACAATTAATTCTGTACTACCTATGCACCTTGACACCCAAATTCTGAATGCTTTGACTTTGCCCATGTTGACTTTGACCTTGAACATGTTGACTTTGACCAATATTACTTTTATGGGCTCAACAGGTTCCCACCACCTAATGGGCTCTTCGTCCCGAAGAGCTACAGCCAAAATTCTAAGTAGAGATGTCATCATGATTCCTGTGGTGCAAAATCTTCAAAAGGACACTTGAACAGCTACCAAGACCACCAGGAGCAGTAAATAACAAGCACCAGGGAAGGACCAAAAGTGGGGATTGTGCCTTGAAGAGTAGATGATGGAGAATTGAGGGTAGGAGGGAGAGGTAAGGGAGGGTTGAGGGGCTTGAGATTGATAGGGTATGGAGGGCTAAGGATGGGGTTGGTTGGAAGGCTAAAGGGAGGGCAGGGAGTAGGGTTGTGGGCTTTGGAGAGGGCCAAAATGAGAAAACATTAAAGCTACAGAGTGTGCATATGGGAAAATGTGAAACATATGATAAAATAAAGTCAGAATAGACCATGTGGACCATGTGTGTGTGTGCGTGTGTGTGTGTGTGTTTTTTGAAGCTCGTGGGGTTGGTAGAGCTTAAATACAAAATAAAAAACTAAAAATAAAATAAAATAAGAATAAGAATAAATAAAAAATAAAATTAAAAAAAGGAAAAAGGGGGAGGGGTCCACTTCGGGGGGAGGGGGGAAGGGAAGGGGTCCACTTCGGGAGGAGGGAGGAAGGGAAGGGGTCCACTTGGGAAGGGGTCCACTTGAGGGGGGTGGGGGCTTTTTGTTTTCAATAATTTAATAGAAAAAGAAAATTAGCCACCATGGGCTTTTTTCTGAAAAATACCCCAAAAATATATAAAAATACAATTAAAATCCAAACAAAAACTCAAAAAAATCAGAAGAAAATCTCAAAGAAATTGCTAATTTCTAATCCACTTCTCCCCCTCAAAACTACAGAGAGCTTCCTCATTTCCTCCATTTTATTAATAAAAATGACATTGAAAAAAGATAAAAATTTCTAAAAATGCTTTAAAAATCCCCAAAAATTTCCTAAATTTTTGTTCATGCAAAGGGCTATGAAATGGCTTCTAAGTTGCATACAAACTCAAGGAAAAAGCATGAGAATGGATAAAAACTACTAAAACTTAAGCAAAAAATGATATGAGAAGGCTATGTACAACCTGGATAGATTTTGCAAGTTCCAAGTGATCCAAAAATCCAAGTGATCCAAAAATCTTCACTTGTTTTGATGATAGGCCTTGAGCCATGATATGATGACTAAGAGAACTCTTTGCCCTCCATAATCTTCAATTGTATTGCACTTCATTAGGATTTGAAGTGGCTTCATCACTGCTGCACTTAAGGGCTTTTTTTTCTTCTCTCTTCTATGACCTTTGATTGAGACTGTTTCACTTGAATCAGTAACCTAAATTATGTCCTCTTTTACTTCATAGACTTCATCTCTATTTGAGTTTGAAAAAACTCCATAGCAGGAAGATGGGTCTTCTACATGGAGCCAAGCCAACATGTTTTCTTCTTCATATAAATTTGCTTCTTCAAATAGATCTGCTTCTAGGTTGTCCAACAATTATTCTTCCATACAAATACCAATTGTCTGCATCATTCTAGTATGTCTTTGATTGTCTGGACCTTCTTCTAAATATATGTGTTTGCAAATCTTTTCCCTCTTGCTTTACCCACATTGTGTCCTTACCCCAATCATGCAGCACAGCATGCCTTAACCAAGGTCTCCCAATCAATAGGGGGAAACTTCCTTCTACTTGTGGCAGCCTTAAAACAACAAAATCCAAGTTAAAGATGGTACCTTTGTATCTCGACTAGAACTCCAAGGACCACTCCCATAGGCCTTACTATGCTTCGGTATGTCAGTGTTACAATGAAGTTGGCATGTCTTGAAGGTTGTAGTCCAATCTTGTTCATGGTACGTTCAGGCATCAAGTTAATGCCAGAACTGCCATCTACAATAACTCTTTGAAATTCAATTCTTCTGATAGTGACTGTTGGCCGAGGTCTCTTATAATCCATGAGGGGGGCTTCCCCTACAATTCTATATAAAAGGGGGTCTTTTGCAATCTAAAAGGGCCTACTATATAACTCTAGGCAGGTACAAAGCAGGTTTTAGCAGTACCACCTCACTTCCTTGAGGTATCCATCCATCTCCTCCAATGGTGGTATCGGAGCAAGTTGAGGTAAATGGTAGATGGCTTCCCCTCTTTCATTGATAAATTGCACAGGAATAATTATCCAGCACGGTCCTTGAGGATGAAGATCTGTCTACAAGGAAGGAGTCTCTATAGAAATATCAAGAGATGAGGAGATGCCCATATTCAGAAGTGAAGGCCAACCTACAAGAGAGGAGCTAGAAAGACTCAACTCATGGTGTGCCAAAGATGCTTTAGCCAGGTCATATCTACTTAAATCTATTTTCGACTTCCTTCTTCCTCATATTAGGAATTGCAAAACTTCCCAAGAGACTTGGGATACACTATCTTCATATATTTCTTCCAATACAAGAGCTAGAAAAAATCAATTGTGGATTGAGTTTACTACTCAAAGGAAGCAACCCAAGCAGAATGTTTCAGAGTATGTGACCAAAGTAAAGGATGTGGCTAACCAATTGGCAAGCATAGAAGATGAGATTGAAGAAGAGCAAATAGTGACATAGATAATCAATGGCATCAAAGCAGATGATAAGTGGGAATATTTCACAACTACAATGGATCTTTACATGGATATGCAATTCCCTAATCTTACCACTCTCATGGGAGAACTCTTCACCCATGAGGCCAAGATCAGCAAAAATGGTGAACCATCAAGAGGTAACAATTCTTCTACCCTCTATACAGATAAAGGAAAGTCTAAGGATAAATGAAAGAGCAAGAAAGTTGAAGATGAAGGTGCTACTTCTCAAGCTAACTATGCAGGAAGAGGTAGGAATTCAAGGGGAAGGGGTAGAGGAGGTAATCAAGGCAGGGGGAGACCTTTCAACTCTTCCCCATGCAATATATGTGGATTGTCTAATCACACAACAGATGAGTGCTATAAGAACTTCAAGAACCAGAGAGGAAGAGGATTTCAAAGAGGTTCCTACTCATAATCAAGAGGAAGATTCAACCATAATCAAGGACACAACAACCATGGCTACAACAACAATTATCAAGGAGGATACAAATCAAGAAAATACTTCAACAACTATAGAGAGGATCAAGAGGATTCTCTCTTCATTATGAACATGACTTTTAAAAAAGGTATGAATGATGAGCACCTCTTCTATATTAACTCAGGTTGCTCAAACCATGTAGGAGGCAATGTAGCTCTCCTTTTTTATCTTGAAGAGCCCAAGGGAAAGCACCAAGTGCAGACAGGTGATGATACCAAGCATTGAGTTATCAAGGTAGGAAATGTCAAAACTTCTGATGGGAATAGGAATCTATTGAGTAGATTTCTTTATGTACCTACTATCACAAAGAATTTGATGAGTGTTGGATAGATAATGGAAAAGGGTTTGCACGTTAGGTTCAATAATTTTGGAGCTTTTGTGGAGGACCCCCAACATGGATTCAGATGAATTGCAAAGGGATAGAAAACAGGCAGATTGTTTATATTTGAGCTTGAGGACACTAGAAACATTGCACTTTATAATTATAAGGATCAAACTTTTTCTGAGTTAGAGATATGGCATAAAAGATTAGGGCACATTGGTGAGAGAACATTGAAAGTAGATATGTAGAGATCAATGTGTACTTGGGATACCTAATGTATCCAAGCAACACATGATCTATAAATGTGGTGCATGTCAGTTTGGTAAATCACACAGGTTACCTTTTACAAAGAAACACTATATGCATAGGATTATTTGCAACTTGTCCACACAGATGTGTGGGGACCAAGCAAGGATCATTCAATTTCAGGCTCAAGGTACTATGTGTCATTTATTGATGATTTCAGTAGGTGGACTATCTTGTATTTCATGGAACATAAGGATGAAGTGTTCAGTTGTTTCAAGAAGTATCTTGCACTTGTGGAAAACCAAACACAAAAAATCTTAAAGAGGATAAGGTGAGATGCAAGAGGTGAGTACTTCTCCAATAAGTTTGATGCATTTTTGCAAGACAAAGGTATCAAAAGGGAGATCACTAGTAGATATACTCCTGAGCAAAATGAAGTAGCAGAGAGGAGGAACAGATTGATTGTGGGAGCAACTAGATCAATGCTAAATGAAAAGACATTGACAAATTACTTGTGAGCAGAGAGTGTTTCTACTGCCACTTATCTTATTAACAAGTTACCTTCTAAATACCTTGATGGAATGACCCCCTATGAGGCATGGCATGGTAGGAGACCATCACTTGAACATTGCAAAATAGTTGGTTGTGTTGCATATGTGCATGTTCCATCTCAAACCACAGGTAAGTTAGACCCTATGGTAGAGAAATGAATCTTCATAGATTATGATATAAATAAAAAGGGATACAGGTTTTATAATCCATCCAACAAAGGCTTTTTGGTCAGTAGAGATGTTGTGTTTGATGAGAATGACTCTTGGTTTGAAAGTATATGCAGGAAGGTCAAATTCTCATATGACTTGGAAGAAGAATTTCCAAGCCTCACCAAGGAAGAGCCAAGCACAATTGAAGACATCAAAGAAGATGATGAGGACACCATCAACTTGGAAGAATTTAAAGCATGAAAATCAAAAGTCAAGGTCAAGATGAAGAGGTTGGAGGACATACCTGAGTCATCCAACCAAGCCTTAAGGAGATCACAAAGAGAGATTAAGAAGCCAATTAGATATGGGTATGATACTTCATTAATCACTAAGCATTCTATTTATCTTGCTAAGGATTTAACACTTGAAGAACCTTCTTCATATGAAGAAGCAAGTACAAAAGCAGAACGGAAGGAGGCTATGAATGAAGAAATAGAAGCACTCCAAGAGAATGACACTTGGGGAGCTCGTACCGAAGGAAACATGAATGAAGATAATTGGTTCTAGATAGATTTACAAAATCAAAAGGAACTTAGATAGATCCATAAACAGATACAAAGCTAGGCTTGTGGGTAAGGTTTTTGCACAAACCCAAGGAGTAGACTACGAAGAAACTTTTTCACAAGTGGCTAAGATGCCAACCATTAGAGTATTGGTAAGTGTACCTGCATCTAAAATTGGAATATGTATCAACTAGATATGAAAAATGTATTTCTCAATGGGTGGATTTTAGAGGAGTCTTACATGGCTCAACCTCCTTGTTATGAATATCCAAACAAGGTAAATCATGTATGCAAATTTAACAAAGCTCTTTATGGATTGAAGCAAGCACCTAGGGCATGGAACCATAGGTTAACAACCTATCTTCAAGACAAAGGATTCATGATGAGCAAGGGAGATTCCTCTCTGTTTGTAAAGAAGAGTAATTCAAAAATAATATATTTATGTGTATATGAGGATGACATCATTCTTACAGGTAATGATGCCAATGCCATCAAAAAAATCAATAACCAGATGATGCAGGAGTTTAAGATCAGTGACCTAGGGTTTTTGAAATAATTTCTTGGACTTGAGTTAGTATACACTAACTCTGGAATTTACATCACTCAAAGGAAATATGTGTAGGACATGTTGAAGAAGTTCCACTTGGAGAATGCAAAAGTAGCTAGCACACCTATGGAGGTGAAACTTAAATTGAGTGCTCATGAAGGTGATTTGCTTGAAGACATTGCAGTTTATCAAAGCATAGTTGGGAGTTTAAACTATGCAACATTAACAAGGATTGACATATGTTATGGAGTAAGTGTTATGAGTCAATTCATGCATAAACCTAGAGCACCTCACTTGGAAGCTGCTAAAAGAATTTTGAAGTATCTCAAAGGTACTCAAAATCAAGGTCTTTTCTTCACATACACATCAAATTCGGACATAAAGTTGTACTCAGATGCAGATTGGGCAGGATGTAAGGATAACGGAAGAAGTACTTCTGGATATTTATCATTTGCAGGTGATAAGCCCATCTCATGGTCTTCTAAGAAGCAACCAATTGTTGGTCTATCTTCAACAGAGGCTGAACACAAGGGATTAGCAAATGCTACACAAGAATCTATTTGGATTAGATTGTTCTACTCAGATTTGGGACTTCACAGTCATTCACCTATGATCTTTGGTGATAATACTAGTTCTTTGCATGGTGCAGCCAATCCCATTTATCATGCAAGAACCAAGCATATAGAAGTGCACTATCACTATGTTAGAGAGAAAATCTTGAGCAATGAGATTCAACTAGCATATGTTTCTACAAATATGCAGTGTGTTGATTTGTTAACCAAAGCACTTGATAGTACTACGCTTTGCAGGTTTAAAACCATGATTGGATTACAGGATATTCAAGAAGATTGATGAAGCAATGCAAGCCAAGATGTTTGGCTTGAGGGGGATCTATTGGTGCAAAAATATCAAGCCTACACATTTGGCTTAGAAGACAATCTGTGCAACTATCATTTGATGATGCATGTGACCTTGGCTTGTAACACTTAATCATTTACCATTTGCAAAAGATTAAATCCATGAAGAATCTTGTAAAGGCTTGTATCTCGTGGAGGTAGGAAGCATACTAGTTACGAGTTTCAAATGATAAAATAACTTCTAAATCAAGGGAGTCACCTTTTTTTGTTGGCGCCAAAGTTGAATTCAAATTCAAACTTGGAAGAACTTTTTATAAAAAGATTTTGTAAATCTCATGGCTATGTGGCCTGATAGAGAGCTCTCTTCTTGACCTTTTGTAGGACTTGAGTGATCACACCATAGCCCACTCAGTCCATCATCATTGAGCATCATTACTATGCCAATTATCTTGTACAATCATGTTATATAATACATATAGCTCATTGATCATCTCTGTCTACTTCTCTGCTATGATTACTCACAATAGAAAACTTTCTCTAATCATATCTCAGTAATATCTCAACCATTTTGCATGATGTATAGCTTTTTGGAACTAGCTTGAAGTATTATTTTGTGTTGTCAAAATATCAAGACATTTGGTTCAGCTATCTGGGAGAAATCATCATCGAAGTGCTCACGGGTCATCTAAAGGTTAGTCCCTAAAAAGTCGGGGCTTTGGTTTGTTGAACTTATTTCTCATAGCATGTTGATCATTTTAGATGTTTCCACTTGCAATCGTTAGCTATCTAAGCTAATTGAATTCCCTAAAAAGGAATTTCATCAATTGTTATTGTACTCTGACCTCTGAGCAAAAGAACTAGCAAGTGTATGGACTAAAATAGAAGGTTTTGTGACACTTTCTATTCATGAAGTAGTTTCTTTTGATTCAAATGTTTCAAGCATCAACTCCAAAGTAGATAGGTACTTTCTTGGTGTCTTTTGCAAGATAAAAGGGCTTATGTCCTTGAGGTATCCATCCATCTCCTCGAGCACTCCTCAGACGATATCTCCCCTAGGTACAAAATGTAATCACTCAGTGATCTGTATGGAAACCATCCCAGCATGACTGCACAAGATTTTTGCGTCGACGACCTCTTAAACCTTTTTGCACTTTCCAATTAACCTGATGAATCACCTTTGAAGAAGAAATTCGAAGCTTAGAGGCACCTCTTTGGCGATAGGCCATGAAGTTGGAACATCAATTGCTCCTTGATAACAATAGAGGGGAGCCCGTATGCACACTTTGAGGTCGCAAGCTTATTTCATGTAAATGGGTGCTACAAAAGAAGTATAACAATGATGGCAGCATTTCATTCTACAATGCGTACCTCGTTGCTCGGCTTACATACGTTCTCCGCCTCGATCTTTTCTCCATTAGAAATAGAGAGTTTTTCAAACAGTTCAAACTTTTATGAAGGTGAGAGAGTTGCAAACAAATATAAAGAAGCACATACTCGATAGAGAATATGTATGTGTAGAACACGTAAAATTATGAAATAGAGCAATAATGGAAAGTGAAAAAATATTTACCTGAGCAATAATGGCGACCACAAACACATTTGAAGCAGAAATAGTAGATCATGAATCCATGAAGTCAGAGAGTGTGCAGAGCAACAAGTAAACATTACACTAATAATGAACGCGAAGTTGTGAAGTGTATCATATCGTTAATATTATACAAAACATATGTAGTAAAACTATACCATTTCTTGTGCGAATACATTGACTCCACTCACGTCGACAACCTGCACATTGGCATTCTTGATGCTCCACCCTGCATACTGCCGTGCGAGTGAGCATGGTGTCAGCCTTCAAGACCACAACGACGAAGAGCGCCATAGCTCCAGACAGGTTACAAATGCTATGACTGGAGGTAAAAGTCCGACCTTGACTATCTGCTGTGGGTTTCGTGACTCAATGTACTGTGTAATCACAGAGGCAGACCACCACGATCGACACCTTTACATTGGAATGTAGACAAGGCAGCGGCTTCACGAAAATGAAGAAATGTAACACCGGATTGATATGATAGATTGATATGGCAATGGACATTCGACAAGATATGGCAATGGGCATTCGACAAGATAGATTGACAATGGGGCAAAGTAGTGGACATTTGGCAATCGGCACGATAAATAGTGGAGAATCGAATGTTGAACACAAACATTCTCTTTCAGACTCCCATATATAGAGAAACCCTCGAGCCTGGATCTCGCCAATAAACACTACTGAACCTCTCACTCAAAAGTTCCCAATTGGAGTGAAAAAGGAAAAATTCGCTTCCTTTTATGTGAGTGAAAATGATAAAAATTTGAAAAAACACATTTTTTAGGATAAACAAAGTTATGAGTTTGATGATGGGGCACTTTACTTTTGGAAAGAGTTTGAGAAAAGAACTATTTTGAGTGAGTTTCTTAAAAAAATATGTATAAAAGGTAACTTCTTACATGTACATTAAGAAATGGGCCCTTTCTAGTAAGCAATAACTATATATGTGACTTTTCAAAAAAAAGTCATTTTTTTCACAAAGATGGATGGATTTGATGATTTGTAAAGTGGAATCTCTCTCCCTTTCTTTTGCAAAAGAGAGAGATAACCCTATTTGGGCCTAAAAACAGATCTAGTCTAGCCTACTAAAAAGTGCTCTATCAAATGCACTTTGTCCCCTCGAGCAAGAAAAAGATTAGGCTTAATCCCTTAAAACTAGGAATCCTTACAAGGCCCGTGCAGGGATCATTTTTCCCCCTAGTGTTCCATCAATTGTTTTTTGGATGGCAACCAACATGATATAAAAGAGATAATACAAGGAAAAACATAATGTTTTAGGACAAAAGACTTGTGAGCTAAAGAATAATAAACATGATACTACTTCAACACGTTTTCTCTTAATTTGATGATTAACTAATCCCATCTTTGTTGGAGTGAAACTTGAAATCCCATAGGGAGGTCCACTAATCTGAATATTACTCGTTCTTGCAAGATTTCATAACCAATACTAAAGAAACAATTAGGAATAATGTTGTTAGAATCTTTAAAACTTATTTTTTTTCGATCGATCTTAGAACCACTTGCTAAAAGAAAGAGATGAAGACAATCCAAAAAGGTAGCAACATAGTTAGGATCAGTTTAGCTGCACATGTTAGTGTCATCAACAAACATTTGATCCCTAGTTGGCAGGAAGAAATAGGTATGTGCATGCCCTTTATGGTCCCTTTATCCATTGCATCTTTCACAAGCCAACCCAAAGCATTGTTGGATATGGCAAATAAAAGAGGAGCTAGAGGACAACCTTGTGAGATGGATCTATGAAGTTTAAAAGGTTTAGATAAGTACCCATTCATAGAAATCTATCACTCTAGCACAATGGTGAGTACCAATGTGAGGAGATCCACCTCATAATTGTCAATCTCTGGAGCTGTGTATGACGACCACGAGAAGAGAAGTGCACAAATGAGTGAGTGAGAAGACACAAGCATGCACACACACACAAAGCAAGAACAAAGAGTGGAGGAATGGAATACTTGATTAGCTAGAACAAGTTTCATACACACATGAGAAGCTCCTATCTCAAAGAAGTGAATCTCAAAAATGAGCTCTCTAGTTATTTTTATAGTTTTTGACAAATTTTTTCCTAGTCCACACCTACTGTCCAGCCTAGTTAAAAAAATAGGTTAGTGTTCCTATTTGGAGACTCAAACGAGCCCAAAAAAATATGAAATTTGAAACATATAAGGTTCTAATACTCCTCAATTCAGGACTCCTTGAGTTGAAAAAAATGGAGTTGGAACTATCAAAAATTATATTTACAATGTTGGTCTAGTGATATAATTTGTCTGATCTGCATGACTATTCCATCTTCTTGATCCTTCTAATCCCTTTCATTGGCATTCTTGTCCTTTGACACTTCTAACGAAAACAAAACAAGATACTAACATACTTAATGAACTTCCTACCAGCCTTGATATCATACAAGGGTTGAAGAATAAAATCCCCTTCAATCCTATCAGAAGCTCTGTCAAAGTCAACTTTGAAGAAGAAGTAGACTTGTTTATTCTCATTAGCACATTCCCACCCTTTCCAAATAGATATAATGGCATCAAGGATGAATCTCCCTTTTAATAAATCCTTTTTTCTTAGGGAGAATTATCCTATTCATAATAAGACTAAGTCTTGTAGCTAAAGAGGAAGAAAAGATCTTGTTGATAGAGGTCAAGTAGGTAATAGGCATCCAATTATGATATGTTCTTTCTCCTGCTTTTTATGGATCAATCCAATCACTCTAGTATTCATATGGAAAGGTTAAGCACCTTTTCTAGTAGCCTCTTCCTAGATCAACATAAGGTAAGGGGTCAAGAAGCCTTTAAGATCCAAGAAGAATTCATTAGCAATCCTATCAATACCAGGAGATTTACTAGGTTTCAATTTACTAAAATTTTGTTTAGTCTCACCGGTAGTGAGGGGTAGGTTTATAATAGAAGCCGTGTCATGAAAAATCATTTTCCTCCTCTTTAAGGCAATGGTAGCCCTAGCTCTTTGGATATCATCCCCCACTTGGGAGTACTACAGAAAACATCAATAAAGAAGCGTTGAACTCTTGGAAATTTTCCTCAATGTTGATAGCAGTCCCACCATTCCTCTTAGTAAGTAGAGGGATGTAGTCCTTTAAATTTTTTTTTCATCACGAAATACATACACTTACTTCATCTATCCAACTTCTCAACCCAAAACTCTCTTGATAAAGCAAGAGCCATACTAGAATCAAGATACAACTCATATCTCAACTTATACTGAAGATCCAACAGGGATTTAGAAGGCTTAGTTTCATCAAATTTTTCTAACTCAGCTTGGAGTTTTTCCCTCTTTGAGCTCTAGTGTTCCTAATAAGATTCCTATAGTAGAAAAAAAAACATTTGAATCTCTTTCACATCGTTTTCCCAACATTTTGAGGAAGAGACATTGTGAGAGAAGTGATAAGAGATGGTCTCTTTGATTTTATTAAAAAAGCTAGGGATTTTAAGGAGATTGGCATCCAAATAAGCCCAACTAGCCCTAAACATGGGAGAACCTTTTTTAAAGATGATTATAAGGGATTGGTTCATCTTCATGGTTTTATCAAAACAAATTCCTTAAAGCAGATTTGGAATCAAGAATCAATAGTTTCACAAATAAGAAAATTGTCACTATGTGGTCTGTTGATGGGGAGATATTTTGGAACTTCAAGAAGCAAACTCAATTGGTGGACATTCTCATTGGGAAGTTGATTACTAGGGGGCACCTTAATTGGTATTCTACTTAATGAAGATACAAATTGAGGGCTTTATGGGCTTTCCTCTATGCTATCAAGCAGTCTTCCCTCCGATGGCTCATCCTGCATAATGGTGTTTGGATTGGGCTCAAAGCTAAGAGATGTAAAGTTAGCAATGGAAAGTGTTACTTTTGTGATAACGAAGAGGATCTTACCACCTCTTTCTTAACTGCAAGCATGCACAACAATTTTGGAGTCTTTTGGACAATATGTGCAACATTGTTAAGATCTCTCAATTTGGGCATAAAGAGACCTTGATCAGTGTTTGTCCTATAATGGACCTTACCATATGGCAAATGTGGGGATCTGCTATTCTTTGGTTCAAATAGCAGAAATCAAAAACTCTACAAGAATGGACAAAAGAATTATGTGTTGTTGTGCAAAAGAGAGTTGATTAGACTTGTAAACAATAGTTTGCAAACCATCAAAGAAGTTGGAGAAAAATATGTTAACCTTATTCTTACCACCAAAAATTATAATAAGTAGAGAAAGAAATTAATGTCTTAGTAAATGTATGACGAAATTGGAAATGACCAGTATAAAGAATGTAATAAAGTTAATCAGGAGAATTATATCAATCTAGACTCTAACTATGAGGACAATGACGATAGTACTCTCATAATAGATAGATCATCCCTTGAAAATTGGCATAACCATCTTACTAAGAAGGTGGTTATTGGTCTATGTCATAGATCTCGTCCAACTTAGGAAGTCCTCAAAACATGGATGAGGAATAATTGGGAAAGTCAAGGTTTATTTGCAAAACATGTTCAATATCTTCCTAATAGCTCTTTTCTTTTCTTCTCTGAAGATACCAACTGTGATATGCATGTTATAGTTGAAGGACATTGGGTTATTAGAAATGCTCCTATCTCCTTTTTAAAATGGCATCCTAGATTTAATCCTTGAGGCCCTAAGCCTACTAAGGTCCCAGCGTGGATAGAATCACGTGATTTACCTATAGAGTTTTACCCTTGGATTGAGAAACTTGGTGTTCTGATAGGAAAAGTTCTTAGGCAAAGACCCATAAATGGATTTAACCTTGAATGGGATCCCCAAATGCTGATGGAAATGGATATATTGAAGAACATTAAGAATTCCTTCATTTTTAATGACTCTAATGGGTGTAAACTTCACGAACAAAAAATATTTTACAAAAATCCTCCTAATGCCTATTTTCATTGTTATAAACAAGGACATCTAATTAAATACTATCCCTTGATAGTTAATAAAAATGGACCTAGAGAGAAGGGGACTGATTATGTGAAGTCTTATGATAGAGAAAACAAAAAGGAAGATCAAAGTAACCCACCTTCCACTAGCAAAAAGAACTTAAATAAAGGACAAAAAAAAGAAATCATAACTAGGTAAATAAATTTTGATGTGTTACTAAGGGAAGTTTCTAATCCCTTCCAAGCCTTGGAAGAAGATTTCGACAATGCTTTTGTAGATAACACTAAAGTGCCATCTACTCAAAAGATGAAAATTTTTTATTGTTCAACTGAACAACAAAGAGTTGGTAATCAAAATTTATGCAAAGAATCTGTTAAGGAAGCACTCACGAATTTGACACAACAAACAAAGAGAGAAACAGAATCTTCCGGAAAATCTGTGCACAGGTGTACAGTATGCGAAGTTAGTGTATGGTGTGCGCATAACAGAGCAATTAACCACGGCGGGCGCGTAAGGCGCGCATAACGTAAATTGAAGAGTAACAGTGCAAAAAGAGCGCCAAAGGAAAGTGTATATATACAGCAAGATTTGAAGAAGGAAAAGAGAGAGAGAGAGAAGGGAGAGAGAAGATTCAGGAAGAGACGCGTAAAGATGATGCGTGTGAGATACGCGTATGAGTGAAGAGAGTTAGAAGTTCTCAGAAGACGCCATAGATCGCGTATGTACAGATGAATAACACAAGCCTGAAGTGTCGGGTCTTTTCATCTGAAGAGAGATGGTAATAAGAAACTACTCACTGTAGGAGAGTTTCTGTAACTTGAGCAAGAAGAGGCCAAGCTTACTTGTACACATCTTTCTCTAATCGAAAACACATGTTCATGTGGATGTCTGCGCGTAATCTTTACTTGTGAAGAATATGAAGCTATTTCGTGTTACGGTAGGAAGTTTCGTTTATCGTTAACTGTCATGACCCGTTACTAAACGTGCTTCAGTATCTTCTCTATAAACGCATGTTTCGGTGAACAACAGTTCACTCAGTAAACTTATTTCAGTAATTCCCGGTCAGTTACAGTTTCTCAGAAAACAAGATTTTCCGGTAGAACAACGAAGTATAACTCGTAGCAGAGTTTGAAGCTTTGTATGAGAGATAGCTCATCTTGTAGCTAGACGTCTCTACTTTAAGCTGGTCAGAGTTTCCGGTGGAAAGGAGATGTGCATGCAGTACAAAATCTAACTGGAAAGTAGCACTTCAGAACTGAGGAGTTTTTCCTTAAACGTCAGAAGAGTTCATTAAGTGGAGAAAGCTCACGAATCATTCTCTTACTTCTTGTATGTTCACTTGAAGTAATTATAACCAAAGTAGAAGTTCATTTCGGTGAAGTTCCGGTACGATTTCGGTGTCAGATCAGTAACAGTCTGGTGAAGTTCCGGTGGAACCTGTGTCGCAGGATAACACAGTTAAGGCGACGTTAATTAGGCTGAGCTACTGTTGATTACAGAGGTGTTCTGAATCACTCTAGTTTAGCACTCTATTATGGTGGCGCGACATTTTCCGCAGGCTTGACAGAGCTCAAGCCTTGTCGCGAAACCCACCTTCAGGGCGAAAGTAATTCCGCACCAGTGGTATTAAAGCTGAAGGTTTTCGCCAACATTTGGTATCAGAGCGGGTTAGTTTCCAAAGAATTGGTATAAGAGCAGAGTATTACCTATCATGGCAGATCACGTCCAAATTGATAAACTGGATAGAGACAATTATCCCGCATGGGTAATGCGCATGGAAGCCTTACTTATGAGTAAGGACCTAATGATGTACGTGACCGGAGAAGAAAAGAAACCGACTTTCGAAGATGATAGTCAACCGGAAAAAGAAGAACTAGACGCCCTAAAGCTGTGGCAGAAGAAAGATGCAACGGCAAGAGCCTACATCTACAACACTGTTTCAGATCATCTACTACCGCACATTAGAGGTCTGGAGAAAGCAGAGGACATATGGAGCGCATTGGAAGATCACTTCCAAAACACTACGAAAGCTAGGAAGGCCAGCCTATGGTCCGAGTTCACAACATTCAAAAAGAAGCCGAGTCAAAGCATTAGTGACTATGTCACTAAAATGAAGGATCTAGCAGATAGTCTGGGATCCATAAATGAAGATGTAGAAAATCATAGATTGATAGCACAACTGCTCACAGGGTTGAGAGGAGATGAAAGGTGGAAACCTTTCGTACTCTCAACTGAACTTTCTTTAAATCACTTTGTACCAGATTTAAATCAGTTGCTTGGACTGATGCTCACATATGAGCAAGACCTGAAAGGAGATGCAGATAAAGGACAGAGCTCTGCAATGTACATGAAGAACAAGAAGAAAGACAAAGCTAAGTCAAAAGAAGAAGAAGAGTCGAGCTCTCAGGCCTATTACGCAAGAGGTAAAGGCACTGGCAGAGGAAGAGCAAGAGGAAGAAGCCGCCAGAATACCACCAAGAAAGCTTGCTGGATTTGTGGACTAAGTAACCATCTGGCGCATGACTGTTGGCACAATCAACAAGGATCAAATCAAAATCAAAACAATAATAGCAGAGGCAGTAGCGGAAGAAATCAGAATAATGCTCAAAGAGGAAGACAAAACCAAAGAGGAGGCTATAGTAGAGGTGGAGTAAGAAGTTGGGGACAGAGCCAATCCTACAATACCACCTACAACAACTACGCAAATGACACACAGAATGAAAGTCATACATCATTGATGATGAACTCAATCAGCACATCTGATAACGAAGATCTAAAGGTATTTTACATTGACTCTGGATGTTCTAATCACTTGTCAGGAAATATAGAACTAATGTCAAAACTAGAGAAAGGTAGTTCTAGTCACACTGTTCAAACAGGTGACAATACAAGACACAAAGTACAATCAATCGGAAAGGTGAAATGCAAGAGTGGAGCAGATTTGCTAACCAATGTTTTGTATGTTCCAACAATACCAAAAAATCTGATCAGTGTGGGACAGATAGTCGAAAAGGGTTTTCAGGTCAGATTTACAAATAAAGGTGTATTTGTAGAAGATCCCAAGAACGGATATTATCAGATCGTTTCTGGTAAGAAAGAAGGAAGACTCTTTACTTTAAGAGTACAAGGGAACATTGGCCAAGCGTTGCTCACGCATGATGAAAAGGTGATTACAGAACTTGATCTCTGGCACAAGAGATTAGGTCATTTCAATGAAAAAGGAATCAAAGCTATGATAGCGAATCAGTCTGTACTGGGATTACCGAACGTACAGAACCAACATATGATTCACAAATGTGAAGCCTGTCAAATGGGAAAAGCCCACAGGTTACCTTTCCAGAAGAAAGGATTCAAACATGACGGTGTGCTAGAACTCATACATACAGATGTATGGGGACCAACGAAAGAAGGATCAATCAGCGGATCAAGGTACTATGTCTTATTCATTGATGATGCAACAAGATGGATAACTCTTTATGTTTTAAAGGAAAAGTCCGAAGTGTTTGGAGCCTTCAGGCATTTTCATGCATATGCTGAAAGACTCACAGGACGAAAACTTAAAAGACTAAGGTCTGATGGAGGGGGAGAATACTTCTCCCGAGAATTCAATGACTATCTTTGGAACGCAGGTATTAAGAGAGAAATAACCTGCAGGTATACACCACAACAAAACGGTGTAGCAGAAAGGAGAAACCGAACTCTAGTAGAGTTTGCACGAGCTATGCTGAAAGAAAAGAATTGTCCTGATTATCTTTGGGCTGAAGCTGTAAACACAGCGACATACTTGGTAAACAGATTACCATGTACAGCCTTAGAAGGAATGACCCCTTATGAAGCTTGGTGGGGAAAGAAGCCAACACTTGATCACTGCAAAGTGTTTGGATCGGTAGCATATGCTTATGTACCGTCTCAACTCAGACATAAGCTTGAACCAAAAGCAGAGAAATATGTGTTCGTCGGATATGATGAAAAGCAGATGGGTTACAGGTTATGGAGTCCTCTAACCAAACAATTTACTGTTTCCAGAGATGTAACGTTTGATGAACAGAAAAGCTGGTATGCCGATCAGAGTCATACAGCTGAAGAATTTGAAGAAGAGATAAAAAGAAGAGAGAAAGGAAAATCAATTGTACAGGTAAACAAAGATGAAGAGGCAAGTACGTCTAGGACCGGATCAGGTATAAGGAACGAAGATGAAGACGTGTACTCAGATACACACGAAGAATATGAACTAAGAAGGTCAAACAGAGTAAGAAGACAACCGGAAAGATACTCATATGATACATCATATATAACTCAACAAGATTATGCATATATGGTTAAAGATGAGGATGAGCCTCAGAGCTATGATGAAGCCAAAGACAAGAAGCAATGGCAAGAAGCAATGGAAGAAGAATTCACCACACTGGAAGAGAACAAGACATGGGAGCTTGTTCCTAAACCGAACGGTAAGAAAGTGATCGGAAATAAATGGGTGTTCAAAGTAAAGAAACTTGCAGATGGAAGGATAGCCAGACATAAAGCGAGACTGGTTATTAAGGGCTATGCTCAGACGCATGGCATAGACTATGACGAGACATTCAGTCCGGTGGCAAAGATGTCAACCATAAGAACAGTGATTGCCATAGCAGCATCAAAAGGATGGAAGCTAAGTCAGCTAGACATAAAGAATGCATTCCTGAATGGATATATATCAGATGAAGTCTATATGGAACAACCGGAAGGATTTACAAGTTCCAGATACCCGAATTTTGTTTGCAGGTTAAGGAAAGCACTTTATGGACTGAAGCAAGCTCCAAGAGCTTGGAACTACAGACTTGTGAAATATCTCAATGAACTTGGATACCAAAGTTCGAAGGCAGATGCAAGTCTACTCATCAAAAGGACAGAAGAAGGAATGATCTACATTTGTATCTATGTAGATGACATAATAATTACAGGAACCTCAGATGAAGGAATCCGAGAGGTAAAGAAACTGTTAGAAAAGGAATTCAAGATCAGTGACCTGGGAAAGTTATCATACTTTCTAGGAATGGAAATCACATATACAGATCATGGTGTATATGTTATGCAAGAAAGGTATCTCCTGAACTTACTGAAGAAGTTCAACATGGAGAATTGCAGAGAAGCTTCAACACCGCTTGAAGTAAACCATAAACTCAGCAAATATGATGGAACAGAGTTCAAAGATATGAAGAAGTATCAGTCGTTAGTAGGAAGCTTAATTTACGCTACGCTAACAAGACCGGATCTCAGTTATCCGGTGGGAATTCTTTCACAGTTTATGCATTGTCCGACAGATCAACATTGGGTTGCAGGACAAAGAGTTCTCAGATATATCAAAAGAACTATAAAGGAAGGATTATATTATCCTTTCACGTCAGATATAAAGCTCAGAGCATATAGTGACTCAGATTGGGCAGGAAGTCAAGATGACCGAAGATCAACGCACGGGTATATGATATACCTAGGAGATAAGCTGGTAAGCTGGTGTTCGAAGAAGCAACACACAGTAGCCTTATCGTCAACAGAAGCAGAATACAAAGGACTGGTAGAAGCAGCGAAAGAAGTAATATGGATGCAGACTTTACTTAAAAGCATGGGTATAGATCAAAGTATACCGATTATACATGGAGACAATATGAGCTCTCTATATCTTGCAGCGAATCCGGTGTTTCACGCAAGAACAAAACACATAGAGATTCAGTATCATTTCCTAAGGGAAAAAGTAATGGAGAAAGAGATAGAAATAGTCTACACTCCTACGAAAGATCAGATTGCAGATATTCTGACAAAGAGCTTGGATGGAACAAAGACAAACAGATTCAAAGAGATGGCAGGAATAAAAGAAAGGAAGATATATGAAAGACCGGAAGAGGTCAAATTAGTGATTGAGGGGGAGCTGTTAAGGAAGCACTCACGAATTTGACACAACAAACAAAGAGAGAAACAGAATCTTCCGGAAAATCTGTGCACAGGTGTACAGTATGCGAAGTTAGTGTATGGTGTGCGCATAACAGAGCAATTAACCACGGCGGGCGCGTAAGGCGCGCATAACGTAAATTGAAGAGTAACAGCGCAAAAAGAGCGCCAAAGGAAAGTGTATATATACAGCAAGATTTGAAGAAGGAAAAGAGAGAGAGAGAGAAGGGAGAGAGAAGATTCAGGAAGAGACGCGTAAAGATGATGCGTGTGAGATACGCATATGAGTGAAGAGAGTTAGAAGTTCTCAGAAGACGCCATAGATCGCGTATGTACAGATGAATAACACAAGCCTGAAGTGTCGGGTCTTTTCATCTGAAGAGAGATGGTAATAAGAAACTACTCACTGTAGGAGAGTTTCTGTAACTTGAGCAAGAAGAGGCCAAGCTTACTTGTACACATCTTTCTCTAATCGAAAACACATGTTCATGTGGATGTCTGCGCGTAATCTTTACTTGTGAAGAATTTGAAGCTATTTCGTGTTACGGTAGGAAGTTTCGTTTATCGTTAACTGTCATGACCCGTTACTAAACGTGCTTCAGTATCTTCTCTATAAACGCATGTTTCGGTGAACAACAGTTCACTCAGTAAACTTATTTCAGTAATTCCCGGTCAGTTACAGTTTCTCAGAAAACAAGATTTTCCGGTAGAACAACGAAGTATAACTCGTAGCAGAGTTTGAAGCTTTGTATGAGAGATAGCTCATCTTGTAGCTAGACGTCTCTACTTTAAGCTGGTCAGAGTTTCCGGTGGAAAGGAGATATGCATGCAGTACAAAATCTAACCGGAAAGTAGCACTTCAGAACTGAGGAGTTTTTCCTTAAACGTCAGAAGAGTTCATTAAGTGGAGAAAGCTCATGAATCATTCTCTTACTTCTTGTATGTTCACTTGAAGTAATTATAACCAAAGTAGAAGTTCATTTCGGTGAAGTTCCGGTACGATTTCGGTGTCAGATCAGTAACAGTCTGGTGAAGTTCCGGTGGAACCTGTGTCGCAGGATAACACAGTTAAGGCGACGTTAATTAGGCTGAGCTACTGTTGATTACAGAGGTGTTCTGAATCACTCTAGTTTAGCACTCTATTATGGTGGCGCGACATTTTCCGCAGGCTTGACAGAGCTCAAGCCTTGTCGCGAAACCCACCTTCAGGGCGAAAGTAATTCCGCACCAGTGGTATTAGAGCTGAAGGTTTTCGCCAACAGAATCAGCATGGACTTATGTTGGTAATACGAAAATCCAAAAGGAAGAAGTTAATGCAGGTAAATATTCAAATATTTTATCTTCTGCAGATGAAGATGTTGGGAATCCATAGCACAGTGATGCTATATTTGTTGAGTAGCTCTATAAATATGACAAAGAAAGCATAATTAAAATCCATCTCGATATGCTTAATTCTTCTGATGTGATTATGTCTCTACTTTTTGAGGTTAATGTGCAGGTAAAAGACAAAGGGAAAAGTAAAATAAAAGATGGTTTTTTCTCTTGAGAGTACAATGAATTGGAAATGCACACTCACACACCCAACCTCGTAAGGTAGAGGCACCCATCATGAGAGACTCATGGACATGTCTAGCCAAGACTTGAACTCAGGACTTCCTCCCAGAGCTTCAAGGCATCAACCATTAGACTACTCTGCTCCTGATATCATTTGTCTGTAGTACCTCAAAGTTGGAGGATTCAACTTAAGAACCAATTTGAATATAGCTTCTAGCAGACATACTTGGTATTGTACCAATCACAATAAGGGTAAAGGTGGGATTGCTATTGGTATTGCTTCTAACATTAATCACCTTGTAGAAGATAAGGTGGTCAACACCTCTAATCAATGGGTATTAAAGAGGCTATTAATTATACTTTTGTTAGTGTGTATGCTTTGAATAATTTTGCTGACAGCATCAAATGCTGGGAAGAAATCTCTAACATCTCTGGTGACATCATTTTGCTTGGTGATTTTAATATGATCACTAATACCATTGATAGAGTAGGAAATAATTATAATGTTATCCGTGGTAGGGAGTAGGATTATGGGTACAATATGATTAAGTTTCATAATATGCTTGATATTTCTATTAATTTTGGTCACTCATGGAGAAATAGAAATCTTGTCAATTCTCTTTCTGCTAGACTTAATGGAATTTACATGTTTCTAGATTTCAGGATTTGTGGAACAATAGCTGTGAGCTTGATCATTCCCTTTAGCTTTGAGATCATGTCCCTCTTATTGTCAAATTGTTTAGAAACTATCCAAATTATAAAGTTGGTTGGCCCTCTATATGCTCTACCTTACTCAGGATTCCTTGTGTTAAAAATCAAAGAAGGACATTTTCAACTTTCATTTCTCTTCTGGTGTTTCTCTCTTTATGTCTTGGGAGGAGGATACTAAAGACTACTTAAAAGTTGTTCACCAAATTTAAGTCCAATACCACGGAAATTAGAAACAATAGAAGGATGATGATATTAAAAGAGATTGATGTTGCTAAGAGTTCCAAGTTAAACAACACTAACATTTGTCAGAAGGTCCTTGATCTTCAAGAGAAATTAAAATATAAAGCTTATCTATTAGCTAGTGGTGCTCTTGCCACTTCAAGATAATTCTAGGCTTGTAAAGTGGATAAACCTAATAAACATATGTTTGATCTTATGAGGAAAAAGAAACCTAGGGCCTTTATAACTATGCTTAGAAAAGGACGACATGCTTCTTGTATCAAGGAGAACTTGTAGGAGGCTATTATCTTCTTTACAAATGTTTTCTCTAGGCCTCCAAAGATAGGGGAGTACATCCAAAGAGTGAGGGCTACTATTGCCCTCAAATGGAAGAAAATGATCCCTTAGAGCTTGGTCTCTCTTTTGGATCTCCCCCTCTCTGTCAGTGAGGTTAGAGAACCATTAGTAAACTGAAACCTTGCAAATCTCCTAGTTATGATGGTATTCCAAATGGAGCTTTTCAAGAACTTAAGGAATTTTTAGTTCCCATTATTTTGATTTGGCAACAAGCCATTTGGGGAGGTACTCTTTCTACCTACATCAATACTGGAGTGATAAAACTTGCATATAAAAAGGACCTAGGGATGATTGAGCTAGAAGGATTTCTTTGTATAAAATCTTTGTTTCGTCCTTAGCTAGAAGACTGAGCCCTTTAAAGGATACTATCATTCTTTCTAAACAGAAAGGTTTCATTAAAGATAGATTCATTCTTGATTCTATTATTTCCATTTGGGAAGGCCTAGATTTCCAATACCTTCATGATATGGGAGCTGCTAAGAAGTTTATTAAATACACTAGTGTCCTATTTGGTAATGCTCACTCTAGAGTTTCTATGAATGGCTAGATCTCTACCACTTTTAGGCTTTGTAGATCTATTAGACAAGGTTTTCCCCTTGACTCCTTCTCTTTGCCATCACTAGTGATGACCTTGGCTGGCTTATTAGGGATTCTATAGAGCATGGTACTATAAAAGGTATAGAGATCCCTAATGCCCCTTCCCAACTACATTTACAAATGTTTGCAGATGACGTTAACATGACTATTATGGCCGATAGCTATTGTGCTGAAAACTTTCTGAACTACTTGAATTTGTTTTGCATTACTAGTGGTTCTATTGTTAAACACAAGAAAACTAGTATTTATGCTTCTAACAAGGTTTTCCAGACCGTGTTAAAAATGCTAATTGTGATATCATCAAGAAAGGTACAGTGTTTTGTCTTCTGGGTATCCCCATGGATTTTGGTATTTCCTATGAGTAGAGAGGAACTAGATACTTGATAAATTTTGTAATAAGATTTTCAAATGAATTGATTTTCAACATAGTCTCTCTCAAAGAGTTTTCGTTTTGAAGCATTATGTTTTGCCTTCTGTGACCTATCTTTTAGCTTGTTGCCACTCAAACAAAAACTAGTTATCTCAAGCCATCTTTGTTGCAAGAAGGTAATTCCCAAAGTAGCCTCGAACATCTACTGTATGAGAAAAGTTGAGAGTGGGTTGGATTTAATATGTCCTACTAAGATGGCCACCGGATGTCAAAATAGAAAGACCCTTGGAGAGAACTATATATAGAGGCATAACATTGAAAGGATAGTCATGTGTCAATATTATGGTGGCTCAAGTAAGAAATTTTATCAATAAAATAGCATAATGTGTTGTAATGCTAAAATATTTTTTCTTTTTTAGGTTAGGAACCAAATTCCATCTTTGTTTTAGGTTGATCCCAAAACCCATAACATATCAGTGGAGCACCAAGCATGGGCTTTCCCACACCTACATTTTTTGATATTTTTTAATTTCAACTTCATCGAGTTTTATTGAAAATTTCAAAAGGCGAGAACATTCATGTTCTTTTATATCATAGAACTAAACCATGTACGTTTGAAGTCTTATAATATCTATCCATATAATGTTAAAACCATTGTAAGTGAGATGTAAAGTTTGTTTCCCTACCTCATAAGGCATTTTATCATGAATGTGTTTATGGTCACCAAATGTAAACGTGATTTTCTTATTCAAGCAGAGTCGATACTTTCCTACATGATGAGGTCTAGGCAATCCAAAGCGTTCTACTATATTAAATTTAAGAAATTCACACCAATTTCGAAATTTCTCTATAACCCTTTCTAATCACTCCAACTCCATCACAAACCTCCTGAATTTGATATGGTTCTAGCAACAAATTAATTTCTTTCATGAGTTTCTAAATAATAAACCAGTTTAACCATACATTTTCATTTAGATTCAATAGTTTCAAAACTTCATTATGACTCATAATTTCATTGCAAAACTGAACGCACTTAGAACTACTCAACATGTTGAAACCTAGCACATTTGCTACATGATCTCTTACAATTTTCATTCTCTTTTTCTTTAGGCCAGATTTTTCAGTCAAATCTAAAAAAAGTTTTACTCGTTTTCATCGTAATCTAAAAAAGTTTCTTTCATTTGTTTGAAGGCTTGTAACAGACAAGAAAAATGCAACACCTTTTTTTCTAGATCCCTCTGATGTAAGTCTCTATGATGTAGTACATTTTCAAAATAGTTTATGTATTGCATATAGTTCTCTGAAAAATCACAGAGCTTTGAACAATAGCCATGTAAACCATCATCACCATCTCCTACAAATCTAATCAGATCATGAAGATTATGAAAAGGTGGATACTTTCTATTTTGGGGATCAATTAGATAAACAACTCCATCTACCCATATGTCAATATTTTTTTCCGTTCTTTGCGCAATCCATCAACTTCACAATATTGAAGAGCTCTTCGGAATAGCTTTATTGTTATTTCATATTTATGATTGATTGCAATATATATGTTGATATGGAGCTTATCACATAGACTTTGGTTGGATGAAAGATCAGTGAAAGTGTTTGAATTGAGGTTCTCCATGGCGAAATCATTTAGAATTAGGAGAAAGAGAAGAAGTTTTGCTATGAAGAGTAGAGTGAAAAAAGTGTACAACATCCTAAACATACATTATATAGGTTGAAGAACAAGAGGGAAACTTGAAATTTGGTGAATGCCCGATGAGCACAAGCTTGGAGGCATATCACTTTTCATGGTTATCACATGAACTTTCTCTCTCTTCCAAAAAGAATATATTTGCATAAGATATGTTTTAAGTGAACCTACATGGAATTTTTTAAAACGATTTGACAACATTAATCAGGATTAATCACAACTAATGAAGCTTGGGTATAAAAAGTTAGGCTTCTTATGAAGTCTTTTACAAAGATGAGGGCTTCCAATGGGGTTTATTTGAGAACATAGATGGTTGAATATATATATATATATATATATATATATATATATATATATATATATATATATATATATATATATATATATATATATATATATATATATATATATATATATATATATATATATATATATATATATATATATATATATTGTATGAAATCTGAGCCGATTGGTATACTTACATTTACATGGAGAAATCTTATGCTGCCAAAAATAAAGCTAATAGGAATAGAACTATCAAATTATATGCATTATAGATAAAAGATTGAGTATATGCTCTAGCTTTATTGGTATGAAGGTTGCACCTTAATAAAGGTAGCTTATATTTCTTATTGTGGTTATACGCATTAACGAAAGCAATGAAATGTTAAACAATGATTGTATGCATATGGTGGAGGTTAATACTCAAGAATAAGCACATTAGCTTTTGGACTTGCCTGTTGCAAAAGATATAACTTAAAGAAAAAGTTGGACTTGACCATGTAAAATATATTAAAATCTGTTTGCGAGTTCATAGGAAGCATCTAGCTTTACCAATGAAAATTCCATAAAAAATCTAGCTTCAATTAAGAGTTTCTAGCTACAAAAGGATAGTGAAATTTGTATGTTAAGATCATTATGATCTCATCGGCTTCACTTGTAAATTTGATATGCAAAACAAACTAGTTTGTTTCCTTGTTAATACCTATAGAAAGATATGTACATCATTTCCTTTATGATATAAACAACAATGCCTTGTATGGAGCCATCTTACTTGCATTTCTACAAAGAGACAAAGAGAGAAAGATCTCACTGAATGTAGGGACAATGAGTTTGGGCATGAAAAGTAATGCATCATGAATGTTTTCATCCAAAGTCCTGACCTGAAAGAGGACCCATCTAATACATTACAAATTACACTAAGTAGCATCAATAATACCATGGTCCATCCTCATCCGCAAACTGATTTGTCATATGACTCATTTATTATCGAATAATACTCGGATGCTGATAAAACCCAAAACATCATTCAAACACATATGGTAAAAGTTAATGCATGTGTCAATCTTCGTGAATAAAAATCAAAACATCATCGACTGAGTAGAAATAGTATCTAAAAACATCACTAGCAGTTTCTCATGTATACCATTTATTCAATGATTGATAGCCATAACCAAAACACAATCGGAGAACTTCCATTACCTTTTTAGAAAAATATAGGGTTTAATGGCTACAAAAATAGATATGATTAGTGTTCAAATCAACAGGTTTTTCCTTTGGAACTTTGAGTACAAAATGTCATCATGTTATAAACAATCTCATACATTTATACATTTGAACAAAGTTTTAGGAGCATTCTAATGAGGACATTTTAAATCCTTGAACAATATTCAAATCCACTTTTTCCTTTCAAGCATGATTTTCCAACTACAAACACATAGTGACATCATAAATTAAACAACCTTACGCATATGAACAGCGTTGTAGGAGTATCAAAATGGAGACATCTAAAATATTCGCACAATATCCAAATAAAGCAAAGGAGCATTGGTAATAGAGAGTTTTTCAATGAATTTGAACTTTTATGAAGGTGAGAGAGTTGCAAACAAATATAAAGAAGCACATACTCGATAGAAAATATGTATGTCACTTTAAGAGGGGTGGGTTTCATGACTCAATGTACTCTCTAATGTACTCAATGTACGCTACCATTTGTATGACTCCAAGCTTTAGACTTATACACACAGACATATATATATATATATATATATATATATATATAAGCAATATTTGACACCTTTCCAAAATTTCCAGGTGTTGTATGACTCCTCAACAATGAACTTGGGTTTCTCTATGAAGCTCAAGTCTAATTTATAGCCTTCATAGGATGCCTAGAGAGGCTAATGACGCCTGTTGGGGCTTCAAATTTAAGCACTGCATGTAAGTGAAAATCATGTTGTTATGTAGGAATGGTCTAGTTGATTTTTCAAAGTATTTTTTATATTTATTTTATCTGGTTATATCTTCTTTCACCAACCTTCCCCACAAGCTACAGAGTCAATATTATATGAGAAATACTCACTTCACGAATAGATAGCCATATCAATTCAAACTTCTATCATGTGCGGATAGCCACGCTATTGCAAGCATATCCAGTTGAGGATGGAAAAATATTAAGGAAGATGAAGAAAAACATTGCATTAAAAGTGTAAGACTGAAATGAACCTTTCTGACTTAGAGGTCCCATTGAATTAACCTCTTCTTTTACTTTCAAGAGTCTTAAAGCACAAACCTATGAAGATTCTTGTCAAGAATGCATTATTGCATATATACATACACATACGCACATTAACATATACTTAAAATGTATGCATATGCATATGCATTATGTATGCATATGCATATGCATTATGTATGCATATTATCCATGTATGTGTGTGTATGTCTTTCTTTGTGTGTGTGTGTGTGTATGCATATATGTGTGTGTATGTGTGTGTGTGTGTGTGTCTATGTGTGTGTGTATCTATATGTGTATGTGTATGTGTATGTGTATGTGTGTATGTGTCTATATGCGTGTAATCATGTATGTATGCATATGCATGTGCATTATGTATGCATGTGTGTATGTGTGTGTATGCATGTTAGTATGTATGTATGCATATGCATATGCATTCTGTATGCATATGCATATGCATTTTGTATGCATATTCATATGCATATGCATTCTGTATGCATATGTATGCATGTATGTGTATGTGAGTGTGTATGTGTCTCTATGTGTGTGTATGTCTCTATGTGTGTGTCTATGCATATATGTGTGTGTATGTGTCCATGTGTGTGTGTATGTGTGTGTATGTGTCTATGTGTGTATGTGTCTATGTGTGTATGTGTCTATGTGTGTGTGTCTATGTGTGTATATACGTGTGTATCTGTATATATGTGTCTATATGCATGTGTATGTATGTGTGTAAATGTGTGTGGAAGGGTGTATGTGTGTGTGTAAGTGTGTATGTGTCTATGTGTGTATGTGTGTGTGTCTATGTGTGTATATACATGTGTATCTCTATATATGTGTCTATGTGTGTATATGCATGTGTATCTCCATATGTATGTCTATGTGTGTATATGCATGTGTATGTGTGTGTGTAAATCTGTGTGTATGTGTGTGTGTGTATGTGTGTATTTGTCTATGTGTGTATGTGTCTATGTGTGTGTATGTGTCTGTGTGTATGTGTATGCATGTAAGCATGTATGTATGCATATGCATGTGCATTATGTATGCATATGCATGTGCATTATGTATGCATATGCATGTGCATTATGTATGCATATGCATGTGCATTATGTATGCATATGCATGTGCATTATGTATGCATATGCATGTGCATTATGTATGCATAGGTATGCATGTGTGTGTATGTGTGTGTATGTGTATGTGTGTGTATGTGTATGTGTGTGTATGCATGTAAGTATGTATGTATGCATACGTATGCATATGTATGTATGTATGTGTATGTGTGTGTATGTCTCTCTACGTGTATGTGTGTGTCTATGCATATATATGTGTGTATGTGTGTGTATGTGTGTGTATGTGTGTGTATGTGTGTGTATGTGTGTGTGTCTATGTGTGTATGTGTATGTGTGTGTATGCATGTAATCATTTATGTATGCATATGCATCTGCATTATGTATGCATATGTATGCATATGCATCTGCATTATGTATGCATATGTATGCATGTGTGTGTATGTGTGTGTATGCATGTAAGTATGTATGTATGCATATGCATACGCATTATGTATGCATATGTATGCATGTATGTGTATGTGTGTGTATGTCTCTCTACGTGTGTGTGTGTATGCATATATATGTATGTGAATGTGTCTATGTGTGTGTGTATGTGTGCATGTGTTGTGTGTGTGTATGTGTGTGTGTGTGTGTCTATGTGTGTATGTGTGTGTCTATCTGTGTATATATGTGTGTATCTATATATATGTGTATGTATGCCTGTGTATGTGTGTGTGTAAATGTGTTTGGATGTGTGTGTGTAAATGTGTTTGGATTTGTGTGTGTAAGTGTGTATTTGCCTATGTGTGTGTGTATATGTGTGTGTGTATGTGTGTGTGTGTCTATGTGTGTATGTGTGTGTGTCTGTGTGTGTATGTGTGTGTGTGTATGCATGTGTATGTGTGTGTGTAAATTTATGTGTATGTGTGTGTGTGTGTAAATCTCTATGTATGTGTGTGTATATATGTTTGTGTATATATGTTTGTGTATATATGTGTGTATATATGTGTGTATATATTGTGAAGAGAGATGGTGGATGCAATCCAAAGATGAGTAGGTGCCGCTACAACCATCTTCATACCAGCCAACTGAGACTTCAGATTTGATTAGTAGACCCTTTGAGCTTCCTAAATCCACCAAAATATCAGCCAAGTACTTTGGAACATGTATCCCAAAAGTTTAAGTCAAGACAGACTAGTAGCGAAATGACTAGCTCCCAAAACTTGCTATTTTTGGACATACAGCTACTGGAAAAAATGAACAGTGCTCTCATGTGAGCAAGCCTTTTGTGCCATATCTCCAACTCTGTAAGAGTTTGAGAACCATAGCTAAACAAAGCTATGTTCTTTCTATCTTCCACTTCAAAAGTGAAAAGCCTTCCTGTCTTTTCTCCTTTGGCAATCCTTCGAAAGCCTTGCCTTGGGTCTTCAACATATGCTCCAAATCGGTTGAATCTAACCTGCAATCCTTTTTCAACAATCTGTCCAACACTTATTAATTTTTTGGTAATTGTAGGGACATACAAGACTTTGCTTAAGAGGTTCATATTCCCATCGGATGTCTTCACATTACCTATCTTCTCCACTGAGTGCCTTGTGTCATCTCCTGTCTGCACTTCATGCTTGTTATGAGGATCTTCCAAATCAGAAAGTAAAGCCACATTTCCTACTACATGGTTCGAGCATCCCGAATCAATGTAAAATATGTGATCATCATCCTTACCCTTCTTCGCTGATAGATTCATAATCAATAATGAATCTTCTTGACTTTGGTCCTCTGCATAGTTATTGTAATCTCTTCTTCCTCTATGGCCACTTTGATAGTTGTTGTTGTTGTTGTAATTGTTGTTGTAGAAGTTGTTGTTGTTGTAGCCTCCATTATATCTACCTCTATTTGATCCATAGCCACCTCTATTGAATCCTCTTCCTCTTGAGTTCCTCGGGTTCCTGAAACATTCTTCAGTAGTATGGTTAGATAAGCCACATATGTTGCAAGGTTGAGATGATTGGAATCTCCCCCTGCCTTGCTTTCCACCTCTGCCTCTTCCTCTAGCTCTTCCTCTACCTGCAAAGTTTGCTTGGAAAGAGCTTCCTTCATCTTCATTCTTCCTATTCTTTGACTTTTCCTTGACCTTAGCTTTATCAGAATATAAGGCAGAAGTTTGATTACCTCTTGAGGACTCACCACCTTTGCTAATCTTTGCTTCATGAGTGAAGAGTTGGCCCATGAGTGTGTTGAGGTCGGGTACATGCATATCCATGTATAAATCCATGGCTGTTGTGAATGACTCCCACTTGTCATCTGCTTTGATTCCATTCATGATTTGTCTTATGATTTGCTCCTCTTCAATTACCTCTCCAACGCTTCCAAGTTGGTCGGAAATCTCCTTCATCTTTGTGACATAATCAGTCACATTTTGCTTCGGGCTTTTCTTCATTGTTGTGAACTCCATCCACAATTGGTTCTTCCTTGCTCGAGTGTTGGAAGAGAAGAAAGAAGCAAGTGCATTCCAGGTCTCTCTTGATGTCTTGCATCCCTTGACATGAGGTAAAAGAAAATCAGAGATTGAGTTTAGAATATAGGACCTTGCAAGTGCATCCTTCGAACACCAATTCGAAAGTCCTTCCACTTCTTCATGTGATGGTTGCCCTTTGTTCCTCATGGTTGGCATTGCTTCATCTCCGGATATGAATCCATATAGATTCCTCCCTTGAAGGTAAGCCTCCATCCTTAGAGACCATGCCGGATAGTTGTTTCGATCCAATTTGTCAATTGTTGATGGAAATCCATCTCCCATGTTGCTTGACTATGCTCTGATACCACTGTGAAGAGAGATGGTGGATGCAATCCAAAGATGAGTAGGTGCCGCTACAACCAGCTTCACACCAGCCAACTGAGACTTCAGATTTGATTAGTAGACCCTTTGAGCTTCCTAAATCCACCAAAATATCAGCCAAGTACTTTGGAACATGTATCCTAAAAGTTTAAGTCAAGACAGACTAGTTGCGAAATGACTAGCTCCCAAAACTTGCTATTTTTGGACATACACCTGCTGGAAAAAATGAACAGTGCTCTCAACCTGGAGGGAATTAGAAAAATTCCTTTTGGGCATAGCAAATATACTTAGCAAGCTTCCCAATCCAATTTAAAACACTTCAAATGATAGACTGAGCACTGAGAACAAGATTTATCAATTTCTGGAACATGCCCACCATTCTTGGGGCTCTGCAGAGATAGACCAGTGAGCAGTAAAATGCAGATATCTCCAAAAATATAAATCTAATGACCTTGAAAATTGATATGCAAAAAGTAGACAGTAAGAGCTATCCAACGCACTTTAAAACACTGAAAATGGTTCAGTAAAACTCGAGATATGACCTTCTGAAGGTACTGCTCTGAGTGAGTATAGTAGAGAATAAAACAGAGGAGTAGATGATAATAAATGTATAGATTCACATATGATTACAACCACATTGGCAATGAATCTTTGCACAATGGGAGTAGAATGATAGAGCTATGGAGTAAGCTCTTCAATCTCTACAAAATGACATGAAATGGTCACATACAAAGCTTGCTAATCGCCTCTTCCTTCTTGCTCCTTTTATAGCTATACTTGGAGGGAGTTTTGAAATTGAATTCGAATGGCTCCACCTAAAAGTGATCCCCAAAGTTAGGAGATATTCCCTCAGCTCAAAAAGTCATGGGTTTTGGTAGTTAGAGCCACGAAATTGCTTTTACATCATGCATGAGGTAAGCCATCCTTTTCCTTTTTCTTTTTTCAATTACAAGAGATAAAAATGAACTCTTTTACAAGAGGTGTTCACATGACTACACATGTGACTTACAAATGAGGATAATATCAAGCATATCAAGCATGTAGGCTTGGGTAAAATGCACCAACATATATGTGTGTATATATGTGTGTATATATGTGTGTATATATGTGTGTATATATGTGTGTATATATGTGTGTATATATGTGTGTGTGTATGTGTGTATATATGTGTGTGTATGGATGTGTATGTGTGTGTGTAAATCTATGTGTATGTGTGTGTATGTGTCTATGTGTGTATGTGTGTGTGTATGTGTGTGTGTGTATGTGTGTGCATCTATGTGTGTATGTGTGTATGTGTGTATGTGTGTGTATACATGTGTATGTGTCTGTGTAAATCTATGTGTATATGTGTGTATGTGTGTTTATGTGTCTATGTGTCTATGTGTGTGTATGTGTGTGTATGTGTGTGTATGTGTCTATATGTGTGTATGTTTCTATGTGTGTATGTGTCTATGTGTGTGTATGTGTCTATGTGTGTATGTGTATGCATGTATATATGGATATGCATGTGCATTATGTATGCATATGTGTGTATGTGTGTGTATGCATGTATGTATGTATGCATATGCATATGCATATGCATTATGTGTGTATGTGTCTATGTGTGTATGTGTGTGTATGTGTGTGTGTGTATGTGTGTGTGTGTGTGTATGTGTGTGTGTCTATGTGTGTATGTGTGCATGTGTGTATTTGTGTGTGTATGCATGTGTATGTGTGTGTAAATTTGTGTGTATATGTGTGTGTATATTTGTGTATGTGTATATTTGTGTATGTGTATATTTGTGTATGTGTATCTATGTGTCTATGTGTGTGTATGTGTCTATGTGTGTGTATGTGTCTATGTGTGACTATGTGTCTATGTGTGTATGTGTATGCATGTATGTATGCATATACATGTGCATTATGTATACATATGTATGCATATGTGTGTGTATGTGTGTGTATGCATGTAAGTCTATATGTATGCATATGCATATGCATTATGTATGCATATGTATGCATGTATGTGTATGTGCATGTATGTCTCTCTTTGTGTGTGTATGCATATATGTGTGTGTATGTGTGTATGTGTGTATGTGTGTATGTGTGTATGTGTGTATGTGTGTATGTGTGTATGTGTGTATGTGTGTATGTGTGTATGTGTGTGTGTCTATGTGTGTGTGTATCTATGTGTGTGTGTGTGTGTCTATGTGTGTATGTGTATGTGTGTATGTGCGTGTATGTGTTTGTATGCATGTAAGCATGTATGTATGCATATGCATGTGCATTATGTATGCATGTGTGTGTATGTCTGTGTACGCATGTAAGTATGTATGTATGCATATGCATATGCATTATGTATGTATATGTATGCATGTATGTGTATGTGTGTCTGTATGTCTCTCTAGGTGTGTGTGTATGCATATATGTGTGTGTATGTGTCTATGTGTGTGTGTGTGTGTGTGTGTTTGTGTGTGTGTATGTGTGTGTATGTGTGTGTATGTGTGTGTATGTGTGTGTATGTGTGTGTATGTGTGTGTATGTGTGTGTATGTGTGTGTATGTGTGTGTATGTGTGTGTATGTGTGTGTATGTGTGTGTATGTGTGTGTATGTGTGTGTGTCTATGTGTGTATGTTGTGTGTGTGTCTATGTGTGTGTGTCTATGTGTGTATGTGTGTGTCTATGTGTGTATATACGTGTGTATCTATATATATGTGTATGTATGCATGTGTATGTGTGTGTAAATGTGTGTCGATGTGTATGTGTGTGTATGTGTAAGTGTGTATGTGTCTATGTGTGTGTGTATGTGTGTGTGTGTGTCTATGTGTGTATGTGTGTGTGCCTATGTGTGTATGCATGTGTCTATGTGTGTATATATGTGTGTGTATGCATGTTTATGTGTGTGTATGCATGTTTATGTGTGTGTAAATTAGTTTGTATATGTGTGTGTGTAAATATGTATGTGTCTATGTGTGTATGTGTGTGTATCTATGTGTTTATGTGTGTGTATATGTGCATATATGTGTGTATGTGTGTATGTGTATATATATGTGTGTATGCATGTGTATGTGTGTGTGTGTGGGGAAATGTGTGTGGATGTTTGTTTGTGTGTGTAAGTGTGTATTTTTCTATGTTTGTATGTGTGTGTGTATGTGTGTGTGTGTGTGTGCGTTTATGTGTGTATGTGTGTGTGTATGTTTATGTGTGTATGTGTGTGTGCCTATGTGTGTATGTATGTGTATGTGTCTGTGTGTCTGTGTGTCTATGTGTATGTGTGTGTGTCTGTGTGTATATGTGTGTATATGTGTGTGTGTATGCATGTGTACATGTGTGTGTAAATTTGTGTGTGTATGTGTGTGTGAGCATACCTTGCTTCCTTGAGGTTGTGTGTGCTTGTAGCTAGCTCTCTCTCTCTCTCTCTCTCTCTCTCTCTCTCTCTCTCTCTCTCTCTCTCTCTCTCTCTCTCTCTCTCTCTCTCTCTCTCTCTCTCTCTCTCTCTCTCTCTCTCTCTCTCTCTCTCTCTCTCTCTCTCTCTCTCTCTCTCTCTCTCTCTGTGTCATGCGCGCATCTCAATCCTAGCACAAATGTGCCGGGAGAAATCAAAAATTTTTTTTAACATTCCAGAGCATTGTTTATGTGATGCTCTAGAATGTTAGGACGTCGTTTATGCGATGCTCCAGCATTGCAAGCAGTTTGCCAATGTCAGTACGAGCGTTGCTAGATAGTGATGCTCCTTGTGACACACATTTTGAGCATTGCATAAGTGACGCTTTGCATGGCTTATGCGATGAGTCCTTTTTTTTTAATAAAAAAGGTATAATCACTTATACAACACTAGCATTGCATAAGCGACGAGATTCGTTTTTTTTCATTAGGGGGTGTCACTATGGCCCTCTATTTCTAGTAGTGATTGGATATAAACATATAGTCATTGATCCTTCTAGCTTCATCGCCTTCCTCTTAGCAACCATTCATCACCACTCAATCTTCAATTCAAGAAGCTACTTTATTGCCTCAACAAGCTCATCAATCCTCTCGTAGCTCCTCCATGAATCCATATCCATGTTCATGGCACAACTTGGCTCCTCCTATGAATCAGATAACTGGTCCCTTGCACGATTATTGTGGTCATAGATGTCACATTTCAAGATAGTGTGGAAGAAAGAAACGGGATTTAAGCCTTAGAATTGGCCACCCACGCACCTCAATTCATTAAGTGGATGACTCTTAGGTAGAAGATGATTCTTTACATGCACTTCAATGCTTTACATTGACACTCGTTCATGTACAATCACGTCCCATCAAACCCTTTCATACAAAAAATGAGTGGTAGTCTCGTTCACAAACTAGTATGAATCTACTTAGGAAAAAACACATGCCTTCACGCCGAAGGGGTTGGTCAACTTCATGTGGGAATTCCCAATGGTGTTCACGTTAGCAATTTATCGCATACCTCGCCTCAACAAAAGCCTCATTTCCATATTTTTACTAACTACCATTGGCTCTCATATAGACTTATTGCATGCTTCTTGTATCATCACCTTCAAGCATTCCTTAGGGAAATTTGGGACCCTAAAGGTACCCCAATTTGATCGCTTATACATGACTCCCTTTCAATGGAATACCACACATGTTGTCAGTGCAATGTCTTCAATCTCAAATAATCATATGAAAGTCACTAAATCTCAATGTGGAACTACATGTTATGACACATTAACTCTCATATGATGCATAAAATGGCAAGAAGAAAACTTTATTGAGGGTTTCCATCACAAATTATATCCATTGAGCTTTGCAAGGGTTGCCTTATGGGAAAATATCATCAACATCTGTTCTAGCAATCTTCCTGTTGTGGAATGTACTCCATAGCTTCCACACCATGTGCCACCTGGCTCTCCATAGCTCAAACATGTGAATTAGGTGGATACAAAGTGACTTCAGCTAAATTACTACCTTGGTCCATTGCTTTGCACCACTTGTGCATGGACCTAGCAAAATAGATGAATGCTAATTAAGGTTTCCTTATTAGATTCATCTCTCAAGTTAGAGTCCAACTTGTTCAAAAAGGAAGATGAATCTTACATAATCCTTGCCCAAATCACTCTTCTTTTAGTGAAATGGGTGGATTTTCTTGTTTGCAATTCACCTCCAATAAATCTAAATAGAGGGGAATTTCATTATATAATTGCTACCTAACCAATAGAATGGTAAAGGTGGATTATCTAGTTTTTACAAGGATATAACATCCTTTTTATCTTCAGAGAGAATTTGAATAGCTTACCAAAAGTGGATGCAATGTTCTTTCAAGCCTTTAAGTAGTTTTGAGAATCCACTTTAAAGGACTATAATCCATAGGGATTAATCCAACTATTGTAGACTCCAATTGATTGAAACCTATTTTACTTGTTCTTCCAAAAAGATTAAGGTCTTTATAACTACGTCCCAAGATGGGAACTCATAGTGTAAAAGATCGTGTTATCTTTAAGGTCATAAGTAGAAATAGATTATTCTAATCATTTCTTCACTGCTTAATCCTTACGGATCTTTAGTTGGATCTCAAACCTTAAAGGTCTTCTTGATCCTTCTAGAGTTGTCTCCCTTATATTCTAGATCTATTAAAGATTTCCTATTTTGACATCATAATTAGATCTTTCCTATTCTTCAGTTAACTTGAGTTATCAAGGATCAAAAAGATTATCTTTTTGAGCTTTCTTTCAAGCTTAATCTAAGATCATTTTTATGGTCCTTGAATTTCAAGTCATTCTTTAGGATGAAGCTTTTAGAGCTTCATTCTTTGGAGTTTACCTTCAAACTCAAAAAAGTTGATCCTCTCCTTATTTCTAACTCTCTGCGAGAGATAGATCCTTTCATGTTTTGTTGGAAGAATTATTCTTCCCTTTGAGAGGATAATTGAAGAAGATACTTATTCCTAGACATTATCTTCTTATTGTATTCCAATGGATCATGAGTCCCTTTTTCTTCTGGCCATCAAGAAAAAGTACTCAACGGGATTCAATACCCACTGTCCCATACCAGTGGGTTCCTCATCCAATCCACATAACTTTGTCTCTATACTTTCTCACCTTTTCTGTCTTTTTTAAATGCCCTTCATATTATGGTACCAAATTATGAGATCAAGGACTAAGGTGTTTAGATACACCACTACTAATCATACCCAAAATATTTGGTTAACCATTTAATGTGGTGTGACTTTTCTTATCAAACTTTAAGTTTGACTTGATCTTTACCCTACTTGGATGTTTTGGCTCTTCTTTTCGTCTTTTGCCAAAATAAGAGATAAGACTAGGTCTTTCTCCAATAGATCCCTTCATGTTTAATGCTTTACCCATGGGTTTTACTTGGGGATCTAGCTATTATGCTTCATAGAAGAAGTCATTTTCCTTAGGTCTATATTAATGGAATTCATAATGTATGGTATGTTATCCCCATGAAGCATCAAGATAGATTATGCTTTATAGCTCATCCAACTTCTTTTCCTAACCCACTTAGGATTTATACAATCCTTATGGTGTATGCAAGCCTTCTCTTGCATTGGGGTTTTTTGAGAATTCCCAATCTTTGAGAACTTCATTTAGTTGGAAGATGTAATGAAAGATATATGAAGTACTAGAATACGAGGAAGTACTTTAACTTTATCTATTTCTTGCATATCTTTTACCTTGCAATACCCTATTCGGTCTTTTCAAGGCATAAGATACAAGTTCTTGGGGACTTTCTCCCCTCCTTAAGAGTTTTCATCCTCGAAAACTAGCTGAGAGTAAATTGAAAATTGTGCTCTTTAAAAAGTATTTGGAAGAGTTTATTAAATTTTCAATCTCTAATTGCTTCCCGTGGTTAAAAGAACTATTCAGCGCTTTTTTGCTTTCTCTTCTCTAAGCATATAGAACAAATGCCCAAGGTTCAAGTTTTGAATTACCTCTAAATTCGATGTCCCATACCACCAAATCAACTTCAGTGGTAATGTAAGCTTAGATGTCCCATACCATCCGACTTACACTTCCACTTAAGTAAAGGTAACTTTAGCTTGAATTTGGGATCAAACCCTCTTCTAATCAAGTAAGATTTATTACTTCTTGGACTTGTAAGTGTTATTTCCACTACAGAGCATATGTATTGCCTATGCTACAATGGAGTTTGAACTTACCATTCCCTAGCACAATCCATTCCCTCCCACGTGGTGATCATAGGATCAAGAGTATACCTCCCTTTGATGAATCCCTTTTGCTGAGGAAGAATAATATGGTGCATAAGAAGATTAAGCCTCTCCTAGTGAGAGAATAAGTAAAGATCTTGTAGATACTAGTAAAAAAAGTAATGGGTCTCCAATTATTAATGTCATCTTCTTGTGAATAAGTTTGATAACCCCAGTGTTGATATGGATAGGGAGATTTATACCTTTCCTAGTAGCCTCTTCCCATATTGAGAGAACATGAGGAGTCAAAAGTCTTTTAGCTCCAAGAAGAACTCATTATGAATTCCGTCAAACTAGGAGATTTACAGGGTTTCACTCTGTCAATGGTTCTTTTAATTTTCACTAGAAGTGAGGGAGAGGTCCAAGATAAACACCACGCTTTTATAAATTTTTTTTCCTTTTTGTTTAGAAGCAATTGTAACTCTGGGTCTCTACATATCTATTACTTTTGACGAAGCCTTCCTATTAAAACTCATGCCTTCACGCCGAAGGGGTTGGTCAACTTCATGTGGGAATTCCCAATGGCGTTCACGTTAGCATTCCCAAAATTTATCACATACCTCGCCTCAACAAAAGCCTCATTTCCATATTTTTTGTAACTACCATTGGCTCTCATATAGACTTATTGCATGCTTCTTGTATCATCACCTTCAAGCATTCCTTAGGGAAATTTGGGACCCTAAAGTTACCCCAATTCGATCGCTTATACATGATTCCCTTTCAATGGAATACCACACATGTTTTCATTGCAATGTCTTCAATCTCAAATAATCTGGTGAAAGCCACTACAATCTCAATGTGGAACTACATACTATGATGCATTAGCTCTCATATGATGCATAAAATGGCAAGAAGAAAACTTTGTTGAGGGTTTCCATCACAAATTATATCCATTGAGCTTTGCAAGGGTTGCCTTATGGGAAAATATCATCAACATCCGTTCTAGCAATCTTCCTTTAGCACTTCGCAAGTGAATCAATTAGTGCATTCCAACCTCTAAGTTCCTATGGAACCATCCTCTTTTAGAGGCTCTCTCTAATTTATAGCCTTCATTGATGACTTGAGTCACTACATGACTATCTACTTCCTCAAATTCAAACTATAGGTGCTTCAACATTTTCAAACCTATTGTTCACTTTTCATTGTCAACACGATCTCCTCATGAAGATCATTCGTTTTGACAATGGGGGCAAATACATTTCTCAGTTATTCCAATCTATCTATAAGGCTGAAGGCATTCAAAAGCAATTCACCATAGCTTGTACTTCTCAATAGAATGAGGTGGTTGAAAGAAAATATCATATGCTTGTTCACACTCCTACAACAATGCTACTCATTGTATATCTCCCTAAATCCTATTGGAGGAGACTCTTTCCCCACCTTTATACTTGCAAAATCAAGTTTCGTATTCAACAGACCCTTGCCACACCCTTACCATAATTGATTCAACTACAATCTAGACCCGGTTCCTCCTTAGTAATTGCATAAGAAGTTGGATCCCATCGGTACTCGCATGGATGTGGCTTATGCCAATATGTTTGGTGTAAGAGCCTATAGGTTTTAAAATCCAAGCACATGGAAATTTCTTCATTCTTGATCTATTCCTTTTTCTTTGAGACAAAAAGAAAGATAATTAAATTAACAAAAGATCTCACATAGAGTGTAGGGGCCAAGATCCCAACTCAACCACTACAGGAAAAAACAAATCATTATCAAAAGGCCTAATAATCCATGGAAGAAACCATGAAGAAGCTCTCCTTAAAATACAAATATAGTAGGATTTCTCTCGAGTTTTTGTGCTAGTATTTACTTGATAAATTAGGCAATTGAAAGTTATATCCAAGAACCTCCAAAAATCGAATGTCAACTCTTCTCACTAGTTCTTAGTAACACAGATATGAGAGAATAAATGAAGTCTTTCTTTTGAGAGTTAAAGACCAAATGATTCTTGCTAATCAAGATATGCCAAAGAATGTATCCTCTCCAAATTTTCCACAAATCAATGTTGATACTATCACAATATCCAAGCAGAATCGGAATGTTTGTTGTTAATGATCAAGTAGCATTGTATTGATTGCCAAAATCTCTTTGCATGGGTACATTCCACAAAAAGGTGGGCCAAAACTTCTTTCCCACCACAATATGAACACAATCTTTCATTAGCTTTAATTAACTTAGCTTTGCTATCAATCCATAGCCCATTGTGGATGATGAACTACTATAAGAAGGAGTGCTTTATACAACTGGGAAATGCCAACAGACTTTTAAATCTATATCTCCATTGAGCATTAGACGAATGAAAAGTCCATCTTCTAATGAGTTTGGAAGTTTTTAAGAGACTAATCCATGAGAGTTCTTAAACTTAAGAAGCATGTCATGAGTAGCATCTGCAATCTCTAGCTTTTTCATATGGCATCAATACATCCTCCTTGACAATACATCTTTGCATTTGCTGAGAAACTATTAACAAGGAGGGGATAAGTTACTCAAGTAATTGAAGTGATTCTCATGCACCAATTCACCATTAATCAGGAACTTATTCCAGGACTAGAAACCATCCTTGAAACATTTGTGTTCCCTAATGGCTAGAGAGCAATTATTCCTATAGGGAAGATTTCCCTCCCACGTGGTCATCATAGGATCAAGAATATACCTCCCAAGAGATATTTCTACATGATCTTCATATCCATCATGTAAGATACTTTGGTATGGTCACAAGTTTCTTTGGATATGGTGCCAAAAATTGTTGCCTTGCAGTATAGCGTGCATTCATACACCTTCAATCCATCAATCCATGGAGATTAAACATCAACCTAGTTGCAAATGGAAGTAATATGTAAACTCAATGGATGGGCATCAAGCATAGTGGCCAAGTACTATCTCATGTTAGTTCTCTAAAGAGATCCCCAACATGATCTAGCTCAAAAACTTCCTTAAACCATCAAGTTCACAACTTGAAGGTCACTCCTTCCATGATAGGCAATAGGGTATGCTTTCATGATAGGATATCAAGAAGCCCCTAGCAAAAAATGATCAAGTACCCTTGACGATACATATTAGGGTACCTTTAATGAAATTCAATGGGATGATGGGATGAATTTTGCGATCAACATCAAAGATCACTCGAGATAATGCCTCCAAGACATGATGGGCACACTCTTTCTCGATAGGAAAATAGTGTAGAACAAAAAAAATGATGATATCTTGCTCAATATTGATCCATTTATTGAATTTTTTTGGTGCATTTTGAAGCTCTCAAAAAAAATTCTCTGAAATGCCTCCATGCCATGATAGGTGCACCCTTTTAGAAAAGAAAAACAAGGATGATTGACACAAATTTTCATAATTTTCTCAGCATTGATCACTTTGTCGCATGCTTTGGCTCACCTTGAAGCTCTCAAGACAAATGTGAAGGATTCAAAGACGATGATTCTACAGAGATAATAAAATTATGGGAAATTTTTCTCCAATTTCTTCCATCACTTGAAGTGAAAAATCATGCAAAATTTCATCAAAAGAGTGCAAACATGTTAGATAATACTTCAGCATACTTCAAAATAGTTTCATACACCCACATCTATCAAAGCATATATTAAAAAATCATGGAAAAGCAAAGATAAGATTTTACAAGACAAGAGAGATCACTACTTCACTTGGAAAAAGTCCTTAAAATGAGGTTCTTGTTGGAAGTGGGGCAGACCACAAAAACAATATTATACAAGTTTAGACGATCTTCCAACACATGAATGTTAGCATACACACATAAATACTCAAAGAGATGAGTGAGAGATAGAGATAGAATAGATGAGATTTCCAAAGTGTATGGTAAGCTAGGATGCTCACCTTCCATTGTCAAATCACAATGTGTGAATATGATACAAACTAAGAATATTTGAATCTAGGTAGAAATAGGAACTAGATACAAGAGATTGTGTGCCTAAGAGGTATGAAGAGTGTATGTGTGTGAGAATATGGAGAATATGAACAGTTTAGAACTATTTCACAGTAAACTTGAATTCTGATTATCCTAAATCAAAAACTCATGAATGAACAAGTGAGGATAGATGTACACTTGTTACTCACAGTATATTGGCTGACATGAACTCCTCCAGATGTCTTTAGATGTAGATCACACCTCCTCCAAGAGTGTAAGAACTCATCCTCTAGTTGACCACCTCCAATATCACCAAATATCTCCAACGCTAGAGCTTGTGGAAGCTTGAGTGATGATCTAAAGTGAGTGTATGGGTCTCAATATATAGTTGTGAGTCTTTGTAAAAAGCAAGTTTCTAAAAAGCTAAAACGCAAGTGATCGCCTCATTGATCATTGCTCCACGAAAATCTTCTTCACAAAATTTGGCACCATCAAAAACAAATCCTAAAAAATATGCTTTTCTCAACTATTCCCATCATGATTTTTGCACTATGCCTCATAGGATTCAAACTTGTGTGGGTGCATTCAAAGTGGATTATCTTATCCAACATGCCACACCATTCTTCTTTTGAAGGATACCAAGGAATAGACATAATATAGCTGGAGTTGGACTATTTGGACCTTGACTCCAATAACCCCCCCTCAATGTCATAATGGTACAAGGTTTAATAACCTGCAAAGCTTCTAATATCTACAAATATATCTCTCAAGTGATTTCCACTGAATCTTGAGTTGCGTATGCATGAACCTAGATACTTAAGAAACTGTAAACTGAATGTCTGGATGTGCATTACATAGATATATCAAATAGCCAACTGCTTGACTATATAATCCAGCATCAAATGGTTCTGAATCTGCTTCTGACTGTAATGACACATTAACATCCATAGGTGTCTGCATAGGCTTGGAATCTATCATCTCAAACCTTTCCAATAATTTCTCAATGTATTTCCTACTGTGTCATCTAGATACACTTATCTCTGTATATGAATTCAATCCCAAGATAATAATGCAAAATACCTAATTCATTTATATAAAATGTATGCTTAACTTGTGCTTTAAAATAGTGAAAGTATGAATCCTTGGGACATATAATGATCATATCATCAACATATATGATAATAATAATCAAAACATCTTTCTCTACTTAACATAAAGAGCAAGAGTTGCATCTGAGTTTTCAAAACCTTTTGGTAACTTACAAAGCTTCCATGTTTGATTCTTATGAATAGAATCAATCTCTTCTTGCATAGCTTTCTTCCATACACAACTATGTAGAATCTCTTGAACACTAGCTAGTTCATTCTCAACTGAAGTAAGACCTAACATATTATGAATCTCAAAATTTTTTGCATAATTTATGTGGCTTGTTTGTTGTCTCCTTGTTTGACTTCTAGTTCTTCTAGCGTATTCCTTTATACCACTGTCCTTCCAAGTTTGATATACCCACTTTGGCATATTCTTGAAAAGTGGCGCAATCCTTTCTGGTTCTTCAATATCTCTTTCTTCCAAAACTCTCAAACCTTCTCCAACTTCATAAGTCGAAACATCAAGAGGCATCGATGATGGACTAGGTATTGATGTAGGTAATGAAACTCTCTCCTCACCTGCATCGCTTAGGATTTGAGAAGGTTCATCACCCCCCTTGTATGGCTGAATATAAGAATCCAAATTCCTTCTAAAAATGCATAGTCATATGCTTTTATGACTTCTGGAATCTCTTTCTTCTCATCATAAACCTTATTTTTTGCAATATATGCGTTGTGTCATATTAGGATATCACTTGTATGTGGAACATAGAATCTATCTCCTTTGCTTTCAATTGCATAACCAATGAAGATAGCTTTAATGTCTTTTACATCAAGCTTACCATGATCTTTCTTCTCACTGTGAACATAAGCTAGGGAAGCAGAACTTTGGAATAACTCACATTGGGTTTCTTCCCATAATAAGCTTCATAAGGTGTGATAACCTTTAAAGATTTTGTGGAAGACCTATTCAGAATATGATTAGCTATATGTACTACATCAAACCAAAACTTTTGAGAAAGCTTTTTGGATGACATCATATTATGCATCATCTCAACAAGTATCCTATTCTTTCTCTCTGCAACACCATTCTATTCTAGCATGTAAGCAATAGTGAGTTGATGAGAGATACCTTTTTCTTCTAGAAAAGACTTAAAGTCTTTTGACATGTATCCTCCTCTATCACTTCTCAAAATTTGGATCTTTAACTGGCGTTCATTTTCAACCATAGCTAAGAACTTCTTAAAAATAGCAAAAACCTATGACTTACTTTAAGACCATAAATCCATGAATATCTTGAGATATCGTCAACATAACAAAGTACACAAAACCTTGAATAGAATCTATTCTCATCGGATCATTCACATCTGAATGTATGATCTGCAACTTCCTTGTGGCCATGATGTATCCATGATTTTTAAAAGTTAGTCTATGAAGCTTTCCTTCAACACATCCTTCACATGATTTTGCATCATCTGGTAAAGAAAAAGTACACAAACTCTCCACCATACTTTGATCTTTGATACGATTGAGAGTTGGGTAACTGATATGACCAAATCTAGCATGCCATAACCTCATATTTTCCTTAGATGTAGAAGATCTAGTAACATTATCATGACTTATTTTGGACAATAAAACATGCCACGTGTTTTAACCTTGAACTAGATAATGTTCTTCATTTAGTGAGAGGATCTTACATGAATCTTTCTTTAAAAAAACTTAATAATCATTAGACAAGAAAGTAGAGATAGAGAGCAAATTCTTCTTCATGTCTGGAACATAAAGAACATTAGAAATTGCAAAATTTCCACTTGCTATTGACTTAAGGTTCACTTTTCCAACACCTACAACATCTAAATCATGACCATCTATAGAATAGACACAATATGGCTTGACTTGGACTATTTCGACATTGACGCCAAGAGTTCTTATCCTTTTTATAGTGATTATCTCAAGATCACCTTGTTTTCATTTGGAAAGTCCAAAAAGCATTAAAAAGTTTGCTCTATCATAGCTCCTCTCTTACATATTTTCGAGGCAAGAATCTTCCCTATTACATAAAAATTATTTCACATGTATACACGGTTCCTTTCTACAAAATTGATGCAAGAGAGCACTAAACTGATAGTGCACTCCCACCAATGTGTAACAATCCTCTTGCACCATGACTTTCAAGGCTTGACAATGATGCATAATCCAAAGAAGGAATGTGGTTCCAAAGACAAAACAAATTCTACAATGGCAACCTAAGGGAACACAAGCCTCCAACTAGCAACACAAAAATTTATCGCTAACCACTTAGAAAATATGGATTTTCAAGCCAATAACATCCTCAACACCACTATCGATGATACATAGCACTCCAATTTTTCATGGCAAAACAAGATGTATTATCGTTTCTAGAGAAGATATAGTAGATGGGGACCAACCTTTTCATGAGGAAACCATGTTTTTATCACACAACCTTACATTTTGTATACATTTTAAGAAAATTTTAGCTATGCATTCAATTTGGGCCATATTACATGGCCATGCACTAGATACTATTATGATATTGCATGCACAAGAGTGATCATAGGATTACTTCATTTAATCTTCCCTAGAACCTCTAGTTGAGTTATTATAGGATCACGGATTGCTAGGGTCCCTTCTAGGTAATGATGCTAATCCTTTAAGAGTTGACTCTCTTGAAAACCATTGGTTGCTCCCAAGATGTTAGATCTCTCAAGATCTTAGTGGCATTTCCTAGTTGTGGAGCTAATAGGTATATACATGAATTCTCTCTTGGTTTTCTCTAGTAGTTCTAGTGGTTTTTTCCCCTAAGCCTAGGGTCATTGAGTAGATGAATAAGAAGGAGAACATGGTGAAATCTAAGTATTTTAGAATTGTAATGCAACATACGCCACCTATCCCACAAAGCTATTGGGACCAATTATAGAGGCATTTATGGTGTGCCTCATCCCAAAAAAACCATCTATAAAAACAATAGCTTGGAACATATTTACAACTCTTCATATCTAAAAGAAATTTGTGAAAACATTTTATGTGAGTGCCACCAACTATAACATAGAATTGCACATACTTTTAAGGTAACGTTTTCCTTCAAAAAGCAGTAATGAACTCCAAATAGGGTTAACTTCCAAATAAGCACTACTCATGTCCTCATGATGAATTGGAATGCATTCAAAATTTGAGCCCTAGTCTTTAAATAGCTTCATAAGGCATACATATTCACAAATTAATTTTCTTATGGATTTATACTTGGCCTCATTTGAGGATAATGCAACTATGGGATGCCTCTTAGAGAACCAAAATATCACCTTCCTTACAAGCATCATTGCATACCCACTTTTGCATCTTTTTTCTTCTTTTGATCCAACCCACTTTTCATCAATGTTTAAATTAACCTACAAATCATAATTGAAAGGTTTTTTTCTACTTGAAGATATGGAGACTTGGATTCCCATGTATATTAAGAAAGCACTCCAACTGCATAAGCAACACTCAGTCTAGTAGGTTCACATTAGATTAAAAAACCAATAATTGATCTATACATAATTGTTTCAACCACTTATTCTTGTTAATGTATGATTATCTTGATCTGAAACTACATTTGATTTCTTCATTCTTTGAAATCTACCATGCCAAACTTTTCCAACATGTACAAGATATAATTTCTTTTCATGAGTTGAATTCCATAACTTTTGTACACATCTTTGAGTGGAAGTTCTATGTGCTAGTTCAATTATAACAAGTATTTTCCTCCCAAAAAGGTCAATTTCAAGTCAATTTCATGTTAAAAAATAGTCTTTTGATTATTCAAGCTCCCATTGAATGTATATATATCTTTATTTATGCATAAACTAGCTAAAAGAAACAAAAAATATTGATTTTAAGGAAAAAAATTAGTGCTGAATTTTTTGAGTAAACTTTTAGAAATTAATAACTTTTCTAATTATTGGAATTTCCGGCCTAGAATTCATATATGGCCTCTCTAGGATTTCTAGTATTGATTTCCATCTTTGATATTATATTTACCAAAAAAGTAAAAAAATATCAATTTTAAGTGCAAATTCAAAAAATCATATTTTGTCTTTTTAAGTTTCAATGTATGCAAATATGGACTCATCTTCAAATGTTATCATCTCTTTGAAAATAAGATAATTTGAAGGGAATGGCAAGGTGAGATGTTGTATTTATGCAGCCAAGTTGTTATATTTAATGAGACAAGACTTCTTAAAAACAATTGTGCCTCTAAGGATGACATAAAAGTGTTAAATTTCATCATTTGAATAGCCACCCACCAAAACTGAATTTGCATCTCAAGATGAACCAAACATGGATGAAAATGAAGATGACCAATGGTTTTTTATCCAAATGATATTGGATAGCAAATTCATGCTCTTGAAATGCATATGCAGCCACTTATTTCTACTAAAAACAAGGTTGGAAATAATGTAGAGTAGCCCATCAATAATGAGGAAGTTGATATACCTCTTGATATAGATCCATTTCCAGATAATATGGATGAGTGGGTAAGAAGATGTACATTCCGGGAGGCATGTGAATAGTTATGATTCCTCTATATATTACATTATGTTATCAGATGAGGGTGAGCCTCTCACTTATAAAGAAGCAAAGCTATGTGAGCACAAGAAAAAGTGCATTGGCCATACAAGAAAGGCCTTGCATGTGAATGGTATTTGGGATTTGGTTAAGTTTCCCAAAGGTGGGAATCATGTCCCTAGTAAATGGGTATACATAATCAAAATTGTGGATGGAAAACCCAAGTACAAGGCAAGGTCGGTCGCCAAGGGCTCCAAGAAGTATTTTCTACAATGGTTAATTATTTTCTCCAATAGTTGCCTCGATTTGGAGTTATTCCAAATGGACATTAAACAACCTATTTGCATGGTGATTTAAATAAAGACTTGTACATGGGATAGCCAAAAGGATATGTTAATCCTCGAAAAGAGCATCTGGCATGCAAACTAAAAAGGAGTTTATATGGGCTGAAAAAGCCCCCAAGAATGGTATAAGAAGTTTGATGCATTGATGCTGAAACCTTCGTTCAAAAGAAGCCATGCAGACCATTATTTGTACACCAAAAAGGATGATGATGGCAGCCTCATAATTCTAGTGCTATATGTAGATTTGTTTCTGGTTGGGAAGAAAAGACAGCAACAAATATTGTATTCGTTACAAGAAAAGTACATTGAAAAACTATTGGACAGATTGAATGTAGCTAATGCTAAGCCTCTTGGAGTGCGATTGCAGACACATGTTAACATTTCCAAGGATGATTGTCAACAAAGATGATGCTGCAGTCAACAACATGAAGGGTGTTATGTATGCATCAGCTTATGGTTCACTTATGTATGCCATGGTTTCCACTTGACCAAACATTGCCTATGCAATGAGAATTGTTAGCCAATTTACGGTTAATCCTGGCAAAGTTCATCCAAATGGAATCAAGTATATTCTTAGATATTCTAAAGGGACAAAAAGCAACTATCTATGCTATGTGAAGGCTCCATTGAAATTAAAAGGATTCTCTGATTCTAACATAGCAGGTGATGTGGGTACATAGAAATCCACATGGCTATGTATACACCCTTGTATATTCCAAGGAAGCCATTAAGTTAGCCCCCTTGTGCAGTGAGTTTAGGATGCTTGAATAGGCACCTCTTCTTGGCTGTAACAGCCAGAGTGCCATATGTTTGGCAAAGAATGCCATGTTCCATGCTTGCACAAAGTATATTGAGTGAAATACCACTTCATTTGAGAGGTATTAGAGAATGACTTTGATAACTTTGCAGATCAACTCTTCATAGGATCCTACACAAATTGCCTTCCAAAGGCACAACATGAACTATGTATATAGATGTTGGGCGTTACCTAGCTTAAAAGAGTCTCTTTGGCCTTTTAAGAGGGAGCTTGTTGGCGATAAAGGCCCCAAGGACTCCTCTTGTGTATATTTTGATCATTCCAAATGAGAACTCTCCATATATATTTTATCATATTTTTTGGATCCCAAATTTGGAGCTTATAGGCATTTACATGATTTTTATGGCCTTTGCTCATTGGACATATATGAAGATGACCAAATGACTTGAAAGTCACATACCAATAAAAGTTGGTCCCAAAAACCATATAGCTTAAAGAGGATTTCTACAACTTGAACTTTTGTTACAAATTTCTACATAGATTTCTCTACTCTTCTCTTGCAACAACTCACTCCTCGTGTTTGGTGCAACTAAGGACATCAGCACATAGCTCTTTGTGGCCTGTTTCAGCCTATTCAAAGCCTACCATTGCCTGTCAACTGGGTTCCAATGCCCATTACCTTTACAAGAAGATATCACAAAATGTGTTGACTACTTCAACATGACAAGGATGCGGATGTGATTCCCAAAGACATGTCGAGCTATTGCAAGCATTCAGGGTCGTTTCTCAAGTCGTATATATATAATGCAGCCACAAGCATTGCAGAGCTCACGAAAGCCCATTAAAAAATGATACGTAAACACACACACACACACACACACACACACATATATATATATATATATATATATATGTGTGTGTGTGTGTGCGTGTGTATATATATATATATATATATATATATATATATATATATATATATATATATATATATATATATATATATATATATATATATATATATATATATATATATATATATATATATATATGTGTGTATGTATGTGTGTGTGTGTTTGCACGTATATATATATACATACATACATACGTACATACATACATACATACATACATACATACATACTTACATGCATGCATGCATGCATACATACATACATACATACACACACACGTGTGTGTGTGTATGTATGCATGCATGCATGCATGCATGCATGCATGTATGTATGTATGTATGTATGTATGTATGTATGTATGTATGTACGTACGTACGTATGTATGTATGTATGTATGTATCTCTTTTGTATTTGGATAGCTTTCCATTTGCTTCTACCATCGTATTCATTCTCCTTTGAGGGGAATTATCCCCACATGAGATGTACTTTGCAGAGCCCCTCCCAAACCTATATAAGGAGGTCCTCTCCCCCCGTTTGTACTTGGTTGGAAGCTTGAGGAGCCTACTCCATGCTCTTGGCAAGCTCATTTCTAATCAATGTGAATTTGTCCATTTCTTGGTCTACTCACTTTGAGTCTCTCACACTCTTTCTTTTCTGAGTGCACTCTTCTTTTCATTTTGCTTCCACATGTGTACTCTCTACATGATATAAGAGCGCTAGGCGGTCTTGATGGTGTGTTTGGTAGTCTTTTTGGTGGTGGTGCTAGTAGAGCTAGGTTGTGTGGCCCTCCATTTATTAGATCTCTTTTTGCTATCACTTTATGCTTTGTTTGGGTAGTACATTGCCCATTTTGCGAGCATCTCCTCCTTTCATATTGCAAAGGAGGTAAAGCCTAGAAAATCGGCAATTCTCCTCATCTCCACTATAGCTTAGCAAAGGTATCTCTTCCATTGCAAAATAACAACTTGTGCCTCTAAAGAGCCTGACAAGCAAAGAGAGAGAGAGAGAGAGAGAGAGAGAGAATGCAAACCATAGTGCAAGGACAAAGCACTATCGAAGAAAGAGAGAGAAAAATAACGAGTTGTGCCAAATTTATCTAACCGAGCTAGGTCCACTTTTTCTATTTTTGATAGGCAGTTTGGTTGAATGACATAAGTAATGATGTATTTTCTCGACAGTTCATTCATGTGATTCAACGACTTCGCATATGTTGTATCTTTCTCCCACTCTTGTGGTTTGAAGTTTGTAGCTTTAACATCACCAATAATCAAGCCAAATTCTCACGTGTATTCAATGACATCCTCACTCATGATTTAAGACTCTCTTTCTCATAGATCTATCATTCATTTGACAGGGAGAGCAATAGGGATACATAAAATTTGATTTTCTTGTATCAATGCTACTAGAATGCACCTCCACGTGGATTTCAAACAGAATTATCTTATCTCATAATAACAATCCTCATTTCAAGGGTACATACTTTGTAAGGGCACCATGTATTTTTCAAAGGGTTTACATCCCACTTTGGCACACTATAAAGCCATTATTTGCATTTCTCCATAACTATAAAGCCATCATTTTCATTTCCTCATAGGGTTTAACACTCACCATTTGGCACAAAGTGCCCCATTTTTATAACATGACAAATAGAAGAAGATATTCTATGTATTTGTGCCTTGGGAGGCTACTCTAAGCCCCCAAGTATGACTTGCTCTATGTGTAATGGGCTATTCTAAGCCCCCCCTCTCCAAGGCATCTCTCTTGCACTATCAAGTGTGGGGCTATTCTAAGCCCCCCCTCTCCAAGGCATCTCTCTCACACTATCAAGTGTAGGGCTATTCTAAGCCCCCCCTCCCCCTCTCCACTGTATCTATCTCCTTTGCAAGTGTAGGGCTATTCTAAGCCCCCCTCCCCCATCCCATGTCAATTTTTTTACAAATTTGTGCATGTGTGGTAACTTCGTTTCGAGGGCAACCATGTCAACGATTTTGAATGCAATGTCCTCAAGTCTATTTATCCTCCTTTATGCCAATATTCATGTTGAAAGATGAAAGACTCAATGGGATAAATTACAACCTATGGAAGAACATCATTAGGGTCTACCTCTATACAAGCCTGTTGTACGAGGTAGTCGAAGTAACAGAACAAGAGCCCGATAAGGAAAGTGATCTAGGAGCTTGGAACATATGGAATCTAAAGGATAAGTGAACCTTAGGCCAATTACTTCTAGCTTATGATGAGTTAACAAAAGGCCATATTACCTCTTGTAAAAACACCTTTGAGGCTTGGAAGTTCCTCCAAGACATCTATGAAGATAAAACGCCCTCAAAAAATTACACCCTAGAGGTGGAGTTTCATAACTTATCCATTAGGCCTCAGGATCCTATTTCCAACCTAATCGTCACATTTGAGAACTATCAACATAAGCTAGCATTATGTGATAGCCAAGTTTCTAGTGAAGATATGGCCATCCGCCTTCTCAATAAGCTCGCTAGATCATATGAAACATTTGTAACCACCCTTTATAATCGGAGCTAAGTTCTAACTTGGGGACAGGTTCGTCGACTTTTGTTCCTCCACGACTCGCGAGCAAAGTCGGCTTCCTCACAAGAGACAGCCATGAAGGCTAAGGGTCCCTTACACAAGGTAAAAAATGCTAGTCATAATACTAGCAACACACCCAAGCAAGGATTCAACACTTCCTCAAAGAAGTTTAGTTGTAGTTTCTGTCAAAAATAGGGCACGTGGAGAAATTTTGCTACTAGAAGAGGCACATCTCAAAGCCTTCTAGCTTGAGGAACCAATCAAAACCCTCCCAACATAGATCTCATTGTTCCAATGAAGACGTGTTTATGTCAACAGCAGCCAATGCCTTGGTAACTTCAAGTTCATCTCAAGAAGGGATCTTTGATAGTGGATTGACATCGCACATGTGTAAAGATCCGGATTCTTTTCAAGAAATTGAAGACCATTCGAGTGAAGTTTACCTAGGCAACAATGAATGCCTACCCATCGAAGGGAAAGGCAAAGTACAAATCAGGGAGTGCAAATCATCATCCAATGTCTTATTTGTTCCTAACTTGTGCATGAATTTATTATCAGTTAAGGCAATCAAGGCAATCATTGACCACGATAAACAAGTGTTATTTGATAACACTTCAGTTAAGGTGATTGATCCTAAAACCAAAGACATCATTGCATAAGGCATAGAAGAAAAAGGGCTATACAAATTATCCTGCTTTCTATCAAAGGAGTCACTATCTAGCCTTTGGCATCAAAGGCACGGCCACACTTCATATTTATTAAGGATTTCCTCATCTCAAATAGTTAAGGGATTGCCCAAGATCAGGAAAGTCAACGATGTTTACCAAGCTTGCACCCATGGAAAGCAACATAGGGCTCTCGTACCTAAGGAGGTGTCCATAGGAGCCAAGAACGCTTTAGCCCTCATCCACATGGATCTTTGTGGACCTATGAATACCCCTTCCCTTAGTGGATCAATCTACTTTTTTCTTTTAGTAGATGACCACTTCATATACATTTGGGTATATTTTTTGAAGTCGAAGGTAGATACCTTCTCTCAGTTTTGAGAATGGATCACCCAAGTTGAGAATGAAGCATCAAAGACAATCAAGACCATTTGATCAAATGGTGGTGGTGAATTTATCAATCATGAATTTGACAATTTCTTAAAGTAAAAAGGGATAAAATGACAAGTCACTCAACCTCACACTCCATCCCAAAATGGACTAGATGAGAGAAAGATTGGAAGTGTGATGGAAATGGCATGAACCATGCTTCACAACAAAGAATCAACGTATAAGTTTTGGGCAAAAGCAATGCACACTGTCATGCACATACTCAATCGAGGCTTCACTAGTGCATTGCACAAGAAGACACCCTTTGAAGACTACTATGGAAGAAAGTCTAATGTCAATTACTTTCGAGTATTTGGAAGTGAAGCATTTATCCATGTGCCAAAAGAAGATCGAAATAAGCTATAGTCCAAGTCTAAGAAGCATATATTCATTGGCTCTAGCAAACAATCAAAGGCATGTAGATTATATGATCTTAAGAACCACTCCATCACAATTTCAAAAGTTGTCATCTTTAATGAGGCTTCAAGATACCCAACCAAAGATCCAAATACGAGTCTTGTTCCACCCATCTACACTTTAGAGGGGGACATAGTCTTTTCAAAACACCACTTAGAGGCTAGTACTTGGAATCAACCAAGAAGATCACAAAGGCTCATTGAAAAGAAGCAACGAGAACAAAGTCATTATGTAAATTATGCATTGATGCATCAGATCCAAGAGATTCCAAAGCCTTCTAAATACAAATAAGCAAAAGGATAACCTTAGTAGGAAGAAGCTATGCAAGTGGAAATGGATGCAATCGAGAAGAACACTTGGACACTTGTTCCTAACCCCAC
>CM035437.1:10734087-10746587 GCA_020310875.1 Ceratopteris richardii | reverse complement strand
GCTCTGTTTGAGTCCCCTTTCAATTGCATCTCAAACCACTCAGGGAATAATTGTACATCACGATTCGATAAGTTTGATTTTACAAAAAATGAATGTGTAATTGAATCAAAACCTTACAACATGGGCCCCTCCCATAGAAAGAACCTCCAAAAGAAACCTTCTGGAAGATGAACATCAGAACACAAGTCAGCATGAAGCCATATTCATGATTCAAGTCCATTACCATCTCATGCAAAAAAACAGTAGCAAAAAATAGGGTTTAATTTCCCATGAGGTAGAACCTCCCTGCATGTGATTATCTCAACCCAAAGAAATCATGACCATCCCACAAAGCAATATAAGAATGACCATGTATTGATTGATAGCTACCCCAACTATCCCAAAATTACAAGTGCTTTCAAAAACATGAAATTAAGAAACCTATGATGGAAAATCTAAATCTACTTTCACATCCACATATTGAAGTCAGTTTACAAGTGCTTCAGGAAAACATGAAATTTAGAAACCTATAATATAATAATCTAAATCTACTTCAAGCACTTTAGAGATCTGTGAATCAATGTATCCTGTTCATTTGTATTCAAAAGTCCAGAAAAAAATTTAATACTCTTCCTCTCCTATTATTTCCAATGGCAGCAACTTGGAAAAAAATTAATGCAACTGCTGGATGACAAATTCACAAAAGCAACCGCTCTATTTCACATGCAATTTTCATTCAAAATTAACTAGATGCCAACAACAGTACATTAAAAACTGGATGGCAAAAGAATATATGATATAAAAAGATGGCAAAAAGCAACAGTATACATAAATATTTGTAACATTGATAACATGTGAACAAGAAGATTATCCGAAATACCACCACCATTGCCCTCTCAAAAGTAACATCTCAATCAGAAGCCTAAGCAGCCTAGGTAACCCTAACTGCCTGAATTCCACAGCCACCAGACTAAAATATTTTACAGTTCCTTATTATAGAAAGCTTGTGAACACCAGCTATCTGCTTGCTTCAATGAATTTCATACATACATGCATGGAAAACTGTTGTGCATCAAATGATGGAAACGAGCAAGCAAAATCTTCATCTTAAATTGAGAGTTATACAAAATTCCTGTGCAAAGCCAGAACTCCATTGCGCTCTACAGCTTGCAATCTGTGCCATATCTTATGCCTTAAGGTAAAGAATTTGGATGAATCTCCAATGAATCATGTTTGCGACTGATATGATGCTGTAACACCTTGCTTCCCCCACATTCTCCACTTTGTTCTATGCAAGTGGTGTAGCTGAGCAACCAAAATCATCAATGATTTCTTCGAGTTGCCAGGATAGCTGCTTGAAAGCTCGTACAAAATTGCCATCCTAAAAAAAATTCTCTGAATGATCTCAGCAACTCCAAAGATACCAAGCCATACCTGAAGTTCAAGTGCCATGGTTTGATACAAAGGCCTGGACTTCACAAGCTTAGCCTTGTTATAGGCCTTGCAGCTTAAAATCCCTTCCAGCACAAAAACGTGGCGGGCTTTTTACATCATGCACCATGTATATGACCTCAACACCCTCTGCAAGTTCGTAAACGTGTGATTCCAGGATTGAGAAGGGATTCTCCCAGCATCCATCCCTGTTTCAATGTGGGAATCAGATTGAATTCATGCACACATCAGAAAACGATGATCAACGAGAAACCAGAATACCTGAGAATCAGCCTGAAGCTTAAATGAGTCAAAGAGTTCAGGCACATGTTTGCAACTCTCTCTGATGATTGCTTCTACACTCATGTCCTGCTGACAAATGTTCCTAAACAAACTCAGGCGATTCTCTGTGTTGCTTTGAGAACCACTAAGATTGAAGACTGAAGGCAATGGCTTTTGCAGGATATTTGCCAGCACCTGGCCCTGTTGAAAGCCAATCATGACACTACACTAGTCAAGTCATTCAGTAGAGAATTCATAACAACTGCAGAAACAGACTTGTGGCATAGTTGTAAAAACAGATTACATGAAAAGTAGCTCGCAATACATCCTCTGAATTTGCTCCCTCCTTTAGGATAACATAAATTTGCCTCTTTTTCTGGTCATGGGTTACCAGATAATTTTCTCTCTGTATATAGGAAAAAGAAGAAACTATCTTTATGAAGATGATTGATTAAGACATTCCTATGTAGAAATCACGAGTGGAAACAAAAAATGCAAGAGCAATTGAAGGCAAGAAGTACAAAATAAAGGTTTCACAGTTCAATCCAGAAATACTAGTCTCATTATGAGTCTATCTGAACAGTGAATACCCTGCAGGCATGTCCCCATTCCCCAAACAAAATCCAACCTCCAGAGAGCTAGGGCTAGGATGCATTCTCCATCATCATGTGCGTTCACACATGCACCACATGTGCTTGAGTGAATGTCATGGTGCTTGTGCATGAACATGCAGAAGTACGCATGTGTGTGTGTGTGTGTGTGTGTGTGTGTGTGTGTGTGTGTGTGTGTGTGTGTGAGATGGGTGTGCGCGCGCGCACAGGCACCAACGCACACCCCCACGATTCCCTGAGCATTCATCTGTTCGGCCTCAATATACATCTGTATATGTGAGTTGTGTGTGTGGGGAAGAATATAATTGATTATGTCGAAAATGCGAATTTGCACATGTTTTGATTCTCCTATTCCCTAAGCATCCATCTGTTTAGCCTTGATATGTCAGAAGCCTGCACTTCTATCTATATGGATTGCTGGGCATCTCCCTGACAATGTTATCACCTCTGTTCATAGTAACTTCAGCTCTTGGTACATTGGATACCCTCAGGAGTTTTGTCCTGCTGCAGGTTTCAAGCCTCTTGGGAGACCTTACAATACCTAGCATTTCCAGACTACTGTACTGGAAAGTCCTACTTTGCATTCAAGAGTGGCAGCATGGTATTTTGTTTGAGTCCAAGTGGAGTCTTGTACAGATAGGCAGCAGGCTGTTCTGTCCTTCACTGCCGGAGATGTGGAGATGGAGCAGACCACTAGGGATTCAATGCATCACCCTTACCCACCCCACCCAAGTTACACACTGTCTTTCACTCACCTTTACTGATGAGAAATGAGTGAGCTTTCAAATAAGCTTTCAAATCAATACCTCCCAATTTTAAACGGTTCTGGCCTACAAGATCAGGAATGGCTGTCCCAAACCAGAGACATTGATGAGGTCAACGTCGAAGGTGCGACCGAAATTGGTTAAAAAATAGAGCAGCATCAAGCTTTATTATTACAAAAAGGACTCCCAAGTTAACTCTCTGCACTAGGATAGTGTTCTCAGTGATGGGATGCAAAATGAGAAAGCGAATGAGAGTCCTGTTAGGAAACAGACATGCAAAATCCTAATTGTATATAATATATTCATGAACTCATAGAACAAACTTAGAATTAGGCCATAAAAAGGGTCAAAAATGGCCAAAAACTGACTTTTAGGGCTTTGAGAAATGAATCATATACTCATAAGGTACTTCAAGAGAGCAACCGAACCATATATAACAAGCCCAAAAAAATTCCTAAACTCAGTTCCGAAATGAAAACTCTAATTTCTGGTCAAAAAGTCAGCAGCACTTTGTCAATGCCAGCTGGAAATTAAAAAAAGAAGTGGATGGCTGAGATTAATAGTTGAAAAGCTTGAACAAAAGTTGAACAGAAGTGGATGGCTAAAATCATTAACAAAGGTTGTCACATGGCAATATCTCATCACTTGAGAAAAAATAAGGTCTAAACGCTGCTTCCATATCATAGATTCTCCCTCCATACTTCACTATAAATAGGCATGATTGCTACAAAGATTTCATAACTTTGGGGTGCCTATCCTTGCTCTAGCTCTTGAGCATATTCAACCCATTGGTTATCAACAACAAGCATGAGCTATTCTCACAAGCACTCTTATGAGAATGGAACGTGCTCTCTCTCACACATATATGGAGTACAAGCTTGGAGGAGTTGAAGGAGAGAGCTTCAGAGTATGCTTATACCCTTAGAGGTTTTGGAGGACTCTCGTCCTCTCTTGAAAGGTTGCTTTTGGAGTCTATTTTCAGTCTAAGCCTCTCATAGTCTATATTCCCTTACCATTGCTATCTTTGGTAGTTATAAGTTGCGAGTATATTTCTTTTGTAGTTGGCAGTTGCAGCATATCATGATCTTGTACATCTATATTATTAATGAAGCATTGTAATTATTGACCATACTTTGTGTATCTTATTGACCATACTGTGTGTATCTTGTGTGTATGTTCTCTTGTTTACATATGTGTGTGTTCTCTTATGTGTGGCATACTTGTGTTTATCCTGGCTAACAAGTACACTCAGCAAGAATGCAGGTGCCAGGATAGAAGGGAGAGAGCACAATTTTAGAAAATACCTATAAGCACGCCAATCTTTGGACAAATAAATAAACAAAAATGCATCTGAGCTCAGAGTCTCACCGCAAATGTCTTCCCTCAGTCCCTAAATTCCTGAAATAAATTCAATCTTAGTAGTAGAGATTTCAGCTATTCTTATAAATCCTTGGAACCATGAAACAACACTGCCACCTCAAAGTGTAGGTACATACCCATCAATACAGTTGTGGGTATCAGGATCACCTCCCATGTCTAAATCACAGAATCCTTGCAAATGCAAGGGAAACTTCCAATAGCATAGGCATTTTGACTTTGTGCCCTTCAAAACTTCATAACGCACTTGCCATATTCCAATGTGCATTGCCAGCACTTACCTTCAGTTTGCTATCAACTCCCATTGCATGGGCAAAGTCAAGTCTAGTGGCAACCATGGTATGCAACAATGAGGGTTGAGCCAAAACAGAAGCATATAGTACAGCACACAAAATGATGGCTGCCATTACACATTTGGAAGTCATCTTTGCTCAGTTTGGCATGTGGCTGTCAGGCCACTCCAAGTGCTTTCGTGTCAGCGATATTGAACATGGCAAGCACTATTTCAATGTATTTTCCTTTCAATAAGTAAGTAATTCAAATAAATCAATGCGAATAAACCTTTCTATTCCCATGATTTAAATCAAAAGGAGCAACTTTCATTCAAATTTTTAGAGTTTCAAATCCTTCAATAATTTCTTTTTTTATTTTTATTTTGCTATTGCATTTCATGAAGATAAATATATAAACTTTTTAAATTTTCCCCCTCCTTATAGTATGCCTTCCGACTATGTGATGTGGTTGTGGGAGCACCGCATCAAAAGCTGAGCATTCTTGTTACCTTGTGGGAAGTTTTAGTATCGTTGATTCTGCAATGGATCTACATATGAATGCAAGTACTTATGAGCACTCGTTTTATGAACTACATAATCTCTGCTTCTTGCTTCTCCCACAAATAATGCTAGCGGCATCCATTCTCCATCTCACAAAAAGAGGTACTTCAAAGCTTGATCAAACAATGCATGCAATGGAACTAGGTTTGAAAGGTTTTATAAGCTCTATATAACACACGAAATTTAACTCTAATACAAAACACATAAACTAATGATAGGACATTTTACAACAAATTTGACATAACTATAAGAAGCTAATGATGCAACTTACAATTAAGTGAATATTCTTAGAAAATAGAAATAGTGCTTAGAAGCACTGTTATTATAAAGGGAGGGAGGGAGGGATTAATTTAAGAAACAAATGGATGATGAAAACATGAACTCAACAAAAAAATGAACTTTAAATGATAACAAAACAAAGCTAAGGTCTAACCTATGGTTTGATAACATGTTGAGATGACAAAGAACCATAGTTAGAAAGGTATGATGACAATATATATGTATACATGTATATGGGAGTGTACATATATAAAGAGTATTTTTTGCCATGAATATGCATAATACTGTATCTATGCATGAAGATAATTGTTCTCTAGCTAGTATTGTTGCAAAACCAATGTATTTCCTTAATAAAGTCAAGTCAAAGTAGAGAATAAAACACATGTAGCTTTTTCGTATGAATTGGTACAAATACGTATGGTACGAAAAGTACGTACAAATGTGTTCAAATTGGCAAAGATGCAAAGAACTACTCTTACTCTACTCACATACACACATTTAACAAGCTAGAGAGGAAGGAACAAAAGATAAGAAATCATGATGAAACACTTGAAATGGAAATGACTTACATACAATACTCTATGAGCATGGAGACTCCATGAGGAGAGGATGCACACTCTTGGCAATGGGAGTGAAGTGCGGCCCTCCTTATATGGCATTGAGGGCAAATCTCCTTGCATGTGAGATAAATGAACTTGAATGAGCATGATTCTACGCTTGGACACCTTTCAACACCTTTTCCTCTAATGTGAACTTATGCAAGAGAACCAAACACTTTAAAATAGTCCAACGTGAGAAGGATTCTCTGAAGTTAACATACTAAGTGCCATTTTTATAAGGCTATGATTTTTCCTCTCTGCAACACCATTATGCTCTAGAGTATAAGCAACAGTGAGTCGATGAATAATGTCTCTTTCTTCCAAGTAAGACTTGAAATCATTAGACATGTATTCTCCACCTCTATCAGTTCTTATAATCTGAGTTTTATGCTGAATTTCATTTTCAACCATAGCCACAAATTTCTTGAATGTAGAAAATACTTCTAACTTTTGCTTAAACCATAAACCCAAGAATATCTTGTAAAATCACCAATGAATGTGACAAAATATCTTTGACCATAAATTGAGATTTCTCTCATGGGTCAATTCACATCTGAGTGAATTATCTGCAACCTCTTTGTAGCATTGATAAATCCATGCTTCTTGAAAGGTAATTTGTATGATTTTCCTTCCAAGCATCCTTCACATGAAGATGAATGTACACTATTTGGTAAAGCAAAAGTAGGCAAATTTTCAGCCATAGTTGTTTCTTTCATATGCATGAGATCTACATGATTGATGTGACCATATCTTGCATGCTAATTTGTCTTTAGTTATGTAGATGACCTTGCAATATTAGCATCGCTGATTTTTTATAAAACAAACATCCCACTTCTATGTTCACCTTGTATTAGACAATGCTCTTCATTCGGAGTAAGAATCTGACATGAATCCTTCTTGAAGAGCACTTTATAACTATCTATTACAAAAGTTGAGATAGAGAGCAAATTTTTCTTCATCTCTAGTACACAAATTTTTCTTCTTGAAACTTCCACTCGCTCTTGACTTTAGTACGACATCATCTACACCAACCACATCCAAATCATAACCATCTGCAGTAGCCACTCTTCTAACTACATAACTAGTAAGATAAAAAAATACCTTTCTACAACCTGTCATGTGCTTTAGGTGTAGATGTAGTGGAAGTAGAAGTAGAAGAAGATGTGATAGTGGATTTAGAAGTAGAAAACTTTACTTCATCTTAGATTGTGATTGAGTTTCCTTCTTCTTCTTCTTCTTCTTCTTCTTCTTCTCCTTCTTCTTCTTCTCCTTCTTTCCCTTCAATGAAGAAGTCGTAGTCTGATCATTCTCCTCCATACTTTTTTGTTGATCGTCATCTTCAAGTAACAAAAACTAAAGTTCCTCAAATGAAATTTCTCTCTCTCATGGAAAGAGAAAGAAATATAACAAAAGAATGATATGATGAAGTGAATTGATTAGAGTAGCTATCATCTCTTCATTAGAAATATTCACACCAACATTGAGAAGTTACTCATGAATATCTTTCAATTTAAGAATATATGACTTATTTAAATCACTAACCTTCATACATGTGTTGGCTAAGACCCTCCTAAGGTGAGCTTTCCTTGTAGGGTCTCTACTTTGATAGAGATTTTCCAACTCCAACCACAATTGACGAGAGTTTTGCATGAATTTGAGGAATAATATGATGCTTAAAATTCATTGCAATAAAGATAGTGCTTGAGCATCTCTAGAATCCCATCTTGAGTGCTCCTCAGTGTGTTGACGATCTTGTATGTCCTTGTCCGTGGATGAAGAGAAAACTTCTTGTTCCTTTTTATGCTCGACAGAAATCGGAACAACTTGTTTTTTGAAGAAAACCCAATATGCTCTCTTTTCTTGGTCTTGAATACTTTCCACTGACAATATTCCACAAATCCTTGGACACTAAAATATTCATCGTCATAAAACTCCACATAAGATAGTTAGACATTCAATCAAGTTTCTCTTGTTCTCATCTATCTATAATAATCTCCCATCATGGGAAAAGTATATGTGTTACTAAGAGGACCTTTGTGGTCATTTGACTCTGACAACTAGCTTGCAATGCAAGCTTCTTCCACTTGACAATGGTCAACCTTTATGTTTCCATTTCTTTTCTTTGTATGGGGATGGTGTCATTCTTCCTCATTTCTTTTTTTCCCCTTTTTTTTTTTTTTTTTTTTTTTTTTTTTTTTGGGGGGGGGGGGGGGGGGGGGGGTTCTCTTTGCTATATACCATAGGATAAACGTCGATAGAGATAGTCTCACATATGCACATGGACAAGGTTACAAAGACTCCATCGAAGCAACCTAGATGAATGGAGGTAAATGAGAGTTCAAAATACAAAATTATAGTACGAAACAATAAAAGTAGTCACCAAGGCTAGAGGTTTATGCTCATCATCCACAAAGATCAAGAGGGTTTTACGTTCTATGTAGTCATACATGATCCTACCCTTTTGAGTGATCCGTCATAAATATGTTGTACACCACTTGATAGTTATACATTCTTTTCAAGGACCTAACACCCAAAAACCCTTATCATGGCATAAACATGAACACTTGCAAAATGCTCTTCACAAACTAAAGATCAACATAACAGCACAAACAGTTCCATAGATAAATGATGCCATCAAAAAAATAGAAGTTCAACCGTAAGAAAAAAACCTTAAAGATTGGCAAGACTGCTAAATAACTGTTTGGATTATCAAAAGCTTCATTCACTCGGGCCCCTGCAATAACAAATATTTGAATTCGGTTATGAAACATACAAGTTGCTGATTTTACAATGTTCTGAATACTGTTACCAAGAACAATGGGCATGTCCTTAGACAAGGGAGACGAGAATATCTTCTCCATTTTGTTGCCAGCAGATATCGATGGCACTGTTCCTGCTTTAAAGAAGCAACCCATTAGCTGAAAAAATGACTTTACATATTGCAAAGTCACTGAGTCAAAGATGATATACTGATCTGTTTTTTATTGAAGATAATATTTTGTTAAAAGAATTCAATTGCTTGGACAGCAATTAATCAATGAAACAGAAGTTGAATCAAACGCACATTAAGAAAACAGGACACATGAAAAACAAACACATTTCAGTCTACATGCATAAGATATCTGATTTTTCAACACATGAACCTGAGCAGAAAAAAGAAAAAAGACAAGTGATCAAATGACCAAAGAGAAGAAAGAAAGGCAAGCTGGGTTGTTTGGCGGGTGCGGGGATTTTGGAGGTGCTTCTTTTCTTTGTTTTTGGGTTGTTGAAAAAGGGAAAAAGGGGGGAAGGGGGGGGGGGGGGTAATATTTCAAAGCAACAGCAACATTCTATAATAATAATTTTTTACATTCACACACCAAGGCAAGAATATGACTAAAGAATTAAGATCATTTTAACAAATTTAAGATAATCAATCAAAATATATTAAATGGAAAATTTCAAAGAACAATGAACATTCTCTCATCTATTTTTCCCCTTCTTGTTTTGTAATGTCAAGCATGGTTTCTATGATGTGCTTGCTTTAGATAACAAAGAAATATGCTTGGAAAATAAGGAAGACACTTTTCAAATAACATTCAACAGCAAGAAAATTGTGTATACCAATCATTCACATGGATGTTCGGGATAAAGATCATGCCCAATGGCCATAGTAATATAGTCTATCTGATAATCAATAGATATAAGACTTAACCAATCATTCACACTTTTCAAATAACATTCAACAACAAGAAAATTGTGTATACCAATCATTCACATGGATGTTCGGGATAAAGATCATGCCCAATGGCCATAGTAATATAGTCTATCTGATAATCAATAGATATAAGACTTAACCAAAAAAAAAAAAATATCAATTCATAGAAGAAAAATGTGTTCATCAACCAAGGGAGTGTGCATCTATGTGTGTAGTTGCAGGTCACAAATAGAAAGTTCAAACCAAGGAAAATATCATAAAAAAACTACATGCCTGTTGAGCTGCAAAACAAATTTGACCGTTACAAGCAAATAATGATAACAAAACAAACAGTAATAACAAAACCAATAATGCGACATATCTGAGAAATCCAAGCAGAATAAGGATAATAAATTAATCAGTGCAAAACAACCATCAATAACAAGAAACAATCCTCATCTCCCGATCTCCTAAAAAAATGCTTATAAACGTGAAATTTTGAAACCTTGAAGAATATTTTCAACATAAGGTTATTAAAACAACTTGGGAAAAGTGCCACTGATTAAGTCAAACGGTGGTTGAAAATGTGGAATTTGGTACTCAATCATTCCCATTTTGATATAAGTTTATTTAAGTTACAGTTAATGTGACAAATACAAAATTACCACACAATATTTAATAGCTCCATGCTAGTAATGTTATATGTGAAACAGGGCATTTGAGTTTATTATAATAACTAGACTTAGTTTTCTTTCTTACAAGTGAAATACTTATAAAAATATCAAACCTGTATAAAGGAAGGATTGAACTGCAACTCCAAACCTAGCTCTGTTCAATGTGGGAAGCACAACTGACTTGACCTGAGCATAGCATCCATTGAATCAGTAAATCAAATAACTCATCCATGATATACTTAGAATGACCAAAACGCATATTTTCTGAAGAGAGAGGCTGCACCTCTTGGTAGGAACAGCACAAATACCCACAAGATAATACAATGAAGGTAGCCATCAATGATGGATTCCTTCTCGAAATGTAGATGCCCAGCCCTGTCCCTAGCTGTTGGCATGATCGATTAAAAAGACAAAGGATCATTACATAAAGATTTAATAAGGTTTCAATTTTCAAATGCCTAGCTGTTTCACAAAAAAAAATTATTTCTGTTGAATGAAATACCAAGCAGCTTCATAATAAAAATCCCTCATGCCTAGCATTAACTGCTAGAAGGATGTGAAACGTGCAAAATTATTTTCCACACTATATTTCAGATTTGTGTGTGCAAAACTTTATGTAAGACAGCACATGCTCTTCTTCTTGGTCCTCAATTTTAACGTAAAATTTCTCTACTCTCTCTAGCCCCTTGTGCACATCAAAAGAACAGAAGTACATTGATCAGCTCAGCTTCCCCTTTCCAAGCTTAAAGCATGTACTTGATCCTCTAGTTCAACGGGGTGAGAGGGAGCTTGAAGAAGAGCTCATGGGTATGAAGATAGGAATAACTTGGACAGAGCTACATAATGCACACAACCCTCAAGGTTGTGATGTTCAAAATGCTTATTACTTAAGTAATGAGGAGGATGAGATGTTGCGTGCATCTGTGGCATGTGCGTGTCTGTGTGAGACACAGAGAGAGAGAGAGAGAGAGATTGGAAATCTATTTTAAGTTACCTATCCAATCCCCAACATCCACACCCCTAGATACAAAAAAATAGAAGAGAAAACTTGAAATAAAATACAAGTCGATATACTATATTTTCAAGATATTCTGATCCTTTACGATGATGTCCCATTGATGCATCTCCTACTGCTCTATTTGTACAAGTTAAGAATCAAGCTATCGGAACATCCAAATAGGATTCATATTATCAAGGCATCAGATGGGAAAAGTATATGTTACCTATCACTCTTGAATTAATTAATACATGTATGAAAATCTTAGCCTAAAAGTCTCCTCTAAAATAAAATGCAGCTAATTCATATGAAGAAAACAACAATGACAAGTCAATGCAAGACAGTGCAGATTGTATATGAGAAGAGTCCTATTGCACATGCAATTATGATGCTTGTTTTCGAAATTAGAATGAAATCATGAAAAAGATATTTATAATTCGAAAATTATAAAAATGAAACAAAAAAGATAACATGATGGTGTCCTCTAATAGTATATAGAGTCCAATTTAGTTATTTGATTCCAAGTACTAACTGTTCCAATCAATAGAAAGAGAAACACAAACCAGATCAGCAATGTTGCTAACACATTCACCCTTAGCTGTCACATCACCAATGTTATCACGCTGGGAAAAGGCCTTGTAGATGGGGGCTCGAGTTGATGTTGAAGTTACTGCTGCAACATTCTGATTCAACAAACAGCCCAACACAAGTCAAGATCCATGCATAGATCATTTGAGCTAATAAAAAAATGTACAAATTTGCTCCTTTATGCTTTAATCAGCCAACAAAATTTGAGCCTAAAAAACACGAAATCTATCCACTATTGTAAAGACTATCATGCACATGAGATGGCAAATTCAAAGTTTCCTCAAGTAACTCAGCTGTCATCCCTCTACAAAAATATAATTCAAATAATCAGATATATGTGGTCATACAGCTGAGACAGATTTAATATAGAAAATCATGTTTGAAAAACGTTACAGATTTAATATAGAAAA
>CM035437.1:10631587-10729087 GCA_020310875.1 Ceratopteris richardii | reverse complement strand
ATACCTTGATAACCCAATTGGCAGCCACTGCTGATGATGTAGCTCCTTTCGAGACACCAACAGCATGAAGCAAGGATCTTGTAGTAAACACACTCATTGCACCTCCAAAAAAGTACTGTAAAAAAAAGAAACATAAGAAGATTACTCCATACCATGCGGGATCACCTCATACAAACGAAAATTTTGATGGCCTATGAACCTGCAACTCTTTTTTGCTACAAAAACCAAAGAGATAATAGCTCTTCGAGTGCATGCTCGATGTTAACAGGCATATTATGAAGGATATGAAAGTGATCACTGAAAATTTGAAAACCCCATGTAGAGTAAAAATGAACAGCATACTGAAGCTGACTACTGTTTCAAATTTCTGCAGTGATATGTTCCCATAATGCATACCTTTAAGGCACGCCAATGCATATAAGGTGCGTAAGAAGATGAAACACTTTCAGGGTAGCCTTCAGGAACCACACAAGACCTCAAGAAATCCATTATGTCCTGCTTTGGCAAAAACGTAAGACATAACCCCATGATGGCACTCCAGTAACTGTGAACTTTAAAAGCTCAATCATTGGATGTTCATCTTACATGGATTGGGTTCTGATTTGCTTTGGTGTTGACTAATCGGAAAGATGCTTTGCTGCCTGAGCATGGCTTAGCTGGGAAATACTTCCATTGGGATCCTCCTTCGGTAGTCTCCACACACAAGAGTTCGTCCACCTCTCCTACGCTACTTGATTTTGCCATTCCATTTCTTTTGCTGCTGCTTTTTGGCAGCTTCTCTTGTAGCGTACTCCTGCCCCCATTCCTGGACCTTTCACCATTCTGTACGTGGATGCTTTCTTGATAAAAAGGTAAATCATCTATGCACTGTGATTGTGCACAAGCCTCCATGGCATTGCGTATTCTCAGAATTTCTTGACCAGATTGCCTACCCTGTAGAAAGGAAATATGTGTTGCACTGGACGTGTGATCAAAAGTGCTGGGTGATACTGGGCAGTTGAGTGTTGTAGCTCTCTTGTCATCATTATTAAGAACATGAAATCTCTGCTGATGTGGAGCACTGATACTCCTATGAGGCACTGGAGTAGGCATGGTGAGAGACTGGCAAGATCATCTGCAATCAGAACTGGGTTACCCAACCCTGAGGCTGCAGCTTCAGCGCAGGCAGAATATTGTGCAGTGGTGAACTTAAGGGCTTTATCTTCAGAGAGGGAACAAGCTGAAGATGCGATGCACACTGTTTGATCTAGTTTGGCTATCTGAAAGAGAGAAGGGACATCATGTTTTATACTCAAAACTCAGCAATCCGGAAAGTTTGATGAAAAGATGTATGTATCAGCAGATGACCCGTGTAATCCGTTCAAAATGATCCTAAAAGTGACTAAAAAGAATGTCAAAACGCATCAAAAGCGCAAAGTGAAAACTCTACATCGAATCGTCAGGCACATATTTTATACGCTACCAGTTTGGTTCGAAACCCCTGCCCATCAAACAACCGAAGTTGACGAATTCACTGTCATAAGTCATGCACATAGCTTCGTGCGTTTCCGCTTTAAAAAAATATGCATTACCATTAAGCTAACATCATGGATATAAAGCGCAATTCATTGTCACGCATACAGCTTCATGCATATCTTATTCAGAAAAATATGTGTCACCATTGAACGATTTTCACATGCATAGCACATCAGAAAGGATATCTTCGAGTAGATCACATTCAGAAGAGGATTTCTCAATATGGCACGGCCTACTGTGAGATGCGCCTTGAAAGGGACATTTATATTTACAGCAATCCACATTGCATGACACTGCACCATGGACCACGCTTATTGTGATAGGGTCAAAAGATCAAATGTAAATTAGAACTAATGATATTCACCATTGACTGAACAATACGAATCTGCCACACGGGTTGGTTGATCGTGCAAATAATTGGTGGCCAGTAAGTTACCTAAAAGAAATATATAAGTTGCAGGTGCATGGATCATAACACAGAATCTAAGTGCGTCTGTTGGGTGTACGTGCGAGTGAGAGAGAGGGGAATAGAGAGAGAGAGAGAGAGGAGAAAGTGTGTGTATGTGTGTGCGTTTGTGTGTATGCGCGCGAACGTTCGCGTACGATGATTACCTATGTTTTCAGTAGGCGACGGTGTGCTTGCATAAACGCTGAAACACAACGCTTCTTAGTTGATGTGAACACAGAAAATCCCGCGGAAGAATAGTCCGGAGAGTCGACTGAGGAATACAGCCCTCCTAATGATAGGAAGAAATCCTAGAGCTCCTTCAGCTGCTCTCGCAAGAAGCAGCAGAAACCGTGAATCAGAATGCGCCGAAGTATGCAACGAGATCCGACGTCAATGAGCGCGGAGGGAGAGAACCTCTCGTACTCTCCTCCTTCCTGCGCCCCCCCCGACCTGTTGAGCTTATGAAGACTTTTAGCTAGTAGCCACTTGTGACACCTCAAATGGAACCCACTTGTGACACAGCTTTCTTCCAGTCCGAACCACATCTTGCCGGATTAGAACATGGAGTGAGGGTCCTGTTATTGATCAAGTACAGAAATGCGCAGTCCCCACCTACCCACGCCGAGAGAGAGAGAGAAGGGGAGGGAGTTATACGTATGAACGCACACATTTTCTTTTGCGTTTGAGTGATGTGCCAGATGGGTGTGTGTGAGAGGGAGAGGGAGAGGGAGAGGGAGAGGGAGAGAGAGAGAGCGAGAGCGAGAGAACGCTTACGAGAGCGTAGTTTTTTTTTTTAATATAAAGGAAGTTCAGCATTAGCCTACTCTTCCGGACTTGAATTAAATAAAGAAAAGTACAAGAGAAGGGGACTAGTGCCCACGGGACCCCCCAAATTCCACAAAGCAGGGGAAGCTTTTACAGAGCTTAGATGACATTACAAAGAAGTACAAGCTTACGGGAGCGCAGTTGTGTTCTCCAAGTTTGTGTCCTCTAAATCACCATTAAATCAACGAATTATTATAATCAACCACGCATTAAATCATTAAATTGTAACACCACTAAATCAACAACAGATTGAAAATCAGTTTGTGGTCGGATGCTTGAAAGCTACTTACAAGTTACAAGCCCTCAAGAGAAATAGAAAGAAGAGTGCTATGAGCACAAATCTAAAGGGCTTTGATACCAATGAATGACATGTGTATGAGTGTGGCAAATTAGGTTGGGTTGTTCAAAACTTTTAGGTGAGTTAGTTAAGCACTCACTTCTTTTTTCTTTTTCGCGAAGGAGTTTGGGTAGGTTACACTCACTTCTTTAGGTGGAGGTTGTGTTCAATCTTTGTGAGCTGTTGGACATAACTGAGTTAGTGTGGGTAGTCGATTTGTATAATGTCTTTGGGTCGTTGAAATTAAAGGCCTTTGAGCATACTTTTCTTTGCAATGCTTCGGCAATCTAACCCCTAGTTTGTGGGATATGGGGGATCCCATGGGTACTATTCCCTTCACTTGTACAGTTGTTCTTTCAATACATTTGAGTTCAAAGAAATTAGGCTTCAGCATAATTTTTTAAAATTTTATTAAGTTGGATTCACATAACACTATAGGAACAATCACTATCTCTTTACTTCAACTAGAAGAGGAGTGATATTGTTGTTTCACCAAGTCTCCATTCAACAGAAGAAGAGTGATGTTGTTGTCTCATCATCTCACTATTCAAAAAGAAGATTGGTGCTCAGTATTTGAAAGGAGTGGTGCATCATCTAGCCTACAAACCCACCTCACAAGTATAACTTACCATTTTCTTGTGTGGTAGAATTAAAATGGCATCTTGCTTATGAATACTTAGAATAAAATTGTTTATACTCCTTTCCAATAATTAATTAATTCTGATGCTTGATGTGCCCTAAGGAAAATGGGCATAACACACACCCATACACACTTTTTTCATGGAAGAGTGCACATGGGATCCCTTATCCTTCTCAAAAGGAGCGTGAAAAAAGTCAAAGACAAGTCATCTCTTATGGATAAGAAACTAGGGTTTGTGAAAGAAGGAACCAATCATTTTTCAAATGGTGGCTGATAAAAAGTGACATGAATTAAGATTCCATTGTTTTTGAATTTTTTCTAGGCCATTGTTTGGTTGCGTTTGAGATGCTTCTAGTTGCCATGGATTTAGAGACCATTTTGGAGAAAAAGGTGCCATAAGAAAAATTGGTCATGTGTGGGTACATTTTCCCTTCTAAAGTGTTGAGAATGTATCATTACATGTACTTTGAGCCTTTGAGAAATAAAAAATAGATGGGGCAAGACATAGTATTAGTGAAGGCATTGGTGATAGATGTATCTATCTGAATATTGATCATCCATGGTATTACCTAATATTGGTGGTCGAGATGTTCTTAGAAGACATCAGTAATGCTCTTAATAAAATCATACTTGTTACCCTAATCCCTCTTTGGTCAATAGTCCTAACACTTGCAAGCTTCTAATGGATTGTTAGTGAAAACTCCCTCATTTATCTCGTCTTGATGGGATTTGTTGATTTTGTTGAATGATCCGATGGCATGAGTCTCCACTCCTTTCCAATTTTCCTTATGCCCCAATGAGTAAGCTTTCGCAAATAATCAATGTGCACCCAATGCAAATAAAGGAAAAATTCTACAAGAATAATTGGTAGTAGAAGACACTTAGTATGTCCATGTATTTTGGACATAGGTAATATTTGAAGGTTTTTGGTGGGCTAAACAAGAGGAGTAAAGAGGAGATGGAGGGAGAGAGAGAGAGAGAGAGGAGAAGAGAGATGTGCATTCTTTCATGGAAGCCTCGAAACCCAGCTAATGATCCTCTAAGGCAATACTATATAAAAGATATATGTATATGAATATAGGGGTAAGGTTACATGACTCTTACATCCCCAAGAATATCCCACTTAAGCATAAATGTGAGCCTAAATAGCAACATATACAAAGAATGATGTACTACTATACAATAATGTACATGAATAGTTTGAATCTCATTCCAGACCAATCAACCTACACCAACTACCTCAAACAAGGTGTATCCATGCACCCCAAACTCTGCTAGACTCATATCAACAAGAGTCGAGCTCATATCTGATTGATGCAAGAATTGATGAAGTTCTTGCAAAGCTCCCACTCACTCTATGCTTGTGTCAATCATCAAATAACTAACAACTCCAAGTGCAAAGGCTCCAATAGCAGCTTTAATGTCTGGTCTCGACCATAACAACTCATACATCAAATTGCCGAATGATGACAAAACATGTGCTATCTTGGCTAACCTAACCATGCCACCCTTACATGTATCCAAATCATCCAAAGCACCATCATCAATACCAACATGTCTTGGTATATCCATTTCAACATTTAGCATCAGATGAATCCAAGAATGATTGCATAAATGTTGACTCCTCAACATCCAAATCTTCTCAACCAAAGATGTGTCTAGTTGTGCACCTTGAGAGCTAATATGCTCTACCACACATTGTGTATCATAAGAGCCATCCTCTTCTACCACACCAAGTGCATCATCATGCTCCACATGAGCTAACTGCACAATATCGACACTAAGATCCATGTGATGGTCTAACTCTAACAGAGTGTCATCACAATGCTCTAACTAAGTATCCACATTGTTGTAGTTCCCAATGCGACCACCAAGAATAATCTAAGTAACTACTAATTAGCCTAAAGGACCTTTCTGTTGGGTGTGTGTAGAAGTGCAAGAGACACACGAGAAGCACACACAAAGAGGACAAACGCAGCAAGACACACGAAGAGGAAGATGGCTGGAATAGCTCTCTCTATTGACGATAAAACTGAATTGAAGTAAGAGCTGAATGATATCCCTAAGTACAAAGTACCACCACATATGAGAGTATCAAGTATGTGGTAACATGGGGAAAAAACCTCTAGCCAGCACTAGAGTAAAAAGTGCCCATGTATAGGGAAAAGGTTCACATCAAAGTTACTCGAGGAACACATAAGTGTAACAAACCCCCCCTGGAGCGAATGATGTGAACACATACAGGGAGTGATAGATCAGCCCCCACAAGGTAATAAGCCTAAAGCTTTGGCAAAATCTTCAAACTTTTCCCGTGGAAGAGCTTTGGTGAATATGTCTGCCACATTATCGTATGTAGGCACATATACCAAATCAATATCTCGTGCATGAAGGCACTCTCTCACATAGTGATAATGCACCTCAATATGTTTGGTCCGTGCATGAAACACTAGGTTTCGTGCCAGCCAAAGCACTCTGACTATCTGTGAGAATATGCATAACAGTATCAATCTCCATGCAAAGATCCATCAATAGGCATCTTAGCCATATACACTCCACTATCGCTGTGAAAACTGCCCTATACTCAGCTTCACAACTCGAAGTTGCCACTGTAGGTTGCTTCTTACTCAACCAAGATATGTCTGAGTCTCCAAGGAAAAAGCAATTACCACTAGTGGACACGCGAGTATCATAACAACCAACTCAATCACTATCTGTAAAAGCATGCAAGCATGGTTGAACATCTCTGCCATAAAAGAGACCTAAATTCAAAGTGCCTCAGAGATATCTAAACACACATTTCACTGCTTGCCAGCATACTGTATATCTGGCCTTGTGTTCCATGCATATATAAGACATCCCATAGCTTGCTGATAAAGAGAAGTGTCAAATGCATCACTGGAATCCTCAACTGAGAACCTGAATCCTGTCTCAACTGGTGTGGAAACTGGCTTGCAATCCTCAAAGTCAAAATGTTGGAGTAGTTTTTCAACATACTTTGCTTGATGCATAACAATTCCCCCCTCAACGGATACAAACTGGATGCCAAGATAGTAGCTCAAAAGACCAAGATAAGTGACATCAAAAGTATGATGCAAATCAGCCATAAGAATGTCAAGTTTTGCATCACATGACCCAGTCAAGAGTATGTCATCGACATAAAGAACAAGCACTATAAGATCAACCCCATTTTTGCGTACATAGAGTGTGCTTTCAATCGGACTACATGTGAAGCCAAGAGCAATCAAGTGCTTATGTATTTTGTCATACCATGCACGTGGACCTTGCTTGAGATCATACAAGGCTTTATGCAAGCGACAAACCATATGCTCTTTCCCTTTCATAGCAAATCCAGGAGGTTGCTTCACATAAACCTCTTCTTGCAAATCACCATTCAAGAAGGTTGTTTTTATGTCCAACTGATGCACTTTCCAACCTCGATGGGCAGCCAATGCAACCACGGTACGAATGGTAGTCATGCGTGAAGTAGGTGCAAAAGTTTCCTCATAGTCAATGCCATATTGTTGTGCATATCATTTGGCAACCAATCTAGCTTTGTAGCAATCAATGCTACCATCAAATTTTCTCTTAATCTTATAAACCCACTTTGTACCAATGGCATTCTTTCCTTTTGGCAATTCACATAACTCCCAAGTACCATTTCTATGTATGGAATTCATTTCTGATTGCATAGCACTCATCCATTGTGGATCATCACATGCATCTTCAAAAGAAAGTGGCTCTTCATTACATGTTGTAGCAATAAGAGAATAATCCACAAAATTACTTGATGCATAGTGAGAGCTTGATCTTGTTCTACCAAGTAAAGGTGCACTCAATTTGTTGTCCTACAAAGTTTGTTTCAGCCACTTTGGCATAGTTTGTACACTCTTGATAGACATGCATTCATTATGTAATACATCTTCAATATGTACATCATGCGTGGGCTGAATTTCATGCTCATTTTCAGCCATATTTTGATGCAAATGTTCAGCCATATGTGGCTGGAAATTTCCAACAGTTTTGACAATTTTTGGCTGAAATTTTTCAGCCATGTTTGGCTGGAAATTCTCTACATTTTCAGCCTATTTGGCTAGAATTTTTCAGCCCTTTGAACCATGTCCATAGTCAAGCGCACCATTTTGGAACAAAGGCATGAGTGTATCGAACACATCTTGTGAGCTAATTGTTGGGTGTTTTTTGCATTCAAGTAGAGGGAAAACTGAATTTTCAGCAAATACCACATCTCGACTCACAATAAATGTGTTCTTCAATGGATGGTACAAACAATATCCCTTACTTTCAGCACTATAACCAACAAATATACATTTCTTTGCCTTGTCATCAAGTTTGTGATGTTGTTGTGATGGCACAAGAGCATATGCCAAACAACCAAACATACACATATGAATAACCATAGCCTTATGACCATTCCAAGCCTCATAAGGAGTGATGACTCTCAATGCTTTTGTAGGGTAGCGATTCAACACATAGTTTGCACACATGACCGCTTCCATCCAAAACTTATCAAGAAGATGCTTTCCTTTAACCATACATCGTGCCATTTCAAGTAGAGTTCTATTTTTGCGCTTGACAACACCATTTTGCTGAGGTGTATATAGCATCGTACATTGGTGTGAAATCCCTCTTTCACGAAGAAAAGCATTAAACTCATGTGACATGTATTCACCATCATGATCCGTGCGTAGAGTCAAAAGCTTTTGTGAAGAAAAATTTTCAGCCATAGCTAAAAATGCTTTGAAGCAAGAAAATACCTCATTCTTTGCTTTCATAGGATACACCCATGTATGGCGAGTAGCATCATCAATGAAGGTAACAAAATATACATGTTTCCCAAAAGATGGAATCTTGACGGGACCACATACATCACTATGAACAAGCTGCAATTTTCTTGTAGTGTGTGTATGACTATCTTTTGGAAAAGAAGCACGATACATTTTTCCAAGAATGCAACCTTCACATGCATGCTTTTGAATGGACTCAAGTGTAGGAAAGCCAATAACCATGTCCTTCTTTTGCAAGTAGAGCAAACTATTGAAGTTCAAGTGACCAAAACGAGCATGCCAAAGCTCCATTTCAGCCATGGAAGAAGTATGAGCAACTAAGGCATTCGAGGCGGCCCTTTTGTATGTATCCATGCGATACAAACCATTACATAATGTACCGGACATCACGATAACATCTCCATTGCTGAAATCATGAACCATACACTTATCATCAACAAAATGTACATGAAGTCCAGCTTTGGCAATCAACGGAACTGAAATTAAGTTCTTCTTGATACCAATCACATACAATGCATTTTTCAAGAGAATCACATCGCCATTTGCAGTCGTAAGCTCAATTTCTCCTACTCCAATGATAGGATAAGAGAAATTGTTTGCACACACCACATGTCCTCCTTTAGGTGCATCTTTCAAAGAGGCAAAAAATCTTTTGCACGATGTTATGTGCTTTGAAGCACCACTATCAAAGAACCAATCCGAATCAGCCTCACTCACAACCATACATTTAGAATGTAAAGAAGCATCATAATGACATGTAACAACACATGCCCAAAAATCTTGATCCATGTTAGCTTCATCATTCTTTGCATTTGCTGAATTTTCAGCAATAGACATGCCGGATTCCTTCTTCTTTTCATTGCGTTTAGCAAGCTTTCTACACTCATCAATAGTATGACCAACCTTTTGGCAATATTTGCATCTCTTCTTCTTTTGAAAATCACCATCATTAGAGGAATGAGTGGAAGAGGAAGCTTGAGGCTTTGGTTTTGATGAACCCAAAGCTGAACCATACTTGCTTTTCCCCTTTTGTGAGATAGCAAGTGCTTGCATTCCCTCAATCAAACCACTCCTGTTCACTCTAGATTGCTCTTTTTGCAAAAGAAGAGACCCAACCTCATCAAATGCATACATATTAGGATTTCCTTTTGCAACCAAATGGAGTGTAGTAGCAAAGCTTTGAAAAGATTCTGGTAATCCTTTCAACAATGTAGAAATGAGTGATGCATCCGGAATGATCTCATCTATGTTTGCCAATTGCTCTTTCAAGTTCTTGATGTGTGTCACATACACATCCACCGACTCATTTTCAGCCATACATACATCCTCAAGTTGCTTCCTCAAGTATGCAACACATGCTTCATTACGCACGGCATACAAAGAAGAAAGAGTGTCCCATGCCTGTCTCGATGTAGAACATGACAGAATGTGTGGAACTGTATGACGCTTCATTGAAAGCGCAATCAAAGCATGAGCTTGAGCATCTTTTCCATCCCATCTAAGCTTCTCCTCTGTAGGTGGAGAAGGAGAAACCATTGTACTCGAAGAAGAAGCTCCATCTGTGACAGTAGACTGTGAAGTAGAAGAACCTGCCGGTCTTCGATCTACATCTGCCACTATGTTCCAAAGTTGTTTTGCAACAAGAACATGCTTCATCATGTAAGACCACATCGGATAGTTGGTCGCATCAAGCTTATCTTCAGCTTGAAGCATGCCAAACAAGTCATTGCTGCCCGCCATTTCACAAAGGAACAAGAATGTGACAAAAAACTTTACTTCGACAAAAATTGAAATAAGTGCTGAAATTTCAGCTCACAAACCGTCACTCTGATGGGGATTTTGACTACACGAATGGCTTTGAAATGGGGGTAAAACCCCAGCGCACCTGATGGAAATGTTTCTTGGCTGCTGAAATTCACAGTTCTATGCTCCGAAGTCGATTTGCACTGTTAGAAGTGCGTGCGCGCTGCGATGCGAAAAACCGAAACTTGAGAAGGAACTGAACCTTCTCTGATACCACTGTTCGGTGTGTGTAGAAGTGTGAGAGACACACGAGAAGCACACACAAAGAGGACAAACGCAGCAAGACACACGGAGAGGAAGATGGCTGGAATAGATCTCTCTATTGACGATAAAACTGAACTGAAGTAAGAGCTGAATGATATCCCTAAGTACAAAGTACCACCACATATGAGAGTATCAAGTATGTGGTAACATGGGGAAAAAACCTCTAGCCAACACGGGAGTAAAAAGTGCCCATGTATAGGGAAAAAGTTCACATCAAAGCTACTCGAGGAACACATAAGTGTAACAAAGTGAACCCACAAGGGATAAGAGATGCATGTATCCACCCAACCAACTCCACCCATATATAAACCTCAAGGCCAAGGGAGGAAATGTGAGGATAGCTTGCCAAGTGTCCCCTCTACGTGGATTGTAATCCAAGGCCTTCTAACCTTGGAAATCACATGAAATCACAGGGATTCTTAAGAGAGGATCTCTAGACTTGTATGTACACCCTCAAGCTGCCTTCACTTGGATTTATTCAATTATTATAGCTCCACACCTTATGATAAATATCGTAAGGATCAAAACATTCAATTCCCAAGGGTCTATAAATAAAACTCAAGGGTTTATAAGTATAGCTTACCATTTTCTCGTGCGGTATGGCATAATTAATTCTTGTGGGGCATAATTAAAATGGCATAACACACACTCATACACACCTTTTTCATTGAAGAGTGCACATGGGACCCCTTGTCCTTGGTTTGTGAAAGAAGGAACCAATCATTTTTCAAATGGTGGCCGATAAAAAGTGACATGAATTAAGATTCCATTGTTTTTGAGATGCTCTCACTTTTCTCACCTTTGTTCAATACGCAAATGAACACATAAGTTAAAGAAACACGTGCCATAAGAAAAAATGGTCATGTGTGGGTACATTTTCCCTTCTAACGTATTGAGAATGTATATCATCACATGTACTTTGAGTATTTGAGAAATAGAAAATAGATGGGGCAAGATATAATATTAGTGAAGGCGTTGGTGATATATGTATTTATCTAAATATTGATAATCCATGGTCGAGATGTTCTTAGAAGACATCAGTAATGCTCTTGATAAAATCATACTTGTTACCCTAATTCCTCTTTGGTCAATAGTCTTAACACTTGCAAGCTTCTAATGGATCGTTAGTCAAAACTCCCTCATTTATCTCATCTTCATGGGATTTGTTGATTTTGTTGAATGATCTGGTGGCATGAGTTGCCTCTCCTTTCCATTTTTTTTTATGCTCCAATGAGTAAGCTTTCACAAATAATCAATGTGCGCACAATGCAAATAAAGGCAAAATTAGAGAAGAGTAATTGGTAATAGAAGATAGTTAGTATGTCCATGTATTTTGGACATAGGTAACATTTCAAGGTTCTTGGTGGGCTAAAGAAGAATAGCAAAGAGGAGATGGAGGGAGAGAGAGGAGAAGAGAGATGTGCATATTTTCATGGGAGCCTCAAAATCCACATAATGTTCTTCTAAGGCAATACTATATGAAAAATATATGTATACGAATTACATGATCCTTACATCCCAACAATCTCCCAATTAACATCAATGTGACCATAAATGGCAACATATACAAAGAATGATGTAGGACTATACAATAATGTACAAGAAGAGTTTGAAACTAAATCCATACCAATTTATCGTCACCAACTACCTCAAACAAGGTGTATCCATGCACCTCAAATAGCACTAGACTCATATCAACAAGAGTCGAGCTCATATCTAATTGATGCAAGAATTGATGAAGTTCTTGCTCCCACTCACTCTACGCATGTGTCAATGATCGAATGACTAACAACTCCAAGTGCAAATGCTCCAATAGTAGCTACAATGTTTGGTCTCAACCATAACAACTCATACATCAGACTTCTGAATGTTGACGAAACATGTGCTATCTTGGCTAACCTAACCATGTCACTCTTACATGTATCCAAATCTTCCAAAGAACCATCATCAGTACCAACATGTCTTGATACATCCATTTCAACATTTCTCATGAGGTGAATCCAAGAATGACTACATAATTGTTGACTCCTCAACATCCAAATCAACCATCCTCTCAATGACGGATGTGTCTAGTTGTGCATCTTGAGAGTTATATATGCTCTACCACACATTGTGTATCATAAGAGCCATCCTGTTCTACCACACCAAGTGCATCATCATGCTCCACATGATCTAACTGCACAACATCAACACTAAGATCCATCTGATGATCTAACTCTAATAGAGTGTCATCACGATGCTCTAACCAAGCATCCACATTGTTGTAGCTCCCAATGCAACCACCAAAAATAATCTAAGTAACCACTAACTAGCTTAAAGGACCTTTAAAGATCATGAGTAAACCCATAAGGGATAAGAAATGCATGTATCCACCCAACCAACTCCACCATATATATACCTGAGGCCAAGGGAGGAAATGTGAGGAGAGCTTCCTAAGTGTCCCCTCCACATGGATTCTAATCCAAGGCTTTATAACCTTGGAAATCACATGGCTATCACATGGATTCTTAAGAGAGGAGCTCTAGAGCTGTATGTACACCCTCAAGAGGCAACTTGGCTTGGATTTATTCAATTACTATAGTTCCACACCTTAGGATAAATATCATAAGGATCAAACCATTCAATTCCCAAGGGTTTATTAATAAAACCCAAGGGTTCTTCAAAGGTTTCCCAATGGTTTCTCTAAGAAACCAAAGGGTCCTAACCCTTGGAATCCATGCAAATAACCCTAGTTATACAACATTCTCCCCCCCTTTAATATTTTCATCCTAAAAAATGTGTGTAGGTATAATATGTGGAGTATTCACTCATGCCCAATGCCAAGTCTCATCAATCATGTTCTTCATCCATCTAATTTTCCTCTTTATCAAAACGGGATTCTAGTAGATCTAAAAAGAGGGGAATCCATCCTACCCAAATCATTCTATAGTTACCTACCTTTGCACATGAGACACCAAATCAAATGCATAGTATATGAACGAATGGTAAGGGTGGATTAAAACATCCCTACATAATTAAGTGTTCCATTATGTGCAAATATATGAACTAGGTGTGTTGTTAGACTTTTCAATTATTTTGTTATGTAGGTCCATATCTTTGCACTACATTTGCATGGATCTAACAAAATAGATGGATCTCTAACTTGTTCAAGAATTTGAGAAGTCTCCTTAAGTTGAGGTTGACTCCATTTCTTGGCCAACATATACTGATCTCTTTTTTCAATTACAAGACTACCAGTCCTATTGGGCTTTAGAGTCCAAAGTCAAATGCAAAAAAGAAAAGTTTTCATTTCTTTGGGCAATGAACTTCAGAATGATATACCCAAGGCTACTTCCTCAAAGAATTGAATTCTTTGGAATTGTTAGGACTAAAAACAATTCCTAAATCTTTTCTCTTGAAGAGTTCTACTCAAATTATTTGAGAGAACTTTAGACGCTTTCTTCATCCATGATCTTGGGGCAATGCTCAATGGATGAATGAGTTCTCTTAAACTCAAGTGTCTTCTAAAATTGAATGCATAGAGAGAAGGAAGAACTCAAATTATTTATAATTGATTCAACTTATAAGACACTAAAGTGATTTGACTCAAACCAAATGAGACTCAAAGCTTTAGTCAAGTTATCTGAAGCACTATTTCTATCTTTCTGACATTAAACTAAATTCTTAAAAAAGATTCTTTGGGTAAAGTTAAACCATCATCCATGTACCAAAATTTAGTGGTATAAAACGTTGGTATCTTGAGACATCGAGTAACTATTGATGATGTTTAACTTTACTCTAAAACAGTTGTTGCTTCAACTATCTTGATTACTAAATGAATACCTCCTTCCAATCTCTTAAGACTCCTGTATTTTACTAGAATACCAATCTAGTATGGATCTCTTACTTTAGGAGATTGATTACCTTGTATTATCAACAATGAACTTTGGGTTAACTTAGTCTAACTTTAGTCATGCTGATTACTAAGTCAATCCTTTCATGGTTTCTTGAAACACCTTTATCCCAAAAGGTGTAACTTTGAGACAAGATATTAATTTACGTAGTTGTAATTTCAACTAAGTGCTTCATCCTAGATTGACTTATTCAAACTAACCTTGCTTAGAAAGGATATTCCAAGTTCTTTATCTCCATAAATCCATGTAGACTTTCTGATAACAAACTAAAAATCCTTATTTGGAAGTCTCATGACTTAAATGAGACTATACTAGTTTTATTGAAAAACCTTTATGAAGATGTAGAAAGTGCTTTCAAGTTCATGATTTTCAAACTTTCCAACTACTTGATACTTGAAGTGCTTCCTGGTCATATTCTTGACCATCCTATACTTCATCTTTATCTATGAAGTTTCAATTCCCATTGGAGTTTCACTTCAAGTCATGTGTCCAAGACTAAAAGATTACCTACCATCTCAAGGTTTGATGTCCCATAACATCATTCCTACATTAATGTGAATATAAAGTATAATATCCCATACCACCATACTTTATATCCAACATTGATGTGTGGATGATATTTATCTTAACCTCTAGAAACATTGAAGATTACCTTTTACTCTTTTTTTTTTTGTTAGAATCTGAAGTCAAGGAATTACTTTTATGTTTTCAATTCTATTTAGGTTTCTAGAGCCTCCAACACAAGATCATTCTATGATCTTATGTTTTGTAATTGTCACATGTTTGTCTTTGGAATCTCTAAACCCTTTTTTATGGAATAAACATCCATCGAGCAATTCAAACGTTTTGAATTATATTCCATATCTATTTACTCAAATAATGTTTAGTGACAAGCATGTATTCTTGTGTTTTCGATTCCTTTCTAACAAAATCTTTAAATAGTTACCTAGGGCTTTTTCAAGAATCTCTCTACTGCTTAAGTCCAAGAATTTACAACCACTCTTATATTTCTCTCAAAAACCCGTTAAAGGATATTATGTGAATACATTTTTCACCTTCCAAAAACTTAAGTACCATTAGTGAAGGTTGTAGATTACATACTTGAAAATCAAAATTGTATCTCTCCTTCTTACTTCCATTTAGAGAAGTATAAAATTTGGCATACTTTATTCAGCCTTGTGGTTTACAACCATATTTTTCAAAATCTTTTGTGATTTTGATGACATCCCAGTACTAGCTTTAGCATGCCATGAAATTTCTTTATGAGAAACTCCTTCTTTGACAAACATCTTATATCCTAAAACATGTTATTTTACCTCATCATCTATATTCCCAATTTCTATTTATAGAATTAATTGTACCAATTCTTAATAAGTTTTGGTACTTTCATCCCCCCTTTGAAGAGTTTTCATCCTCGAAAAATGTAAAATATATATCTTCATTCACAACTAGAGAGTCACCGCTATGACTCTTCCAACCATTGGACTATTCAACCACTCTTATACTTGTGTGGTAGAAGATGTACTAGAAAGTAATTCTAGTGTTGGTCTTCCATAAACATCTTCTGGAGATGGCTCGACGACCACCTGTCCTAACATACTTATGAACTTTTTTGGGAATTCTCTTGAAATCTCATGTTTGCCAACCATGCAAGTTCATGTCTATCTATGTTAGGAGAGGTGGCTTTAATTTTGGAGACGTATCAAAGCATAAGAATTTGGAATGTACTATGAAATACGAAAAATCTCTCCATTTCATCATTGTACCTAAAGAGTGTTAAGTTTTGAGAAAATGAGAATGCATCTCCCTTTTGTATATTGGATTCACTCTATTTCCATTCCACTTCCATTATATTTCCATTTTATATTATAACCTTTGTATTTGGGTACCTTGCCATTTGCTTCTACCATTGTATTCATTCTCCTTTGAGGGGAATTATCCCACATGAGATGTACTTTGGAGAGCCCTTCCCAAATCTATATAAAGAGGGCCTCTCCCCCCATTTGTAGTTGGTTAGAAGTTTGAGGAACCTACTCCATGCTCTTGGCAAGCTCATTTCTAATCCAGGTGAGTTTACCCATTTCTTGGTCTACTCACTTTGAGTCTCTTACACTCTTTCTTTTGTGAGTACACTCTTCTTTTCGTTTTTCTTCCGCACATGTACTCTCTACATGGTATCAGAGTGCTAAGTGGAGGTCTTGGTGGTGCATTTGGTGGTTGTTTTGGTGGTGGTGCTGGTAGAGCTTGGTGGTGTGACTTTCCACTTATTGGAAGAGGTCCTTTGCCATCAATTTGTGCTCACTTTGGCTAGTACATTGCCAATTTTTCACTTTCCCACCCTTTCTTTCATCATTTTGTATGCCCGTTACCCCTATTTTCCCACCCTCCCACCCTCGTTGTGGCATTATTAAGTGATTCTTTCACTATTTTCATATGTGTGGAGACTCTATACTGTTTGGTCATACAACATGGCACTTTGTTGAGCAAATAGCATGCATATCAACTTTGCCTCCATTCCCAAGAAAGAATGGATTTTTTATAGTGGTGCTTCATCGTATCTGTGTAATGACAAAGATGATTTTCATGAGTTTGAAGAGCATAAATGTCAAGTGTATCTTGGAGACAACAAGTGCATTGAAATCCAAGGAAGAGGAAAAGTTCAAGTCACAAACTTTGAAGGTGAGACCAAGTCTCTCAAAGATGTTCTTTATGTACCAAGCCTTTGCAAGAACCTTCTCTCAATGAAGGCCGTTACAAAGTGCAACATGATAGAGCAATTCAATCACAACAAAGTTCAAGTCATTGATTGTGAATCCAATGAAGTGATAGGTCAAGGCTTTGAAGACAAAGGTCTCTACAAGCTTTCAAGTTTTATGGCTAAAGATGTTTTAGCTTATGGCATTGTAGATTTGGACAAACCTCTTGTGTAGCTAAGATCTCTTCCAATCATCTTGTCAAGGGTTTTTTTTTTTTAATATAAAGGAAGTTCGGCATTAGCCTACTCTCCCGGACTTGAATTAAATAAAGAAAGAAAAGTACAAGAGAAGGGGACTAGTGCCCACGGGACCCCCCAAATCCCACAAAGTAGGGGAAGCTTTAACAAAGCTTAGATGGCATTACAAAGAAGGTTAATCACCCTCTCGTCACCCTCATGCAGGGCCCACTTGGGTTTAAGCTTGTTATTGATCAAAAGGAGAACTTGATGATGCCTGAAGGGGGGGGATTTCTTGCAGTTAACAATCCTTTTGCCAAGGAGGAATAATGATTTCTCAATTGACCACTCCTTGGGGGAGTCACCAAAGTTGAGAGCACATCTTTCCCGCCAGATTTTCCATAGGACCTCCCCTCTGATGGCATTCCAGAGGGTCACGGAGCACCCGATCGCTTCTCCCAGCAGGGCTTGCTGCCAACTGAGATGTTTTTGAAGTCTAATTTTCATTCCAACCGTCTGCCAGAGTCTGTTGGAGTTGGAGCAGGTAAAGAAGATGTGTGGGACATCTTCGATAGACTGGTAGCAGCGTTTGCACCAAGGAGAAATCCCACAAAGTTTGCTAGCCTTGAGGTTGGTCCAGATTCCATGATGAAGAATTTGCCATAAGAGGACATACTTTTTGATTTCTATGAGGGGGTGCCAGATAGCCATGAACTTCATGTCCCACCGAAGCCGCGTCCATGACAGGCACCACTTCTTGTTGAGGTTAACCTGATAGTCAATCGTTTCTTTGATGTTCGGGATTTTTGATAGGCTATTCCCATTGTGCCATTTGAGACCAAGCGAGCTTGATGTGTCGTGTCCCATGAGAAGGCAAGTTTTGTGTCGATCCCAGGCGAGACATCTGCTTTGCAAAGTGTTCCATTCTTCGTACGAAATGTTGACGCGAGGGTTAATATCCTCGAAGTTGATCCAGCGGTTGGTGTCATGTTTCCAGAGATGTTTCCATTTTTTGAAGCCTTTGTTCCATAATTTCTTGGCATTTTGAATGTTCCAAGGTTCCACGCTCCGTATGCCATGGATCGGAAACCAAATAGAGTCGTTTTGTCTGATACCGGCTGCCCACTTCCAGTCTTCACTAATTCTTGTGTAGCTTTTGACTTTATTCCAACTCTTCCATAGGGAGCATACGAGATTAGAGCCTTTTGGGAAGACGAGGACTGGGGAAAACAGCAGGGTCAAGATGTCGAGATTCTTCCAGTGTGGGAAACCCATGAGAGCCAACTCGTTCTTGTTTCTGAAGATCAACTTGGCCCATGAGGCCTCCCCATTGCTCCAAGCCTTAATCATCCATTTGGCTACCAGTTTGTTAGCCATGCACCCAATGTCCAGGATACCAAGTCCCCCACTATCTCTAGGGCTAGTGCAGATGGACCATTGATTTTAGGCACCCCCCTTCTATTGTGATCGCTCGTCCAAAGGAAGTTTCTACAAATACTATCCAGTTTGGACAGATATTGCTCTTTCGGTCTCCAACATGAAAGGAAATAAATGGTAGAAGAAAGGAGGAACATGTTGATAACCATCGCACGACCAACAAGATTGATTTGCATACCTCTCCAATAGTTAAGCTTCTTTTCGAGTTTGGCCAGCACCCAGTTCCACCGCTGTTCCATAGAGACGCCAAACCCCAAAGGGATCCCAAGAAGCCGAAAAATTTGGCCCTGCGGAATGGTTTGACAGCCATGATCAGTGAGAAGGCCGGGCTAAGACCCCACAATAGCTCTAAAGGCGGTCTTAGAGTGTTTGATTATGGATCCAGAGGCTTCACAAAAGGTAGCAAGACACCTCCAGAACGTCTCAAGGCTGGCACTATCATTGTGAACAAACGCGTTCATATCATCGGCAAAAAGTCTCATGGTGATCTGACTGTGGTCGTGAGGCAAACGGAGGCCTTTGATAGTACCAGCTTCCACCTGGTGCGCCACAAGCCTGCTAAGCCCCTCCGTGGCGATGGCAAAAAGAAGGGGAGCCAATGGGCACCCTTGTCTGATAGATCTTCTAAGTTTGATCACCTTCGAAAGTTTGCCATTAATGTTAATTTGGGTCGATGCGTTTTCGAGAAGGGTCGCGATCATCTTGGTGAATTTATGACTACATCCAAGATCTTGGAGCGACTGCAGAATATAGTCCCATTCAAGCCTATCGTAGGCTTTATCAAAGTCAATCTTGAGGAAGACCACATCTTGTTTAGACTCATTTGCAAATTCAAGTCCTTCCCACATATCAATAATGGTTTCCAAAATTGACCTGCCTTTGACGAAACCTTTTTGGTCCTCGCTTAGCCACGCTCTCAAGTGGCAAGAGATCCTATTGGCAATGACTTTGGCGATGATCTCGTATCATGTTTGGAGCATCGTAATAGGACGCCGGTTCTCTATTCTGTTCTTTTCCCCTTTTTTGTGAATTAACTTGATAATACCATTGTTGAGACAAGAAGGAAGTGCGCCGAACCTGAGCGCCTCCTGCCAAACCAGACGAAGAGGGGTGGCAACCACCAACTTGAAGGATTTAAAGAACTCGTTAGTGAGCCCGTCCGGTCCCGGGCTTTTACCGAGAGGGAGCGCATCAATGACCTCAATGATTTCTGCTTCAGAGATAGGGGCATGTAGCAGGGAGCGAAGGTTGGGTGGTATCCTGTGGGGGGAAACCCTAGATATGGCTGCCATACAGTCCCTTCTATGGTGGGAGAGGGGGTTCAAGGTCCCCAGGAGTCTCGTGAAGTGCCCTTCAATGATCCCAAGATTATCTTCTTCCGAAACGCATACATTGCCATTTGAGTCTAGCAATAGGGGAATCGATTCTCTGTTATGTTTCCTTTTAAGGATACGGCACATCTCTTTGGTGGGTTTGTCGGCTTTGCCAGCCCACCACTCCTTGAAGAAAATTTGTAAGTTTTTCCTTTGTATTTCTTCCTCGTATCTCAACAACGCTCTGATTTTTCGAAGACCTTTTTGGGCTTGAGGTTTTCCTTTGTTCACTTCCTCCTCGAGCCTCCAGAGTCTGTGGTAAAGAGCTTCCCTACGAGCCTGCCGCACAGTCTCGAGCATCTTCTTGGTTCTAATCATGATCTTTCGAGACTTATCGACCGCACTTCTCCAGCACTTGGCTGGGGACAAGCCGGAGGCAAATGCCTCCTTCCACACATCAGCAATCTCTTGATGTACAGAGGGGAGAAAGAAGGTGGGCACATTGGCATGGAACCAAGGCGCCTTGCGGATCTTGTTGGAAGGTTGGAAAGTGATAACGATTGGGTAGTGATCAGAGATGGTGAGGTTGGTGCGTTGCACGAGGGACGAGTGGCCCCATTGATGGGTAAAACTCTGAGAGATGTAACATCTATCAAGTCTAGCTTTCCTCAGGTCCTCGCCCGCTTGGAGATTTGACCAAGAAAAGCCATTCGAGTCTTTGAATTCAACCAAATCCAAGTGAAGTTTGGTCTTGTCCCATGTTTCTTTCTCCCGACTGTCGATGACCCTGCCCTTGCCCATCCATCTGTCCATAGGGTCCTCCACCATGTTGAAGTCTCCACAGATAAGCACGTTGTGGGGGAGCGAGTCCAAGGAGGCCCATGTGTTCCGTCTCTCTAATTCCCCGTTAGGGGCGTACAAAGAAACCAGAGTAAAACAAAGAGGAGCACCAAAAGAAACAGCGATCCATCGGTGGCTTTCATCTTCAATGGAGTTGTCAAGCTTTTCAAACCAAAATTGGTTAATACCGATTACCGTTCCACCGGACCCCCGCTGGTGCGCCATTGAAACCCAAACATGGGTCGAGGAGACCTGTCTAAGCCGTTTTTGGAGGTCTTCTCCGTCAATTTTAGTCTCTTGAATACATATAAAATCTGGGTTTATGCTAATGTCGCGAAGCCATTGACCAATGATGGTCGCTCTTGAGGGGTCGGTTAGCCCTCTAGCATTTAACGAGATGATGATCATTGTCGTAGTGAGCCCTCTTTGTGGGAGGGAGCTTTGTCCTTTCTTTTCTTGGATTCATCTTTCTTTTTAGCTGGGATCGGATCCCAAATTAGCAATAGGTTCTTGTGGGGGCTTTTCCAGGGTAACTCCATAGGTTGTTTTCCTTTGCGAGATGCCTCCTATTGGGAAGACTTGGGCACCGTTTTCGGCACCGTTTCTGGAATAGTCGATCCGATGATGGAACTTTCACTAGCCATGTTATCTTCGTTACTAGTGGTAAAGCCGTCTTCTTTGCTTGTAGTGTAGCCCTCCTGGGAGGTTTCTTTATTGTCAGGGATCTCTAGGGCTTTGTCGTTGGTGTCCACCTCAAGTAGGTTCCCACTTGGGTAGTCAAACTCATTGATCTCCTTTTCCAGATTGCAATACAAATTGCTAGAGGGGGTAACTGACAAGTTGTTTCGCTTAGAAGTCGCCCTAGGGCTTCTTTTCCTTCTTCTTCTGACTTTGATGAACCCATCCGCATCAGCTTTTGGATTAGGGAGGCCCTTGCCTTCCTCTTCCTTCGTCGAGTGGGTCAAAGTGCCTTTGTTGTCTTGAGCGTTTTTGGAGGCTTCTTGATTTCGCTTGCTTTTTTGTCTCAAAGGGCAATCTTTAATCCTATGACCTTGTTGGCCACAACGAAAGCACACGTTGGGAAGGTTTTTGTAGTTGATGTCTTGCTCCCATACCTCCCCTTCACCCAAGTCCACTTTGATCTTCGATGGGAGCGGCATGCTGAGGTCAGCCTCGACACAGATTTGAGGGTGCCACCGAGCGTTGAACGAGTGTCTTGCACCTTCATAGATGAGACCACCAATGTCCTCGCGTGAGGCCAACGACTTGCCGATAGGAGAAGCAATGTCCCACACAAAGTTGTACAAAAAGTAAGGAAGGTTAGGGAGCTCAACCCAGAGAGGGTACCGAAGCGATTTTGATTTGTCGGGAGTAAAATCAGGGGACCATCTAAATAGGCAGAGGGTCGCCCGGCCAAGTTGCCAGGTGCTGACGCTTAGGGCTCGGAACGCCATATCTTCATTTTCAAAGACTAGCAACAAGTGGCTAGCCGGTAAGAACTGACACTTACAAACAATTAGTCCACGGGGGAACCACTCGTTTCGGAGCCACTGTCGCACAGTTTCGAGCGGGGGCCTAGGGCCAAACATTTGGCCGACGAGGCAAACTTTCTTGAGCTCCTCCTGAGCTGACAGAATTGTGGATCTACTGAGGGAGACCACGGGGGGTTCAACACTCTCGGAGGCCCCGGGGGCGGCACAAGACCCACCCTCCAACAGAGAGGCCAGGTTACCGGTCTCCCCCAGAGGAGGGGCGAGGTTACTTCACACAAGTGAGGGGGTTGCCACATCCATGACCAAGTTAAAAGGATTTTCCCCGCGAAGGGCAGAGTAGCCGCCCGCGATGGCCACCCACAATGGACAGCAAAGAGCTCCGCGAAGAACGAAATTGGGCTTGGGGGACTCAAGGTTTATTTCCAACTAAGTTTGGCTCATTTAAACTGTCGCTTGAACTGTCGCTTGCTATTGTTGATTAAAAGAGAACCTTTGATTGATGATTACTACTGCTCTCATGAAGTAAACTCTAAAGCCTTCGTATTAATAGTTGATGATTACTGCTGCGCTTATTATGAAGTAAACTCTTATTATCACGTCGAGGGTGAAGATTACTGCTGCACGTATGAAGTAAACTCTGAAGCTTTCGGTCGAGGGAACGTGAGTCCCACGTGGCAAGGAGGACACAAGCCTGACCGTTGAGAGCCAGAGGGGAACCGGTCAATCGCAGGGAGAAAACCGTCAATCGCCAAGGTGGGGAAAACCATCAGTCGACAAACCATCAATCGCGCCCAAAAGCGGGAGCACAACAAACCATCAATTGCAGGGAAATCGATCAGTCGTGTGAGAGACCTGAGATTTGAAATTAACGAATAGTAATGCATCGGTGCGACTGATAGGGCGTGCGATCGACGGGTGCAATCCTTCGCAATTGATGGGAGGCGGCACGATGAATGAGTGTGTTATCCATCACGATTGACAAAGAGCGCGACTGACAACGAGCACGACTGACGGGATCAACGATTGACAAGTTCTTTGTCCATCGTTAGCTCCGTGATGGATTGGCAGGAGTTTTGTCCGACATTTTCTTCTGCAACAGACCGGCTTACGCTGCACCGTTTGCACTAGGACATCCACAACAGAATGTTCTCTCTTCAGCGACAGACGCTAGATCCTCCGACACTTTCTTTCCACTAGTTCCTCCGATGCTCTCTTCAGCGACAGATGCTAGCTCCTCCGACCGGCGTATGCTGCACCGTTTGCACTAGGACATCCACAACACAGCTTCGAGGACGTGGTACCATGAATTCTCGCCCCATTCATTTGTCCATCATTTCTTGTCAAGGGTTTACCTAGGATCGGGCAAGTGGAATTAAATTGCCAAGCATGTTCCAAGCAAACAATTGTCCCTTTTCCTATAGAAGCACCCATCTCTGCATCTAAACCCTTAGCATTAGTCCATGCCGATATTTGTGGACCTATGCATACACCTTCTCTTAGTGGGTCAATTTACTTCTTCCTGATAGTAGATGACTTCACTGGATATACTTGGGTTTACTCACTCAAGAAGAAAGAGGATGCCCTTTCCAAGTTTAAGGAGTGGACATAGATAGTTCAAGAAGACTTTCCAAGTTCCTTGAAGATCATCCGATCTGATGGAGATAGTAGCTTTGTCAATCATAACTTCTCCAAGTACTTGAAGCAACATAGAATCAAGTATCAAGCAATGCAAGATACTCAACAAGGTATTGCCTTAAAAAAGATTCAAAATGTGATCCAGATGGCCAAGGTTATGTTTAGTCAAAAGCAACTTCCACTAAAGTTTTGGGGTGAAGCAGTACAGATAGTAGTACATATTCAGAACAGAGGGTTTCAGATGTCTTGAAGAACTAAACACCATTTGAGGCTTACTTTCAAAAGAAGCTGAGTGTGAGATATTTTTGCATCTTTGGTATCCATGCCTATGTCCAAAGCCATGATGATGATTGGCCTAAGTAGTACATTTTCATTGGTTATAGTGAAGGACAAAAGGCATACAAACTCTATGACCCAAAAAGTCACTCAATTACAAGAACGAAAGGCTGCACCTTTGATGAATACTATAAGTATTCATCACTTTTGGATCCTCCCATTTCTGCTTCAGAGGGGGATCATTCTAGTTTCAGACAGTCACACTATGTGGAGCATGCTCTCTTTGCACATGACTTTCGAGATCATGATACAATTTTGGAGCAGGAGGAATCAGAGATACCATCTCAGCTTATACCTTAGATGTCTACACCTCGTATTGTGCCATCGAAGGTTCATATTTCCCCTCAAATTTAGTTGGGCATTACTCTAGGATTAGTGACATGTCATTTTCCAGTCCTATTTTTGAGAATCCACTCACCTCATCTACAACAACATTCTGATCATGTGCTCTTGCATTCTTGGAGTCCAACATCTTTTCATTTACCATAGGGCACTCCGACATCTGCTTGGATTCATCACTCAGTTGGATCCTTTTTCGGGCTAGATTCTGAGTTTAGAGGGGGCTTCCATGGTCCTACTGACACAGTCCAAGACTTTGTACACTCCATGGAGGACTACATCATACATATACTACCATGTGACTATGATTTTATGCTTCATGCTTTATAGACTTTGGAGGTTCCTAGGTACCACATGGAGTCATCCTACCTATCCCACATGGAGGTGATCTCGTTGGGTGAGATCTTGTTCCATTCCTGTACCGCGTTGGTGGCGTATCTATGGAGCATCTGCTTGATCCATGTGGTGGACATCTTATGGTGTACCTGGCGATCCTGCATGGTCGATACCACTTGGAGGCTATGAATTTCTAGATGGAGCCTTTCTATTTGGTGCTCATGCTGTTGCTGCTATATTCTTGGTGGACCTTTCTCTCATAGCCTAGCAGCCTCCATACTCCATAAAATGGAGTTGTAGAGGGGGTGTTGAGAATATGAGAGTGTATCTCCCTTTTGTATCTTGGAGTCACTCTATTTCCATTCCATTTCCATTATATTTCCATTTTATGTTATAACCTTTGTATTTGGGTGCCTTGCCATTTGCTTCTACTATTGTATTCATTCTCCTTTGAGGGGAATTATCCCACATGAGATGTAATTTTGGAGAGCCCCTCCCAAATCTATATAAGGAGGACATCTTCCTCCATTTGTACTTGGTTAGAAGCTTGAGGAGCCTACTCCATGCTCTTGGCAAGCTCATTTCTAATCCATGTGATTTTACCCATTTCTTGGTCTACTCACTTTGAGTCTCTCACACTCTTTCGTTTATGAGTACACTCTTCTTTTCATTTTGCGTCTGCACGTGTACTCTCTACATTAAGTTCCTTTCATTAGGAACCATTGAATCTCTTAAAGTTACTTGGCCTTCTTCTTGAGGTGAAAATCTCTTGAATGAATGAAGATTTAAATTAGCTTGGAAGTTCTTTGAAGAGGAGGGAGTTTTTAACTTTTCATGATGCATTGAATACTTTTCACCATTCTTGTTGGTGAAATCAAGTTTTGCTCGTATTTGCTTTCCATCAATGTTTTTTATGGTATCAGTTTAGCACTAGTGTTGTACTTGGGCACTTTAGTGTTTTGAAAAAGAGACATTATTTGATGAGCTTTTAAGATTACTAGAAGAAACCATTCATAAATGTAACTATGCAACATGTTAGCATAAGGGTTGAATATTTATAGAAAAATATAGTTTTCATTAAAGGACATAAAAATTAAATATATTCACTATTTTTTAGATGTTAATTTCAGTATTGGTGCAGAAATTATAGTGGTGTTAGTTAGTGGCTATTTTTCATTAAAATGATGATCTCGCAATTTTCATCGATTTGCAATAAAATCTTAATTAGAGATTTTAATGATTTTTACTAGGTTTATGGCATAAAATTAATCTTATATGTGCCATGACAGTGTTATCATCTATGAATTATTTTGCAAAGTGTTGGTATGAATATGAATTATTTTTTATTATGAAAATACAATTTGAGATTCTTGAAGGTATAAATATTTTTTCAATAACCTTAGGATTCAAATTTCTATGTAGTTTCTTCAAGTTAAACAATACTATTGTTTTTCTGTGTTAAGAAAAGGTCATTTAATGAGAAAATATTGCCTATGCTACATGATCAAAGTTAATATGCTAGGTTTTTCTATATAAACTAGTTTATAATGTTTCTAGGATTATTTTGATTGATATTATATACCTTATATCATTGAGAAAGGCTATTTTTTAGGATAAATTTTTATTCTTGGCATAGTGGAATAGCTATTCAATGAAATATTGAGTTTGTTAGTGTATATGAGATAGGTATAAAACTTATTGGTTCAAAGACATGTAATATATTTTTAGGATACTATATGATGGTTTTTGAAATAAAAAACCAACCATTTTAGTGTTTTTATGCATCAATATCATGTAGAAGACTCCTACAGTGTATAAGTATATAATGGGCACCCTATATTGTAGTATTCTTTTATTATAAAAATGATTTTTCTAATTCCTAAGACTTGTCTTAGATGATTATATGACTTTCAATAAACACTATACGGGGAAACAAATTTTTATGGAAATATTTCTTTCTTGTCATATATAAGTCTCTAGAAAAACAATTTTGCTTAACCATATTCAATCATTTCTACATTTTGAGGTATCAAAAAAGGTTATTTAAAAAAATATATTTTTATGGAGCCTCTGGGTATAGGTATTTAAGAGGCTTGAAGGCTATGGTGTTAGAAAAAAGAACACTATGGTGTCTTGTTTTGGTACAACACTAGTGTTAGAGCTTTACATCATGAGACTTTTGAAATATGTTTTGGGGTGACATCTTATGTAGGATGTCTCAAAACAAACTCCTTTGGAAACTCTTTCAATTAGCTATCCCTAAGTATCTATTATACTTAGAGTAATAATATTGTAGGTTCTCATATTCCTTATTTCTTCTTCCTTAGCGTTTACTAATAGTTACTCTAATTTACATGTTTATATTGTGCTTTATGAAGAGAAATTTGACCTATTATTTAAGTGCTTGGCCTTGCTAATCAAGCACGCAATGGGTTTTATGGAATTTAAAATTCCATAAGAGGGACTTTTAACCCTAATTCATTCCAATAAGGTAGATTTTATTTTGCTTAATACAAGAAAATAGGAATTTATTGGGTTAGTATGGCCAAGTGGCTACATCAACATTATTCCTATGTTCTTTCAAAGTTGGATCGTACTTAATAGACTTGGTCTCTCTCTTATCCCAAGAAACCATGCAATCCATTTCAGATGTTTACATATTGTAAGCCAACAATGTTCACCTCTTCATGGGAAGAGGTGTAGCATGCATAAGGTTCAAAAACCAAAAACCTCCTTAAAGCATGCGAAGTTCCAAGTTGGAATTTTTTTGAATTCAAGAGATGGTCCAAATTTCCATGCATTTAGCCAAAATGTATCGTATGCATTCATCCTAACCACGAGCATGCTTATGCACAATCCAATCTTTCTTTTCCTAAACCATACACATGAATTTGATGCATAAATCCAACCATTCCATGACTAGATATATCTGCATTCATTTATCAAATTCGTGTCCTTGCATTTCATGTACTATGGTTTTACAAAGAAAAGAAATCGGCATAAGATTATGTTGAAATTATGCTTCATCCATCCCTTGAGTTTGTTTAAGTGCTTCTATGGTTATGATGTTGGCTTGAGCCATCCCAACTCTCCCATTGTTGAAGTCATTCTTGGATAATTGAATACTTACTTGTGTGCCCATTATGTGTATCAATATATGCCCTTTTCATGTATCATCATGCCAATGCACATGCTATTGTGCATCTAAAACCTCATGACAAGAAGACCTTGGAGGTGAACTTGTGCATTCAAATTATCCTTTGGGTAAAAAGAAAATACACATACAATCTTTCCTTTCAATGCATGGATGCACACAAGTGTTTGGGATACTTGATGTCCTTTTTCATCCATGTGAATTTGCCTAGAATACATTACCTCCAACAACAAAAATATTAATCTATGCTTTGATGATGATTCTATGTACCATGGAAAACTATTATGAAACTAAAAAATAACTTCAAAAAATACTTAGCTGAATACAAAGCTATGACCATCCTTTGTCTTGGAGAGGAGCCATTCTTCTTTGTTCTCCCTTTTGGTTCATCCATGCTCATTCAAGTTGTAGCTATGTTGTCTCTAATGCACAAGGCTAGACTCTTCCATTAGTAAGGACCTCTTTGTATGCTTCTAAAGAAGAAGAAGCACTTTGAATTTCATTGATTGGAAAGGAGACGTTGAAACAAGGTGAGGTGCATGTTGTTGTAAGATAAGAAGAATGGGCTTCATCATAAGTCAAGAGAGCAAAAGAAAATTGCACTTCGCATCCTCGTTTAACTATCGAGAGGTTACACAATAATCCCACATGTGCCTCTCAAACACACTAAGAACATCCATATATAAAGATGGGGATGGTACACCATTACCAAAAAGAGAAGGAAGTATGCATCTCATGTCTCTCTTCCACACTTAAGCCAAGTGCGGGCGGCATCGCTAACTTGGACATTTTTGAAAGTGAAATCTGGTTTCTTGCCAATGTAGTTAGCTTGTAGATGCATTTAATGAATAGAATGACCTTGTGAGGGTGTGCCTTCCCAGTTACAAACAAATCTTTTGTAAGAAAAATAGACCTTGGATTTTGGGGAAAGCGTACACATCTCGAAGGGTGCATTTGGATAGAGCTCACAAAAGGACAATATGCTCTTATTTTGATATAGACAAAGCTAGCAAAAGGACAACATGCTTAATCAAGGTCACAAAGGATACTAAGCTCTAATACCAATGTTGTGGCTCCCAATGAGACCATAAAGAACAATCTAAGTAACTTATAAGTAGCCTAAAGGACCTTTCAATATCATGAGTGAACCCCTAAGGGATAAGAGATGCATGTATCCACCCAACCAACTCCACCCATATATATACCTCAAGGCCAAGGGAGGAAATGTGACAAGAGCTTGCCAAGTGTCCCCTCCACATGGATTCTAATATGAGGCCTTCGAACCTTGGAAATCACATGAAATCACATGGCCCTCACATGGATTCTTAAGAGAGGATCTCTAGACTTGTATGTACACCCTCAAGGGGCCTTGACTTGGATTTATTCACTTACTCGAGCTCCATACCTTAGGATAAATATCCTAAGGATCAAACCATTAAATTCCCAAGGGTTTTTCAAAGGTTCACCAAGGGTTTCTCTAAGAAACCAAGGGTCTTGACCCTCGGAATCCATGCAAATAACCCTAGTTATACAACACACATCATCCTCTAAAGCATCCAAGTGATCATCCAAAGTATGCTCCATGTGAGCATCTATATTATCAACAAAATCATGCTCTGCATACACATCACGAGCATCCAAAGCATGCCCTAAATGTGCATCCATCTCAACATCTGAATCCTACCATACATGTGCATCATGAATGTCAATACATATGTGTGTAGGTAGAAGAAAATGATACATGACAAGTTGCACATTCCACATAAGGTTGAACTCCCATTGGACGAGACTATCTTTCACATGGAGTATTTGTAATGGATACATGTGCCCAATCCTAGCACCTTTCACAAGCATAAGTTGTCCCAACTACAACTAAAAATGATGCTCACCAAGGAATGCATAACATACGCTCTCTTGTAACTGGCTTAGTGAAATCAAACTCATAGGGAATGAAGGCAAATGTGTAGTGAACCCTTGTATGTCCAGCACTTGGACAAACAACTGCACCTTAGATAGCTTGCTGCTCTCAATATAAAACTCAAATGGACATGTGCCTTTAGTCAATCAAAGTAGAAAAAGAGAGCTTTCTAGCAAGCTATAAATAACTTATTTGGACAAGTTTTGATTACGAAACGCAACTGACAAAGATGAACTACCTATCCACACGAGTATGCTAAAGAATTGAACTTCACTCTCGGATTGATAAATCCTAAATATATATCCTTTGAGGAAGATATTTGAGCAGAAAAATTACACACAAATAGCTTTCCAACAAGCTAAAAATCAAGTAATTTAGATGAGTTTTGGTCAGGAAACTCAACTGACCAAAATAGACCACTTGTGCACACAAGTATATTGAAAACTAGACTTCACTCTTTGATAGATATCTCACAGAATATAAATCCTTTGAATGGTATATTTGGGAGAAAAAAATTGCATGCAAAGAGATTTCCAACAAGCTAAAAACCAAGAAATTTGGATAGGTTTTGGTCAGGAAACTTAACTGACCAAAATAGAACACACAAGATCTTCGTCTTCAACCATTGTGCCAATAAAATCTAAAGCATCACTTAGCTCCTTAATCTTCAAAGTATATGCAGTTATGGATGGACTCAAACTTTTCTTGATTGTGTTCAACTCATTCTTGAGTTGAAGTTTCGTAGCTTTGGTATTTGTTGAATACATCCTTTAAAGAGGTTCCCAAGCATCCTTAGCTTTCTCTAGGTGTTGAATATGCCCTACCATGGCATTAGTAATGACTTGTGAAATGAGGAACATGAATCTCCTATTCCTCTCTTCCCATTCTTTTGCTTGCCTCCTTTGGACTTTGGTGGCCATAGCTTAATTGATTTCAGGTTGAGCATCATCGCCGCTCACAATACCCCACAAGCTTTTTCCCATTAGGTAGTTGGCCTTTCTAAACTTCCACACGGGATAGTTATCATTATCCATTTTCTCTACTTGTTGACCCAATTCAGCCATTGAAGACTATCAAAAACTTTGAGAGTTACCTCGAATAGTTATATTGTCCTTTGCTCTTGCGTTTGTGAAGCTCCCCCTTGTTTTGTAGCTCCTCTTTTGCTTTGCTTTAACTCCAACTTTGTTGATGAAGCTTCAACACCAAGTTTGCTCTGATACCAACTGTGGAGAATGAGTTCTCCTATGCACAATGAAAACATGTAGTGAACCGTTTTATGTCCAACACTTAGACAAACAGTTGCACCTTAGATAGCTTGCTACTCTCAATGCAAAACTCAAATGGAGTTGTGCCTATATTCAATCAAAATAGAAAAAGAGAGCTTTCTAATAAGCTATAAATAACTTAATTTGGATAAGTTTTGATTAGGAAACACAATGGACAAAGTTGAACTTCCTGTCCACACAAGTATGCTAAAGATATGAACTTCACTCTCGGACTGATAACTCCCTGAATACATATCCTTTGAGGAAAATATTTGAGACAAAGAAATAAGACACAAATAGCTTTCCAACAAGCTAAAAATCAAGTAATTTGGATTAGTTTTTGGTCAGGAAATTCAATTGACCTAAATAGACCACTTGCACACACAAGTATACTAAAAAATGGACTTCACTCTCTAATAGATATCTCAGAGAATGTAAATCCTTTGAATGAAATATTTGGGATAGAGAAATTTCATGCAAAGAACTTTCCAAAAAGCTAAAATCCAAGCAATTTGGATACATTTTGGTTAGGAAAGTTAACCAACCAAAATAGACTACTTGTATACACATGTATGCTAAAAAACTAGACTTCGCTCTTTGACTAATATCTCATAGAATATATAAGCTTTGAAGGAGATATTTCATATAGAGATATTCAGAAGATAAGCTTTCCAATGAGTGTTCAAACGCAAGAAATGGTTACATATACACTGAGATATGAGCTTCACAAGATCTATGTACAAAATCGCATGCGACTTGAAGGAGTCTATGGGAAGATACAATGACAAAATGACCATATCTGACTATTGGGAGCTCTTGCCTCTTTCTCTCATTGTTTAGAACGTGCTCCCACTCCACCTTTATAACCAATGAGCATGTGAAGAAGTTTGTGTTGTTTGTAAGTTAAAGAAGAGCTTATATGGACTTAAAGAGTCCCCTAGACATTGCTACCAAAAGTTTGATGTGTTTATGAAGTCTCAAGTCTATTCCCAAAGCAGTGAGGATCATTGTCTCTACACAAAGAGATGCTCAGATGGCAACTTGATATGCTTGATACTTTATGTTGATGATATGTTGATTGCTAGGAAGTCCTCTTATGACTTGTTGACTCTCAAAAATAAGTTGAGTCAGACATTTGATATGAAGAATTTGGGGGATGCCAAACATATTCTTGGCATGCACATTACTCATGACAGGAGTAAAAATGCATATAATTGTCTAAAAGTGAGTACATATCCGAAGTGCTTCATATGTTCCATATGCACGGTGGAAAGGCATTGAGTACACCTTTACCCACATATGTGAAATTGAGCAAGGATGATTCCCCCAAATCAAATGAGGAAAAGGAATTCATGACCAAAATTCCTTGTGAGTCTACTATTGGTAGTCTCATGTATTCTATGGTAGCTACGAGACCAAACATTGCATTTCCAGTGGGATTTGTGAGAATATATATGTGGAATCTTGGCAGGAAGCATTGGGAAGTGGCCAAGATGATTTTGAGATATCTGAGTGGCACTAAGGACAAGTGTCTATGATTGGGTAGAGGGAAAGCATCTATTATTGGTTACAAATTCTAATTATGCTAGTTGTGTAGACAATCGTAAGTGTACATCATGGTACATTTTTCATTTTGTTGGAGGTGCTATCTCTTGGAGATCTTTTCTTCAAGAATGTACAACTATTTCCACTACAGAAGCAGAGTATGTTGCAGCAAGTGAGGCATGTAAGGAAGCATTGTGGCTTTCCCGTCTTGCTTGTGATATGGGTCTACCTCACCATGTACCTCATTTACTCAGTGATAATGAGAGTGCCATTGCATTGGTTAAGAATCGAGTCTATCATGCAAAGACCAAGCACGTTGAGGTGAGGTATCACTTCATTAGAGCCTGCTTAGCCACTGAGCACATCATTCTTGAGAAGTTTCATACTCGAGATAATGTTGTAGATGCTTTGACTAAAGCTCTTCCACATGATAGCTTTTGACATTGTTGTCACTTGATGGGGGTTACTTGATTCATGACCTTACAGAATTACTTGTATACTATGTAACATGCCCATCAGGTGGGAGGTATAGCTTGTATACTTACGCTCGAATTTATCATTCTTTATTTTTCTCCCATAGTCACTTTGCCCATATTGGCCTTTAGTGGGAGATTGTTACTGTTAGCGTCCATGTGAAAGGCCAAATGGTTGCCAGACACTTTTGTATATGTTCCTTAACAAAACATATAGTGGTCTGGTCAGTCACACACTACAAGTTTGATCACATTTGTGTGACCTAAGATATCTATGTTTGTGGCCTATGCATTGTGTGGTTTCTATGTATTCTACAACCTTGTTGCAGAGTACTGTGTCCGGTGTCTGGAGCTTTGTTTTCTTCCGTGAGGATATCGTCGTGGAGATCTCGAGGAGAGTCCACTATGGTGCATCACCATCAAAGTACTTCATGTATGTATGTATGTATGTATGTATGTATGTATGTATGTATGTATGTATGTATGTATGTGTATGTGTGTGCGTGTGTGTATGTGTGCGTATGTGTGTGCATGTGTGTATGTGCGTGCATGTGTGTGTATGTATGCATGTGATTATATGTGTGTGTATATGTGTATGTGTGTGTATTTACATGTGTGTGCATATGCATGTGTATGTGTATGTACATGTGTGTTTATGTGTACATGTATGTGTGTATATTTGTGTGTATGTATATGTATACGTGTGTGTATGTGTGTGTATGTCTGTGTATGCATGTGTATGTATATTTGTGTATGTGACTATATGTGTGTGTATATGTGTATGTGTGTAAGTGTGTGTATGCACGTGTGTGTGTGCATACGTGTGTATGCATGTGTGTATGCATGTATGTATGCATATGCATGTGTATACATGCATTTTGTATGCATGTGAGTGTATACATGTGTGTGTATATGTGTATGTGCCTCTATGTGTGTATGTATATGTATGTATGTATGTGTTTATGTGTGTGTATGTATATGTGGTTGTATGTGTATGAGTGTATGTGTGTGTGTGTATCTATATGTGTGCCTTTCATGTGTATTTATATGTGTGCCTTTCATGTGTATTTATATGTGTGTATGTGAGTGTATATGTGTGTGTATGTATGTGTATGTATCTGTATGTATGTGTATGTATGCATATGTGTGTGTATGCATGTGCGTATGTATGTATGCATATGCATGTGTGTATGTATACATGCATATGCATGTGTATGCATGTGTGTATGTATACATGCATATGCATGTGTATGCATGTGTGTGTATGTATGCATGTCAATGTATGTGTGTATGTGTGTGTGTATGTATATATGTATGTGTATGTGTGTGTATATTGTATATGTGTGTGTATGTATATATGTGTGTGTACGTGTGTGTATATTGTATATGTGTGTGTATGTATGTGTATGTATGTGTTTATATGTGTATGTGTGTGTATGTATGCATGTGAGTGTATATGTGTATGTTTGCATATGTGCATATGTGTATGCATGTGTATGTATGTGTGTATGTGAGTGTGTATATGTATGTCTCTTATGCATGTGTATGTATGCATGTGAGTGTATGTGTGTGCATATATGTATGCATGCATGTGAGTGTATCTGTGTGCATATATGTATGTGTGCATGTCTATGTGCATTTATATATCTGTGTGTATGTGTATGTGTGTGTATACATGTGTATATGTGTGTATGTATGTGTGTATATGATTGTATGTGTATGGGTGTGTATGGATGTGAGTGTATGTGTGTGTATATGTGTATGTGTATGTGTGTTTATGTGTGTATGTATATATGTGTGTGTATGAATATGTGTGTGTATGTGTATCTGTGTGTATGTGAGTGTATGTGTGTGTGTATATGTGTATGTGTGTGTCTCTTATATGTGTGCATGTGAGTGTATGTGTGTGTGTGTGTCTATGTGTATGTATATATGTGGGTGTATTTGTATGCATGTGTATGCATGAGCATATGTGTGTGTCTATGTATGCATGTGTGTAAATACCTGAATAAGTGTGTGTGGCAGTGTGCTCCTAGTGTGATGTTCACCCCCTCTCTCTCTCTCTCATTGTCGAGTGTGGTTCATCCGTTAGATCCTGGCACAAATGTGCTGAAAGAAATCCAAGTTTTTTTCTTTGTATTTGCAAGTTGTCGCAAGCAGTTTTCCCACATCCCTGAGAGCATTACTAATGTGCGATGGTATTTTTATTTGTCGCATAAGCGATGGTCATTGTTTCTTATGCGACTGTTCCTTTTTCTTTCTCATCGGCATTGCATAAGCAATGTTACCCACTTTTTCTAATTGGGGACATTGATATGCCCCCTTATTCCTTGTAGTGGGAGTTTATGATTCTCAAGATATCTCAAATGCAAAAGTTTTGCATGCATGCTTTGGTCATTTGAATTGTGCTAGTTTGCTTTACCTAAAGGAATCTATAATGGTTTCCTTTGTGGCCAAACTCGAGGCATTCTCTGTCGGAGTTTGAGGTTTGTGAAATCACACAAATAACACAAGGAAGACGAAGAAGAAGAAGCTTGGAACACAACACATAATATTGAATGTATTACGTAGTGAATGGACAAAGATAAGTAACCGGTTAGGGTATATGCATATATACAATGCAGGGGGGAAAAACCTCCTGAAGAGGGAAAAAAGTTCCCTGATGGTCCTAAGCATGTTCACACACATCACTACAAAAATATATCAACAAATCCCCCTTGGGAGTGATGCAGTGAATAAGGAGCTGGCACTCGTGTATAAGGAAGTGCCAAGCTATGTGGAATCAATCCACTAAAGGAAGTAAGCCCAAAGCTTTGTGAAAAGCTTCAAACTTCTCCCTATGCAAAGCCTTTAAGCACATGGTGCTCGCTTCAAACCATATAATGCTTTTTCAACCTGCACACTTTGTTTTCATGCCCTTTTTGCACAAAAACATGGGGTTGAAATACATACACTTCTTCATGTAAATCACCATTCAAAAATGTAGTTTTAATGTCCAACTAATGTACATTCCAACCATGATGAGCTACAACTGCACAAATGCTATGAACAATAGTCATTCAACATGTGGGTGCAAAGATCTCATCAAAATCAATTCCTCTTTCCCGAGCATAACCTTTTGCAACAAGCCTAGCCTTATACCTATCAACTATTCCATCAGGTTTATGTTTGAGCTTGTATACCCATTTAGTGCCAGTGGCCTTTTTGCTTGGAGGAAACCCACATAAAGACCAAGTGCCATTCTTCATAATAGCATCATATTCTAATTGCATGGCAACCATCCAATTTTTAAAATTTTGTGCTTCATCAAAAGAAATAGGCTCATTCTCATCACAAAGACTAGAGGCAACCATAGCATATAAATCCAATGCAAAAGAAGCACTATGAGAGCCTAAACGAGTACGATATGATAGAGATGCATCTAAGTTGCTATCTTGCAAAGTCTGCACTAGCCATTTAGGCATAGTTTTTGCCTCCTCTATATCAACCCTCTCAACAACAAGTGCATCATGTAAATCTACATCAGAAATGGAATGATCTGCATCATCATGTGAAACCTATAAAGGTTGAGAATTGCCTCATTTTGACCAGCATTTGATTGTCCACCTATAAAAAGAGGCAGCAAAGTGTCATACACATCTTTGGAGCTAATTGATGTCTCCATAGTACATGAAAGTAATGGTTGAATTGCATCTTCCACAAAAACAAGATCATGATTAACCAAAATGCATTTAGTCTATGGATGATACAGACAATCGCCTTTGCTTTCATAATCCTACACAAAAAAGAATACATTTTACTGCTTTCTCATCCAATTTTTTGTGTTGTTGTTGAGGCATTAATGCATATGCCAAACAACCAAAGACACTTAGATGAGCAATGAATGGCTCAAAACCATGTTGAGCCTCATATGGAGTGATAGAATGCAATGGTTTGGTGGGACACCTATTAAGTACATATTATGCACACATAATAGCCTCAAGCCAGAAGCTATGTGGTGAAGCATGAATTTTGGCCATACACCTCACCATGTTTATAAGTGACATGTTCATTCGATTTAGGTGTATATGGCATTGTACATTGATGTTTTATCCCACGTTCAACAAAAAATGCATTAAAATAAGAAGATATGTATCCCCCCCGATCAAAATGGAAAGCATCCATTTTACACGCTAATAGATTTTCAGCCAAAACCAAAAATTGTCAGAAGCACATAAACACGTTAGACTTTGCTTTCAATGGATACATCCATGCATGCCTAGAAAAATCATCAATAAAAGTCATGAAGTAAAGGTAGTTTCCAAAAGAGGATGTATGCATAGGACCATAGACATCATTGTGAAGAAGCTACAATTTCTTACTAGCTTGAACTGAGCCATCCTTTGGGAAGGATGAACACTGCATTTTGCCCAAAATACATCCTTCATAAACATGCTTATAAGGTGCCTCAATTTTGGGCAAATAGGACCCCATTTCAAATTTCTACAGGCATAGCAAACTAGCATAATTCAGATGACCAAAGCATGCATGCCAAAGCTTTGCATATGACATAGCCTCAGAATCTTGAACTGTACATGTTGAATCATTCATAGATTTTGCATAATCCATCATCAAAAAGTTTCAAAACCAAATCCATCTTTCCTAATTTTGAAACTAATAATAGATTTTTCTTGATCCTTGGCACAAACAAAGCATCCGACAATGTAAAAGAACTACCATAAACAATAGGCAAAATGATCTTACCAACTCCCAGCATTGGATAAGAGGTGTTGTTTGTGAATATGACAATTCCTTGTAGAGGCAGTCTTAAGTGAATCAAAGAAATTGGACTATGAGGTAATATGTTTGGTTGCCCCACTCTCAAAGTACCAAACATCCGAGTCTACTATAGACATACATTGTTCATCACTCCAAACATCTGAGTCTACCGTTGACATACACTATTCATGAGAAGATGTGTCATAAATCCAAATAGTAGTAAACAACCATTCTTCATTTTGCACAGGATTTGCAGACTCTGTTTTAAGTGTAGAGGCTTCTACAACAACCATTCCAACCTCTTTTGCAACCAGTTTTGGACAACTCTTTGTGACATGACCATTACCTTTATAGTATTTGCAATTTTTTTTCTGCTTCTCTCTTTTCTTCTCGTCTTTGTCTTCCTTCTTTGATTGTGCAACATTAGCATATTTTTGCTTTCTAGTAGATGAGATCCATTTACCTTTGTCCTTTTGACTAGCTAAGAAAGCTTGATCTGCAACATGCATAATTGACTTGTTCTACCTTGACTTATCTTCTTTCAAAAGAACAGAGACCAACTCCTCAAATCTTGAGTCTTTTGGATTGCCTTTCATCATCAACTGAAGAGTATAAGCCAAATTCTGATATGAATTTAGAAGACCATTAAGAAGAGTCTGCACAAGTGAACTATCTAGCAAGACTTCATCTTCAAACATCAATTGCTTCTTCAAATCTTTGATCTTTATGAAAAAAGCTTCCATAGAATCTCCTTCATTCATATACTCTCCAACTGTTTTTGGAGGTAAGCAACATGAGCCTCAGTTCTTGCCTAGTACAAAGTGGTAAGTATCCCAAGCATCCTTTGCTATTTTGAAAGAGCTAATATGAGGGATAATGGCACATTTGATAGAAAAGGCTATCAATGCATGTGCATGAGCATCTCTACCATCCCAACAAAGTTGCTCTATAGTAGGTGTAGCAGGAACCATAGCACGAATAGGAATTTGAAGATCATCATCTTCAACACCATCTGCATCACCTTCAATAACTATATTTGTAGGTGTAGTAGGTCACTTTTCAACACCTTGCACAATATTCCACAGTGCTTTTGTGACTAATACATGACACATCATATATGCCCCTCTATAGTAGGTGCAGCAGGAACCATAGCACGAATAGGAATTTGAAGATCGTCATCTTCTAACACCATTTGCATCATCTTCAATAACTGTATTTGCAGGTGTCGTAGGTCATTTTCCAACACCTTGCACAATATTACACAGTTCTTTTGTGACTAATGCATGACACATCATATATGTCCATAATGGGTAATTGGTACCATCCAACTATCCTCAACAACCAAGATATGTAATACATCATTGCTTTCAACCATGGGCATTAACTAAAATACCCTAATGCAAAAAAATGACAGTATCTCAAAAAGTTGAACATAACTACCCTGTCAACTTCTACTAAACCTATAACTGACTTTGAGTCACTTGTATTGACAAACCAAAACTTGTATATATGTTTGGCACAAAAAAACAAAATTGCCTGCATAAGCATTGTGATAGTGCATCCAAAGGCCAAAACGAGCTCATATCAAAATGCAGCCACCAAAAAGTGAAGCTGTTTTGAACTACTAATCACCTTGAGTATGCTGGTTTCACTCTTGCATAATGCTAAGTACCAACGTGAGGAGATCCACCTCATAAATGTCAATCTATGGAGAGTAAGAGAGTGGGATGAAAGGGACAAAAGAGTCATTTTTATTTTATCTTAGCATATTAGCAACTCCGTGATAGGACATATTCAAGTTTTGGATACATCAAAGAAGGTGTCGGAGTACTCGGAGATATTGTACTCAACCTCCACAAAAGATAGGAAAATTTAGCTAAAAAATGAGCTAAACCAACAGCACCATATAGGCCACAACAAGTCCTAGGAGCCAACCACCACCTCTTGCCAATGTGATTCCAGTTAATTATGCAGTGGCAGAGGAGAACCATAATAGAGCATTGGTGTCGATGACCCCTTTGGTCTCAGGAAATGACCCTCATGCTCAGAGTTTTGACTACACCCATGAAGATAGTCCACAAGCTTATTACAAAGAGTCACCCGAACATAGTGAGACTTATCCGTATCAATATGAGGCACTATCTATGGAACCAAATTGAGAGCCAAAATACTCCAATGTCATGTATACGAATCCTAAACCCATGCCCCAATTGAGACAAATGAGGCCACAAGCCCTTAGAGGACCATGTTTTAGATGTTAGGATAACCATTTCATTCGTGAATGTCCCCACCCACCAGCTTCGGGACAAGGACAAAACATCACAATACAAGTCTTCTGTCTTGTTTGCGGCAAAGAACATCCACAAGCTTATTACAAAGAGTCACCCAAACACAGTGAGACTTATCCGTATCAATATGAGGCACTACCTATGTAATCAAATTGAGAGCCATAATAGTCCAATGTCATGTATACAAATCCTAACCCCATGTCCCAATCAAGACAAATGAGACCACAAGCCCCTAGAGGACCATGTTTTAGATGTTAGGGTAACCATTTCATTCGTGAATGTCCCCACCCACCAGCTCCAGGACAAGGGTAGAACATCACAATACAAGGCTTTTGTCTTGAGTGCGGCAAAGAACATCTCCCAAGAGATTGTCCAAGGAACCCCTCTAGTGCGCCCAAGGTTACACCCATTAATGTGGTAGGCTTAGTGGTGGATTCAAGTTCAAGTAGCATTATCGTGGCTCCTATAGATGCAATCACTAGGGCACAAGCCTTAAAATAGGCTAAACTAGTTGAACAATTGGAGTCAAGTGAATCAAGAGAGCCTAATAAGAGGAAAACAAGAACTTGGAAGGATACAAGGGAGAAGACTAATCGTAAGTGGGCTAGAAAGCTATCCAAACTAGAAGAAAGTTTGAGAGATAAAAAAACAAAGATTGCAGACATCACATCTCAAAACCCCTTGCATGCCGAACATCCATCCACTCTACTTCATACCACCCCACCACTCATTGTAAATAGACCACAACTAGGGTCTGTTCTCATAGATTTTAAAGATCACAAACTAACCTCTTTAACCAATAAAAAACATATACATGTCAAAAAGTGAGGTCTAATCACATAAAGAGGTGACCTATTTCTTCTCTAATCAAAATATTTCCATTATAGAGATGATTTCATGCCTCCAACTCATGGAAATCATCCTTCTTTGATTGTGGATGATGTGGAAGTTGAAGCTTGGCACATGTTCCCACAATCTTGAGCTTGAAATGCATCTCAACTTCCAACAAAGCATTGGTAGGTGGTTAAGCGCATTCTTTGCTACTTGAGTGGTACTCGACTCCTTGGATTATTTTATCCCAATGGGGGTTTATTACTATGAGATTTACATGCCGTTTTTGACTAGGACTCAACTGGTTGCTATGACACTCATTTGTGCACTAGTGCTTTTTGCTTCACACTTGGTAACTCATGCATACCTTGGTTGAGTGAGAATCAGCCTATTTTGGCCACTCCTAGTTGTGAGGCTAAGTATAGGGTAGTTTTCACAATGATTATTGGGTGTGTGTGGCTCATACGCCTTTTGGTTGATTTGGGTGTTGGTTAGTCTTTTGCCACAACCATCTTTACTAATAGTCAGAGGGCATTGGAAGTTGTGAGGAACCCTATGTTCCATGATTGCACAAAACACATTGATGTACACTATCATTATGTCAAGGAGAGCTTCTCTATTGGAGAGATTAGTTTGGCTTATATGCCCACATAGGATAATGTTGCAGGCCTTTTCACAAAGGCTCTACCTAGGGAGAATTTTGAAGCTTTTTGTAAAGCTTTGGGCTTACTTTCTTTTGTGGCTTGATTTATTTCCACATAGTTTGGCACTTCCTTATACATGTGTGTTAGCTCCTTGTTAACCGTTATATCACTCCTAGGGGGGATTTGCGGATATATTTCTTAGTGATGTGTGTGAAAACACTTAGGAATATTGAGGTAGTTTTTTCGCTCTTTAGGGGTTTTTTTCCGCATCTTGTATACATACATATAACCCTAATGGGTCACTTCTCTTTGCACACTTAGTTGGTAATACATTTTGTATTGTGTTGTGCTCCAAGGTTTTTCTTTTTCCTTTTGTTGTTTGTGCGCTTCCACATACCTCATGTTACACTTATGTGTTTCTCGAGTAGCTTTGATGTGAACCTTTTCCCTATACATGGGCACTTTTACTCTCGATCTGGCTAGAGTATTTTTCCCCATGTTACCATATACAATGATACAGTCGTATGTGGTGTTACTTTATACTTAGGGATATTATTTAGTGTTTACTTCAATTTTATTCATAATCAATAGAGAGAGCTATTCTAGCCATCCATCTTCTCCATGTGTCTTATTGCATTTGTGCTCCTTAATGTGCTTCTTGTGTGTCTCTTGCACTACTACACACACCCAACAGTGGCATCAGAGTAGGTTCAACTCCTTCCCAAGTTTCATTTTTTTGTGGCATAGCATGTACACACTTTTAATAGTGAAAATCGCTTTGAGCATAGAATATTATTTTTCAGTAGCCAAAAAGCATTTCCACCTATTGCATTGATATTTTACCCCCATTTCAAAGCCATTAGTGTAGTCTTAATTGCCATCAAAGTGACAAATTGTGAGTTGAAATTTCAACATTCATTTCCACCTTCATTGAAGTAAAGATCTTGTCACATTCTTGTTCTTTAGTGAAATGGAGAGTAGCAATGACTTGTTTAGCATGATTTAAAGGTGAAGATAAGCTGAATGGAACCAACTATTCAATGTGATCTTACATGATGAAACATGTTGTTGTTGCAAAACAACTATGGAACATAGTGGCAAAGTAGATCGAAGACCCCTAGGTTCTTCTACTTCATAGTCTACTATCATAGATGGAGCTTCTTCTTCAATTACAGTGATTACTCCTTCTCAATCCATTTAGATGGGATGGTAAAGATGTTCAAGCTCATGCATTGATTGCCATGTCATGCGGATTTAGGCCTACATACAAGGTTCTTGTAGCTTATGTAAAAGTACTTAAGTAGCTATGCATGGTCATCAAATTTACGCTTCAAAGGAAGGAAATGTGAGTGTACTTGGGGAAAGAGAAATACATCGATAAATGTCTTATGGATGTCATGTATTTAGGGTAAAAACAAGTTAATTGTGGGTTGATTTGGAAAAAAAGTGAATCATTTCATCTTTGTTGGCAAACATTATTAATTCCAATTCAATTTCTATATAAATTAAAATTAAGAATGTTATGAGTATATGAATGAAACGAATGTGTTTCATATAAGTTCAATCACATCTTTTCATGTCCACACTTTCCAATCAGCACAGAGAAATCACTTATCTGTAATGAAAGGTTCATCAGATCTTTATTAATTCTCCGAATAAATGCCAAAATTTACCCAAGAGACTTCCAAAGACAAACTTCACAAGTTTTATAATATTCCCTTGATAAAATTAGCAAAGCAGGAAAAAAGTACCATCCCCCTTTTCGACAAGATTTGTCGCTAAAACAACAAACCACCTTCATGCATGTTTTTGGGCTGTTTTGACAGTTAGAGATGTGAGAAAAAAAATTCCTTTGCCTTGAAATAACTTGCCCCCTCTACATGGGATGTTGGTAGATATCTTAAACCTGTCATCTAAGTAATTTTTTTTTTCAAAGGAAGTTCGGCCTTCACCTACTCTCCTAGACTTTAATTAAAGAAAAAGAAAGAATAAGTTACAAGTGAATGGGACTAGTGCCCTTGGGATCCCTGAATCTCACAAATCAGGGGTAAAATCTATCATCTAAGTAATTGTTTCCCCCGATATAACTGAATTGTAAAGCCCATAATTTTGCCATTATTTCTGATTCATTCTTCATATACTTCAAAGCAATGTGTGCAAAAAAATCCAGCAAAAACTCCTAAATTATGCATGCAATTCCTAAATTGACTAAATCCATGGAAAAATCACAGTCACTTCGCTCATGAATGCTCCCCTCTTTTTTTTTGAAGCTATATGTGCTACAAATCAAACCTATTATGAATTGAGATGTTTAAGTGTAATCCCCGACATCTATGGTTGTTCAATTTGTAAAACTTTAAACCAAATATTCTTCCTTTCATGAGTATGGAATTGCCCTTCTCTTTTCCTCCATAAGCCTTGAGCAATACTTTAATGATTTCACATAGCTTCCAAGTCATAAGTTTTGGGTATCTTCATTAATATATGACAAATTTCAATGACCATTTAAATGCAAATCATGTGTTTCACTCCACCACATAGAAAGTAGTAATAACATGTCAATTTGAAGAAAGTAGTTGTGAAAGTAGAGATGAAAATCTCTATGGCACTCACCCCTTCCAAAATTGCACATCATCCTTGATAGGCCAACTTGATCTTGTTGTCAGCTTCAAAGAGAGGATCATATCTCATATGAACATTTAACATTGAAAGTAAATTTTATGTGCATGGGAAGACAAGAAAAGTGCTTATGCAGGGCCATCAAATGTAACCCTATCAATTGCATACTTGGAAATGCATGGTCAAAAATATGATGCAAAAGATAAGGCAATGGGCATTTGTTGACAAAGCATGTGCACTTGGTCACATGATACATTTCTTGTGCATATACATAAACCCTTTCTGTATCTCAAAGGTGCATGGGTAAATCTCAAATGTGCCTTTATGCAAGATCATGTAGAGAGGCCCTACCATGCATACTTTATGTGCATCATTTAACATCCATGGTGCATATGAGGGCAAATGATTGCTGATGTTGAGGTTATTGACAAAAATAAAATCAAGAATTTATTCATGCTATTACATGTGAAAATAGACGTGCATCTAAGGGAACTAAGAACATATGTATGTACATCATGTTATGCATACCCTAAGTGCAAAAAACTCAACATGGTACAAAAATTAGAAAGTTACTCATGGGTAATCATGAAGAAAAGTTTAAGTTGGTTCCTAGAGGTGCTCTCACTCTCCATCCTATTTTTGAAAAGAAATTGAACTTGAGAAGCTCATGAGAACCATTATTATGAACAATACTATGCACAATACAACAATCCAAGATAAAACTCCTCAAAAATCCATCTATAGACAAAAAAGAATGATTAATTCATATCTTGTTGCTTTCATAACATTCCATATGAATGTCGAATCTTGAAATCTTCTTTGACTTGTATCCAAACACTCAAGAACTTGGTTAGTAGAAGAAATATTGGCATCATTGGCACATATAAAATTAAGACAAGACAAGTATGCATACATATCAAAATTCTCATTTTCATGCTTTTCCAATACATGAGCATGAATGACTGTATACAATTCATCATGATAAAAGCAACAATCGTTTTTGTATAGCATCATAACATCATCAACATGATTGTGATTAATGCTACTCAAAGTATATGTTTGAATAATTTAGTGAGGAGTCCATAAGTTTCTTATTCAACATTTGAAACATTATCTCAAATTGTAGTATGTAACACCATTAGTTTGATTTGTTTTTATAATCAATATATTATTTTGGGAAAAAATATGATTGGGTATCAATCCATCTGCATCATCCTGGATTTTATAAGAGTAATTTGTATGAGTATCTATATTAAGAGAAACTATCATGAATAGTGCACTATCATTGGCACTTGCATCACTCACTTCTTTAACATCAAAAATGGGAAAAATTTCATATGAATCAAGAAAATGGTTTTCACCATTACTCTCTTCCTTTTTAGTCAATTTTTGTTGTCTATTAGTATTTGAAATCTTGTTTTTGTTTGTGATCTGATGAGTACATACCACTTCATTGCATTCTATAATAGGTGAATACCTAAGTCGATGTTTTTATGTCTAAGAACAAGTCATTGAGCTTGCTTTCGTACAAGATTCCAATCATTAGACAAACCATTAGAAGTATTGCTTTCTTCCACAAGAGGCTCAACTTCCACAAGAGGCTCAACTTCCACAAGAGGCTCATTAGAAGTATTGCTTTCTTCCACAAGAGGCTCAACTTCCTTTTTGATGGATTCCTTAATGGTATCCAAAAAATACATGAATTTAGCAGGATGAAGATATTTTTGGTCCCTCTCTGGTAGTTCTCCAAACTTCTCCTCAAACTCTTGGAAACTCTCTGTGAGATTCTGATTTCTTTGAGAATCTACCTATGCTTGAAAGGTCACATGATTTCTTTTCATTGTATTCTCAAATGAGAATTCTTGCAACAATCGATTCTTGAAAGCATCTCAAGGTATAATTGAAGATCTGAACCGAAGGCATATTTGATCTCCTGTATCTCAATTGGATATTTGCATAAAGGTTGAAACCCAAATATCCCTAGTTATGCCATATTGATCAGAAAATTTTTCATACTCCTTGATATTACTAGTGACATCTTTACCACAAATCTCCCTACTGCTTGTTTTCACATCATCTATAAATTTCCAAACTCTTTGTTCTATGAGGTATGGGTAGACCTTTTAATGTCTCTTTCTTGAAGACTCAAAGTGTCAACATACAAAATATCACATACATGCATATGCCTATTCACATCAGGTTCAAATATTTCATGTGAATCCAAGCCTACATGCAAGGTGCTTGCAACATACGTGAATGCGACTATTTAGTTATGCACAATTGACAAATGTGCACTTCAAAGGAAGAATAGTGGAGTGCATGCTTGGGAAACAAGAAACTCATAGATAAAGTTATTATTAGCATTTTTTTCATTTGGCAAAAGGAATTCCATATTTGTTCGTGTTTGGGACAAAAGAATATTGCTTAATGTATCAATTCCTATCATATTTTTCTCCATCTTACAGCAAATGTATTCACAAAACATTTGCTTCAAAATCTTTTCTTCACAATCACTTGCCTTTAATTTGATAAATTATTCCTTTAGAATATATGGATTGAAGAAAGACATTCAAAAACCATATTTTAGAGATATGGAGGTCATACATTTTAACATGCACTTTTGAAGTCATATTACCATCAATTCCAAAGTAATCAAAATCTATGGAAGTTTTAGTTCTTTATAAAAATGCTCATGTATTGCTCAAAGAAAATCATCTAAGTATCTTTATCTCTTCAACAAAACTATAAGTATTGAGTGTTGATAAATGTGTGTCCACTAGTGTTAACTGATTTTTCCTTAGAGGCTCATGCATATATTGGTTGAGTAAGGAGAAAACTACAATGGCAACATCGAGTTGTGAAGCTTCAAATAGGGTATTTTTCACAGCTATTGATGGATCTTTGCATCAAGATTGATGTTGCTATGCATATTCTCATTGATAATTAGAGCTCATTGGTTGTTACAAAAAAGCCAGTGCTTCATGCATAGACCAAACATATTGAGGTGTGTTATGACTATGTGAGAGAGTGCCTTCATGTAGGAGATACTGATTTTGTATATGTGCCTACACAAGACAATATGGTAGACATATTCACTAAATCTCTTTCACATGAAAAGTTTGAAGCTTTTTGCAAAGCTTTAGGCTTATTGCATAGTGGGGGCTGATCTGTCACTCACTGATTTTCACATTATTCACTCTAGGGGGATTTGTTACAATTATGTATTCCTTGAGTAGCCTTGATGTGAACCTTTTCCCTATACATGGGAAGTTTTGACTCTAGCACTGGCTACAAGTTTTTTCCCCATCTTACCACATACATGATATACTCATATGTGGTGGTGCTCTATACTTAGGGATATTATTAAGATTGTACTTGAGCTCTATTCATCATCAAAGAGAGAGCTATTCCAACCATTCTTCTTCTCCGTGTGTCTTCCTACATTTGTGCTCATGTCTGCTTCTTGTGTGTCTCTCACACTTCTACTCAGAACCAATGCCTTAAACTCAAACAACTTCAAATTGAAGTATGTTTCAGAAGTAATACAAGAATTTCTAAAGAGAAGAATTCTAAAAGATCCCTTCAAACAAGGTTAGTCATACTATGTTAGTGATAAAAGCACCCAAATGATATTACAAAATGAAATCAATCTATTGGCTCAAAGATATTGGTTACAATTTCATTTCAAGTAAGGAGTCTCAAGAGATTGTCTAAAGAAAAGACTAACTTTGTAACAGCTGAAGCATTCATGTTTTGAGTAAAGGTGAAACATCATCTATAGAAACTTGATAAATTGACACAACAATGTTTGATATCAAACTAACGTTTAGTGGTATGATGATGGATTATCTTCTCTCTAACTATCTTTTTGAGAATCCATTTTAATTCTCTTAAAGATAAATAAAATGCTTCAAAACCTTGGCATGAACAAGATCTATGAAGAGCTAAAGATTTGATGACTCCAATCACCTTAGTTGTCTTAGAAGATTGAATCAATTAAATAGAGTTTTGGCTCTTCCTTCTTGCTTCTTTGGGCATGACTCCGATAGAGTATTTGACTCATTTTGCAAAGATAAATTTTAGCCAATTGGAATCAGTAATTGTTTTAAACATCATAACTAGATGTTATGTGCAAACCTATTCAATCTTAGAAGATTTTTTTTGGATATTGGGTATAAGTTGAATCTTCCATCTAAGTTTGATTCAAGCAAGTGCTGATCGCAAAAGTACAATGGATAAAGTTGAATTTCACATGTTCTCTAAAAGAATTCAATAAACTATTAAACAAAAAAGAGTTAAGAAATGTTAATATATTCGCAATTCTAAAGAAGTTAAGTCTCTGAGGAAAGTGTCCTAAGTCAGACCAAATTCATTTAGAAATTGTTTTGATCTAGATGAAGTAAAAGCTTGGCCAAATGTGAAAGGATCACTTTCTCCTACATTTTGCGTAAGCTTTTAAAGCCCATTTGGACAAAAAAGTCCTCTATTTGGGTAAAAAGTCAAGAAATCTTGATTAAAAGTGGACCATGGTACAAGCATCTAAGTTGGATGTTTTCATTAATTGAGTTATAGTTCATTTTACAAACCAAATTCAAGTGAAATTGAAGGATGTTATCAAAGCCTTGAAAAGTCACAAAACTCACCCATTTTACTAGGTTCATGCATTCATGGTACCTAGAAATGGAGCGGCATAGCACTTTGGTTACATATACCTTGAACCCATCCACTTCACATGTCTATGTCTGGTTAACACCCTAAATTGGGGGGGGGATGTTTTTTGATCCATCCTTGTCACTTGATGATGGTATTTTGAATCATTTTGATAGGGATGAAAGAGTGTTTAGGAGCGAGTAAGCTCTAGTCAAAGTAGATTCACCTCTTTGTTGATACATTTTGGTAGTGATGTGTGTGAACACAGTTAAGACTGCCTGAGAACCTTGTTCCCTATTTAGGAGATTTTTTCCCCTCGTTTGTATACATGCATATAACAGTAGTGGGTCACTTATATTTATAAATTCACTTCTTAATACATTATGTGTTGTGTTGTTCTCAATGCTTCTTCCTCTTCTTTGTGTTGTTTGCATGCTTCTATAGACCTTGACGCCAACAACTGGTATGAGACCAAGTTGTGGCTTCATCTAGGGCATCATCCACATGCTATCAATCATAGTCTCAAAATTGCATGAAAATCAGTCAGCATAGTCAAGATGATTAAGAGTTCAAAATAGCTTTTTTGTGTGGCATTGAAATTTTGATTGATCTTGTTTTGGCCTCTGAACGCACTATCACAATGACTATGTAGGTAATTTTTCCCTTTTGTGCCAAACATATATGTTGATATATTTAGGTAGTGATGTGTGTGAACACTCTAGGACCGCCGGGGCACTTTTTTCCCTCTTTAGGAGGTTTTTTTCCCCCGGCTTGTATATACGCCTATTGCCCTAATGGGCTACTTATCTTTGTACATTCTCTAGTAATACATTCAGTCTTGTGTGTTGTGCTCCAAGCTTCTTCTTCTTCCTTGTGCTGTTCGCGTGCTTCCGCAGACGTCTAACTCCAACAATTGGTATCAGAGCAGGTCGTTGCTTCTTCTAGGGCGCCGTCGACACTCCTCCATTTGCAGTCTCAGATTCGCACAAAATTTGGTGAGCATACTCAGGGTGTTTCCGAGATCAAAACATCTTCGCTTTGTGGTGCCGAAATCGCGATCTGAGCTCGTTTCGGCCTCCGAACGCACTATCGCAGTGCTTGTGCAGGCTATTTCGTCCTTTTGTGCCAAAGGTATATACCAGTTTCTGTTCGCCAGTTTAAGCGTCTCGAAGTCTGCTACAGGTCTAACAAAACTCGTCTGGGCAGTTCTGTTCAACTTTTTGAGATACAGTCAATTTTCTGCATCAAGGTATTTTAGTCACCGGCCATGGCTGAAAGCAGTGATGTATTCCGTATGTTGGCTGTTGAGGATAAGTTGGATGGTACCAACTACCCATTATGGGCTTATATGATGCGACATGTACTGGTTGCAAAAGGATTGTGGAACATTGTGCAGGGTGTTGAAAGACATCCTGTTACACCTGTAACGACAGGTACTGCAAATACAGGTGTTGGAGCTGATGAAGATGGTGTCGAAGATGATATTCCGCAGATTCCTGTTCGTGCTGCTGTTTTCTTGTTGCACCTACTGCAGAGCAGATTCGTTGGAATGGCAGAGATGCCCAGGCACATGCATTGATAGCTTTGTCTGTCAAACGTGCCATTATTCCTCATATTCGCTCTTGCAGAACAGCAAAGGATGCTTGGGATACACTTACCACTTTGTACCAGGCTAGGAATGAGGCTCGTGTTGCTTACCTCCGAAAACAGTTGGAGAGTGAGCACATGAATGAAGGTGATTCGATGGACAGTTTTCTTACAAAGATCAAAGACCTGAAGGAACAATTGATTTCTGCTGATGAGGTTATACCAGATAGCTCACTTGTGCAGACCGTTCTGAATGGCCTTCCTGATTCATATCAGAGTTTTGCCTCTACTCTTCGATTGATGATGAAAGGCAATCCGAATGCCTTGTCATTTGAGGAATTAGTCTCTGTTCTGTTGCAGGAAGATCAATCCAGGTAGAACAGATCCATTATGCGTGTTGCAGATCAAGCTTTCCTGGCTAGTCAGAAGGGCAAAGGAAAATGGAGCTCTTCCACTAGTAAGCAGAAATCTGCAAATGCTGCACAATCGAAGAACCAGGATAAAGATGAGAAGAAATCAGAAAAGCAGAAATTGTTCTGCAAGTACTGTAAAGGAAATGATCATATTATAAAGAACTGTCCAAAACTGGCTGCTAAAGAGGCAAAGAAGAAAGAGGCTGGAATGGTTGTTGCAGAGGCCTCTACACCAAAAACAGAGTCTGCAAATCTTGTGCAGGAAGAAGAATGGGCATTTACTACTGTCTGCAGTTTTGACCCATCTTCTCATGATCAGTGCATGTCTGCAGTAGACTCAGATGTTTGGTACTTTGACAGTGGGGCGACCAAACATATTACCTCGCAGCGCAATTTCTTCTCTTCACTCGAGCCTACCCCTACAGGGAATACTGTCACATGCGCCAATAACTCCTCTTATCCTGTTATAGGAGTTGGTAAGATCATTCTGACTACTGCTGATGGTAGTTCTTTCACTTTGTCAGATGCTTTATTTGTGCCAGGGATCAAAAAGAACCTGTTATCAGTTTCTGCATTAGCCAAGATTGGCTTGGTTGTGAAATTCGTTGATGACAGGTGTACAGTCCATGATCTCTCAAATGGCGATGTGATTATTGCTTCTGGCATTTTATGTCGTGGGCTGTATAAGCTCATAGACTATGAAAGATCTGTGAATGATTCGGCATGTGCAGTTCATGATTCTCAGGCTATGTCAGATGCAAAGCTTTGGCATGCACGCTTTGGTCATCTGAATTTTGCTAGTTTGTTACGCCTGCAGAAATCTGAAATGGTGTCCTCTTTGCCCAAACTTGAGGCACCTGGAAAACATGTTTGTGAAGGCTGTATTTTGGGCAAAATGCAGCGTTCTTCCTTTCCAAAAGATGGTTCAGTTCGGGCTATGCAGAAATTGCAGCTTGTACATAGTGATGTCTGTGGTCCTATGCAGACACCCTCTTTTGGAAATTACCTTTACTTCGTGACTTTCATTGATGATTTTTCCAGGCATGCATGGGTATATCCACTCAAAGCAAAGTCCGAAGTGTTCATGTGCTTCAAACAATTTTTGGTTTTGGCTGAAAATGTGTCAGCATGTAAAATGGGCACCCTCCGTTCTGATCGAGGGGGGGAATATATGTCTTCAGATTTTAATGCATTTTTGGCTGAACGTGGGATAAAACACCAGTGTACAGTGCCGTATACACCTCAACAGAATGGAGTTGCTGAACGAAAGAACAGGTCACTCATGGAGATGGCGAGGTGCATGGTCAAAAGTCAGGCTTTACCACATAGTTTCTGGCTTGAGGCTGTCATGTGTGCAGCATATGTACTGAACAGGTGTCCCACCAAAGCGTTGCAGTCCATCACTCCATATGAGGCTTGGCATGAACGCAAGCCATCTGTTGCTCATCTGCGTGTTTTTGGTTGTTTGGCATATGCATTAGTGCCTGAACAACATCGCAGAAAATTGGATGATAAGGCAGTAAAATGTATTTTTGTTGGGTACAGTTCTGAAAGTAAAGGCTATCGTCTGTATCATCCACAGACTAAACACATTCTGGTTAGCCGTGATGTTGTCTTTGTGGAAGATGCTATTCAGCCATTGCTTTCATGTACTAAGGAGACATCTGTTAGCTCCAAAGACATGTATGATACTTTGATGCCTCTTTTTACAGGTGGACAGGCTAGCGCTGGTCCAAATGAGGCAACTTCTCAGCCTTTGCAGGTTTCATATGATGATGCAGATAATTCCATTTCTGATGCAGATTTACATGATGCACTTGTTGATGAGAGAGCTGATATTGAACAGGCAAAAACTATGCCAAAATGGCTAGTGCAGACTTTGCGTGACAGCAAATTAGATGCACCTTTGTCATATCGTACTCGTTCAGGCTCTCATAGTACCTCCTTTGCATCAGATTGCTATGCTATGGCTGCATCTAGTCTCTGTGATGAGAATGAGCCTGTTTCTTTTGATGAAGCACAAAATTCAGAAAATTGGATGGCTGCTATGCAATCTGAATATGATGCTATAATGAAGAATGGTACATGGTCTTTATGTGACTTGCCTCCTGGCAAGAAGGTCATTGGCACTAAGTGGGTATACAAGCTGAAGCATAAACCTGATGGTACAGTTGATAGGTATAAGGCTAGGCTTGTTGCAAAGGGTTATGCGCAGGAAAGAGGCTTTGATTTTGATGAGACCTTTGCACCTACATGCCGTATGACTACTGTTCGGAGCATTTGTGCACTTGCAGCCCATCATGGTTGGAATGTACATCAGTTGGACATTAAAACAACATTTCTGAATGGTGACTTGCATGAAGAAGTGTATGTTTTTCAGCCCCGTGGCTTTGTGCAGAAAGGGCATGAAAACCAGGTGTGTAGGTTAAAGAAGGCGTTATATGGTTTAAAGCAAGCACCACGTGCTTGGTATGAGAAAATACATGCCTATCTGATTGCACATGGTTTTGAGAACAGTCCAACTGAAAGCACCTTATATGTTAAGCGTGCTAATGATGTGCTTCTGATCATTGTTGTCTATGTAGACGACATGCTGCTCATTGGTCCTCTTGAGAAGCATATTGCTGATTTCAAGGCTGATTTGCATGCCTCATTTGAGATGTCTGATTTGGGGCATTTGCATCACTATTTGGGCATTCAGTTTATGCAAGTTGATGGTGGAATGGCTTTGTGTCAAACGAAATATATTGACACATTATTGCAGCGTTTTGGCCTTGAAGACTGTAAGCCTATTGCCACTCCTATGGAGACAGGTTTACGATTGAGTCTTCATGATGCTGGAGATGCATTTGATGCTGTTCTCTATCAGCAGGCCGTTGGATGCTTGATTTACTTATGCATTACTCGGCCAGATATTCAGTTTGCAGTCTCACAGATGAGCAGTTTTATGCATTGCCCAAGAGTCACGCATTGGAAAGCGGTTAAGCGCATCCTTCGCTACTTGAGTGGTACTCGGCTACTTGGGTTGTTTTATCCCAAGGGGGGATCACTACCGCCAGATTTGCATGCTTTTTCTGACTCAGATTGGGCTGGTTGCTATGACACTCGTGTGTCCACCAGTGGTTTTTGCTTCATGCTTGGTAGCTCATGTATATCTTGGTTGAGCAAGAAGCAGCCTACTGTGGCCACTTCCAGTTGTGAGGCTGAGTATAGGGCAGCTTTCACAGCGACTGTTGAGTGTGTGTGGCTCAGACGCCTTATGGCTGATTTGGGTGTTGGCCAGTCTTCTGCCACCACCATCTTCACTGACAGTCAGAGCGCATTGGCAGTTGCGAGGAACCCTGTGTTCCATGCTCGCACTAAGCACATTGAGGTGCATTATCACTATGTCAGGGAGAGGTTCTCTGCTGGGGAGATCAGCTTGGCATATGTGCCCATGCAGGAGAACATTGCAGACCTTTTCACGAAGGCTCTGCCTAGGGAGAAGTTTGAAGCTTTCCGCAAAGCTTTGGGCTTACTTCCTTTTGTGGAGTGATTTCCACATAGCTCGGCACTTCCTTATACATGAGTGCCAGCTCCTTGTTCACCGCATCACTTCCAGGGGGGATTTGTTGATATATTTAGGTAGTGATGTGTGTGAACACTCTAGGACCGCCGGGGCACTTTTTTCCCTCTTTAGGAGGTTTTTTTCCCCCGGCTTGTATATACGCCTATTGCCCTAATGGGCTACTTATCTTTGTACATTCTCTAGTAATACATTCAGTCTTGTGTGTTGTGCTCCAAGCTTCTTCTTCTTCCTTGTGCTGTTCGCGTGCTTCCGTAGACGTCTAACTCCAACAATATATACATGTATTGATTTGCCACTACAAGTATCTTGAAGACTACTATAAGTTTAATAGATCTTCATAGGGTGTTTTGTTCAAATTTTTGAGATACAATCATTTTTTGGCCATGACTAAAAGTAATGATGTATTTTGTATGTCGACTATTGAGGATAAGTTGGATTACACTAATTACCCATTGTGGGTATACATGATGCATCAGGTGTTGGTACCAAAAGGGTTATGGAATATTGTACAAGGTGCTAAAAAATATCCTACTACACCTACAAGTATAATGATTGAAGGTGATGGAGATGGTATTGAAGATGAGGATCTCCAATTTCATTTTTGTGTTGTGCCTTCTCTTGCACCTAATATATAGCATATTTGTTGGGATGGTAGAGATGCACATGCACATGCACATGCATTGATAAAATTGTTTGTCAAACGAGCCATAATTCCTCATATTCACTCCTACAAGGTAGCAAAAGATGTTTGGGGATACTCTTACATCATTATACCAAGCAAGAAATGAGGTTCGGGTTGCTTACCTCTGAAAACAGTTGGAGAGTAAGCATATGAATGAAGGAGATTCAGTGAATAGTTTTTTGACAAAGATCAAAATTTTGAAGGAGCAATTGATTTTTGCTGATGAAATCTTGTTAGATAGTTCACTTGTGCATATCGTTTTTAACGGTCCTTTAGATTCACATCAAAGCTTTGCTTCTAATATTTGATTGATGATGAAAGGAAATTCAAATTCCTTAACATTTGAGGAGTTAGTCTTTGTTTTGTTGTAGGAAGATCAATCCAGGAAGAACAGGTCAATTATGTAGGTTGCAAATAAAGCTTTCTTAGCAAGTCAGAAGGACAAAGCTAAATGGATCTCACCTACTAGTAAGAAGAAATCTACTAATGATGCACAATCAAAGAAAGGAGAAAAAGATGACAAGAAGACTAAAAAGCAAAAAGAGTTTTGCAAGTATTGTAAGCAAATGATCGTGTCATAAAGAATTATCCTAAACTAGCTTCAAAGGAGGCAAAGAAGAAAGAGGCTAGAATGGTTGTTGTAGAGGCCTCTACACCTAAAACAAAGTCTGCTCATCTTGTTTAGAATGAAGAATGGACATTTACTAATGTTTGCAGTTATGACCCATCTTCTCATGAGTAGTGTACGTTTGTTGTAGGCTCACATGTTTAGTACTTTGATAGTGGTGCAACCAAACATATTAGCTCAAAGCATGGTTTCTTAGTTCATTTGAGCTTTTCCCTACATAGAATACTATCACATGTGCTAATAACTCCTCTTATCCTATAATGGGAGTTGGTAAGATAATTTTGACTACTATTGATGGTAGTTCTTTCACATTGTCAAATGCCTTATATGTGTCATGGATCAACACAAATCTATTATCAATTTTAGTAGTAGTCAAGATTGGCTAGGCTATCAAACTTATTGATGACAAATGTTCAATTCATAATCTCTTGAATGGTGATGTTATTATTGCTTCTGGCATTTTATGCCATGGGCTATATAAACTCATAGACTATGCAACATTTGTGAATGATTCAACATGTGTAGTTCATGATTCTCAGGCTACCTCATAAAGCTTTGGCAAGACAACTTTGGTCATCTAAATTTTGTTGGTTTTCTTTTCCAACAAAAATCTAAAATGCTATTCTCTCTACCAAACTTGAGGCACCTTCTTAAAATGCATATGAAGCTTGTGTTTTGGGAAAAATGTAGTGTTCGTCCTTCCCAAAAAGATGGTTCAGTCAGAGCTACTAAAAAATTGCAGCTTGTCCATAGTGATGTTTGTGGTCCTATGTAGAAACCTTTGTTTGGGAACTACTTATACTTCATGTCTTTTATTGATGAATTTTCAAGGCGTGCATGGGTGTATCCATTGAAAGCAAAGTCTGAAGTGTCTATGTGCTTCAAACAAGTCTTTGTTCTTGTTGAAAATCTATCAACATTTAAATTGGACACTACTCATTTTGATCAAGGCGGGAATACATATATTTCTTTTGTTTTTAATGCATTTCTAGATGAGCATGGGTTAAACATCAATGTCTCACTTGAGGTTGTTAAGTATGCAACATATGTACTTAACAGGTGTCCCACCACCAAAGCATTGTAGTCTATCACTCCATATGAGGCTTGGACTGGTTGCAAGACATCTATTTCTTATCTGTGTATCTTTGCTTGTCTAACATATACATTACTACTTGAACAAGAACAAAGAAAAACTAGATGTTAAAGCAATGAAATGTATTTTTGTTGGGTAGAATTCTGAAAGCAAAGTAATCATCTATATCATCCATAGATTAAATTCATTATGGCTAGCCATGATGTTGTTTTCATGGAAGATGCAATGCAACCATTAGTTTCATGTACCAAGGAGACATCAATTAGCTCAAAGGATGTCTATGATACATTCTTGCCTCTATTTATAGGTGGACAATCAATTGTTGGTCCAAATGAGGCAATATCTCAATCTTTACATGTTCCAAATGATGATGCATATCATTCCATTCTTTATGTAGATTTACATGATGCACTTGTTGATGAGAGGGCTTACATAGAAGAGGTAAAGCTATGCCTAAATGGTTGGTGAAGACTTTGAGAGATAGCAAATTAAATGCATCTTTGCCATATCACACTCCTTGAGGATCTCATAGTGCTTCCTTTTCATTAGATTGTTATGCAATGGCTTCCTCTAGTCTTTGTGATGATAATGATCCCATTTCTTTTAATGAAACATGAGATTCAAAAAATTGCATGGTTTTTATGCAATTAGAATATGATGCTATTATGAAGAATGGGTATACAAGCTAAAACATAAGCCTAATGGAATAGGTGATAGGTATAAGGCGAGACATGTTATCAAAGGTTATGCTCAAGAGAGAGGCATTTGATGAGACCTTTGCTCCCACATGCCCAATGACCATCATTCATAGCACCATCATCACCATTCCTTCCATGTAGTGAATGATCTGCATCACACATAGAAAATCCAATGGTGGTTAAGTAGTCAACAATCCTTGCATGCCAAGCATGATGGGCTTGTTTAAATCCATACAAAGCCTTTTGCAACCTACAAACATATTTTGGGTGCTTTAAATCTTCATATCCTTGTGGTTGGTCCATGTATACTTCTTCTTGTAACTCACGATGTAGGAAAGCATTCTTCACATTCATCTGATGCAAAATCCATCCTTTTGTTTTAGCTAATGCAACAAGTGCTTTGACAATAGAATTTTTCTTACGTTTGCCATATGTATGTGCATATCGTTTTGCTACTAATCATGCTTTATACTTGCTTATGCTACCATCAGTTACCTTGTGAACCCACTTGCAACCTATGGGTTTCTTTCCTTGTGGCAATGGAACCAACTTCCATGTTTCGTTTTCATAAAGTGCAGCCACCTCCTCATCCATAACTTTTTCCCAATCTACATTTCCAATTGCATCTTCAAAACAAGAAGGTTTGGCATCTTGCATTACCTTGGTCATGTAGGCACAATGAGGAGCCATGTAATTGTCATATGTCAATTGTTGCACTAAATTCCGCATCCTCCCAGATCTTCTTGGTCTTGGGTCACCTCCTTGTATCATTTGCATGTGCCTTTCTTACTCCAGGAGTCTTCACAAAGGGCAATCCAAGTTCCTCATCAAGGTTCTTTTTGAACCACTTAAATCTCCATCAATGTCTTGAAAGCTTGTAGATGTTTTACTACGAGCAGAAAGCTTTTCTTTACCTTTCTTCAATGTAGTTGATGAATTTGTTGGACTGAAATTTCCACGCAATCTTTCACTCCATGGATTTGAGTTGGAACTATTACTTGGTGATGCATTAAGTCCACTCGAAGCTTGAGATTCAACACTTGATTTTTAGCATTTCCTTTGTCATTTGAGCCAAGATTAATTCCTTCTTTTGCATCTGCATAAAAGCTTGACATTTCATCAAAGACCACATCTCTGCTTACCTTCACCTGTCACGTGAGTGGGTTATAGCATTTATATCCTTTTTGCTCAAGGGAGTACCCAATGAAGATACATTTTTTTGCCTTTGGATCAAGCTTCATCCTCAACTCGTTTGGAACATGTACATATGCAATACATCAAAACACTTTCATATAAGTTTGGATTTTTACCTATAAACTTCTCTTCAAGTGTAACTTGATGTACAACAGTAGTCGGAGTTCTGTTCATGATGTATATAGCAATGTGCACAACTTTTGCCAAATAACAATGAGGCATATTCTTCTCATCCATCAAGACTCTTTCTATTTGTGCAATATTTCTATTTTTGCATTCAGCAATGCCATTCTGTTGTGGTGTGTACCTGCATGAAAACTGATGTCGAATTCCATGACTTTTAAGAAAGTTGTTGAACTCATTTGACATGTATTCACCTCCTCCAATATATCTTAATGTCTGAATATACTTCCCTATTTGCCTTTCCACCATAGCGTTAAAATTTTGGAAGTGAGTGAACACCTCACTCTTCTCTTTCATGAAATATACCGAGACTGTTTCAGCATATCCAAGAACTGGCAATTTTCGCAAACTACAAAACCATTCTGCATGACTAGTCATGTGATTTGGAGCACCTGAATCAACATACAAAACATTAGCATTCGATTTTGAAACATTAGGAGACATTGTATTCATCATGTGATGTTGGACCATGAATAACTTCTCGGAATCATTTGCACTTGTGGATGCATAGTTGTTTTGTTGCCTTTTGTTATTTTGATTCTTTGACCTGCAATCACATTCAAAGTGTCTAGGTTTACCACAATTCTAGCATCCTTTACTATCATTACATGAACCATTTCTTTGGAAATTTTTGTGGCCTCTTTGGCTCTCCCTACCTCGAAAGTGTCCTCTACCTCTTGCATGATTTTGTTGTTGACCTTGGTCTTGGTTATTTTGTCCTCTTCGACTTTTGAAGCCTCTACCTCTTCTTCTAGCATAGTAGAATACTTGCTTAGAACTAGGTTTTCCTTGGGAGTTCAAGTCCTCATCAAGATTCTTTTCAGAATCTTGATGAGAACTTGAAATTCTTTTCAGCAAAGTTCAGAATATTTAGAAGTTTTGAACTACTTATATGTAGCTCCTAAACCACGAAGGCACACTTCCACCTTATCATCATCATCTACATTCACACCAACAGATGCAAGTGAATCACATATGATTTTGATTTTCAAGGTGTAGTTACTTACTGACATGCCCTTTTTCTCCAATGCATGCAACTCGTTCTTGAGTTGTAATTTTTGTGTCTTTGTATTGGTCTCATACAATGTGACCAAACTATTCCAAACCTCTTTCGGTCTTGGCATCCTGTATGTGCCCAATCATGCTATCCTCTATGCTAATAGATAGCCAATACTATACTTTTTGTGCTCCTTGATTCCATTCCTCATATGCTCTTAACTGGTCTGCATTTCGATTCCTCTCTAGTCACTACATAGCATTTTTGTTCTCTCCTTCGATGTACTTCCAATAGACTTTTCCTATCAGGAAATTCATCATTTCGAATCTCCTGATGGAAAACAATGTCTCAATAGTCCATATTGTTCAGAGAATATAGGATGTGTAGACTTCTTGTAGCTTCTCTATAAGCAAAAAGCAGAGCACTGTAGTGGCTACGTTATTGTCCTCCTAAAGCGCCCACACAGGTTCCAATCTGGTAGCGGCAGCGTGAAACACGAAACATGCTTTTGGGAAAACAGCAGCGACGGACGAGCGATGGAGTTTTTCCTGATTGCGTTTTTGAATTGAACGATTACGTATGTTATGCTTTTGGATATTTCTTTATTATCATGGAGAACATATTATATAAGAACATGTTTGGGGTCACTTCAAGATATCCTACACCTAGTTCAACACCAACTTTGGAAGCTTTGGTACCTCAATAGAGGTGGTGCTTCTTAGCACATGGGGCAGCCATGTTGCTATCTTGGAGCATGTTGAGGAGCGGCTATGGAGTTCTTCTTGGAGGAGAAGAGTGTGCTCACACTCTTGCGTATGGGGAGGACTTACCCATCAGCAGCTTGGTGATATGAATCAGCCATTCACATGATGTATTTGAAGATTGTCTTCTACATAAAGATTTCGGGTTACTTCAAAGACATTGGATGGTGGTTAACATAAGATTTGCATCTTATGTTAAGAATTCAGGTACATATTCTCTTTATGCACATAGGTACTACTTGAAGTTTATGGAGGCAGTGTTATCCATATCAGGAGGAGTCCTATTTGGCATAGGTACAAGAGAATCAATACATGTATGCTTTATGCATATTTGGATGAGGTGTTCGAGAAGGTATGTTCATATGAGTTTGAGGATTTCTGACAGCAAATTTGTTAGCATTCTTTGCTAATTTTATAAGTATGTGAACTTTTCACACACGTGTTTGACTTAGGGTCTTCCATAGCCTAAAGTTAGATGAGGGTTTGTTGATTATCAGTTTTAGACTGATCCTTCCTCTTTCTATCACTCATATTCACTCTTCTACAACCTATTAGGTCACACATCTCCTATATATTCAGATTTCTGTCCATACATCTGAATATGTTTATTACATTTGTACATCCACTCATCCATCTATTTCTGTTCACATAGAGTGGTTGAGATTTTTGCTCCCACATTGTAAATTGACATTTGTATATCGTTAGTGTGAGTAAGCAATGGCTTATGTAATTTATACATGTTTTCTAATCTTTCTCTATCTTTTTCTCATCATTTGTATGATTAAATGTGGTATGTTCATGTTTTGTCAATATTGGAAAATTGCTGGAATTTGTGTTATAAATCCTGGACCTATGGAACTATGGACCTCTGATATTAGTTATGGGCCTACCTAATTTCCAACATTTGGTATCAGAGCATCCATGCTCTCAAATATCATATTCACAAGTTTCCAGAATTCCAGGTTTACAACATATGATTTCAGAGCATCTTCTAACGTTTGACATTTGACATACACACTTAATCTAGATGAGTAGAGATTTGAGAATTAGATATCAGATTCACAGGTTTCTAGAATTCCAGGTTTACAACATATGATTTAAGAGCATCTTCTAACGTTTGACATTTGACATACACACTTAATCTAGATGAGTAGAGATTTGAGAATTAGACAATTTAGTCACATGTTTATCTATCAGTGTAAAGTATGAAGTTGATGATCTACTAACAACCGAATACTTTTGGAAGAGTGTGCAAATACTTTACAAAAGTATTATTTGAAGACCAAGACTTGATGAAGAGAAGGCTACTTCAAATTAAAGGGAAAACAATGGTTTGGAGAAGATGAAGGAACCAGATCAACATCCAATCAAAGCTATCAGTTTCTACTATGAGATTATCATTTGCAGGCCATATCTTAGAAGAGCAGTTATGAAGAGATTTGAAGGATTCAAGGAACGCTTTTATACACTTTCATTATTTGAAAGTTAAAGGCTACATCAAAAGAGGTATCTAGAGGTTTTTCTAGAGAGTTTTGAGAGATCTCTTTCATGGCAAGAAAGCTTATCTAAGAAGACAAATTTGGAGATGGGATGAGTTTTGTTTTCAGCCAATTTTATGTTGTAAGTTGGTTGGATATTCATGTACAAAATTTGATCTAGGTACTCTAGAAAGGTAATTCATCATTCAACCAAAAGATTGATGAATTCAGTCATATCAGTCACATTTGAAGCAGGTTTATTCAGAGATATGAGTAGATGATAAAACATGATTCTATGTTCACTGCCATTTATATACCATGTTTGTTTTATCTCTTACTCTTAGTACTAGAGGAAGAGAAAATTGCATTCGAAGAAGTTAAAAATGCTTGCTACTTCAAGATGAAGAAAACAAAAGGTATGGAAGAGAAGTTTGAAAATGTTAACATCATCATCAGGTGGAAGAAAGATGCAGAAGAAGAAAGTCCAATATTTCCAAAAGAAAAGTAAGACTTCCTTTTCTCACATATTTTCCATATACTTTTCCTATTTTTATCCTCTACACCCAAAGACAAGTCTACAAGAACATCTTGTGTGAAGATAGTCTAAAGAAGAAGCAATTTCTTGTTTTGCATTATACTTGGTCATGATTTAGTAGATTTGAAAAAGAATTGCATTGAGAGAACCAAAAGCAGCAGATTTTGAAGACAACTTGTATATATGTATGAGTTATATATAAGTTGAAGATTTTGAGCAGGTAGCTATATATTCCCTCAAAGAATTCTTGGAATGTCAATACAAAGTTACTTGGTATATGACAAGTTGCAGAGAAGTATATTTCTTCTTTATCTAACTCTTGAGGTAAAAGAGTGTTTGTAGAAGATGTTGGAGACTTGAAGAGAGGTTTTATGTTTGGAAAAGTTATCTCATATTCAGTATTTTCAGAAAACTTCAGAAAATTCAGATTTTTGATATATTAGTCAGATGGAGAATCTACTTTCTATGTTTGTCTTGATTTTTGGATATATGCTTGTATTCAAAAAGTTGTTCCATCAGATCCTATCACTTGATTGAGAAGTGGAGTTAGCCAAAACAAAGTCAAGCAGGTACTTTCACATTTCACCCGGGTAGAATATGAAGATATGAAGTATCAACTTGCAACTTTTGAAGTTCTCAAATTGAGACGTTTGTCCACTTATGTTTCAAGTAGAAATTGCATATTCTTGAGAAGGATTTGGTTAAATAAAAGTTTTTTACAACTTTATGTGAGAAGCATGGACACTAGACATTCAGGTAACAAATCAAACATTCAGTCATGAAGGTTCTCGTACTATGAGATCACAAGAGGACAAGGCTAGATGTCCAAGAACTAGACTAATCAGGACTAGAATAAGGAATAAGACAAGAATTGAAAGTGGAACTTCAAAAGTATTTACTTGGTGATCATGACTCCTTAAGCTCCCAAGAATGAATAAGTATGTGGACAACCCCTCCTTATATAGGTTTTCAAGGGCGGTTCATCAAAGATGGTTACAAATTGATGATGTCATCAATTCAAAACATGATCTCTGAATGTCATAATCAAGCAAGAAGACAGACAATCTTAGAGTTTTATCACGTTTCGGATGCAATGGAAGCATTGCTTTCTCCAAATTTTGAACCAATCATGAGATATAGAAGTCACATGGAATCTGAGGTTCATGATGGTTTCCTTTGTCCATGACAACATATATCGACATGACCACTATACATGTCAGAGAAATAAAAAAGTGATATGTGTCATCCTCGATCATCACATGTTGAGCTTGATATCAAAATTATCAAGGGTTGATCTTTTGTTTTTTAATGACTTTCCATACCACTTTGGATCAAGGAAGTTGAGAGTTGATACAAGAAGTTTGTCCATACATTATCTTGTTTACATAAGATGTCTACCACAACTAAGACAAAGTCTAGTCTTTGTGGATTTTGACAAATGAAAGGCATATGAGCATGCCATGTACTACATGTTAATGCTTTTTGGCACCATTACCAGGGAAAGATACTTCCACACCTAGGTAATTTACGTGATGGATTGTGAATTCTGTAGATAAGTCACCCCTATGCTTGTAACTACTTACTTGTTAAGTCAAGTTTTTTCTCCACATACAAGAAATCCTAACTTTGCCATTACTCTTAGCTTTGGGGGTAGGGTTAGGGTTAAGGAGTGGAGCTTTATCAGTTGTGAGTAGATGATTGATATTTTACCTTGAGTAGAGTAGGATCTTTTGATTTATTTATCTTCCTTTTCTTTTCCTTATCAACTAGAAATTTCTTCTAAATTTTGGTGTTAATTGGCAAAAATTTGAAGAATTTTGGCCAAACCACTTAAATTTTCTAGAAGTTTGGAAAAGTGTTGATATGTATGGAAAGAGTCTTTGACTTTTTTTTAGAAAACTCTACCGTTGATCCAAATTGTTATGATTTAACTTGGGTTGGGTAGTTCTACAAGTTTTAGAAGAGTGAAAAAGAATAAATTAAAGGTTGATAAGAAATGCACTTTTTATCGCCCCTTTATAAAAAAACTATACCTTGATTAATATTTTTCTCATAACTTGAACTATAAATATCAAATTCATGTGATTTAACTTGTGTTCAATAGTTTACAAGAAATTACACAAGTTTTGCGAGAGTGCCAAAGCTGATTCACACTAGAGGTTGATAAAACATGCACCTTTTGTCACCCCTTGATAAAAAAAATCTACCTTGATCACTATTTTGTTCATAAATTGAGCTAAACACATTGGATTGATGTGATTTCACTTGGGTTGTGTATCATACAAGAAGTTATACAATTTTATCAAGAAGACAATGCTCGTTCACATTGAATGGTTGTCAGAAATGCATTCTTTATTGCTCCTTGATAAAGAAACTATATCCCCATGGGTATTTTGCTCATAACTTGAGCTAGAAATATCAGATTGACATGCTCAAACTTGGACTGCTCAGGTTGTATAAAGTTCTAGAGTTTGAAATAATTGCAAAAACTATTTTGCATCAAAAATTGATAAAAAATGAATTTACTTGATTGAAGGTGCACTTTATCGACATTGCACGAGAAAGAAGTCAGAGGTGCTTATTGAAGACTCTATCGGTTGTGCATGTTGAAGAGCTACATGTAGGTGTGCAACTTCATCAAAAGTACACAATATTCAATGTGACCCTTGTAATCTATATCAAGATTGAATTATCAGACTTGCACAAAATCATAAATTATTGTAAGTTCGAAAAAGATTGGTTGTCAATACATCGTCCCCTATTTTCATTCATTGATTGGAAAAGTTTAGTTTGTAATTGTGTGAGCACTGAAAAGAACCACTCCACTATATGCATCACTTCTCTTTTTGAAAAAAATAATCGAAGTTGATTCATGAACGTTGTGCATGTTGTAGATATCTTTTTTTTTTATTTGGAATTGACATGCACACATGCTCGTTACCCATATTGATGGTTTGCAAACCATTTGTTTTGTTGGAATTGGGTTGGGCCACAATAATAAATAATCACAAGTTTATAGGATCTTGCAACACATACCTTAGAATAAACACCTTAAGACTTAAAAAAGATGATGAGTAAGAGATAGAGAGAGAATAGACAAGATCTTTCAAAGTGCATGGTAAGCTAGGATGCTCACCTACATTGTTTATATTCCAGTGTTAAATTACAATGTATGAATATGATACAAATTGACAATATTTGAATCTAGGCAGAAATAGGAACTAGATACAAGGTAGTGTGTGCCTATGAGGTATGAAGAGTGTGTGTATGAGAATATGGACAATATGAATAGTTTAGAACTATTTTACAGCAAACCCGAATTTTGATTATCCCTAAATAAGAAACTATTGAATGAAAAAGTGAGGGCAAATGTAGACTTGTTACTCACAATATGTTGGCTGAAACAAACTCCTCCAGATGTAGAACACACATTCTCAAAGAGTATAGAAACTCTCCTCCTTGATCTCCTTGCATTCAGCTAGTGCTCTAGCTTGAGCACGAGAAGATGATTTCACAATGAGCTATATAGTTCATGAAAAGCTCTCCTCAGAAAGCACAAACTTATGTGATATGTCAAGAAAAAAATCATCGTCGCAATCAAAAAATAATTGCGGATACATAAACTCCAATAAATAGCAATTTGCAAAAAAAAACTGCATTTTTGCCGATGGGGCTTGAACTCGGGTTGCTTGATCTATCATAGAACTATTGCTTGATCTTGTGAAAGGGCTCAATATAGAACTCATCATATGCTTTAGTTATTGAGGATTTTGGAGCATTTTGGACATTGTCTCCAACATGTTTTTCATATTATTTACATGCAATTGAGATCGAACAAAACCTTAGGTCAACAAAATTCAATGAAAAGTCACATTTCTTTGGGAGGAAACATTTTTCGTCCTCTTACTTGCACATGCAACTCATCTTCTAGTGTTTTTAAACTTCAATGGGACAAAATGGCCATATCACATGACATGCAAGGCGGACCTACAAACTCAGATGAAACAAGCCCATCTAGTAAGGATAATTGTACAATCTTGGTACTCTAGAAGTTGAATTCACATACGATAGGCTTCTATCTAGAAGGCCTCAATCACCAAGTCTTTGGTCTTAAAAATCCTCACTAATTGGCAACTGATTGACATCCCATAGTCAAATTCTATGACAACCTACCCACCTAGTGCCACCTTCCCACCACCTTCTCACCCTCAAATACCTTAGTATCCCCAAGGCTCCTTCCAATAATACCTTTCCTCAGGCTCCTAACCCTCTTCCATATTGACCCCAGCCATACGTCTAACCACCACCAAGGCAACCATATCCACCCATTCAAGAGAATTATGCTCCTCTATAATATGCTCTCCAACCTTTTAACACACCATCGCAGGCTCCAAAGAACTAACAATCGCCACCAAGGCAAAGTACAAGTTTTCCAAATTGTTTCTACCAAAATCAAAGAAATTAAGAATTTTGATATAGAGAGGAAATATTGAATCAATAACAATAGTATAGGAAACCTTCACAATGCAATTGCTATTTAGAAGAAGGGTATATCATTGCCAATTATCAACATGCTCAAGAATTTAACCAGAGATGGAACCAACGGGCCCTTGGTGCCAATATGGTAAAGCAGACTTATTTGGAACCAAACATTATGGTGGTTTAGACTCAATCTCATAATATTGTACAACCCATAGAAGAAAGACTTTGGTCTTCATTACAAGAGCAACAAGATTCTAGAATAAATGCAACAAAATAGCTATAGAGTGAATCCCCACAATTCACTCACTAGTCATTAGAGTTCAGAGAAACCTTTGACAAAAGGTTAATGAACATTGAAGAAACAACTTCTAAAACTTTGGAGTTGATAAGCACCAAAGTAAAATCAGAACCCATTCTAGATAACTCTGTAGCCTTACCAATTGTCGCTTTGGACCATACCAAAAGCTCCTCGGAGTTTGATCCAGGAGATACCAAAATTCAATCATACACTATTTAGGATTGTATTGAAGCTCTTAAGGCTAAACACGAATTGTCTTCAAAGCCGATGTAGGTTGCACTCTAGGTAATCATTCAAATTCCCTTATGAGGATTATTATCTCTATGCCTAGTTTTTACATTCAAAAAATTGGATGGTTGTTATGCAATAAGAATGTGATGCTATTATGAAAAATGGTACTTGGTTTTTATAAGATTTGCCCCGAGGAAAAAAGGCCATTGGCACTAAATGGGGGTATTAGTTGAAATGTAAACTTGATGGAATAGTGGATAGGTATAATGTTAGGCATGCTAATCAGAAGCATATTATTGAATTTAAGGCTGATTTGAATGCCGCTTTTGAGGTGTCAGATTTGGGGCATTTGCATCATTATTTGGGCATTCATTTTATGCAAGTTGATGGAGGAATAGCTTTGTGTCAAACAAAATATATTGACACATTAAACTAGAAGAAAAGCTTTGTCCAACACGTGAAAAAACCCATAGTGTAGTTTGCTTCATAGACGATGAAGCACCATTAATCGCAGTTTGGTAGTTGAATAAGCTAATTAACAAGGTACTCATTGATGGTGGGTCTAGTGTAGATATTGCTACGCAATATATGCAATCAATTAGGTTGGAAAAATGTCAAGCCTACACCTTTGTTTTTCTGGATAGATGATCAAACTCGAGTGCAATCCTTAGGAACAATCAAAGATGTTCCAATTACTATATAGTGAGCAACTTTCAAGATGACTTTTGTAGTCTTAGACCTTACAAGGATGAAGCTGATTATCATTTAATTATTGGGCACTCATGGTTAAAGCAAGCCAAGATGAGACAAGATTGGTCTAGCAATCACTTCCCCTTCACACAAGCCAACCTAAAGTATACAATCACTTTTGAAAAAATCAATAAGAATATCAAATGTTATCCTATGAAGAGGGAGGACTCAACCGATATTCAATGGTGATAAAAAAAATTATATGCTTATAGACTTAACAAATCACTCCCTTTTGTACGTAAAAGAATCAAATTTAATGGCAACATCATAAAAGGAGTACAACAAAGCTTTTAAAAAGCTTCCCCAAAGAAGAAGAAAAAAGTGGGCACTAAAGCCCTCATGGATGGGCAAAGAGGATATGATCTGGTGTTTACGCTCAAGTTAAATTATAAGGACACTCTCACTGTTGATGCCTTGTTCCCAAAGTATTTCAAGTCATAGAAAAGAAAAAGATTTACTATGTAATGCTTTACCTTTGGGTGAAAAGCTTCAATGAATATCTTAGAGGAACACTATGAGGAAAGAGGATGAATCCCCAAAATTCAGTTACTATGATGACCTCTATGAATTTTACGATTATAGTAATATGAAGATTACTCATGATTAGTGGTCAGTTTGTCCTATGTCTGGCCCTTTTTGTGGTCCTCTTTCTCTATTTCTTGCCTCTCAATCTAGCCCCCTTGTAAAATTTTGGATTCCTCTTTTGTAATCTTTTGGGTCCTTGTCCTTGGCCTCCCTTCTCGAGAAATTGATGGAAATGTAATGCTTCTTTTTCATAATTAATATCATCATCAAAAAACAAACTGACATATTATTGAAGGTCAGAATCATAGTCCCTATTGAGAATCGACAATGGCTATCATCTATAGTCATTGTCCCCAAGAAGGACAAACAGTGTTGGATCTATATCGACCTACTACAACCCATTTTTCCACTAGAACCTTTCAAAAAATGGGAATTGGATTTTGTTGGTTCATTTTCTCTAATTGTCATTATTACTTAAAAGTTGTATATTCTCACTTATACTAATTATGCTACTAAATGTGTGAAACCTTAGCCTCTTAAATGCACAAATGCATCAACAACTAGCATATATTTTGGCTAAATAACTATTCCCACAATTTGGATTACCCCTAGGATTGGTTTCAGATAGAGGAACACATTTCATGAATTTGTTCATTCAAAGCATTACATACCACTTCAGAACCGTTCAGAGATTCAATTCTTCAGACTATCCAGTAGTAAATGGTCTTGTAAGAGTACCAATAAAGTTTTATTATGCATTCTATAGAAACTGTTCAAGGAACATTCTGTAGACTAGGGTCAACATTTACTCATAGATCTTTGGGCTTATCGTACCACATACAAGGTGGTAGTAGAATTTACTCCATTGAAATTAACACTCGGACTTGAAGCAATTCTACTATTGGAATTAGCAGTTCTTGTCCACAAAGGTTTTGATAAGCATTATCAATTTTAAAGAATTCAATTAGCATTTGGTACAATTATCACCACGATGAACTACTTGTTGTATACCTATGTGCTTTGCAATGCCTTTCCCCTAGAAGTTGGGAATGATCTAGAAGATCATGAACCATTAAGATTTTCTCTTATTGATTGGTATCAAGTTTGTGTACACCCACATGCCTTGGAAATGATTAATCAAGTATCACAACATTGACAAGCAAAACCCATCTGGGTGTTATACCTCAACGTAATCACTCTACATGTCACAATAAGAACCATCACTGCTCACTTGCATATCTCATACGACAGAGTTACATGACTCAACCCCTAAGACATGATTTATATTGAGGAAATGTTCTGAAAATTCGAGGAGGCCACAAGTTACAAATATCCTCTATCTAGCAAAAGTGTATAAGATGGAGATGTTATCAAGTCCTTGTGCAAATCCTTAAATTTTCAAGGCAAACACGTCATGATCAACCATACTTTCTATAGTTGGCTTTGTGCATCGATGACCACACCTGTGGGTTAGGCAGACTACCTACACTGTAAGATTATGAGATAATGCCATTCCCTTATTGATGCTCACTCTAGAAGGGTAAAACAAGGAGTTAAAATATATGCAGGGCACGTTTTTTCTTTAATTATGCGACCTCTTGATGTGACTCCTATATATGTTCAAGATATGCTTCTTCCACTAGAGATACCAACACAGAACCTCTAGTACAATCAATCCCAATTGCTTAGAGGTTGTTGAGGAAGTAGATGAGTCCATCAACAACTTATTTTGACAATGACCTAACCAATGACAATGCCAACAAACAAGAACAACTAGCCCATTCGACCTAGATGGTTGACTCATCTTCTGACAAACAAGATGAGCATACTATTCAAAAGGAGCATAGTCAACAACAAAGCTAACAATAGCAGTTGGAGCAACAATACAATCAGTAGCAATATCAATAGCCAAAATCCTAGATCATTCAACAACAACAACAACAACAATAGTTCATGCAGCTAGAATCCAAACAAAAATCAAGATAGACCAAAAACCAACAACAACAATCTTCACAACAACCAAATCTTGTGAAGACCATGATTTTGACCGTAATGCATTATCTTATTCAACACCTACATCACCACCTCATCAACAACATCCCCACCCAAATCGTCTTTCCATCGGCATTTCATATTAATTACTTAGTTGAAATCGCTTGTTTTTTGTTTCTCAGTGTCAACACCAATGAAGAATGGGAACAACACCGACATGAAATCCAACAGTACAAACTGGAACCGCAATGTCTTAGAATCACAATTCACAAGTTAGATATTCAGTTTCATGAGATGCTACCATATCAACAATGATCAGACATGTTGTACTGGAAGTATGACAAGATCAGAGACAAATTGTAGAACCTCTGACCCATAGTAGATACATTAAAGAATGTGGTCAAAGAAAAAGAAGTAGAATTTGGTCGACTTCATCAATGTGCAAATAAGTTGTAGGATGAAATTCATGATCTATGCATACAGAAAGACATACTATAAAAGACCAAGTCAATCTAGCCAAGCAGGTAATTCATCGATTGGAGAGTTAGATGATGAAGCTACAAAATATTATTCAGGATGAGAGACGACAATTCACAATGCCTAGGTAGCACAAAAAGAACTAAATGAGTAGATTCTTGAATTGAATGAAGAAGCTAAACTGAAAGGCCACACACTTACAAAAAAACAATGACATATGAATATACAAAAAAAAATGACAAATGAATAGTGTCTAAGGCCAAATGGTGATACAATGTTTTTGATAGATGCATATTGTTCCATCAATGGTGTTTCAAGTGTGCTACAATCCTATATTTGAATTTGGCTAACTCTCCAAGAAGATTCCATCTTCCATCCTTATGAAATCAATAGTTATTACCAAGAGGTGAACGATCCATTCTACCAAGAACACCCACTTTTGTCACTTTTGTTCTCACAGGAACACCCACTTCCTTAAGAAGTGCCCTACCTCATGGATTCACTCTGTGAAAAGAAGTCCAATGTGATCATGTTAGATAGAATTAGTGGTGGTTCTAACTATTAAACTTCAAATTGGTAGACAAATTACCCTTAGGTGTTGGTAATGAGTCCTAGTTATCTTTTTTTTTGTATTTATATTCCTTTTGCCTAAATACCTATAGAAGAGTCATACAAACTGTTAGAGATGTACAAGCTCAAATGTGTGTGAACCAAGGCTTAACTGAAGTGCCACATCACTTAATTGAGAAAAGTGGGGGATTTTGGAGGCGTGATTTGAATTCAAATTCTACACAAACTTTTGGAGCATTATATAAGCAATAGACTGGAAAAAGTTGTGGCCATCATCTTCATTCATTTGTGCACTTTGAGGCTCTCATTAGGAGTGTATATTCCGAGTCTAAGCTACCCCATAGCTAAGCTAGTCCTCTGCTAGTTGAAGTTTTCTTTTAACCTGAGATTTTTTATCATCTATATCTCATTGTGTAGTTGTATGTTTCATGCAGAAGATAGCTCATCTTGTAAGCTTTCTTTGGGCTATAATCTTAGTATCAAGTGTTTATTCTTGAGTACATTGATCTTGAAAGCTCTCTGGTATATCTCTACATATTTCCATATATATGTGTGTGAAGCACTACACATAGATATAAGCTACCCGTTTGGGAAATTTTTGGCTTGCCTTGTGCAAGGAGCTTGACATAGGTACCATTGTCCGAATTTAGTGATCTATGGATTGTTGAAAATCTTGATGAGTCCACTTCCACTATGCAAAATTTCAAAGGTTCAATCCTTTGTTCTAGGGAGCAATTCAAGTTTTGGTGGACTATGGTAGTGAATTGTTTGGTCCTAGGTGTTGGAAGAAGCATTTTTGGAACCTTTTTTGAAGGAAAAATATTGTAAAATGATAAAAATTTGTAGAAATATTTATGCAAATGTTGTAAAAATAAGCAAGAGTCTTCCTTATGTAGGATAGAATCTTATGTATTTTTTATAGAATTTTTGGAAACTCTTAGATAGCATATTTTTAGAATAATAGAGGAAAGGACCAAAATTCAAGTGTGAAAGAGGACACTTGAAAATGTATAAAAGTCAATTTTCTCTATTTTGGAGAGGTTGGTTAATCATTTGTACATGCTATCAATAGAGAAGAGAGAGTTTCTGCTGAAATCGTGTTTTCTCTTGTTATGTGTGTTTCCTTTGATGTGAAAGCTTGCTTCTTGCTTAATCATGGAGATTTGTGAGTTTCATTTGTGTAATACTGAGTAAGATGTATGAAGAGAGATGATTACTGATGTATTGAGTGAAGAAGAATTGAAGAATGTGGCAGAAATGTGAAAATCGTCTGTTGGTACAGAATCGCGATTGTCTCGTCTCTGTGATACAGGTGATATTTTCCAATTCTGATTTCATATTGTATTCTGATGAGAAAATAACATGAATTAGACACAAAGATCATAGAAAATGATGAAGATTTGCTCTAGATAAGGTAAACCCTAGATATTTCCTCTTCATTTTCATTTTCTCAGAATTCCAGCCATCCATCTCTTATTTCTATGAATCTATCATCTAGAAGGGGCTGTGGTCTTATGGATATTCCCAGGATTGACAAAATAAAGATGATTTGTTGATTCTTTTGTACTTCATGATTGGAGAGGACAACTCCAAAGTCAATAACAAACATTTTTTGGCGCCGTTGCCGGGGAACATTCCAAAAACTTCATTGAAGCTGGACCTTTGCTGGATCTTCTGTTGATGATGGTAACCAACACAAGAAAAAGGTAAAACTCATCAATCAAGGAATGTTCACATGAATAAGTAGATGTCATTGTTTGTCTTTGGGGAAAAAAGAAAGCAATTGATATCTTGTGGAATTGGAAGTGCTGAAATCTTTGTAAATTGATAGTTGCTCATCATATTGTTGAAGTAAAAGTGCAGGTGTATGGAAGATTTGAGCCAAGAAAGCTGAAGATGAGGTAACTTGAGTCTATTCTTGCATTTCTAGATTTCTTTTTGCCCAAGTACTAGGCACCATGGGAGATCTTGGGAAGATAACATGGTGATACTAAGGAAAGGACAGTTAAAGTAGCTGGAAGTAAGTATAAAGGATTCAGTTGTTGACCAAATTTAAGCATCAATCTTGAGTTGTTCTGCATTTTGAAAAGAAAGATGTGATTGAGTTTATCTTTGCAAAAATTGTTTGCCTTCCATAACACATTTTCATTTGAGAAATTTTCTTTTGCACTTTAATGATAGCTAAAGACTTAGAAACTCATAACCAATCAAGAAACATGGGATCAGTGGATCACCAAAACCAGAAACCCTAAGTAAAGTGTTCACCTTTATTTTTAGGGCAAAAATACCAAACAAATTCATAAAATACCTCAAAAATAATCAAACAAATTTCTTTTCTTGTTAGGAAGTTGAAGTGAAGTGTTGTGGATAAGGGTGATTGTGAAAAAGAGGAAAAGAAAACAAAAAATGGTCAAAAAACCAGAAAATTAGAAAACACGATTCTCTGCACAGAATCGCGATTTTCTGAAAAAAGTGTTGATTCTGGAGCAACATAGCAAGTGGTTTTTGAATTGAAGTTGTTAAAGGGTATTGAAGGGAATTAAGAAGAGGAGACTACTCCAATTGGCATATAATCAAAAGTATGCAAAAAACATGATTCTCTACACAAAATCGCGATTTTCTGTAAAGGAAAAATTTTTGGAAATTTTTTGCATATTTGGGTACTTGCAGACAAGAAAGTGTAGGGGAGATCATGAAGATTGAGTGAGTGAAATTAAACAAGTAAAAGAGGGTGAAAAATTGGAAATCACACAAAATCGCGATTTTCTGGACACTATAAAAACCTGAAAATCTAAGAAAAATTCATTTGAGTGAGAGTGAGTGAGAGAGACAGAGTCAAAAAATCGCGACCTTCTGCAAATCAAGTACTGGACAGCTTTTTTGGACCAAGCAAGCAAGGTAAAGACTTTGTTATTAATTTGCAATACACATTTTTGCATTAAGTGATTAATAGAACCTAGAAATGAGAAAATAAATAAAAATCACGAAATCGCGATTTTCTGCATGTTAAGTTTTTTCTAGGAAAACCTTAAATTTGCATTTAAATGTTTCATTGCATGTCAAAATTTCAGTAAGGCGATTCTAATAGAGAAAGAAAATTTTGAAAAATCAAAACTTGTAAAAATCAAAAAAATCACTCAGAATCGCGATTCTGTAAATAACACACAAAATCGCGATTTTGAACGATTAAGAGACAACATCACGATTCCCAGAACGCGATTTTCTTAAAGAAAATCGTGTTTTTACAATCTGTGAGCAATCACGATTGTCTGGGGATCAAAATCGTGAAAAAACACGATTCTCACTGAAAATCGTGAAAAAACACGATTTTCACTGAAAATCGTGAAAAAACATGATTTTCACACAAAATCGTGAAAAAACACGATTCTCACACAGAATCGTGAAAAAACACGATTTTCACTGAAAATCGTGAAAAAAAACGATTCTCACACAGAATCGTGAAAAAACACGATTCTCACACAGAATCGTGAAAAAACACGATTTTCACACAGAATCGTGAAAAAACACGATTTTCACTGAAAATCGTGAAAAAACACGATTTTCACTGAAAATCGTGAAAAAACACGATTTTCACACAGAATCGTGAAAAAACACGATTCTCACTGAAAATCGTGAAAAAACACGATTCTCACTGAAAAATTGTGAAAAAACACGATTCTCACTGAAAATCGTGAAAAAAACACGATTCTCACACAGAATCGTGAAAAAACACGATTCTCACACAGAATCGTGAAAAAACACGATTCTCACACAGAATCGTGAAAAAACACGATTTTCACTGAAAATCGTGAAAAAACACGATTTTCACTGAAAATCGTGAAAAAACACGATTTTCACTGAAAATCGTGAAAAAACATGATTCTCACACAGAGTCGTGAAAAAACACGATTCTCACACAGAGTCGTGAAAAAACACGATTCTCACACAGAGTCGTGAAAAAACACGATTCTGATACAGAATTGTGAAAAAAACACGATTCTCACACAGAATCGTGGAAAAACACGATTTTAATCAGAAAATCGTGAAAAACACAATAATAGTCAAAAAATCGTGAAAAACACAAAAATAAACAGAAAATCGTGAAAAATACAAAAATAGTCAGAAAAAAATGAAAATTAATACTTTAAGCAGAAAATCGTGGAAAATACAAAAATAATCAAAAAATTGTGAAAAAAGTAATACCCTAGTTAGAAAATTGTGACAAACACTCTGTTGAGTTTGAGAGTGAGAAAATTAATTGAATGATACTTAGATCTGGAAACAAACTTTCTAAACAAGATCTAACAAGAAAGGAGACAGAAACAGTAAAAGGCAAAGGGCAAGAAAGAAGTTTAGGGCAAGAAAACAACATGGAAAACATAAATGAAACAAATGAACCTATGGAAACTGGGGATTTTAGAAATATCCTCAAGTATATGTATACAAATAGGTTTGGAACCTATGTATATCAGGATGGAATGCATAAATTTCTCATTAGATTGAGGAATTTAGAAGTTCCCCTGAATATAACTCCTGTAGCTCAATTTAAAGATGGGAGATATGAAGATAGGCAAGGATGTGTGTACATATTCTCTCAAGACCCAGAAAATTCAAATGATCTAGGGCAATGTACTGACAAAGGACCTTGGGAACATAACATGGAGCAAACAATTTTACCTAGGCCAAATGAAAACTATACTGGTAATGAACAACAACATGGGAGGAGGACACAGATTTCCCCTAATCCCTTTGATAAGGAACCAGAAGGATATAATGATTTCCCACTCAGAAGAAGATTCCATTGGCAGCCTGACTCCTCGGCTTGAACAAAATGGAGTTGCAAAAATGAAAAATGGTATTTATAATGGTTTTTAGTGATAAAAATCACTATTTTTATAGGGATTTCTTCTGAAAATTTGATAGGTGCTTCTTGGAACTCCCTACTTGCTCCTTCTTCTTGTGTGTCCACTTCCTTGATGCGCTTCCACTCTTTGTCCTTGACCTTGAGCTTCAACACTCCCCCCCCCCTCTTGGGTCTATCGTCCCTCACAGACCCATGTTGGAGTGGTTGTTCCATGTAGTACATTGAGAGGTAGTGTCTTTCATGTATCAACAGGAACGGTCCATCTTCCCAATGTAACCTGGTTAGTTGTCGGGTTGTTCAGTTTTCCGATGTCTGTACTTCTTCCTTGGATTTGAGCTGGAGGGTATACTTCTTGGCTTTCAAAGGTTGTTAGTTGCTCAAAAGAGGTTGTCGATGCTGATCTTGAGCAGCTATCTACTGTGAATTGCTTCCTGGGTACTGATGTTGTACCCTGGATGTCCTTGAATCTTTGAAACATGAGTTTCATAGTATGAGGCCAAGTACTTGTGACCCATAATGATTGATGGTTAAGTGCATTAGTGCATGGGTTGGAAAAAATAGGTGTCTTGTGCAAGGCCTTGTAATGGAGCCCTATGCATGCATACTAGGGAAATGCATTGGAAGAATTATGGTGCAAGAAGTTGGGTCTTGAGCTCAGTGCTCAAGGGTATGCCGACAAAGAGGTTTCCTAATCAATCATGGTTATAGCATCGTTGAAGCATACAATTCTTACCATGGTGAAAGGTCCGTCGATCTTCATCTCTTCATGTTGTACTTCCATCATGGTGATTGACCATTGGCTTGTCTTTTTTGTCGATGGATGTCCGTTCTGATGGTTCACTTTATGAGATTCTTCAAGCGCACAGTCTTCTCTCTCTCTCTCTCTCTCTCTCTCTCTCTCTCTCTCTCTCTCTCTCTCTCTCTCTCTCTCTCTCTCTCTCTCTCTCTCCCTCTCTCTCTCTTTCTTTTTTTTTTTGCTCGCGATGGCATAAAACAAGAAGAAAGAGGTTAGTATCAATAAAATATTTTACATATTGCAAGTGTGTCTCATGTGCCTGGGATTTCTTAATGGTGTCTATGCATGGCCGTGTAATGTGGCCCTATATTGATGCAAACTTTGGAAATGCATGACCTCAATGGTGCAAAAGACAAGGTTATGCCAAAGGAACATGGTTGTTGCATGTCGAGGCTTTCATTGTTCTTGTAGATGTTGATGTAGCCTTTGTTGGAGGTATCCATTGGATGTCAAAAGGACAACAGATTTTGGGGACCCATTTCAGAACAGTGTTGGGTTGTGTACAAGTCCTTGTTGACTTCTTCATCTTTGGTTGGTTTCTTAAATTTTTGTATCCAAAATGGTTCGTTCTTTGGTGTTGTGGATGCTACTAGTACCTTAGGCTTCCAAACCCATATCCTTGATGATTGTCTTCTTACTTTTGCTAAAGGGTTGAGTTTATCTTCTTTTGGTCTTTGTGCTCTCTTCTTACCCTTTTCTCTCCTTGGCTTCTTTGTTGAGACATTTTGCATAATGGTGAGCATAGGCCGTTGTGTATGTAAGAGGTTCTTGGGTACCCACATCTGTGATCGCCCCGGTTGAGCTGCAGCTAATTTCTTAGGCCCCCAGATTTGTCGGAGAGCTTTTGGTTGTGGTGGTCCTAGTTGCTTGTTTCTTGTCTTTGCATGGTTGGATTGCCTAAGTGGAAATTGTGTTGGCAAGGCTGGTGGTTGCTCTCCTTTTCGTACCCAGGTCTGTTTCATGTCCGGAACTACTTTCTCCTTGAAATCTCTTTGTCTATTTGATATAGCCATTGTCTTGTACTGTTTTGCTTGCCCTTGTGGTTGAGTTGTGGTCGCGGCATTAGTCCTTGCATGAGAGGAGGATTCCACTTGTCTTTGAGCCAATTCTTCCATGATTGAGTTCTTCTAGAACACAGAGCTTTTGACACATACATGTTTTTTGCTAAGATTAGTCCTAGAAGAACTAAGAGAATGTGTGACATCTGGATTTGTGAGCATGCAATTCTCTAATTCTAATGTGATGCATTGTTCCTGTACCCAAACTTGAAGAAGTTGAATTCTTAAGTTCAAGTTGATTGCATGGTCATAAATCTAGTCTTAACCCAAAACAAGTGGCTTTGTAAGGTCCTCATCGTGACACACTAGCATTTTGACTTTCATTGGAACATCTTGAAGGTAGATGGGCAGTTCCACCTCGCCCAAACAAGGGGTTTCCACACCTCCCAATCCTATGAGATAGGCTTCTATGGGCTTGATGTCCAATTGTAGGTCTTGGTAGTATGAAAGTCTAACTGCACTAGTTGCTGCACATGAGTCAACCAATGCTCTCACAGCGCTTACACTCTTGTCCTACCTCTGTCGTCACAAAGGGGCATCAGTCGATTATTCGAGAAGTAAGTATGCCCGATTTATGGCACATGGCCATATGATATTTTGGGGCTTTCGGGTTGACATCTAGGCCTAGTCTCCTTAACTTATTTCGCCTTATGCACTCTCTAGTCTCTGCATGTGCCTCTTCTCTAACCCTTAACTCCTCTTCTTTTCACTTCTTAGCAGTGTTGAGTCTCATTAGCATATCCTCTGTAAGAGGTTCTTGATATAGCTTGACTTGGCATCCAGTAATATAGTTTGGCAAGATGTCACCTTCTAGAGTGGCCAATTGAACCCCACCACTAGTGGAGATTCTATTAATGATCATGGGTCCATAGCCTTGTTTCTCCAATTTGCGGGCATGTTGCTTTAGCGTATAAACCAGCACTAGATCTCCTTCTTTCAATCCTTTATCCTTTATGTGGGCATCAAAGTATGCCTTTTGCCTTTTCTTTGCAGCATAGATGCCTACTGCTGCTCGTAGCCTCATCTCACCCAAACGTTCTAGATCAAAGATCCTAGAGGACAACTGATTTCCATTCCATTCGTGCTCTTGTGCTACCTTTAAAGCTGCGATTAGGAAGTCTAATGGTAGCACAACATTCTATCCGAAGACCATCTAAAATGGGGTAGCATTGAGTACTGTTTTGTAAGCAACTCGATAAGCCCAAATGGCATGATGAAGTTGTTTGTCCCAATCAGAGCGTTTATTATTTACTAGTTTTGTCAACACATTACATAGGATCTTATTCGTACTCTGGCTTGTCCGTTGGCTTGTGGATGATAAGGGGCAGACTTCTTATGTATCACCATGAATTCTTGAAGGAGATTTTCAATCACCTCGTTCAAGAAGTGTGTACCTCTATCACTCACCAACTCTATTGGTAACCCATATCTGGTGAACATGTTCTCAAATAAAAACTTAGCCGTCGTTTGCGCATCATTCGTTGTGGTGGCTTTGACTTCTACCCACTTGGTAAGGTAATCTGTGGCTACAATAATGTATTCAACATGGGAGTTTCTAGCTGGGGGTTAATAGGACCCACAAAGTCTATTCCCCACTTCAAGAATGCACGTCCTCCCATCATTGGTCTCAAAGGCATCTCATCTTTTCTTATCGGATATTGTGCACGTTGGCATGTGTCACATTTCTTCACATAAGTATGTGCATCCATATGAAGAGTGGGCCGTGAGAATCGAATAGTCTTAATTACTCAGTCAGGACCAAAGTGTCCACCTGCAACACTACTATGTGCAGTTTCTAAGACTTTCAAGTAGTCTGATTCATGAACGCACAATCTTAGATAACCATCTTTTCCTCTTCTGTATAGGTTGTCTCCAACTAAGGCATAGTCTTTAGCCTCTTGCTCCATGCTTCGTCTTCTTGCTAGACTAGCCTTGTTCGGTAGTGTTCCTGATTTCATAAATTCTACCAATGGAGCGCTCCAATCTGGGATTAAAGACATGTGATAAAGGGTAGCATGCTCCACTGGGGGTCTCATTTGACACACCGGACAATTCTTGATCCATTCCTGTATTTCTTTGTCCATGCTAGGCCAATACACTCCTAAACGTTTCAGATTTTGCAATGTTCGTTGTTTAGAGTAGTTATTTCCTAGCAGTCCTTCACGGGCTTGTTGCAACCAACTTCTATGTTCATCGTCCTCAACACAACAAGCTAATACACCCTCTGTACATTGTTTGTACATGTTGCCTGCCAATATTTGATATTTTTGCGATCTTACAATTTCCTCTTTGTTCGTTTTTCACATTCTTGTTTGTAGGTCCGAAGGTTAGGACAGGTACCAACTTATTTGCCCATTTAGGAACAACTTCTACATTGAACAGATAAGCATCAGGCAATTCATCAGACACTCCTTGCGGTGACTCTCCTGAAGTGATGCGAGAAAGGTGATCTTCCCTAAGGTGGGTCCTACCTTTCCTGACAACCACTTCAAAATCGTTAGTAAGAGGAACCATCTTACTAAGTGTCCTGTATTGCAAGGTTTATTGACCAAATACAATAAGGCTTGATGATCAGTAAAAAACTTGAACTTGTTTGCCAATAAGTAGTTTCTAAACTTTTTCACAGCATATACCAGGCCTAAGCCTTCTCTCTCGATTGTCGTATAGTTTCGTTCAGTCGCATTTAATTGTCTACTAGCATATGCTATCGACAAATCTAGATTTCCTTCACCTGTGGGTTGTGCTAGCACACATCCTATAGCATGATTGGATGCATCCACGTGGACATGGAATGGTTTATTCCAATCAGGAGTGGTCAGTATTGGTGTTGAGCACAAACACCTCTTCAGCTCACTGAAGGAATTCTCGCATTCATCGTTCCACTCAAAATTTGTCAACAACCCATAAAGCGGTTTAGCTATGATGGCATACATGTGGATAAAATATGGGAAGATAAGTATTACCTTCTTCACCTTCACTCATGTCCCCTATTTTATCGAGAGGTATCTCTGGAACTTTTTGCTTAGAGCCAGCCTTTGGCATATTGGAATCAAGTTCTAGAACTTGATCCTTTACATGATTCCATAGCTCCGGTTTTTCTTTGAGCAACTCTTCTACAGTGAGATGACATTGAACCTTAGTGTTCTTCACGACATCAGTGTTTCTTGGAACCACTGAGTCTTCATTTCTTACCAATATTGTGGGAGCTCTGATCGGAAGAGATTCAGATTCCCATGGGCCTGTGAATTGTGGCAACTCTTGTAAAGAATTAGATTCGAAATCTAATCTCTCATCTTCTTGTTGCTCTACTTGTTCTCCATAAATAGATGGAATGTCTTGGGGAAAATGGTCATGAAGATCATCAATCTCAGGAATAAGAGGGGGATTACCCTTCTCCTTGGCCAATTTCTCCTCTTGTATTTACCGCAAGAACTCTGGAGAGTATTGCTAAATTGAAAGAGGTGCTCCATCATCTATGGAATCAGGAATGTAAGCTTTCATCGGTGGTGAGCTTTCTCTTTCAATAATTGGTTGAGCCTGTGGAGTTAAAGAAACCTGGGGCTTGTTTATCACTGCTCTCATCTTTCTAGTAAGCCCTGGAAATGCAAATCCGGCTTGATAGAGTTTGTCTGATTGAACTTTTGACTAGTCTCGAGCATAGCTTGAGCTACTTATACCATTTTCATGCACATTTTTTTCGTTCAATCTCCAAATCTGCTTTAGGGAAACTCTTGTCCAGGTTTGCAGTTGTTGGCCCTTCTTGAAGTCGAGCCTGGTAGGCCTTGAACATCATGTCCAAGCCTTCTGGGGTTGGATCTGCAAGAACATACCCTGGTTGTGGTGTATTTACAGTGGGTGGTGGGGTGGGATGAGGTCGAGTGGATGGAGCTTCAGCATGCAAGGGGCTTTGAGATGCAATGTCTTCTATTTTTGTTTTTGCATCGTTCAGGCTTTCCTCTAGTTCAGATAACTTTTTATTCCACTTACGATTGGCTTTCTCCCTAGTATCCTTCCATGCTCTTGTTTTCCTCTTACTAGGCTCTCTTGATTCACTTGACTCTGATTGCTCCACTGGTTTATCTTGTTTTAATGCTTGTAGCCTAGTAACTGCCTGTACAGGGGCCTTATTACTACTACTTGCACTTGAATCCACCACTAACCATACCACATTAATGGGTGTAACCTTGGGCGCACTAGAGGGGTTCCTGGGACATTCTCTCGAGAGATGTTCCTTGCCGCACTCAGGGCAAAAGCCTTGTATTGTAATGTTTTTTCCTTGTCCTAGAGTTCGTGAATGGGGACATTCACGAATGAAATGGTCACCCTGACATCTAAAACATGGACCTCTAGGGGCTTGTGGTCTTACTTGTCTCGCTTGGGGTCTGGGGTTGGGATTAGTGTACATGACATTGGAGTATTCTAGCTTACAATTTTGTTCCATTAGTGCCTCATATTGATACAAATAATTCTCACTAGGCTCTGGTGACTCTGTGTAATAAGCTTGTGGACTACCTTCATGGGAGTAGTCTGAACTATGAGCATAAGAGTCATTTTCTGAGACCAATGGGGTTAGTGGCACCAATGCTCTATTAAGGTTCTCCTCTGCCATTGCATACTTAACTGGGATCACATTGGTAGGAGCTGGTGGCTGGTTTCCAGGACTAGTTGTGGCCTATATGGTGCCTGATGTTACTGTTGCGGTCTATAATATGGTTGTTGGTATTGATTCTGATACCTACCTTGCTGGTAAGGTTGCTGATAATTTTGTTTGATAGCCTACATGTTGTAAGGACAATCTTGAGTCGTGTGGTTTGTATATTTCCTCTCAATAGTGCAATATGGAGCATTAGGGTTTCCTTGGGGCTGAGCCATCATTGGGCAGACATTAGCCATGCGATCTCCTCCGCATGTATAACATCACTTCAATGGGGTGACCCTTGGCATTTGTCTATTTTGAACTCTTAGCTTTTTGGCCACTTGCTCAGTTATCTCATCTATCTCCAAGGAGGTTCTTGAGGTATGACTAGAACTTTCAGAATCCTTGTAGAGTTTTGACAGTCCTAACTCCTCATCCAAATTGTCTTCTATGTCGATACATATCCGCACACACTCTTCTATGGATCTAGGCTCTTTCAAGTACACATACGATCTCAACTTGGTGCTTAGCAAGCCATCTAAAAACAAAGCCACTTGTTTGGCTAGTGTGGGCAACTCTGGAATAGGGAACCTTTCTATGTACTATTTGAAATGTCTTCCTGCAGGTCGCACTGTTTCTTGAGGTGTCTCCTTGAAGCTGTGGATCAAGGATGATGTGTTATGCCTGATGCCACTCTTGAAAAATTCTACAATGAATTCTTCTAGTAGTTGACCTATGTTCTGATAATTGCGACTACTCAAGGGTTGGAACCAAGCTAAGGCAGTACCCTTAAGAGTCAAACCAAATGCCTCGAACTAGGTGAACAAGTCCTTGACCTGTTCAGCTCTTAACACTTGTTTGAACTCGGCCACATGGTCATAAGGATCTCCTGAACCATCAAAGTAGTTCTTCATTGTCTTAACCACTTGAGAGGGTCTAAGGGTTCTTGAGTGTTCTCGTGGTCTAGGCAATGGAAAATCATGTTCATCTCTCTGATACATATGTGCTCTATGTCTCTCCCTTTCAAGTCTTTCACCTTCATGTCCTGATCTGTCTCTTCTCACAGTGTGTGCAAAGCTTACCTTCGATCGCTCTCTAGTTCTTTCCTTTTGGGTTTCATGAGCCTTGGATGATCCTGCTCCTTGGAGACCATGGGAAACATTAGATCTTGGTGGAGGGAAAATTGATTCACCTTGCCAAGTGTATGCATGTCTGTCATGATCTAATACCATGAACACTTTCTCATATGTGTTATCTAGATAGACAACTTTGCCTGGCATTTTCGGATCTTTGAACTCATAGATGGTGACTATTGGGCTAGGTTGACCTTGCTTGAATCTCCAAAAGGCTTCCTCTGTTTCTCTATTCACGAATAGTTATATGGCTTTTGTTGTCTTGAGGGATCCAATCTGGAGTGATTACCCTAGTCAAGACTGACTTACCTCTCGGAGTCTTGGGTTCTTGTCCTAGGTCTCCTTGCTCTAGGTCTTCTATCTCATTCTCGAGAATGATATTTCCAAACTCATCCATCCTATCTAGTAAGTTGGTAACCACATACATGGTTCCTTCCTTATCAATGTATGAACCCTGTTCGAACTTGACCACTGGGTGTTCCAATCCAAAGGGTTGATCTAGATTTTTGAGTTGGAGCACTGATCGCCTCAGGCCATCCTCATAGATGCGAGCATCTAATTGGTTGGTCATAATATATTCCAATAGTGTCTTATAGGGACCTTCTGGTGTCTGTAAATAGGAAGTACTTGAGCTACGTGTGGGTCTCTCCATGTTGAAGGACATTTCTGAGCCACTTGTGTTGGAACTTAGCATGTAGGGATAACCACTTAGTTGTTGTTCCCAAGACTTAGCTGTATGGCTGACACTAGCCTTAGATGATCTAATGTTTTGCCTATCCTTGCTTAATTTTTGCCAGATCTTAGGTTCATAAGCTTTGTCTACAAGTCCAAAATTTCCCATTGTAATGCTCAAAATCCTTTGGAACTCCTTGGTTTCCTAGTCCACCTGAGGGTCAACTTCAAAATACTATATCTAATAATTCATGTATTAGTTTTATGTAACTAGTGGAAGTTTTGGTAGTACTCCCCATGAGCTTTCCAACAAACCCAAAATCACTGCAAACGGATTTCGTATGAGAAAGTTATGACAGTTCAGGGTTCTAGGGGTTAAAACAAGGAAACAGGACCTCTCTGGGATTGCTTCAAAACAGGCAACACACGACACTTAGTAAGTATCGGTGATACTTGGAAGCAGACGACACATGATACTTGGAATTCCACGACACACAATACTTGCTGAGATGTCGTGACACTTGATGTCCACGACACTCGACACCTAACGGTCACGACACACGACCCTTGACAGATGTCGCGACACTTGATGTCCACGACACTCGACACTTAGCAGATGTCGCGACACTTGATGTCCACGACACTCAACACTTGGCAAATGTCGTGACACTTGATGTCCACGACACTTGACGCTTAGCAGATGTCACAACACTTGATGTCCACGACACTCGACACTTAGCAGATGTCGCGACACTTGATGTCCACGACACTCGACACCTGAGGGATATCGCGACACTTGAAAGTCATAGATTTTGCGACATATGGTCAACCTCAGATATCATGACACTTGGTTATGGTAGATATCGCGACACTTGCTTCAAATGACACTCGACACTTGCTGAGCATCATGACACTTGACTCACAATACCTGGATGTCGCGACACCGGATGGAAACGACACACGTTACTTGGGGGTCATGACACACGACACTTGTCAGATATCGCAACACTTAGATGTCACAGATATCGCGACACTTGTCAGATATCGCGACACTTGATATCTACAAAATATCACAGCACACGGGAATTCAAGTATCGCGACACTTGAACTCAACCGATCACGACACTTGGATTTTTTGGGGTCCAAAATTCAAATTTTTTTGCAAATATGAGTACCTTGTGTCCTCCTTGTCACTCCTATGTGCCTGTAGATGCAAAATATATTTTCAAACCCGCGATACCACACTCACGACACTTGGCATAGGTCTTGTCATGTCCGCGACAGTTCACTCAATTTTTGGGTATATTGAGGTGTATTTCTTCAGCGTTTTAGTTATCCACCCTCTCTAAGGTTCTTTCTCACAACCACAAGTGAAAACGATGTGAATGTACGAGCGAAAACTGAAAAACTAAGAGAAGATGAAGGTGGGAGAAGATGGTGATGATGATGAAGATGAAGGAGAAGAAAAACTCAGAAACTGAATTGAAAATGGTGATCTTTTTACCTTCCAACATCGCTACTCTACGTCTTACTGTCACATGCTCGTCCTCCAAGCTCTCTCCCCGACAAGGGTGTCAAATTTTGTGTCACTCTAGGACAATGGCAAGTACCAACATGAGGAGCTTCACCTCATAAATGTCAATCCGTGGAGACGTGAGGACCGGTATGAAGACCGTGAGCAAGTGATGGCATAAGTGCGTGAGTGAAAGCACACAAGCATGCACACACATACACACACACGTGCACAAGGTAAGAGCAAAGAGTGGAACAATGGAAAGCTTCAATTACAAGAAAAATCTCTTACAAAGCTCAAATCTATGACAAGCTAACCTCAAAAATGAGCTCTCCAACCCTTTTTATAGTTTTTGAGTGGTTTTGGCCCTGTCCAGACTTAGTGTCCGGCCTAGTTAAAAATTAGGTTCCAGAGCTTATTTGGGGGCTCAAACGGAGTCTAAAAATTATGAAAATTGTTAGGATGATAGTTCTAGTACTCCTCAAGCTCAAGGACTCTTTGGCTTGAACAAAATGGAGTTGCAAAAATGAAAAATGGTATTTACAATAGTTTTTAGTGATAAAAATCACTATTTTTATAGGGATTTCTTCTGAAAATTTGGTAGGTGCTTCTTGGAGCTCCCTACTTGCTCGTTCTTCTTGTGTGTCCACTTCCTTGATGCGCTTCCATGCTTTGTCCTTTACCTTGAGCTTCAACAGTCCTCCATTTCTCTTATTCCTTGATGTTGAGCCAATCAAAGTGGCGACTTGGCAAAAAGGTGCATAGATGGTGCACATATGGCAAAGGATATGGGTGCACAGGGAGTGCACAAGTGGTTTGCCCACAATTATCTTGCAAGAAAAGTTAAATTCGGGTTGCAAAAAGGTCTTTTTGAAAAAAGCTTTTTAAGGCTTTTAAAGGGTTATGGAAGGTCCAAGTGAACCCTCCCTTATGCACACATTTTGTAGAAACTAAGGTCAAAAGTGGAAAAGATAGGAAGTGAAGATGATACGCATGATCTTATGTGTGGCGCCCTATTTAAATTTTTGTTTTCCATAAAGTCACTATAAGACAAAATAGTGTGTCATTGTTCTTTACATGAGAAGGTTCTTGGGAGAACAAAGTAACCTTATGTGTGGCCTTCCATTTCAATTTTTGTTTTCCATAAAGTCACTATAGGACAAAATAGTGAGTTGTTGGGGAGTGAAGCAATGTAAGGGGAATCGACATAAAAGAGAATTCTCAGAGATAAACTAGAGAAGAAAGAGAATATTCTACACTATGAGAGCAAGAGAGAGAAAGAGAGAGCAAGAGAGATCAAGACACACTCATTGAGACAGTTCACACAAAGACAAAGTGTGCAAAGAGAGAGAGAGAGAGAGAGAGAGAGAAAGTGTGCAAAGAAGGTGACAAATTATGCAGAGAGAGTGCATAGAGAGGAACCAAAGTGTGACAAAGCATCATCAAGGACATGTTGCAGGTTGACAGACGAAGTGACCAAGCCTTACCTTATTCGAACCTTCAGTGCAACAAGTGCACAAGGGCAAGTTACTAGACAAGGCGAAGGACCAACGCAAAGGTTGACTACATGTCAAGTAATTGCGATATTTTGTGTACTTCTTTGGCTTTAATGGCTATGTATAGAGAACATTTTTTCTCATTCTAGAAAAAGCCATTGTAATCTTTTATGCTTATCAAGGCACAGAGGCTTTCTATGCAATCTGTCTTTCTTCTTTTTATCCATTTTTCTCTTACAAACACTCAAGATGCTTTCAACTAAAGAATCTCCCAAAAAAATTGACATGTTTGGTGGGACAAGGAAGCTTGAGCATAGGAGGAACAAAATTACAAAGTGAAGAAGAAGTGCAAAGGTGTCGACAATGTAATTGAAGAGGTAACTTTTCTTTTTTCTCAAAATTCAGCGTAAGCCTAAGCAATAGGATGGACAACTCACAAACCCAATTCCTTCACAAAATTTAGGAGTTTCTTTCAAAACAATAAGAAGGAAAGTTTCTCATAGGTCAATTAATCCTCTTTCATCCACATCATCAGTAGGACACATGGCATCTCAAGTAGATGTAGAAACTTTACTTTCTTGATTGAATATCAAATTTCCTTCTTTTAGAGGATTAGCACATGAAGATCCTGATAACCATGTCAGAAAATTTTTAGCCCTACGTAAAACAAGGGGGTTAATGGGGAGAAGATGCTTTTCTAGTCCATTTCCTAGCAAACAATGGAAGGTATAGGAGACAAATGGTTTAGCAAGATTTTTGACAACCATTTTGCTACTTGGGACTTAAGGAAGGATGCCTTCAAAGCACAATTCCAACAAGGAAATACAACAAAAAACATCATTGAAGAATTTGAGAACTTATGACTAGGTACAGGGGAGACATTTCTTGAATTTGTTACTAGAACCAAAGCACTCATTGCTAAACTAACCGATCCTGGGTTGTAAAACCACTTCCAGTGTCCACACAATGCAAGATTAAGGAATTGGTGATCCCTACAACAACTATTGATGTTTTCATTACCACAGCAACACAGTTGGAGCAAATCTGACACCAATATGGAAGTGGCTCTTCTACTCTACTATACCTGGAGCTTGAGAAATTAAGAAGAAACAAGCCCCACATAGAAGAAGAAAGTATAGTGACACAGTTAAGGTGTGAAATTGAAGCATTAAGACTACAAAAGGAAGAGGAGGCTGAGGTGGAAGAATTGGCACAACTTCAATAGGATCCACAAAAAATTCCTAGCATCAAAGGAGGACTATGGTGCATCCTGTGTAGCAAACAGGTCCATGTGCTAAGGGACTTCCCTCTTTTATTTGTGACTTGCTAGTTATGTAGGAAACATGGCCATAAAGTCAAGGAGTGTCACTCAAGATGAATTCTTACACAAGCATATTGGGGACAAGGAGGAGTCCAACCACCACCATAGGTGTGAGGGTTGTGCACGTTAAGCAAATATCCTCTGCCAGAGAGTTATCCTCCTTGTAGAAATTGCCCAAAAGCTAGAGACCACTATACCATTTGTTGTCCAAAGAACAAGGTGTCCACATTAGTGATTCTGTAAGAAAGGAAGGAGTTGTAGAAGAAACCATCATGCCATCACAATGTGCTAGGATGGTACATCTAGAAGAAATTGAATCTTTTGTTATGTAGATAAGGAAGAACGAAAATGCCTCTCAAAAATAAACATGCCAAGAGTTAAGTACAAATGTACGAAACAAGGAAAAGGGGACACTATGATATGCCTACTCCATGTGAAGAGACACAATCGAAAGAAGAGCTTACAAGCACAAGTGAAGCCATTGGACAGGCATTCATCAGGACCCAAAAGGAGCTTGAGAATTTGAACATAACCCATGCCCATATGGAATCTAACGCTTCAAAAATATTTAAATCCATTAAAGAGGAGGTTAGCATTTTTTACCTATTAACAATGGATGCAAAATTTAGGTCAGAAGTTTTGCAGATCGTTGACATCCACTCTGGTTCCAAAAGCTAATGCTATGAGTGAGGGTAAAGTTATGGGGGAAACCCCCCTTATAGATTCTAAGAGTCTACAACTCACTTTCACTATTCGAGGACAACATCTGCCAGGAGTTATAGTGGATGGTAGGTCAGGCAATAACTTGATGCCTAAACATACTATGGAAAAGCTTGGACTTCAACCATCAAGAGCAACCACCTTTATTGTGACATTGGCCGACCAAACCGGAGTAAGACCAATGGGAGTGGTTCCCTAAGTTCCAATTGAGGTACAAGGTAATATCTTTGCTTTGGACTTTGTTGTATTAAGACTACCATAGGTAGATGGAGGTTTTCCTCTATTGATTGGGAGGCCCTGGCTAAGGCATGCCAGTGTATGATTGGGGCAAGGATACTATGTGGGTAAAATATGAAGTAAAAGAGCTTAAATATATATATTTGGAAGAAGGAACAGACAACTAGCGACAAACCAGCACGATGAAAACAATTGGTATTTGTATGGAATAGGACATGAAGGACAGCTGATAATTGAATTTAGATGAGGAAGAGGACATTTTGGTCTGGCCGCAAGTGGGTAACTCAACTTCTTGCTATGGAGTTTTTTTGAATGACTCAAGTATAAAAGTTTCTAAAGAAAAAGAGAAAAGGAAGAACAAATTGATATCCAAAGTACTCCTGCATGTGGGACAAAGTGATGGAAGATCCCAAAGATGAACCTCTAGATTTATTACTAGATAGGAACCTTGTCAAAGAAATTTAGTTAGGCAACAAGGAAACTCTCGTCCTATACTAGTGGCCACCTAGTTATGGAATTATCCAAAGATGTTTTCAAAGGTAAGTTCTTTTATGAAAACTTATGCGGATGTATTTGCATGGCATTACAAGGATTTGGAAGGAGTACCTACAAGTTTTGGGTAACACAGGAGTCCACTGACTAAAAGAGCCAAACTAGTAAGAGGAAAAATCTACAGATAGGATCCAAAGTATGTTGAAGTTGTCTACCTATATATCCAAAAAATGGAGGATGCTGGAATTATTATTCTAATGGAGCATTCTGAGTGGCTCTCTCCCATAGTCATTGTGCCCAAAAGGAATACAAATAAAATCAGGATATGTGTGGATTTTAGAGCACGTAACAAGGTAACAATTCTGGATGGGCTCCTTATGCCATTTGCAAAACAATTTATAAAAGAAGTGGCTAGACATACACTCTATAGCTTCATGGATAGATTTAGTGGATAGAACAAAATATCCATTTATCCTTAGGATCAGGAAAAGATATCTTTCATCACACCATTTAAGACATATGTTTATGTTAAGATGCCTTTTGGACTCAAAAATGCCCCAACAACCTATAATAGAACAATGAACCTTATTTTTCAACCTTTACTTTTGGAGATTCTTCAATTTTTTATGGATAATTTTTCATCCTTCTCATATACTTGCACTAGTACTCGTATGGACTGCTTGGATGATGATTTGATCCACTTACAGGGGAAAAAAATTAAAGTTGAATCTTAACAAGTATCACTTTTTAGTGATAGAAGGAGCCCTCCTTGGACATGTGGTGTCTGCTAAGGGTATGGACCTCACCCAAATAAAATCATGGCCATATTAAAGCTATCCAATTCTAGATCACCAAAAGAAATTCAAAGTTTTTTCAGTCACATTGGTTACCATAGGAGATTCATTAAGATGTATGCGAATATAGCTAGACCACTAGGTAGACTCACATGTAAGGAAGTCACATTCAATTGGGATAATGAAGAGGAAATCGCTAATCCGGTTTTGAGGTCCAAGCTAGTGGCTGCATCAATCCTTGTCAAACCAGATTGGTCTAACGTTTTCCATGTCCATGTAGATGTCAGTGCTTATGCAATGGGAGCAGTTCTCACATGGTACAGTGGAGAATATAAGTTGGGCAGACCCTTTCAATATGCAAGTCGGATTCTGACTAAGGCTGAGAAAAACTATAGTACCACTGAGAGAGAGACCTTGGTGATGGCATTTCTATCCAAAAATTCTTCCATTACCTGTTAGGGATAATATTGAACATAATGATTGATCATCAACCAACAAGGTATCTATTAAACAAGCCACAAGCAACACGTAGAGTATAAAGGTGGCTTCTATTATTTCAAGAATTTGATTTCATTGTACTGCATCAGTCATGCAAGGAAAATGTTAGACTGATCATCTATCTTGGATTGGCCTAAAGAACTAGGCCATTGGAGTGGAGGATAAAGTCTCAAATGTTGAGTTATTCACAGTTGAAGCACAAGGGTGGTATGGTGATATCAAAGATTTTATAAAGACTATTAAATATCTAGATAAAGCTAATTTTGTACAAAGCAAGAGGTTGCTAATAAAGAGCAAGCATTTTACATTTGTTGAAGGCAAACTATCCAGATATGGTAAGAACAATTTACTTAGGAAGTGCATGGAAGAAGAGGAGGCAAGGCACATTATAGAGATGACACACGACCAGGTGGTGGGCATCTCCCTCGCCATATTATGAGCCATAGAATCCTAGATGCTTGTTGGCAAACATTATTCAGAAGATGCAAGGGAAAGGGCTCAGACATGTGATGCATGTCAAAGATGTCCAAAACCCACAAAGTAGATACAACATCCATTGGTTGTCTCAGTAGCATGGCAACCACTTGAGAAATGGGGGTTAGATTTTATAGGCCTTATCTATCATGCATCTTTTTCAAAACATGATAAGTATTTGTTGGTTGCCAAAACTCTGCAAAAAAGTAGGCCGAGGCTATTGATTCTCCAGATTGCACAGCACAAATAGTTGTTGATTCCTTATATAGCAACATTTTTTGCAAGTTTGATTGTCCACTTGAAATTTGCACTAATCAAGGAAACGCACTTTGCTCATAAAGTTTTGTATGAGGTTTTTAACAAGTTCAAGGTTATCCATTGTACTTCATGTGCATATTATCAAAGGGACAATGCACGAACGGAGTCCATAAACAAAATATTGATAGCTCCATTAAGGAAGGAATGTATGTTAAAACCCACTACCTGGTACACTGTTTATCTAGGCATACTATGGGCCTACAGGTTGGCATGCAAGAAGCCACATGCCACTCCCCCTTTCAACTGGTCTACTGGTAACTTCTATTGAGCCCTTTGAGATTTTACATGGCTCTCCCCAAACAAAATCTATGCATGTAAGAAAGGATCCCGGGGTCTCCACTAGACATAAGCACTCAACAAATTGGAGGAAATTTGACTAGATGCAGCAAAGCAATTGGAAAAAACACAAAGAAAAAGGAAGGAAGCTCATGATAAAAATTTATGGACAAACAAATTACATACTGGTATGTTTTTTCTCTTATATAGATCCCAAATACACACTCAATTATGAAGCAAGTGGCTTCCTCATTGAGCAGGACTGTACAAAATTAGAAAAATGCTACAGTGGAGTGCAGAGCAATTAGAGACTTTGGTTGGCAAAGCATTACCACTAGTCAATATCTACAGGCTCAAGGCCTATCATCATCAACAAAATTGAAGCTCTTCTAGATCACCCGGCACTTTGCAAAATATATCTAGGTTGTACAGAGCTCTCCTCATACTCTTTTTCACTTAGTTTTATCATTTTCATCGATTATTATGCTTTTCTTTTAAGGACTTTCTTGTACTTTGTATGTCATTCCATAGCCCAATTCACAAGAAACTTGTAAGAATTTTTCAAGATTCTTTTTTAACTTTTTTTTGGAATTTTTTAGGATTTTTTTTCCTTTTTTAGTGCAGTTTTTCTTGTTGAATTAGATGAGAAATGGAAGTTCTCTAGTGTTTAAAGTGGGAAAGCTTTCTTGAGTTTGTTTCCTATTTTTTTCTTTTTTTTTTTTGCTTTTTTTTTTCTTTTTTTCTATTTTAAGGATTATCTCAGAAAAAGACAAATCCGTTGCTTTATGATAAAACCCAAAAAAAAACCCTCTTAGCTTTCTCCCCGTCTCTCTCTCTTCTCTCTCTTTAGCTCTCTTCTCTCTCTTTAGCTCTCTCTCTCTCTCTCTCTCTCTCTCCCTCTCCCTCTCCCTCTCCCTCTCCCTCTCCCTCTCCCTCTCCCTCTCCCTCTCCCTCTCCCTCTCCCTCTCCCTCTCCCTCTCCCTCTCCCTCTCCCTCTCCCTCTCCCTCTCTCTCTCTCTCTCTCTCTCTCTCTCTCTCTCTCTCTCTCTCTCTCTCTCTCTCTCTCTCTCTCTCTCTCTCTCTCTCTCTCTCTCTCTCCTCCCTCTCTTTCCTCCCTCTCTCTAGATCCTTCCCTCCCCCTCCCAAACCTTACTTCAATTTTAACCTATGGTATAATCAACTTTTTTTATTTCTTATTTTAATAATTGTTTTTTATTTTTTTATTTTATTTTTTATTTTTTATTTTCTCCACCCGCATTTTCTTTTTTTTTTTTACGTTTTACCTTACATTTTTTTCCTATTGCCAATCCCATAGCTTATTCCCTGCCCCTTCCTTTATACAATAACCTAGACCTACCTTATACTCCTCCCTACCACTTCCTTATTTGCCCCTAACCCACACCTACCCCTCCCTCGAACTATCTAATCAATCCATCTGATGCTATCCTTCTTTTCCATTGCTTCGTCATCACTTTTTTCATCCATTTTTGTGGCTTGCTTTGAAGTCCAGTTTTGATGTTACCTTGCTATTGTTTTCTTTTCTTCTCTTGTTGGATTTCTCATGTGTTCTTTTCGAGGTTTTACCTCACTCGTGTTGCAACGGTAAATCTTTGCTCGTGATTTGGCTATTTTCTCTCGTAGACAAAAAACCCTTCAGATAGTGGGAAGCTATTAAGCCGATCAAAGTGGTGACTTGGGAAAATGGTGCATAGGTGGTGCATAATTGACCAAGGACATAGGTGCACAAGTAGTGCACGACTAGTTTACCCACAATTATCTTGCAAGAAAAGTTAAATACAAGTTACAAAAATATTTTTTCGAACTGGACTCTCCCTTACATGCATATTTTGTAAAAACTAAGATCAAAAGTGGAAAAGATAGGAAGTAAAGATGATACGCAAGAGCTTATGTGTGGCCCCCATTTAAATTTTTGTTTTCCATAAAATCATTACAAGACAAAACAATGAATCGATGATCTTTACTTGAGAAGGTTCTTGGGACAGCAAAGTAAACATCAAGATAAACAAGTAATTAGGGAGTGAAGCAACGTAAGAACAATCAATCCACACCATAAAAGAGCAATCTTGGAGATCAACTAGAAAAGAAAGAGCATACTCTACAAAGTGAGAACAAAAGAGAACAAGACACACTCACTTAGATAGTGCATAAAAAGACAGAATGTGCAGAGAGAGAGAGAGAGAGAAAGAGAAAGAGAGGGAGTGCAAAAAAGGTGACAAAATATGCAAAGAGAGTATGCAGAGATCAATTAAAATGTGACAAAGTATCATCAAAGAGATGTTACAGGTGGACAGTAGAAGTGACCAAGCCTTCAACCTTATTGGCAGTTCGAGTACAAGAAGTCAACAACGACAAGCTGCTGAAGAAGGTAAAAGATTGGTGCAAAAATTGAATGCACAAGTAATTGTGATATTTTGTGTACCTGTATGTGTACTTCTTTGACTTAAATCACTATGCACAAAAAAAAAAAATATCATTCTAAATAAAGTTATTGCAATCTTTTATTCTAAACAAGGCACAGAGGCTTCCGATGCATTATGTCTTTCTTCTTCTTCTCCATGTTTTTCCTACAAACACTCAAGCCCCTTTCAACTAAAAATCCCCCAACACTTGTTCAGCTTAAATAACTATGCACGAAGAATATTTTGTCTATTCTAGAGAAAGTTATTGTAATCTTTTATACTAAACAGGACACATAGGCTTCCAGTGCAATCTGTCCTCCATTTTTTTCCTACAAACGCTCAAGCCCCTTTCAACTAAAAATCCCCCAACACTTGACTATGTACCTTGAATGAAATGAATGAAGTACTCAGATTGATGAGAATAGATTATCGCATTTATCACACAAAGCACAGTTAGCAACCAGATTACAAACAAACATACATTAACCACATATTGAGGCCACAACCATCCTGGAAATTGCGTAAAGATTCATTAAGTTTTTGACATCACCGTCACATTTGAAGCATCCCTAAACATTAAAAAGCAATTAAATTTCCCCCCTATTAATTTCATCTCGTAAATGTCATTCAGCTTTTCATTGTTAAAAATGCATGAGATTCAAGAATTAGGTAGTTAAATAGGTGAAATGAAAGAGTAAAATATTACCTACAATGTCTACCACTACCTTTCACCTACTTTAATATGGGCCACGTATATCCACTGCCCTATGAGGAGAAACTGATACAACATCCAAAAATGAGTACAAGAGTTTTAAAGAGAAAATGATATTTGAATACAACACTGGAAAGTACTATTTTATTCAAACAGCTTGAAATCTGTGGTTACATGTTCTGGTTATTTCATGACTCAAGCAAAGAGATCAAGGAATTTCCTTTCTAGACACTTGTGACCATGCACTTTACACAAAGAAATTAAAATATTAGTAAACATCTTGAAAAATCGGGTCCTTTTTCCTTTCTAGACATTTGTGAACACGAACTTTAGAGATAGGCATTAAACATCTTGACAACTTGGGTCTTCCTTCTCTCTCATTCCTTGACTATGTACCTTGAATGAAATGAATGAAGTACTCAGGTTGATGAGAAAGGATTATAGCATTTATCACACAAAGCACAGTTAGCAACCAGATTACAAACAAACATACACTAACCACATATTGAGACTATAACCATCCTAAATATTAGATAAAGATTAATAAAGTTTTTGACATCACCATCAGGTCTGAAGCATCCAAAAACCTTAAAAA
>CM035437.1:10519087-10621587 GCA_020310875.1 Ceratopteris richardii | reverse complement strand
TCTAAAACAATATACCCTAAGAATTCCATTTACGACTGATAAAAAGAGAGCTTCTCTAGTTTTTCATGTAATCCTTTTTCTCTTAGCTTCTCTAGAATCATTTTTACATGACGTCCATGCTCCTTGATGGCTTTTGAGAAGATATCATCTAGATATATGACTATGGAATCATCTAAATATTCTCGAAAGATATCATTCATCATACGTTGAGAATCTATTGGAGCATTTGTGAGACCGAATGGCACAACTGCATATTCAAAATGTCCATGATTTAGCTTTAATGAAAGCAAAATCATAAAACAATCCATGCCTGATATTTTAAATGATTCTCGCTAAATTTCACCCAAGTAGGTGATTAGGTGGCATTATATTGACAAGTGGCAAGATTTTAGATCAGTTACATACAGTAATTTTAGCACAAATATTTAATTGACCTTGGAACAAATTTAAAGTGACTTTTAATGGGTTGTTGACTTTTTTACCAAAAAAACTAAAACTTGAGTTTTATGGCTGATTTTAGGGTTTTTATGGTAAGTCTTGTATATGCTTGGATTGCTCTCTTCAAGTACTTTATGAATATGTGATTCATCTCCAAAAGGCCTCAACCACATGACTATTTTTCACCTAATTCTAAAATTGACCTATGATACGAATTAATCAAAATGTTCAATGATACATATAATGTTTTGGTAAAGGTCAAACGCATGTCTATCCCAAAAAAGGAATGTCAATAAGAGATCGAGAATACCGTTACGTAACATAATATGCTCAGTTAACCATTCAAAAAATTCCCATGAAAAAGGTTAACCTAAGGGGAAATGAAACACATGCACCAAAAGCTCCAAAATTGTCATCAAAAACAAACACCATTTATCTAGTAAAACTTGGAGAAATTATTTATTGCACATCAGCGGGTGGATCCCTACATTTCAACGGGAAATCTATCTATTCATATCCCCTTCTCTATATTTAAGAAGTCCCAAGTCCCACTCCCATACATGACTAACCTTGAGGTAGCCTAACCTAGAGCATTTCATACTTCATTCTTTAAAGTTTATCTATATTGTCAAAAATGTGTTTATTATACTAACGTAGAAGTTTTGAATACATCAATCTTGAAATGACTTTTTAAAACGTGCAAAACAGGAAAAAAAACATGATTATTGAAAGACAAAGGAAAATCATTCATGTTGTGCTTGTAAATAATGATTAACCCATAAGCCTTGACTGTTTTTCTTTCTGTTATCCTGAGGCAAGAAGACAGGCAGAAATAAGTGTATGCTTTTTTTTTCTTTTTCTAAGGGGACTGCAAGAGAGAAGGGAGATAGAGAGAAGGAGAGAGAGTCTTCACTTACGGAGCCATCCAGCGATACGTTCCAGTCTCTGGGGTCATGTCCTCATTCTTTACCTCTATCCTTGCGACTCCAAAATCTGCAATCTTGATGGACCTCTCAGCCAATAAGAGATTGTCAGACTTGAGATCTCTGTGTATGACCCCATTAGAATGGAGATATTCCATCCCCCTCGAAATGTCAAGGGCATGTCTAATAGCAAGACGAAGAGAAGGTGCCCGTCTCCTGGCGAGAGATGTTCTTAAAGATCCTCCCTTGACATATTCAGTTATGATACACCAAACTCCTGGCTTCTGGCAGGCTCCAACAAACAGTATCACATTCTCATGCCTTAGATTTGCCAACATGACGACTTCCTGTACAAATTGTTGCTCCATTAACAATGCCCTGTCCATATCATTGCGAGGCCGTTCCAAGATCTTAATGGCCACATCCTGACCATTATAGGAACCCTTGTAAATCCTGCCAAATGCTCCTTGTGCAAAAGCTGGACCCACTATTAACCTGCTTGTGTCAATGGTCCATTCCTCATAACCTTCCAGACCCCCAGTAGGATGCTGCTCATCTAAAAGGGCATTTATAAGGACGTCATCACTAGTTGATTGAGTAACTCTGCTCCTTTGAACAACACTGTGGCCTAAAAAAGTACTTCTTGTCTTTGAGGGTCTCTCTGGATGCACTAGCCTCATCCTTGAATCGCTGGAAGCTACACTGCTGCGTGTCATGCTCACATCTTGCATAGACGCATCTCCATATGCAGATGCGCCAGCATACATAGAGTTCCCATTACATAGAGATCCCTCGTTACCGGTTCTTTGGCTATCAATGGACATTTCAGAAAACTCCCCAAGCCTGCAGTAGTCATGCTGTGTGTCAATATGAAAACCTTCTTTATTAAGGATTTCCATGTTTGCATGCCACCGAAGGGGAACTCCAGAAAAATAGATCTGTAGGGTACAAGTTTCGACAAGTCAGTTTATAATGAGTAGACGCTGTATGGGATTTGCAAACCGATAACAGTGTTCCTGTCCAAAACCTAGAAACCCACTTTACAGGGTAGCGCCCAGGGACAAAGAGAGAATGTCTGCAGAAACCGTAGAAATAATCCGGATAACCCTTCAGCAGATTACGTAAATATTCTGGAGCTTTAAACGACTCTCTATACAGTCAAAAGCAACCCTAATGCCTTTTGTTGGAATCATATATGATCAAGTTGATTACGCCGTAACCTCACAGCGCACTTACTTGGATAAAGCCACGAGAAACGAAAGAGAGTAACCTGCAAACCCTTCAAAATAGCTCCACAAATACGCTGAGTTCTCCTCTTATTCTGGGGAGGAACCCCTAAATTAAAATCATTCTTGCGTGAAGCATAAAACCCTGCGGAAACAACTAATTTGCAGAGAAACTACGCCTAAGCTTGATCGCAAAGGCCCACGTCGATCGAAGGCCTGAGATCGAGCACGGTAGAGAATAGAAAAAACTTCGAAAAAAGCCTGAATCCGAGGTTTTAACAAACGCCTGATTCCCCAGCGAGCCTCTGACCAAGACCCATTTCTGCAAAAACTTGGGGAGGCCTATTCAGAAGACTCGCTCTCTTTAGCTGCCTTAGTACGGGTACCCTGCCTTAAGACAAGATTGATAAAAGCCTGTAACTGAGATTGATGCGCGTATAGGAGAGAGGCACTCGTGAGTCGTCGTTCTCGTTAAAGCAGATGTACGCAAACAGTCCAATGAAATTCGTGCGTATCTTAAGGCTCCCCTCTCTCAATTGCGAGACAAGTTCTGCAGTGCTTATCTCCTCTCTTGACTGGTCGATTCTTCCCCCAACTTGGTCGTCGAGGTCTTCCTTCAAAGCTGAATACGCGTTTTTCCACTTTTTCAGGTTCTATCGTTCCACTCGGTTCTACAAGAGCAAATGATGTGAGCTTTTGATGAATTGGATAAGTGAACACCAAATCCACCACCAAATCCAGGTAGAGTGATTTGCCAAAAAATGGCTAGGGGTTTTGGGCAATGGGGGTCATTACTACAAGAGCACATGCATGTGAGAGAATGGAGTCACAAGTATTTGGCGATCAAAACCCACCCCCCTAACGTTAGCATGGATACAGGACCCAAACCCACACATATATGACAATGCCTTTACCTAGTTTATTTACATTATCAATCAATGGCACAAGATTATCAATCAATGGTGCAACATTGTGAATTAAGGGCACGCCACACATATATGACAATGCATTTACCTAGTTTATTTACATTATCAATCAATGACACAAGATTATCAATCAATGGTGCAACATTGTGAATTAAGGGCACGTAGATTAATCCCCTTCAGTTAATAAGTCACTTAATGGCACAGTATCATCAATTCGTTGGTATATATGCATGGCAATGCATCTTTATGAGTTGATCATGATTGACAAACAACTTTATTGTCATTGCTTGATGTGTTAGACATTGGTCTATAGAGATCTCTATAGACCAATGTCTAACCTTGGTCTATAGAGACCTCTATGTGTGTGTGGGACAAGGACTAAGGTTAGTTATCCATTGCCCTACACACACATGTAGAGGTGTCTATAGACCAATGTCTAGCATGATGGATGACCAGGAGATGAAATGGACCAAGTATCATGATTCTTATCATTTTGGATTCTTTGAGAATATGCACTTATTGTCATGTTGGTATGAAGCACACGCATTAATGTTTTGTGTTCTCATTCATGGCACATGCTTTGTTGTGACTAGGAATAAAGCTTTCATCTTGTGAGGTGGAGTTGGCACTTTCTTCAGCATTCGCACATTCCTTATATGTGAAAGTGGCAACGAGGATGTCATCATGGGTATGATTAAAATCTATGATGATATTGTTTTACTTGTACACATGGGAGTAGTACATCAACTTGATAAAGAGAAGCAAAAAATGATAGAGTTTTCATGATCAATGTTAATGTAATCAAGAACTGATGAAAAACGCACTTGAGATAATTGTAAACAAGCCTTTCAAAATGTAGAAACAAGAAGAGCATCAATATACGAATATATATCATAATCCATGGGATTAGTCACTTTATATGAATGAGATTAAAGTTTGTCCAGCTAGCTTATAACAAGATCCATAATTATTATGTGTTCGGTCACTTATGAATTGTTTGTTAAAACTTTAAAATTCAATAATTGATGTGGGGTACCTAGGAGGAATGGAATTCTTGATTTCTAAGTAAGGTTTCAAATACACATATCAATGAACTATGTGGTCATGTGTTGGACCCAAGGGGAATTCAATGTGTCACCTATTTGCAAGGAGAACGATGGGATAACCACTTGCCCCAAAATCCATGATTGAGGATTGCTTCCTAATCCTGCCTCCTAGGGTGTGGTTCAACCATCTTTTGCCTGTCGTTTCCTAAGTTTAACACCCTCTTCCCCTTCTAGAGATCATTGCCCTCAATGATCAGCTCCTAATATCCCCTTAAATTGGTTTCCTCACCCTTGCACAGTCTCTTGAACCTTCTTGTTCCCAACCTTGGTGTCTTGAACCCTTTGTTCTCAACCTTGGTGTCTTGAACCTTCTTCACAACCTTTGTGTCTTGGGCCTTCTTATTTTCAATCTCGGTGTCTTGAATACTTGTTATCAACCTCAGTATCTTGAATCTGGTTATCAACCATGCTAGGCATCTTGGACCCTAAATATAGTGCTTCCATAGAAAAATTTGCTCTAAGAGGTTTCCAAGGGTACCTTACATGTCTAAATCTAACCTACAGATTGGGAGATACACTCCAATATTTGTTGGGTTAATTTTTAAAATTGACACGTGTTATTTTTGTACCCTTTTGTATACAAAGTGTCCAAGTGCTTTTTCTCAAGGCCATTAGGTGCCCATGAGCCTTATGGAATCTATCTACCTTGCCCACGAGCTTGTCTTGAATCCTTGTTCTCAATCTCAGTATCTTAAATCTTGTTCTCACACATGCTATGTATCGTGGAGCCTCAATCTAGTGCCTCCATAGGGAAACTCATTCCAAGAGCTTTACAAGGCTACCTTATACCGCTAAATACAACCTATGAATTGGGAGATAGACTCTAATCTTTGTTGGTCTTATTTCTTAATGCAAGACATGCTATTTTTGTACCCTTTCAAATACAATTAGCCCAATTGCCTTTTCTCAAGGCCATTAGGTGCCCATGAGTCGTGTGTAATCTATCCAACTTGCCCAAGCCTACCTCATAGGCTCTAATACCAATTGTTGGATCCAATGGGAATTGAACTCATGACTATCGGCTAGGAGTATGATGGGCTAAGCACTTGCCCAAAAATCCATGGTTGAGATTACTTCCTAATCCTCTCTCTTAGGATGTGGTTCAACCATCTCTTGCCTAACATTTCTTGATTATAACATCATGTTGTACACATAACATACCTAATAGGGAAGAGGAAATGCGCACATTGTGTTGGATGTAGGCCAAGTGGGCCATTGATTTCTGTATGTGAGAGAGAGTGTGTACAACAAGGGCAAGATGGCCAAGGTTTCCTAGATAGATAGTAGACGATATTGGCATACACATAATTGTCATGTGGTCTTCTTACAATTGATACCAAGAGATTGGTCAAGAGGCCTTGTGGTTAGTATCCAAAGAGAGAGAGAGAGAGAGTATTATTGCTGAGTTTGGGAAAATTTGTATGTGTAGAATACTTGCTAACTTAAGAGGATACATGGGTATTCAGCAATCATCATTGTAATCACAAAGTCATATAGAGCATATATGGAGTCTAGCATCAAATAATTGTTGATAATGTCATCAAGGCAACCTCGTGAATTGTGTGTGTGTGTGTGAGAGAGAGAGAGAGAGCTTGAGTGCACATAACATGCATCCTCTAGTCCACATAGGTGCTCATAGTTAAAAAGGGCAGTCTTCAATCATGTCAAATGTCATTTGAAGCTCTCTCTTGAGCTCCTAGAAGAGAGGAGGTAAGGGATTTATATATATACTCTTAATTCTATGCCTACAAATTCACATGTGGGATATTTAGAACACAAAGGTTATATGCACCTATTTTTGAGGGATCATTGTCTCGAGACACCCCCACTCCTCCAATACATTTTATTTATTTTCATTCCTTCTCCAAAAATGCCACCATGTCCACTTCTTGTGCAGCTTTGTGAAGTACCACCCTACAGTGATAATGTCATGGCTCCCTCTCTAGGCTCCCTCTCTAGACTTCCAATTTGAGTGATTCAAAAGCTGTAAGAGAGTAGATTTTGATGGTTTCATATGAATACTTAGATACATCAAAATAATGAATGGAAAAGTGTTTCTAAGACTTTGAATTTGATTTTTATAGCTTCACTATTCATGAACAAGCTTTATGAACCATCTCTTTGACTCTTTATGACTATTCAAGTGGAGTTAAAGCAAATTTTCATGTACTTGAAGTAATTATTGTTAAAAATAAAGAAGCAAGGTCCTATATATTTCGCAAAAAGGATTTTTCTTCAAATGGAAGGAAAATACAAAAATGAAAAATGGAAGCATTTACTTCAGCAAGTAGTGGAGGCCAAAAGAGAATCAATCAAAAGAGAATCAAGTCCAAAAATTGAACTAGAAGAGGAGTGCCTATCCAAAGTAGTGGAGAAGTTATGGAGAAGAGCTCTCAAACTCATCATGAGATCTCATGGTCATTTGGCTACAAAAGAGACAAGGGAGGACACTCAAGAACAGAGGAAGAAGGCATTGAAGTCCCCTTGTAGGTAGTTCATTTGGTTTGAGTCATTTCGTTCTTTTCAGTCTCATAGACTATGTCTAGCCGCATACCAATTTCTAGGTAGCCTTCTTGTGAGAGTCATATCTCTCAATGTATGTATCCGTTTTTAGAGATTAAATATTCATTGTAAAGGTTATCTTGAGTTTCTCTATTTAAATCAGTTTTATCAAATTCATTATGCTCTATCAGTTATTCAGTTTTTAGTGAAGTCCAGTTTTCAACCTAACTGAGTGAACAGGCAGCCTGTTTTGAGGCAAAGAGTTGCCAAGCCAAAACTACTCCAAATTGAGTGTTTGATAGCTCATTTGAAACTGTAGTGTCTATTTTTTGAGTGAACAAAGTTTCAAGTTCATTGCATTTTTTAGTTCATACCAATTTTCATTTGAAGGTTCAACTGTTGGTAAAAGTCTTGATTCTGAGAAGGTCTTCTACACTTTCCGTTGCGAATAGGAGAGGAAATCTCCAACAATTATGACATGCTTTTTCACTTACTTTGGATAACATGATAAATCCAAATTTGCATTTTTGGATCAAAACTCTTTTATGAAAGGCACAGTTCGTGTATCTAGAATACTATAAGCATATAATAGGTGTAAATAGCTCATTTTCACAAGGTCTTGATATTTTGATATTCATCATCAGAGATTATGTTTTCACTTAGGGACTCGTTAATTGCATTTTGAATTTTGATTATTCTATGAATAATATGTTATGAAGTTTGTGATGGAGTATATATACTCCTAATTGAAGCAGAAGAGTGATAGGCCCTTCTTAGGACCAAACAGTTCACTACCACAGTCCACCAAAACTTGAATTGCTCTCTAGAACAAAGGACTAAACCTTTGAAATTTTCATCCCTTGCGTCCATATTACCTCTCAATTCTTGAGGCACATGTGTGTAGCAAATAGACCCAAAGATTCTAATGTGTGAAAGGTATGGTTTCCTTTCACTCCTTGCCTCCTCACGTGTCCTGTCATGTACCCCTAATGCGGGACATCTATTCATCAAGTACACAACAATTGATACAACATCTGCCCAATATGTTAAATGCACATTCATTTCATTTAACATACTCCTAGAAATTCAACAATATACACATTCTTCTTCTTTGCCACCCCATTTTGTTGGGGAATATACCTGCAAGTAATTTGCCTCTTTATACCTTGGTCCTGAATGGAATCGCAAAAAGCATGGGAGAAGTATTCTTCCCCTACATCTGACCTTATGATTTTAATGTAGCAACCTATCTCCTTCTCAACTTCTGCCTTGAATCTTTTGAACAGATCAAACACATTTGATTTTTGCTTTATACAATACAACCATACTTTTCTTGAGTAGTCATCAATGAATATTACAAAGTATCTGTTACCTGCAAGAGAGGGCTCTTTGGTTGGCCCCCACACATCTGTGTGCACAAGGTCTAACACACCATGTGTTATGTATCCACTCTTTGTGAAGGGCTGCCAGCTAGTAGACTTGCTTGTTGAAAATCTTCACACATCTCATGCAACATTTGTAATGAAGAATGTGGTAAACCTCTTACCAATGGCCTCTTCTCCATGTCTTCAACCTTTGAATGTTGATATGACCACACCTTTTGTGCCACAAATCCAAGTCTCCTGTCTTCTTGTCTCCATACGTGATGAACATTGCCTTGTTGCTTTGTCCTTTGCCAATGTCAAGAGTGAACATCCTTCCTTCCTTGTTTCCTTTGGCTACTAGCTCATAGCCATTCCTTGGGTCTTCAATAAAGCATCCTTTGTGGTTGAACTTTACTTGGTATCCCCTTTCAACCGTCTATCCAAGAGCGATCAAGTTCTTTGTAATAGTAGGAACATGCAATACCTCAGATAGTCCTCTTGCTTTGTGGTTGCCTTCAAGCTTCACATCTCCCATTTGTTGTATCTCATGCTCTGTGTTGTCTCTTGTCTCCACAAAACATTTTTTCTTGGGTGTCTGAAGATTGTTGAAGTACTCCTCTCTACCTGACATGTGGTTAGTACAACCACTATCTATATACCACACCTCATCATGTGGGTGATCTTCACTACTATGCTTCATAGCTAACAAATTCTCATTTTCTGAATTGATTGAGGAGTTTGCATAGTTACCTTGCCCTTTGTAATTGTTTCCATCTTGCTTTTGCCAAAAATATTTGGCATAGTGTCCTTTCTTCCCACAATTGAGGCATCCATTTGAGTTGGAGTAGCCTCTACCTCCATATCTTCCTCCTCTACCTCTTCCTCTTTCTCTTGATGATTGAACTTCATCTTGGCTTGATTGATTCCCTTGATAAAATTGGCTACTTTTTTGGTAGTTGCTGCTACCTCTTCCTCTTGAACCACCTTGTTGACACTCAAGGTCAAGCACAAGAATGGAAGTGCATCAACGAAGTGGACACACAAGAAGAAGGAGCATGTAGGGATCTCCAAGAAGCATATGTCAAATTTTTAGAAGAAATCCCTATAAAAATAGTGATTTTTATCACTAAAAACCATTGTAAATACCATTTTCCATTTTTCCAACTCCATTTTGTTCAAACCAAGGAGTCCTCAAGCTTGAGGAGTATTAGAAGTATCATCCTACCAATTTTCATAATTTTCAGACTCCGTTTGAGCCCCCAAATAAGCCCTGCAACCTAATTTTTAACTAGGCCAGACACTAGGTCTAGACAGGGCCAAAACTACTCAAAAAACTATAAAAAGGGCTGGAGAGCTCATTTCTGAGGTTAGTTTGTTGTAGATTTCAGCTTTGTAAGAGAGTTCTTTTGTGGTTGAAGACCTTCCATTGTTCCACTCTTCATTCTTACTTTGTGCGTGTGTGTGTGTATGTGTGTGCATACTTGTGTGCTTTCACTCATGCACTTGTGCCATCACTTGCTCACAGTCTTCATACTTGTCCTCACATCTCCGCGGATTGACATTTAAGAGGTGTATCTCCTCACGTTGGTACTTGCCATTGTGCTAGAGTGACACCAAATTTGGCGTCGTTGTCGGGGAGAGAGCTTGGGGGACGAGCGTGTGACGGTAAGACGTAGAGTAGCGATGTTGGAAGGTAAAAAAATCATCATTTTCATTTCAGTTTCTGAGTTTTTCTTCACCTTCATCATCATCATCACCACCATCTCCTCCCACCTTCACCTTCTCAGATTGTTTGTTTTTTTGACTACACATTTCCTAGTTTCACTCTTTTTCTTCATTCTTGGATATGCGAGGAGCATAGAGGGAGTTCAGAGCTGAAACATTGAAGAAATAGTCTTGAAATCCTCTGAAAACATTAGAAAAATGAGTGAAGTATCACGCTGACTCAGACTACCTACGTCTGGTATCGTGAGTGCAATGCCGTGGAATATGTGATAGTTTTTGCTTCTACAGGCACATAATCTTACAAGAAGGGCATAAGGTACACATATCCACAAAAATTTTTGAATTTGGACTCTAAAAGCTCTAAGTATCGTGTCCGGTTGAATTTTGGGTATCGCGATACCAGAACTCCCGTGTATCGTGATACTTGTCGAGTATCATGTATCACTAAGTGTTGGTATTGCGATCATGATCCTTTGGTGGTATCATATCGCAGTGGACCAGGTATCGTATCGTGAGCATACCAAGTGTCGTATCGTGAGCATACCCAGTATCATATCATGGTGATCTTAAGTATCGTATCACCATCATTTTGGTGGTATCGTATCATGTCGATCAAGGTATCGAATCGTCTACTAGGTGATATCCTATCATTTACAGATTGATATCGTATCATTTGGTAACTTGGTATTGTATCGTTTATAGATTGGTATCGTATCGTTTGGTAACTTGGTATCGTATCATCTCCAGAATTCACTAGTATCGTATCATCCTAAATACCGGTATCGTATCATGAGCCAATAAAGTATCATATCGTTAGCTATCTTGGTATCGTGTAGTGAGGTTGGTATCGTATCATGCCAATCGGAGGTATCGTATCGTGCACCTTGTGGTATCGTATCGTGATCACCTAGAGGGTATCGTATCATGAGAAGTGAGGTATCATCTAGTGAGTGGTATCATATCGTGAGGTGACTTGGTATCGTATCGTGACCACTTCTAGTATTGTATTGTATGGATAGCAGTATCGTATCGTGGAAGTTGGTATCACCTTGGTGGTATCGTATCGTCTTAGGTGGTATCGTCCAAAGACAAGTATCGTATCGCAACCATCCAATATCGTATCGTCACACCCAGTATCGTGTATCGCCTATTGTAAAGTACTCCCAAGAAGGTCCTGTTTCCGTGTTTTAACTCCCAGAACCCTGAACTAGCATAACTTTTACATGGATTATTAGATATAGTATTTTGTAGACAAGTCTTATGAACCTGAGATCAAGTAGACACCTAGGAAACGATAGATAAGGTATCAAATCATCTGAGGCTAATGTCAACCATACAACCAAGTCGTGGGCTCACAACTCAGTGGTTATCACTACGTGCTGAGTTCACAGACGAGTGAGCCAGAAATGTCTTTTAACATGGAGTGGCTCATGGATTCCGAAGACACGCATAGTTCAGTACCTAAGGAAGGTTTTATGTCTGTAGTGGAAGGGGAATATCGGATGTCTCTTCAATACATATCCACTAACTTGCAAGGAATACCCATCTACCTTGACAGTCTACATAGGTCAGTAGCAAGAATGATAAACATTACAGAATTAGAAATAGTTCAAAGACCAATTGTCAAGTATGAAGGTGGAGTTTACGTGGACAAGATGGGCCAAATCTATGTAGTAACTGAAAACCCTGATCAGATTACCGATAGAGGAGAGTTAGAGGGAAAAGGAACTTATGGGAGGACCAAGAATGGAGATATGGTGGCTACCCCTAGGGGAAAGTCAGTAATGACTCAAGTATTGAGAGGGGGCAGGATACCCCAAGATGACTATATGATGGATGTGTACTTAGTACATGGATCAAGCCTACTCCTACAAACTGATTCACTGACACAAGGAGAAGGCATCAACCCAATAACTATATACGAGTTAAGGGATCCGGAAATCCATCTAGAGTTACATACCTAGACCAAAATCAAAGGAGATATTGTCTTGAAGATGAAGTGGATGGGTCAAGATTAAAGCACGTGGGTCTGCCTATATTCCCTCCTCGAGATGAGGCAACTACCTCACAAAACCCATTCCACACCTAGAAAGCATGGAAAATGTGATGTTAGGAAAAAAGAGCTAAGGTAGTATGCCCAATAGGCCATAGGTACAATTCGCCATGCCAGGAATTCACTCCCACAACCAAACTAGCTAGGGAATGGGAAATATGAATAGGACCACCTTTAGGGTAGAACCACCCCAAGGTGTAGGAGTTGGAATACACCCAGTAAAACCCGCTATTCCCATCATAATTCGATCCTCGGAGCCAGGCAAAGGACTAAGACCAATCCAACTGGCCAAATGTATGCGAAATCATTATGATGGCACATGAGAGCCCTATTACCATATTACATAATTCAAGTAGGTGTTGTGAGTGGAGCAAGTGGATGACTTTTTTGTGCAATATGAATCCTTTGGGCTAACCCTCACAAGAATAGCCTTAACTTGGTTGCAATTCTTGGATCCAAATTTCCTTTGGCAATATCGAACAATTCTTCCAAGAATTTATTGGGGAATTTACTAAGCAAGGGATCAAACACAATTCATCATCCTTACTACATGGTTTCAAACAAGCTTCTAATGAGACAATAAAAAAATGAAGCATGAAAATTTTGTCAATACGTAGACCGATGCCCTATGACAGAGAGACCTTCTCAGTAGAAAATGATATCCCTATTTTTAGAAGGTCTAACAAACGGAACATTGAGAATCTTATTATACGTAAAACGGTTGCAAACCCTGAGTGAGTGTCTTCAAGAGTGCATAGATTTGGAAGACAACTTAGCTAAGGATCTCAAAACCACACAAAATTCTACCAAATCAGAGGATACAAGGAGCAATGAGACTTCTAGTTCGAGTAATGTGGAGGAATTGGTAGAGTTAGTGGCCACTAAATTGGGAGTACAAGGACAAAGGAACTATCAGAAACCCCCCTTGATAGTGCCAATGTTAAAAATTTGCACACTTTGCGATGGAGATCATCCATCACATGTCAGCACAAGAGAAGGATTAGGGTTATCACAACCTTACCCTTACTATAGACAACCAACTCAGGGGACTAACATGTACTCTTATAGTGAGCAGAAGTACACCAACCACAACACTTAAAACTATCCATTTAATAGATAGCCACGACCGTTTGTACCACTCCAATATAGGCCATACAAATATCCTCTTGGAGAACAAGGTAGAGAAGTTCCTAGGTATAACCCATATCCATGACCACTAGGAGAAAGTAGACCGTATGAACATGGAGGATATGGCCAACCTCAACCTGCACTAGGACAACAACCACCCCACCCACAGAATATAGTTCTAGTAAATTATGCCCAACTGGAAGAGCATGTATAAACAAGATACGAAAGGTGTTCTAGCTTGTTGTGTCGAGGACAATGAACATAGTAGTTGGTTGCAACAAGCCCATGAAGGGTTGCTAGGGAATCACTATTCTAAACAACAAACATTGCAAAATCTAAAATGTTTAGAGTGTATTGGCCTAGTATGGATAAAGCAATACATGAGTGGATTAAGAATTGTCCACGGTGCTAGGAAAAACCCCCAATGGAGCATGCTACCCTTTATATGTGTCATTAATTCCATATTGGAGTGCTCCATTGGTAGAATTTATGAGAACTGGAACACTATCGAGCGAGGCAAGTCTAGCAAGAAAACGAAGCATGGAACAAGAGGCTCTAGACTATGCCTTAGTAGGAGACAACCTATACCGAAGAGGCAAAGATGGTTACTTAAGATTGTGTGTTCACGAATCTGAGTATCTGAAAATCTTAGAAACTGCACAGAACGGGGTCGTTGGTGGACACTTTGGGCCTGATCGAGTAATCAAGACCATTCTATTCTCAGGACTTTGGTGGCCCACTCTTCATATGGATACACATACCTATGTGAAGAAATGTGATACATGCCAACGTGCACAATATCTGATAAGGAAATCTAAGATGCCTTTGAGGCCAATGATGGGAGGACGTGCATTCTCAAAGTGGGGTATCTACTTTGTAGGTCCTATTAACCCCCCAGCTAGAAACTGCCATGCAGAATACATTATTGTTGCCACCGACTACCTTATAAAGTGGGTAGAAGTCAAAGCCACAACGAATAATGATGCTCAAACGACGGCAAAGTTCTTATTTGAGAGCATGTTCACGAGATATGGACTATCAATAGAATTAGTAAGTGATAGAGGTACACACTTCTTGAATGAAGTCATTGAAAATCTTCTCCAATAATTCTTGGTGATACATATAACGTTGGCCTCCTATCATCCACAGGCTAAGAGACAAGCCGAGAGCACAAACAAGATCATATGTAATGTATTGAAAAAATTGGTAAATAATAAACGCTCTGATTGGGATAAACAGCTTCATCATGATGTTTGGGCTTACCGAGTTGCCTACAAAACGGTACTCAATGCCACCCCATTTCAGATGGTCTTCTGACAGAATGTTGTGCTACCATTGGACTTCCTAATCCCTACTTTAAAAGTAGCACAAGAGCATGAGTGGAATGGACATGAGTTGTCCTCTAGGATCTTTGATCTAGAATGCTTAGGTGAGACAAGGCTACGAGCGACAGCAGACATCTATGCTGCAAAGAAACGACGAAAGGCATACTTCGATGCACATATCAAAGATAAAGGATTGAAAGAAGGAGATCTAGTGCTAGTCTATACATTAAAGCAGCATGCCCGTAAATTAGAAAAGCGAAGATCTGGACACATGATCATTAATAGAATTTCCACTAGTGGTGCTGTTCAATTGGCCACCCTAGAAGGCAACATTTTGCCAAGTTATATTAGTGGTTGTCAGGTCAAGCTATATCAAGAATCTCTTACAGAGGATATGCTAATGAGACTCAACACTGCTAAGAAGCTAAAAGAGGAAGAGTTAAGGGTTCGAGAAGAAGCACAAGTAGAGGCTAGAGAACACATTAGGAGAAATAAGTTAAGACGCCTAGGCCTATGTCAATCCTAAGGCCCCAAGATACCCCATGGCCATGTGTCAAACATCAAGTGCAATTGCTTCTCAAATAATTGAACAACGTCCCTTTGTGACCATAGCGGTAGGACAAGGGAAGAATGTAAGGACTGTGAGAGCATTAATTGACTCAGGTGCAACAACTAGTGCGGTTAGACTTTCATACTGCCAATATCTACAATTGAACATCAATCCTATTGAAGCCTATCTCATAGGATTGGGAGGTGTGGAAACCCCGTTTGGGTGAGGTAGAGCTTCCCATCTATCTTCAAGATGTTCCAATGAGAGTCAAAATGCTAGTGTGTGAAGATGCAGACCTTATGGAACCACTTATCTTGGGTCAAAACTGGATCTATGACCATGCAGTCAACTTAAACCTTAAAACCAAAATTCTTCAAGTTTGGGTACATGAACAATGCATTACATTGTAATTAGCGAATTGCATGAGCACAAATCCAAGTAACACACATTCTCTTAGTCCCTCTAGGCCCAAATTGAGCAAAGAAGATGTTGTATATGTCAAAACATCTATGATCCAGAGGGACTCATGGAAGACCGGTCTCAAAGGAGAGAGGACCCCTCTTTAGATCTCGTCCATACAGATGTGTGTGGTCCTATGCCCACTAGGTCCTTAGGTGGTTCTCTTTACTTTGTCACTTTCATAGATGATGCTACTAGAAAAGTTTGGGTATATCCTATCAAATCGAAGGATGAGGTATTCCCTACTTTCAGAAAATGGCTATGTCCAAAGTACTTCACAGGTTCAATATGCAGGGTGGAAAGGCATTGAGTACACCTTTACCCACATATATGAAATAAGACGAGGAAAAGGAATTCATGACCAAATCAGATGAGGGAAAGGAATTCATGACCAAATTTCCCTAAATCAGATGAGGAAAAGGAATTCATGACCAAAATTCCCTATCAGTCTCCTGTTGGTAGTCTCATGTATGCGATGGTAGCTACGAGACCAGACATTGCATTTGCAGTGGGAGTTGTGAGCAGATATATGTCTAATTCTGGAAAGAAACATTGGGAAGCAGTCAAGATGATTTTGAGATATCTGAGTGGCACTAAGGACAAGTGTCTATGCTTAGGTAGAGGGAAAGCATCCATTATTGGTTACACAGATTCTGACTATGCTGGTTGTGTAGACAATCGTAAGTCTACATCAGGGTACATTTTTCATTTTGCTGGAGGTGCTATCTCTTAAAGATCTCGTCTTCAAGAATGTACAATTGTTTCCACCACAGAAGCAGAGTATGTTGCAGCAACTGAGGCATATAAGGAAGCATTGTGGCTTTCTCATCTTGCTTGTGATATGGGTTTACCTCAGCATGGACCTCGCTTGCTTAGTGATAGTGAGAGTGAAATCTGGTCTATCATGCAAAGACCAAGCACATTGAGGTGAGGTATCACTTCATTAGAGATTGTTTAGCCACTGAGCGCATTATTCTTGAGAAGGTTCACACTGGAGATAATGCTTGCAGATGCTTTGACTAAAGCTCTACCACATGATAGCTTTTGACACTATTGTCACTTGATGGGGGTTACTTGATTCTTGATCTTACACAGTCACTTGTATACTGTGTAACAAGCCCATCAGGTGGGAGGTATAGTTTGTATACTTACACTCAGGTATTCTTTATCATTCTTTATTTTTCTCCCATGGTTACTTTGGCCATGTTGGCCTTTAGTGGGAGATTGTCCATGTGAAAGGCCAAATGGCCACTGGACACTTCTTTGTATATGTTCTTTAATAAAACATATAGTGGCTTGGTCAGTCACGGACTGTAAGTTTGACCGCATTTGTAGGACCTAAGAAGTCTATCTTCGTGCTCCATGTATAGTGTGTTTTCTGCGTATTCTGCAACCTTTGTGCGGAGTACTGTGTGTGGCCTTAGGAGCTCGGTTTTCTACTTCGAGCATATCGTCGTGGAGCTCTCGAGAAGGAGAACGCACTTGGTGCATCACCATCGAAATACTTCACATATGAATGGTAATTCCATATATCGCACAAGGTGAGCAGCTTTGAGATCTCCCCCTACCTTGTCTACCTCCTTCGCCTCTTCCTCTTGAACTTCTCCCTCTACTTGCAAATTTAGTTTTGGAGGTGTCTGCTTCTTCATTCGGTTTCTTCCCTTTATCGTTGGCATCTTTATTTCTACCATTATCAGTGTATAAGATAGAGGATTGATTACCTTTTTGTGCTTCTCCATTCTTCATAAGCTTGGATTCATAAGTGAATATTTGTTCTACAAGTGCATTGAAGACTAATACTTGCATGTCCATGTACAATTCCATGGCAATGGTGAATGCCCCTCACTTTTCATCTGATTTAATTCCATTGATGACTTGTATAGTGAAGAAAGAACATGTTTATACCTTGCTTTGTATCTAAAATAGATATTGACTCTTGTTAATCCAGAGCAAATCATCAAGCCAACTTGATTGGCTACAATGAATCATCTCTAATGAAAAAAAAAAACCATGTCACTTTGAGGTCTCCGAAGGTGGTTGGTAGTTCAAACATATTAGAAGTAGTTCCACTCACATTAGGCCATGTCAATACAAGGTCTCCATAGTAGTTGGGTGCCTAATCCCAAAGTGCCACTTGCTAGAGGGAATGCACACTACTCAAATTTATCTCATCTAGAGGGATTCAATTTGTAGCTCACCACCATACAATCGCATATTTGGCATGCACTTGTGTCCTTGCTATATCATGCTAAAGTATTCAAGAAGCTAGTTATCAAAGCTTTCCAATAGTTTCATAATGTATTTACCAAGACATACACGTGAGTTATGATGGATTGGAAGACATAGTTAAAAGGAAGAGACCACACATAACAAGTTTTTGAGAAATTATCAATCAACCAAGTTCTTGTCTTGGTGCTATCTTCTTACTACAAATCGTAGGGATGCTGAGAACAGGTTTCACTTGGAGGCCATTGTGCTTTAGCTTGATCAAGTCTCTTTCTTTCACAATGTGTTGTGATGGTTTTGAGAACCCAAGGGGACCAAGTTCGGGAGCCTACTTGTACATCCTTACGTGATGTTCAAGGTCTACTAACAAGAAATCAACTCTTATTGTCTGGACCTTCCAAGACAATTAAAAAATTAGGGAGGAGGGGAGCCATGCAAGCATTTTCATCAGGTGAATTTTTTTCCATGTTATGGATTGTACACCTCATCAAGGCTAGTAAAAAAAAATATTCCTCTCGCTTAGGCATCTTTGTCATTGGAAAACCCTTGGGTACCTCATCCAAGACCCATGCCCTTCGTGTAATTTTCAATGAGAGCACCAAAAGTTGCATTAACAGGGCCACCCTATAAGGACGTGCATCCATCACTATTGCATGATATTCATGCACTACACTAAGTAGTCTCCCTGTGATTATGTCCACAATCCACTTCTAATAAAATTCTCTTTCATTTTAAGTTTTGGTATTAGACTTTTGTTTTTCTATTTTTAAAACACACCACCAACCAAAACTCAATCCATTTTATTTTATTTTTCCATCCATTTTGCTTGGTCACAATTCATGTAAGGATATCATTCTTTAGTTCTTGGAGATTTTCATATTAGGTTTAGGGTTATATTTGATTATGTAATCCTACTAGTATTATTCAATCAACAAGAACCTTATTATATAGATCCATATTATTTAGTTAGATCCCCCTCTAGCATTTCGTCTTGAGAGATTATACTCAGCACATTTGGATAATCTCTTTTTAACATGGTTGATTATGTAGTAGAAGAGGCTTGAGCATGGAGTTGTGGATTTCTCAAAATATCCAATGCACTCTAAGATTCATTAACCAATTGATGGTGGAAAAAAATTGAACAACACTTAAAGCATGGTTAAGGCATCTAAGCCACGAACACTCAACAGTAGTTGTGAAATTTTCCCTTACCCTCACGACTAGAAGTGGCCAGATTGAATTGCTTCTTTCTTGATCAAGATATGTGTGAGCTACCAAGAACAAAGAGAAAAAATAGGTGAATGCATGTAATCCAATCACAATCAAGAAAATCATATAAATCTATTCGTATTAATTCCCCCTCATGATAAAGGAATCAAGTTGTTGGGTACTAGTGCCCATTAGACCCCCCGAATCCCACAGAGAAGGGGTAGATTTTACAGAGTTTAGATGACACTAGTCCCCTTCACTCGTACTGTTCTTCTAATTACTACAAGTCTGGGAGAGTAGGCTAAGACTGAACTTCCTTTATTAAAGAGCACATCATCTGCATGCTTCACATACTAGGTGCTTTCAGTTGGAATATTATGAAATTTGTCATATGGTAATAATTATACATGTATTTTTTCATATCAACCATGTGGTGCTTGCTTTAATCCATACAATGCCTTCTTTAATATATACATTTTTTTTTCATTCCCCTTTTGAACAAAATCATGGGACTAAAAAACATAAACTTCTTTGTGCATGCCCCAAAGAAAAAACATTTTCTATGTCTAATCGATGCACATTCTAAACATTGTGGGCTAAAAGTGCACAAATGCTACAAATAGTTGTCATACATCACATAGGAGCAAAGGCCTCATCAAAATCAATTCCTTCTTCTTTGACTAAAATCTTAGAATTATAGTAATAAACATTGCCATCAAGCTTGCATTTCAACCTATAGGACCATTTATCGCCAATATCCTTTTGAACATGAGGCAAATGAGATAAAGAGTAAGTATCATTCTTCATGAAAAAGTTCAAATTTTGATTGCATACGATCCACAATATTATTTTTATTTTTATGTTTCATTAAAGAAAACATGCTCATCCTCATCACAAAGGTTAGAAAAATCCATTGCATAGCAATCTTATGCAAAAGAAGCATGATGCAAGTCTAAAGATGTATGATAACTCAAATGTCCATTTAACTTATAATCTCTAAAAGTTTGCTCCAACCATTTTGGCATATATTTTACCTCGTCAATACTTGCCCTCTCATTAGTGAGTGTGTCACAAATGGAATGATGGATATCCTCATTTAGAACTAGTGTAGGTTGAGACATTGCCACACTAGGAGATACATTTTACTACCCACACGTGAAAGTAGGCAAAAAGGTGTCATACATTTCATTTGAACTCATTGGCCTCCTTCATACATGAAAGAAGATTATAACATACATCCTCCACAAAAACTACACTTACTCAAGTTTTTGGACAAAGTAGCCAAAACGTAGCCAGCAACAACAACAACAACAACAATTGCAAACCAAGCAACAATCCCAAGAGTGGTGACATTCTGAAGATTGGTAGCAATAACAATAGTCCAACCAACAACAATCCTCTTTTCAACAAAACTTCAATTTTGACCACGAATCACGTTCATACTTGCCACCCCCATCTCCGCCTTGCAACATTGGCCCCCATCCAATTGCATTTTTGCCCCTATCCATAAAGACCATTTGGTTGAAATAGCCCAATTTTTGTTTATGGCAACCAGTATTACAATAGATCGAGAGTAACCTCACTAGTATGAAGTGTAGCAATACAAGTTATAGATCTAACAGATGAGGACAACGATTCATGAGTTAGAAATCAAGCTAGAAGATATTGTGCATTATCAATAACAATCTCAAATCCCTCAACAACAAAGGAAAGAGCTTTGAGATGAATTATAGAATCTAGAATTTATTGTTGGTAGATTGAAGAATGAATTTTTAATTTCTTCAATCTTCACAGTCGAAGTAGATGGCGCAGGTAACTATTTAACATGCCCATCAACATTCTGTCATTTACCTTTAGCATTCTTTAATGCATAATAGTCTTTCTTCATATGTCCTTTCTTATGACAATAATGGCATTAGATATCCCTCTTCCTTGATTTACTTCTACTCTTATTTTGTTGATCATTCTTTTCCTTGTTCTTGCTCCTCCCACGTTCCTGATTCTTTCCTTGGTAAGAATCACGAACATTATATGCATCTCCACTCTGAGTGCCAACCATAGATTTTCTACGAATCTCCTCACTCAAGAGTGCTCCACATATGTCATCATAGACGAGTTTACCACTAGGTGCACTATTGCTAATAGCTGTGCAAAATGTATCCCATGATGATGGCAAGGTGCATAATAGCAATATTTCTTTCATTTCATTATCCATATCCATTTTCTAAGCTTGTAACTGAGAGAATATAGCATCAAACTCATTCAGATGAGCAACAACACTATCTGTGTCGTTCATACGAAGGTCATATAATTTTCTCATCACATACACTTTATTTGATGCCGTGTCTTTTTCATATGTATTGCATAACTCTTCCAAAGCTCCTCTACACTTTCACAGTCTAATACTATAAAGTAAACATTATCTGCTAGGTGCAAGGGAATGGTAGACCTGGCCATTTCATCTAACTCATCCCAATCATCTTCATCCATGTCAGCAGGCTTTTTTGAAATCCCATTTACTGGCTTCCATTGCCTCCTTTGAATCAGCACATCTTTAATCTGATTCTTCCATAGAGCAAAGTTTGTGCCATCAAATTTTCGGATCTCGAAATGGTCTTTGCCTTGCAAGTTATAGCTCCTCCTCTGAACACTGGCACTAGACCCTGATCCACCAGATATGCCTGAGACCTCTGATGCCATGATGGTAGAGAACTGAATAGAATGATAATGGAGCTAGAAGAGTCCAGACACTAACAAATAAGCCTATCAAGGAGTAAATCGACCACTGTATAGTTGACTAAACCAGAAATCTGGAAAAATTTTGCGAGAGTGTCCTCTGCAAATGAGCATATGACCAATGTCAAAATATCATAAAACTACAAGTATTGACATGTTCACCTACATAGTGAATCACTGACTCCACTGCATATAATCAGTTACCCAATAGAAGCCAACTACGCTTATCGAGCACCTATGGACAACTATCATACATCTCCTATGGCGAGGCTAGGTAAGTCTTCCACCTGCATCACCAAAGAGACCCCGACATCTGGGTGTCTCCTAGTTAAGAAAACATCACCACGAACCTCTTTTTCAAACGTAAAAGGCTTTATGCAAAAAACATAACCGCTATATCAATGACCACATGGACGTACATAAGTAGAATCCACAGAAGCATACATGGTGTGCATGTGCTCAATATATGCAGTAAAGTGACACTAAAAGGCTGAATGCACAACCCAAAAACTAGCCAACAACACCTACAAGTGTCTGTCAACTCTGATGTTTTAGGCCCAAAAGCCTGCATAAATTTGTAGCGGCTGCTCCCACCAAAACTGGAAACCTTTCGAGAAACCTGTAGTTTTACAAGTTGGCTGAAAACAGAGCCCCAAAGGTTGATATTTGTTGTTCGAGAAGTACAAAGAACACTCTTCTTGATGTTCGTGGATTTGTATGAAGATAACTATGTGCGAAAGTACTCCAAAATTGCTCCAAAAGACACCCCAAAAATGCTTTAGAAACAGGCCTTGAAAGTAAAGAATGAAGCTTTGAGGGACCAAAACATGTTCAAGGTAATGTTAACCTTAGTCTTTCCCCTTCTTCAGACACCACAAGACTGTAGCTTAGTGGCAAGAGATTGCCACGGTTAAGCGAGCTCCGAGGGGAACAGTACAGGGATGGGTGACCTCTCGAGAAGTACCGGGAACCTCTATCTTCCTTGATTGTTGAGGTCCTTCCTCGCGCGTAGCCAACAGTGACTTCGGTGACTCGGATGACAAGGTATGCCAAGGTCTATGCCTTGGTTGCCACCTTAGTCGTAAGCCTTGGAGAAATCCAGGGGGGTTGCTTGCTTCGTTCACACAAAAGGAACAAAGCTTTTGCCTCGAAATGCTATGATACCAGTGAAGTAATACAATGGCGATGCACCATAGTGCACTCTCCTTCTCAAGAGCTTCACGACAATATCCTCGGAGTAGAAAACTGGGCTCCTAGGGCTGCACACAGTACTCTGCATAGAGGCTGTAGAATACGCAAGAAAAACATAGTACACAGGGAGCACAAAGACAAACTTCTTAGGTATTACAAATGTGGTCAAACTTACAGTCTGTGATTGACCAGGCCACTATATGTTTTATTAAAGAACATATACAAAGAAGTGTTCAATGGCCATTTGGCCTTTCACATGGACACTAACGGTAATAGTTCTATAGTGCGGTTCATGTTACTGTAAACACAATTCTGGTATTATTTCTGAAGTCTATCATATTCATCAAAGTCTGTAACATTTCCAGTAATAATCTAGAACCTTGGAGTGCATCTTTTTTAGTTTGAATTGTGTTACTCAATCTTGAAATATATTAAGTGTGTAGAGGATAATGCATGGAACATAAATGCATGCTATGATTGCGGTATTGTAGTCGTAATCCCGCTTCTCGAATCCTATCCTTTGGAGGTGTTGTATGTTATTCTGACATCCATAGCATAAACAAATTGGGTGCAATATTCCCCCATGAACTCTGTTGGACAAGGCTCTAGAGTATGTGTATTTATAGGTTTTTTTTATTACGCCATAAATTTTAAAAAGAACCCTCTACATGGGTCTCTATTTACAAACTATTTAGAAGATATATTTTCTCTTATTCATGTCTAGACACATCCAAAATGTCCACATCCATCCACGCCCTCATGAAGCTTAGATACTATATCAAAACATAAAGAACTCAATAAAAAAATCAACATTCTATAAGTGATAACAAGGTACATGAAGAACTCTGCTCAGTAGATTCATATTACCATTTGAAGTCTTCACATTTCCAATCTTCTCCATATTGTGCCTTGTGTCATATCTTGCTTGCACTTCATGCTTGTTCTTGGGATCTTCCAGATATGAGAGTAGTGCTACATTTCTTGCTACATGATTTGAACATACATAATCAATATAGAATACGGGCTCATCTTATTTACCTTCTTTCATAGTCACATTCATGAGTAGAAGAGAGTCTTCTTGTGATTGGTCATCATTATAATTTTTATAGTCTCTCCTTCCTTTGTAACCTCCTTGATAGTTTTTGTTGAAGTTGTTACTGTCAGTGTAGCCATAGTTGTTCTTGTATCTACCTCTAGGAACTCCATATCCTCCTCTATTGTATCATCTTCCTCTCTAGTTCCTTGCATTCTTGAAGCAGTGCTTAGTGATATGAATGGAAATTCCATATATAGCACAAGGTGAGGAGCTTTGAGATCTCCCCCTACCTTGTCTACCTCCTTCTCCCTCTACTTGCAAAGTTAGCTTGGGAGTTTTCTGCTTCTTCATCAAGCTTCTTCCCTTTATCATTGGTATCTTTATTTCAACTGTTATTAGTATATAAGATAGAGGATTGATTACCTTTTTGTGCTTCTCCATTCTTCATAAGCTTGCATTCATGAGTGAATATTTGTTCCACAAGTGCATTCAAGACTAGTACTTGCATGTCCATGTACAATTCCATGGCAGTGGTGAATGCTCCTCACTTATCATATGCTTTAATTCCATTGATGACTTGTATAGTGAGGAAAGAACATGTTTATACCTTGCTTTGTATCTAACATAGATGTTGACTCTTGTTAATCGAGAGCAAATCATCAGGCCAACTTGATTGGCTACAATCAATCATCTCTAATGAGAAAAAAATACATTATCGACAACATGTCACTTTGAGGTCTCCAAAGGTGGCTGGTAGTTCAACCATATTACAAGTAGTTCCACTCACGATAGGCCATGTCAATACAAGGTCTCCACAGTAGTTGGGTGCCTAATCCTAGAGTGCAACTTGGTAGAGGGCATGCACACTACTCAAAGTTATATCATCTAGAGGGATTCAATTTGTAGCCCACTACCATACAATAGCATATTTTGCATGCAATGGTATCCTTGCTATATCACAATAAAGTATTCAAGTAGCTAGTTATCAAAGCTTTCCAATAGCTTCATGACGTGTTTACCAAGACATACATGTGAGTGATGATGGATTGGAATACATAATTAAAATGAAGAGACCAAACATAACAAGTTTTTGAGAAATTATCAATCAACCAAGTTCTTGTCTTGGTGCTATCTTCTTACTACATATCGTAGGGATGCTGAGAACAGGTTTCACTTGGAGGCCATTGTGCTTTAGCTTGATCAAGTCTCTTTCTTTCACAATGTGTTGTGATGGTTTTGAGAACCCAAGGGGATCAAGTTCGGGAGCCTACTTGTACATCCTTACGTGATGTTCAAGGTCTACTAACAAGAAATCAACTCTTGTTGTCTCTACCTTCCAAGACAATTAAAAAATTAGGGAGGAGGGGAGCCATGCAAGCATTTTCATCAGGTGAATTTTTTTCCATGTTATGGATTGTATGCCTCATCAAGGCTAGTAAAAAAAAATATTCATCTAGCTTAGGCATCTTTGTCATTGGACAACCCTTGGGTACCTCACTCAAGACCCATGCCCTTGGTGTAATTTTCAATGGGGTCACAATTCATCTAAGGATATCATTCTTTAGTTCTTGGAGATGTTCATATTAGGTTTAGGGTTATATTTGATTATGTAATCCTACTAGTATTATTCAACTAACAAGAACCTTATTATATAGCTCCATATTATTTAGTTAGATCCCCCTCTAGCATTTCGTCTTGAGAGATTAACTCACCACATTTGGATAATCTCTTTTTAACATGGTTGATTATGTAGTAGAAGAGGTTTGAGCACAAGATATTTACATTGGAGTTTGGGGACCAAGAACATACACAAAAAACATGAGGAAGAAGATGAAGCTTAAAGGCATAAAACAAGGTGTAATACTAAGTGTGGAGTAAACAAAGGCAAGTGGCTCATTAGAATTGTGAGAATATATAAAATCCAAGGGAAAAGAACCATTTAAAGAGGGGAAATGTACCCCGGTAGCCCTATGCTTCTTTTTTACATATGTCATTAGCAAAATATACTAGCAAAATGCCAAAGGGGATGAAATTCATGTATACGGGAGGTAGTAAAAATTGTGGAATAAGATCAATCCACAAAAGGGAGAGATCTCAAAGTTTTGTAACTTCTCATGAGGTAGAGCCTTTGTAAAAAGGTCTGCAACATTATCGTAGGTGGGAAAATACGCCAAATAGATCTCTCTAGTAGAGCACCTCTCCCTAAGATAATGATATGAGCCTCAATGTGCTTCATGTGACCATGGAGTTGTGGATTTCTCAAAATATCCAATGCACTCTAAGATTCATTAACCAATATGATGGTGGAAAAAGTTTGAACAACACTTAAAGCATGGTTAAGGCATCTAAGCCACAAACACTCAATAGTAGTTGTGAAATTTTCCCTTACCCTCACGACTAGAAGTGGCCAGATTGAGTTGCTTCATTCTTGATCAAGATATGTGTGAGCTACCAAGAACGAAGAGAAAAAATAGGTGAATGCATGTGATCCAATCACAATCAAGAAAATCATATAAATCTATTCGTATGAATCCCCCCTCGTGATAAAGGAATCTAGTTGTTGGGTACTAGTGCCCACGGGACCCCCCGAATCCCACAGAGTAGGGGTAGATTTTACAGAGTTTAGATGGCACTAGTCCTCTTCACTTGTACTTTTCTTCTAATTAATACAAGTCCAGGAGAGTAGGCTAAGGTTGAACTTACTTTATTAAAAAAAAAATTGTTGGGTACTAGATAAATAGAAAAGTACATGGTTAACTTCTTGACAATGCTTGAAACTTGAGCTATACATAAAACTGATCATCTAGGACATTGAGAAAATGGAATTTCAAGCCGAGTGATGCACACATAAATAAGGCATCCAACATCTTGTGGATAGATGCCAACATGAATTGCATCTCTAGCATCATGAAGACCAAATTCTAAACCTATCTCCATGGACGTTAAAATGGATTTATAGCCTCAAGGCCAAAAGTTTGCAATAAAATGAAATGTATTTTGTCTAACACAAAACAACACCTCCATTAAGTTACATAAATTTAATGCAAAAATAATGGTGCAAATGTCCAAAATCAGGCAATCCAAAAGAAACATGAAAATCAACCTTAGAATAAAATATAAGCATGCCACTTGGATAAGTAACTAGCATGTTATCAATGTAAACAACAACTATTAGGAGCACATCATCTGCATGCTTCACATACTAGGTGCTTTCAGTTGGAATATTATGAAATTTGGCATATGGTAATAATTATACATGTACTTTTTCATATCAACCATGTGGTTCTTACTTTAATCCATACAATGCCTTCTTTAATATAGACATTTTTTTTCATTCCCCTTTTGAACAAAATCATGGGACTGAAAAACATAAACTTTTTTGTGCATGCCCCAAAGAAAAAACATTTTCTATGTCTAATCGATGTACATTCTAAACATTGTGGGCGACAAGTGCACAAATGCTACAAATAGTTGTCATACATCACATAGGAGCAAAGGCCTCATCAAAATCAATTCTTCTTCTTGAGCATGATCTTTAACTAAAATCTTAGAATTATAGTAATAAACATTGCCATCAAGTTTGCATTTCAACCTATAGGACCATTTATCGTCAATATCCTTTTGAACATGAGGCAAATGAGATAAAGATTAAGTATCATTTTTCATGAAAAAGTTCAATTTTTTATTGCATACGATCCACAAAATTATTTTTATTTTTGTGTTTCATTAAAGAAAACATGCTCATCCTCATCACAAAGGTTAGAAAAATCCATTGCATAGCAATCTTATGCAAAAGAAGCATGATGCAAGCCTAAAGATGTATGATAAGTCAAATGTCCATCTAACTTATAATCTCTAAAAGTTTGCACCAATCATTTTGGCATATATTTTACCTTGTCAATACTTGCCCTCTCATTAGTGAGAGTCTCACAAATGGAATGATGGATATCCTCATTTAGAGCATGTGTAGGTTGAGACATTGCTTCACTAGGAGATACAATTTTACTGCCCACACGTGAAACTAGGCAAAAAGGTGCCATACATTTCATTTGAACTCATTGGCCTCCTTGATACATGAAAGTAGATTATAACATGCATCCTCCACAAAAACCACACTTACTCAAGTTTTTGAACAAATTCCTAAATCTATAAGGGAAGCACTTTACAATCAGCCAAATATTCTATAATTGTCTCTATGCAACAACAACAACAACAACAACAACCACAACACCAATAAGTTGGGCGGATTATTTAGACCAAGAAATTACAAGCAAATGTTACAGATTAATCGATGGTTGCAAGGTTAGAGTGAAGCAAGGAGTAGATACCAAGTTCGAGTATATTTTTCCCTAATCATATAACCTCTCATAGCTCATCATATCATACTAAAAAATTTATTTCTCCTCCCAAAGTCCCAACTCAATAATTCAACCTGCCCCTCTTTCACCTAGTCCCCATCATAGACAAGCTTGAAGAATGGAGGAATCAAAAAAGCAATTTTTTTTATCGATGATCAAACCGAAAACAACATTAGTTGTAGCTAACACAACAACAACAACAACAACAATAAATGGAGTATCAATAAAATAGTCGACAACAATAACAAACAGAGCAGCAACAAAGTAGCCAACAACAACAACAACAACAACAATTGCAAACCAAGCAACAATCCCAAGAGTAGTGACATTCTGAACATTGGTATCAACAACAATAGTCCAACTAACAACAATCCTCTTTTGAACAAAACTGCAATTTTGATCACGAATCACTTTCATACTTGCCACCCCCATGTCCACCTTGCAACGTTGGTCCCCATCCAATTGTATTCTTGCCCCTATCCGTAAAGACCATTTGGTTGAAATAGCCCCATTTTCGTTTATGACAACCAATATTATAGTAGATCGAGAGTGGCATCACTAGTATGAAGTGTATCAATTCAAGTTATAAATCCAACAAGTGAGGATAATAATTCATGAGTTAGAAATCAAGCTAGAAGATATGGTGCCTTATCAACAACAATCTCAAATCTCTTAACAACAAAACAAAGAGCTTTTAGGATGAAATACAAAATCTACAGCCTATTGTTGGTAGATTGAAGAATGAAGTTTGAGCCAAGGAAGTAGAGTATGATCGCCAACATCATTGGGTTAATGAGCTATAAGACTAGAACCATGATGAGAGTGCAAAAGAACACTACAGAGGACTAGGTAGAATTATCCGAACAATCCATCAGAAGTTAAAAGCTAGAACAAAATTTGGAGGAGCTAATTGAAGATCGTATGGAAGAGGAATGACTCTTAGGCACTATTTGGTTTGGTCCACCAAAGGATGTCACTATTAGGATGCTACCGGGGGCTCATAAATGCTTTTTAGTAAACATCATGAGTTGAGTTAATCCATTTTTTGTAACCTTAATGCTCAATAAAACTCCTGTAATATAATCCCTTTGTCGACCCCTTAACTCCCTGACAATGCACCAAGCTAGTACTTAAGATATCATTGCTAGCAATGCCTATCTGTGAGCCAATACTTTGTTCACCATATTTAATAAACCTATGCAAGAATGGACCTCCGAAGTTCATCATAAGGCTTGGACCTTGCCTAAAGAGAAGAGACATAGTTTGAGAAGGAACTTGAGAGGGATAGAGAAGGATAGAGAGATATGGACACAGAACTAGAGAACTAGCGTTAGACTGTAGCTTAGATGTAGGTGGTAGTGTTCATGAGTCGATTCTATTATTGTTCCAATATTTTTTCTCTCCATTGTTTGTTATGGCTAACTATAGAGAATGATTCTATCAAGTATTTCTTAGTGAATTAAGCAGAGATTAGAGATAGTATAAGTGGTTTGGAGCTAGTAATCATCTATGCGTCATAATGCAAATTTATGAGATTTGAAATTGTAGCAAAACCATGGATCTAGTCAATATCCAATAGGAGACCATTCAATTGTCTTCAGGAACTCTTACCGCCCTCCTTCGTTGACAGTAAGCGCCTGTGGATAATCTGTAGACACATATTTACAAAGATATATTCAATATCATATTTGCGCCACAAATGGAACTAAGAAACTGACTGATGGATTAGATTTGAGGAGATCAATCCGGAAATAAGACTGATGGATTAGCAGGCATGTACGATCATCATGAAAGACCTACCTGAAGGCATCTTATTTAATATTGCCCGAAAGCATTACACTGGCCTTAGGCCCACACCTCTCTTGCCATAAAAAAAAGCTGAACCCTCGCCCCCACCTCAAGAGCCAAAAAAGTGGTACATATGCCGGACTTTACATTACGAGTGGTGAGAACGCTCAATAGATAACCACTTGTAATGTGCTTGATGTATATGTGCTGGACTTTACATCGGTTGATGATGAGCTCATTTTGATGACGATATGCAACCCTTTGATACAAACATATCCAAATCAACGAAAGTGAATCTTCGTTTGAGAGCCTATTCGTTCTTTTTGTTTTGTATGAAAATATTTATGAAAGCACATATAAAGTGTTTATGATCCTCCAAGTGAAATAAAGTATTTATTATTTTACAGAAATAAAGTATTTATTACCAATAAAGTATTTATTACCTTTCTTTGATGTAGATGAGCCAACTTCAAAAGTTGAAGTCTTGTTTTCTCTTTTGGATGCACTTCTTCTTCTTCTTTCTTCTTCATGTTATAAGGAAGGATTTTTTCTATACCTCCTTTGCCTTCTTCTTTTTATCATAGTAGAAAAGCTTTGTATGCATAATTTGATGTCTTCTTTATCTTTGTCCAATCGATAAGGGGAAGTTCGATGAGATTCATAAGTGTTTCCAATGGATAGGAAAGTTGCTTGGAGAGTGATGTCTTATGGTCTTACCTTGGTCACTTTGAATCTTCTTTCTTCAATGTTCTTTTGATGATGAAATAGTGCTTGAATAGCACTTGGCTGCAAATACAAAATACTTTATATATACAATATGTCTCATACAAGATATGTGGAACTCAAACGCTCATGTGAAATGCACTAGGGCTTTACAAGATGATTTTACAACCTTCTTTTGATATGCAAATTGTCACATAGAGTATCACTCATTAGTCATGAGTAAGAGGTGTGAACCATCTCTTACATTTATTGAGTATGATAGTTTTATTGAGTATGATACTCACATGAGTGCCAAGTGGCACCCATATGAGAGACTATAAGTATTACCCTTTATGGGTAATTAGAGAGGGAGAGAAGTCATAGAAGAAAGCAGAGCTGGGAGGCAGAGAACATCACGATCTCAGTGTACTTTCGTCTAGTGATGTGTGTAGAGAAAGGCAAAAGTAAGGGGAATCATCGGGAGTTTATCTCACTGGTATCGGAGCAAGCATTAGCACGCAAACCAAGGCCTCAATAGGCACAAGAGGACGACACGGAATGGCACTGAACGACACATCAAAGGCGTGTGCAAGAGATAGTTGTCGCAACAATCACCCCTCATGTGGAGGAGCTCCCTCAACCCCTTCTATTGGGTGAGAGAGCTTTGAAGAGAGCTTTGTTCTTATACGGACTTTAGATGGTCCAAGCATCCACATATGGGATAAAGGCACCCAACAAGAAGCCCTTCTGTGATTTGGAGAAGCATGAGGAGACAAAGGGAGAAGGTATCGCAGCTCTAAAGATTCAAGTTTTTTTTTTCAATTTTGGGGGAAGAAAAATTGAGTTATGGATTGAGGTATTGAGGAAGCAACGATGCACATATGTATCATGGGTTATGGACATGGGGTATGGGTCATGGGATTAGCTTGAAAAGCTTTAGGTTCTCAGCTTGAGCCTTCCAAAGTCACCCCTTCATGGAGAATTTCTTTTCCATTTCCTATCTTGACATACCCATCTTCTCCGGACCATAGCTTGAGGGTACGATATCCGATTTGAGAAAATTTTGCGAATTATGAAGCTACACTCCTAAGCTTTGCTCAACAACAAACAATGATTGATTTGGAGAAGATTTAGTCAACCAAAATCCCTCTATAGAACTTCAATAGAAACTAGGTGGCCACTTTTGAGCCTTGCTTTTCATCATTTGGCATCCAATCAACTTTTTTCACTTGGAGTAGCTTCATATCTTTGAAGTACAGGTGTTGGGCTACGACTGGTGAGGATTACAAAAATTCAAAAGTGCTTCAGTTTGACTCAGTTTGCCTATTTGAGGCTATTGCTATATGTTTTTGGAGTTGTTCTTGCTGGTTTTTGGTGATTAGAACCTTCTTGGGCCAATCAAACATTTTCAATTTTTGTTTGGGCCTGGCGAGGATTGAAGATCAGCGCCTTCACGCTTCAAGATCGCTTGGATTTTGTTTCCATAGCTTCATTTTGTACCAGGGAAGTGCGCTAGTGTCATATTTCTCTTCTTCTTGCATATTTAAAGTTTACTTCCATTCTTTTCACATACTCTAGTTAGTAAATGGGGGGATTCAAACATGGGCTCCAAGGGGAAACAAATAGTAGAACACATTTCTCCACCTAAAGAACAACTAGAGGACCTTGAGCAAAGGATGGATGAGGTAGAGCTTGGGCAGGAAGTTGAGGAAAAGCTAGAGGGAAAAGATCCTGAACAAGAAGAATATACTTATGAGGAACTTCTTGATGACTTTGTTACTCATGAACAATTTGCAGACTTAAAGGAACAGACCCTTAGGCTAAAGTGAGACATAGGTAGCATGGCATCTCTCAGTGAGTAGCTTAAGTCTCAAATGATCTCACTTGAGACACATATCACCTCTTTCCTAGCTAGGAAGGAAAGAGAAATTCCTACTCTTCCTCTAGAGATGACTAGGAAAGATCCTTCTTTTCCTAGTAAGCACAAAGGAGAGAGCTCTAGGGAAGCTCCCCTCTTGAAATATCTGAAGCCACCTACCTTTACGGGGGATGACCATGATAGAAATAAGGATGCAATCTACGTTTTTTTACAAAAGTGGAATGATTTGCATCAACGCACCCCACCTGAGTATCGTGTGCTAGAGGCGAGTCTCTCGCTTGGCCTGTGTGCTTATAAGTGGTGGATGAGTCTCAAGGAGGCGAACTCTATCCCTATAGATTGGGCTCAATTTGAAACTCTTTTCCTAAAAGAGTTTCTTCCTAAGAATGAAGAAGAGAGGAATTGGGATGAGTGGGATAGGATCACCCAGAAAGGTAGGCCTTTGATGGTCTACATATCCCACTATAGGGAGATCATTTTGAAACTTAAGGGATTGGATGAATTCCAAAAAATTAGAGGGTTTGTTAGGGGCTTAGATAAAGCCATCAAGAGAGAGGTAAGAAGAAATGCACCAAAGACGTTTGAGGAGGCGATCAAGTATGCCCAGATTTATGAGGACCATAATCGTCCTCAATACACTCCTATGGAGACGGATCAGCCCCTCAAACCTCTTAGTATGACTAAGTTCAAGAAGAAAGTCTCATTAGGGAAAAATAAAATCTTCATTAAGAAACAGAGATCACAAGGGCCTAGGTTGCCTACAAAGCAGTTTGAGAAGGCCAAAAGAGAGAACCTATGTTTTAGGTGTTTGTCCTCTAGCCATTCACAGTGGAACTGTCCACTCAATAAGGGGGAAGAAAAGAAGAGAGGACTAGAGAGTAGTATGGCCCTGAAAACAGCAAAAAGGCAGTCTACCTAGTGCAGACACTTCTTATTCATGGCAATTATAGTTGCAAGGGAGTTGAGGTGATGCACGAGGATATAGAGTAGACCTGTTGTTTGACTCAATCATTGTGGTCACCCCAGTTTGGACCACGTGATTTGGTTAAACTTCACGGTAGTGTATACGGGACCAGGATGCAAGTCATGATAGATGACTCTACCACTCATAACTTTATAAACTATGGTCTGATAAAAAAACAAAAGATTCCCCAATAGCCCAATGCACATAAATACATGGTATCTATGATGCAAGGGGAAGATACTAGGATATGGGATACTATGGTATCCAATTTGAAAGTCAAGATCTAGGATTATATAGATCACATGGACTTCCAAATTATGAATATGGAGAGGACAGACCTTGTGTGAGGTAGACGGTGGCTATGGGGGTTGGGAGACACACTTAAATGCAGCCATCAAAACAACACTCTTGAGTTTGAAAGAACTGGAAGTAAATTTTATATACAGGGAGAGAGAGGGAGATGTACCTAGTGCACCTCTCATCTCATCTTGAGTTGTATAGTCTTTGTCATTTTTGGCATGTACAATATATCTTTTTATTGTATATTCAGGATTTTGAGCATTGTATAGACATTTCATCTAATGTATATTTTCATGCTAGGAATGTAAATATGGACAGGAATCTTCTATTCTTTGCCAAACTTCTAATTTTGATAGAGTTTGTGTGCCATAATTGAACAATGCTATGTTCCTTGTGTCTTGGAGTTAAAAGGTGAATAATCTACCAATTTTTTCACCTTTCACAATATTCTTGAATCCTTGGAATGGATCTCCTACATATGTCCCATACCTTTTAAACCTCACGTGCAATCCTTTATCCACAATCTGACCTACACTTGTCTAATTCTTAGTGATGCTAGGTATGTTGTAGGATCTTACATACACATGTACACAAATAGCACAAAATCTAAAAACACACACAAAAATAGAGATGTGAAATAGAAGAGAAAGTACATAGTATTTGGTGCAATATTCCCCCACAAGCTCTGTTCAACAAGTCTCTAGAGTATGTGTATTTATAGGTTTTTTTATTATGCAAAAAATTTTAGAGAGGACCCTCTACATGCTTTATTTGCAAAATATCTAGAAGATATAATTTCTCTTATTCATGTCCAAACACATCCAAAATTCCAAGCTCTCATTAACCTTAGCTCCTATATCAAAACACAAATAACTCAATAAAAACATCAACATTCTATGAGTGATAACAAGGTACATGGAGAACTCTACTCGATAGATTCATATTACCATTTGGAGACTTCACATTTTCAATCTTCTCCACAGGGTGCCTTGTTTCATATCTTCTTTGCACTTCATGCTTGTTCTTGGGATCTTCCAAATCTGAGAATAGTGCTACATTTCTTGCTACATAATTTGAACACCCATAATCAATATAGAATACATGCTCATCTTATTTACCTTCTTTCATAGTCACGTTCATGACTAGAAGAGAGTCTTCTTGTGATTGTTCATCATTATAATTTTTATGGTCTCTCCTTCCTTTGTAAACTCCTTGATAGTTGTTGTTGAAGTTGTTATTGTCAGTGTAGCCATAGTTGTTGTTGTATCTACCTCTAGGAACTCCATATCCTGCTCTATTGCATCATCTTCCTCTCTAGTTCCTTGTGTTCTTGAAGCAATGCTCAATGATATGAATGGTAATTCCACATATAGCACAAGGTGAGGAGCTTTGAGAGCTCCCCCCACCTTGTCTACCTCCTTCGCTTCTTCCTCTTGAACTTCTCCCTCTACTTGCAAAGTTAGCTTGGGAGGTGTTTGCTTCTTCATCGGGTTTCTCCCTTTATCTTTGGCATCTTTATTTCTACCATTATCAGTGTATAAGGTATAGGATTGATTACCTTTTTTGTGTTTCTCCATTCTTCATAAGCTTGGATTCATGAGTGAATATTTGTTCCATGAGTGCATTGAAAAATGGTACTTGCATGTCCATGTACAATTCAATGGCAGTGGTGGATGCTTCTTGCTTTTCATCTGCTTTAATTCCATTGATGACTTATTTGGCTATTTTCTCTTCACCTTTGAGATCTCCAATGCTTCCTAATTTATTAGCTATGTCTTTTATCTTGGTGACAAATTCGGTGACATTCTACTTGGGTTGCTTCTTGAGGGATATATTTCCTAGCCTTGGTTCTTGAGAATAAAAATGCTTCAAGTGCATTCCATGTTTCTTGTGAAGTCTGACATCACATAATATGTGCAAATAAGAAATCAAAAATAGAGTTTAGAATATATGACCTTCTTGGAAATCAATGATCCTATTGGTCAAAAGTGTCCAGAACTGAAGCATAGGATGGAGTCCTCATAAGAACTCTACAACAAAAGCGGCGAGCGCTCATGGTCAAAGCAGACGCCTTTCAACCTGCCCACGAGGGTTCAATCCCCGCTCAGCGCATTCGTGGAACTTATCTTTTAAGTTGTGCTTTTGCAATAAAATTTATGGATGGACAGATCGCAATCACTGAACGCCCGAACTGATCTTGTTTTTTTTTTTCGCATAGCGATCAATTAGCGATCCTGAAGATCGTGGATTTATTCGCTTTTGGAGGTTTGCTTTTCAAAGTACAAGAATACTATATAAACAAGTGCTTGGCTCACTTGTATTCATCCTTCACCTAGGATCAACACAAGCTTTCTGGAGCTTGGACCTCAATAGAGGTGGTGTTTCTTCTAGCACATGGGGCAGCCATGGTGCTAACTTGAAGCATGTTGAGGAGCAGTTATGGAGTTCTTCTTAATGATTCTTCTTGGAGAAGATGAAGGGTGTCCTCACACTCTACCTCATGGAGAGGAGGTTATCTCTTGTTCATGGCAAGAAGACTTGGTCATTAGCAGCTTGATGGTGAGGATCGACCATCTACATGATGTATTTGAAGATTATCTTCCACAGGAAGATATTAGGTTGAAGATTATCTTCTACAAGAAGATGTCTGGCTACTTCAAGGAGATTGGATGGAACCATCTACATGGTGTATTTGAAGATTATCTTCTACAGGAAGATATTAGGTTGAAGATTGTCTTCTACACAGAAGATGTCGGGCTACTTCAAAGACATTAGATGGTGATTAACATAAGATTCACATCTTATGTTAAGTATTCAGGTACATATTCTCTTTATGCACACAGGTACTACTTGAAGTTTATGGAGGCTATGGCGTTCATATCAGGAGGAGTCCTATTCGGCATAGGTACAAGAGAAACAGTACGTATATGCTTTATGCATATTTTTATGAGGTGTTTGAGAAGGTGTGTTCACATGAGTTTGAGGATTTCCTGCAGCAAACTTGTTAGCATTCTATGCTACTTTATAAGTATGTGATCTTTTCACACACGTTGCTAACTTGGGGTCTTCCATAGCCTAAGTTTAGATGTAGGTTTGTTGACCATCAGTTTCACACTGATCCTTCCTCATTCAGTCACTCATATTCACTCTTCTATAACCTATAAGGTCACACATCTCATGTATATTCAGATTACTGCCCATACATCTGAATATGTTTGTTACATTGTACATTCACTCATTCATCTATTTCTCATCACATAGAGTGGTTGAGAGTTTTGCTCCCACATTGTACATTGAACATTGGTATATATGATACTATGAGTAAGCGATGGCTTACGTAACACCTTACACATGTTGTCTATTCTTTCTCTATCTTTATCTCATCATCTGTATGATTAAGTTGTGGTATGTTCATGTTTTGTCAATATGGAAGATTGCTGGAATTAATGTTGTACATGACTGGAACTATGGAACCATGGACCTGTGACATGAGCCAAGGGCCTACCTCACTTCCAACATTTGGTATCAGAGCACTAAGGTTTTGGTTTCAGAACTTTAGATCTTTGGCATCAATACATTAAGGCTCATTCATATCTCAGGTTCCCAGACTTCCAGGTTTACAACATATGATTTGAAAGCATCTTCTAATATTTGACATTTGACATACACACTTAATCTAGATGAGTAGAGATTTGAGAATTAGACAATTCAGTTACATGTGTATTCATCAGTGTGGAGTATGAAGTTGATGATCTGTTAGCAGCCGAATATTTTTGGAAGAGTATGCAAATACTTTACAAAATTATTATTTGAAGACCCAGACTTGATGAAGAGAAGACTACTTCAAATTCAAGGAAGAACAATGGTTTAGAGAAGATGAAGGAATCAGATCAACATCAAATCACAGGTATCAGTTTCTACTATCAGATTATCATTTGCAGGTCATATCTTAGAAGAGCAGTTATGAAGAGATTTGAAGAAATTCAAGGAATGCTTTTATACACTTTCATCTTTTGAAAGTTAAAGGCTACATCAAAACAGGTATCTAGAGGTTTTTCTAGAGAGTTTTGAAAGATCTCTTTCATGGCAAGAAAGTTCATCTAAGAAGACAAGAGCAGAGATGAGATGAGTTTTGTTTTCAGCCAATTTTCTGTTGTAATTTGGTTGGATATCAAGGTACAAATGTATCTAGAGAAGGTAACTCTAGAAGGGTAATTCATCATTCAGACAAAAGATTGGTGAATTTAGTCATTTCAGACATTTGAAGCAGAATTTTGATTCAGAGATATGAGGAGATGATAAAACATGATTCTATATTCACTTCCATTTGTATACCATGTTTGTTTTATCTCTTACTCTTAGTATTAGAGGAAGAGAAAAGTTCATTCGAAGAAGTCAAGAGTGTTTGCTACTTCAAGATGAAGATAACAAAAGGTATGGAAGAGAAGTTTGAAGATGTTGACATCATCAGGTGGAAGAAAAGTCCATCATTTCCAAAAGAAAAGTAAGGCTTCCTTTTCTCATATACTTTCCATATACTTTTCCTATTTTATCCTCTACACCCAAAGACAAGTCTACGAGAACATCTTGTTTAAAGAAGAAGCAGTTTCTTGTTTTGCATTACACTTGGTCATGATTTAGTAGATTTGACAAAGAATTGCATTGAGAGAAAGAAAAGCAGCAGATATATGTTTTAACTCATATATGTATGAGTTATGTTTTAGTTGAAGCTTTTAAGCAGGCAGCTTATATGTTCCCTCAAAGAATTCTTGGATTGTCAATAGAGAGGTACTTGGTATATGACAAGTTGCAAAGAAGTATATTTCTTCTTTATCTAACTCTTAAGGTAAAAGAGTTTTGTAGCAGATGTTGAAGACTTGGGTTGAGGTTTTATGTTTGGAAAAGGTTACCTCATATTCAGTATTTTCAGAAAACTTTAGAAAATTCAGATTTGCTGATGTACAGGTCATTTGAAGAATCTACTTTCTATGATTGTCTTGATTTTTGGATACATGCTTGTATTCAAAAAGGTGTTCCATTAGATCCTATAACTTGATTGAAAAGTGGAGTTAGCCAAAAGAAAATCAAGCAGGTACTATCACATTTCACCCGGGTAAAATATGAAAGTTATGAAGTATCAACTTGCAGCTTTTGGAGTTCTCAAGGTGAGAAGTTTGTCCACTTATATTTCAAGTAGGAATTGCAGATTCCTTGAAGGATTTGTTTGAAGAAAAGTTTTACAACTTTTTGAGAAGCATGGACACTTGGAGACATTCAGGAAGTAAATCAAACATTGAGTCATGAAGGTTTGATGACAGCAGATTCTACACAGGAGAGATCATTGATCTCGTATGATCTTATATGATCTTGAGTATTTATGATTCAGTTGTCTATCCTTTGTTTGTGAAGATTCTTAACATTGGAAGAAGTAAGTCAAAGATTCAGGTTCTATCAGATTTGTCTTGCAGAGAGATAGAAGAAGATACTTATTATGTTACAGAAGGTTATGAATCCTAAAAAGCTTTCAGCAAGGTTTTATTATGTTAGGTTCAGCTAACCTTATTCTAGATTTTGGAAAGCTGAAGAATGACATGGAAAGCTATTGGCATGTGCACAATGCTAATAAAAAGGGTTCAGAGATTTTGTTTCAGATACAGGTATTGATCACTGAACATCAGATTTATGAAGGAAGATGTTCCACATTTCATAAAGTCTGATATATTTGAACAATACTGGATACTAGTGTTAAGTCATCCAGGGGGGTGATGAAACATGAAGACTTATTTTCAAGCCATATGTAAAAGAATGCAAAGTCATACCTACAGGTATTCCTATTTCAGGTATTCATATATTTCCTTTGTCAGGTTCTCTTTATGTTCCAACTTTGAAAGAAGAAGGAAGAAGAAGAATATTTGGAGAAAGTTCATGTTAGGATGTTCCTGTTCAGGAGAAGGTTCCAGAGTTCTATTGAAGAGAAGCTTGATATTTCATAAAGGTATATTTCAGACGTGCGCACATATATGTTTATACCAAGTTCTGAAGGAAAGAGGTATGAAGGATTTAAAGGATGAAGACATGATGACATCATAGATTTTTTGACTCATATTGAGTTGAGTACAGTCAGAGATGAACCAGCAGTGTTTATAATACACTAAGTTGTGAGTTGACAGTCACAGGTTCCAGGATTCAGTTCTTGTTTAGTGTATTTACATGACGCAGCAGAAGTACGTTGAGAAAACTTTTTGGAAGGTAAATGCAAATATATGGATCCTAGTGTATGTTTTCAGGTTTTTGAAGACAAGAGATAGCAGGTTCAGAGACAATTCATGCTATATTAGTTGTCAAGCAGTGATTGCTTGATGTGTACACTATTGGATATCTAGTTTGCATATTTTCTCAAGTATTATGGTTCATATTCAACAAGTTCAAGTTTTTTGGAAGGAAAGTCAATTTCAGTTTTGAAGAAGACTTTTTCTGAAGTGTGGGAGTACAAGCTTGAAGCTTGTGATAGTTTGCAGTTTGTGATAGATTGCAGATCCAGTCCAGGTTGCACCAATATGACATTGCAGTGGGGATTGTTGGAAATCAATGATCCTATTGGTCAAAAGTGTCCAGAACTGAAGCATAGGATGGAGTCCTCATAAGAACTCTACAACAAAAGCGGCGAGCGCTCATGGTCAAAGCAGACGCCTTTCAACCTGCCCACGAGGGTTCAATCCCCGCTCAGCACGTTCGTGGAACTTATCTTTTAAGTTGTGCTTTTGCAATAAAATTTATGGATGGACAGATCGCAATCACGGAATGCCCGAACTGATCTTGTTTTTTTTTTTCGCATAGCGATCAATTAGCGATCGTGAAGATCGTGGATTTATTCGCTTTTGGAGGTTTGCTTTTCAAAGTACAAGAATACTATATAAACAAGTGCTTGGCTCACTTGTATGCATCCTTCACCTAGGATCAACACAAGCTTTCTGGAGCTTGGACCTCAATAGAGGTGGTGTTTCTTCTAGCACATGGGGCAGCCATGGTGCTAACTTGAAGCATGTTGAGGAGCAGTTATGGAGTTCTTCTTAATGATTCTTCTTGGAGAAGATGAAGGGTGTCCTCACACTCTACCTCATGGAGAGGAGGTTATCTCTTGTTCATGGCAAGAAGACTTGGTCATTAGCAGCTTGATGGTGAGGATCGACCATCTACATGATGTATTTGAAGATTATCTTCCACAAGAAGATATTAGGTTGAAGATTATCTTCTACAAGAAGATGTCTGGCTACTTCAAAGACATTGGATGGAACCATCTACATGGTGTATTTGAAGATTATCTTCTACAGGAAGATATTAGGTTGAAGATTGTCTTCTACACAGAAGATGTCGGGCTACTTCAAAGACATTAGATGGTGATTAACATAAGATTCACATCTTATGTTAAGTATTTAGGTACATATTCTCTTTATGCACACAAGTACTACTTGAAGTTTATGGAGGTTGTGGCGTTCATATCAAGAGGAGTCCTATTCGGCATAGGTACAAGAGAAACAGTACGTATATGCTTTATGCATATTTTTATGAGGTGTTTGAGAAGGTGTGTTCACATGAGTTTGAGGATTTCCTGCAGCAAACTTGTTAGCATTCTATGCTACTTTATAAGTATGTGATCTTTTCACACACGTTGCTAACTTAGGGTCTTCCATAGCCTAAGTTTAGATGTAGGTTTGTTGACCATCAGTTTCACACTGATCCTTCCTCATTCAGTCACTCATATTCACTCTTCTATAACCTATAAGGTCACACATCTCATTTATATTCAGATTACTGCCCATACATCTGAATATGTTTGTTACATTGTACATTCACTCATTCATCTATTTCTCATCACATAGAGTGGTTGAGAGTTTTGCTCCCACATTGTACATTGAACATTGGTATATATGATACTATGAGTAAGCGATGGCTTACGTAACACCTTACACATGTTGTCTATTCTTTCTCTATCTTTATCTCATCATCTGTATGATTAAGTTGTGGTATGTTCATGTTTTGTCAATATGGAAGATTGCTGGAATTAATGTTGTACATGACTGGAACTATGGAACCATGGACCTATGACATGAGCCAAGGGCCTACCTCACTTCCAACATGACCTTTCCAAAGCATCCTTTGCACACCATGTGTTAAACCTCTCTTTCTCTTCTTGTGTTGGTTGTTCTTGGTCCTTAGCGTAGGCATCAACTCATCTCCAAACATGTATCCATATAAATTTCTTCTTTGCAGATATGCTTCCATCCTTAGAGACTATGATGAGTATTTACCTTGATCCAATTTATCAATTAAAGAGGGAAAACCATCACCCATAATGTACATACTATGATGATGCTTTGATACCGCTATGAGGAGGTGATGGTAGTGTATGAAGATGAGAGGTTCTTTGAAAAATCCTACTCTAGACTAGTCTATTTTTCCTTTGAAACTATAGTAGAATTTTTAAGCTTGCAAGTGACACATAAATATGACCATAATGCTTTGAAACATTGATCTCAAATGTTTGAGTCAAGTCAGACTATTTCTAAATTTTGAACTAGAGAAAAAAACCTTCTATTTGTGGAAGAAGGTGCCCACAAAATTGTTTAGTGCTCCTAACTTGCTATGATTTGGGAAAAATCTTTTTGTACAACTTCAAATGGGAAGATAAGTGCGATAACCTAAGTTATATAATGAATTTAGAGTGACTAAAGAGTGACAAGTATACTTAAAAATTCATAGGTGTCATTCGAACATCTCACGAAGCCAACAATGCATTTACATAGTCACAGAGATTGATGCATATCTCTATACAGATAGCTCCAGTGATCAAAATATTGCATTAAAAAAATCACAATGGTGTGATCTTCATGATACAAGCATTGGCTGAGATAATGAGACCATAAATTCACTTCAATGACTCTGTCAAGTTGCCAGGCTTGAACAATACACAGACAACAATGGACAATAGCTCAAGAAGATGATGAATCTTTAAGACTATGTATAGAAATGTAAAGTACAATGCATGGAAGTGTTGGAGGACTCCAATGGCTACGAGATAAGTACAATGGCCACTCAAGATGCCAGTGAGAGACCTACTATATCCTATGGCTTCTTTACTGAAGTATATATAAGCTTTTCTCATTGATTTTAGTAGACAGTTGTCAAAATGTCCTCAAATCTCCAATGTCTTGTATCTTGATTCCAGATATGCGTCCACGTATGAAACCCTTTATTCCATAGTTTCTTTTCCCTTTGGAGGTTCTCCTAGTCAATTTCTCTGATTCCCTCAATTGGGAACTATATAGAATCATTTTTTCTAATATCAGCTACCCACTTCCAATCCTCCTTGAGCTTGAAGTATAGTTTCACATTTTTCCAACTCGTCCACAAAGAGAAGACTAAATCCAAACCTCTAGGAGTCACTAAAAAGGGGGGAAAAGAACAAAGTGAGTAAATCAAGCCCCTTCCACCTAGAAAGAGCCACAAGCATAAGGGAAAATTTGTTTATGAGAATCAATTTTGCCCAAGAAGATTTGTGTTGCACCAAGCTTTAATCATCCGATTGGCCCCTAGCTTATGTGCCATTCCTTCAATGCCTAGAATGCCCAAATTGCAAGAATATTTTTGGTTTGCACAAATGGCCCATTTGATTTTGGGCACATCTCTCCTACAAGAATCTCCCATCCAAGCGATTTTCTACATATTCTTTCCAAATTCACTAAATCTTTGTCTTTCGATCTCTAACATGCCAGAAAATAAATAATCAATGTGAGAAGGAAGGTGTTGATCACCATAGCATGCCCCACCAAGTTGAGTTGCAGGCCCTTCTAGTAAGCAAATTTATTATCAATCTTGGAGAGAACCGAGTCCCACCCATGACCCATAAAGACATCAAAACCTATCAAAATTCCTAGCAAACGGAAGATTTGTCCACCCAGTTTCATCTTCAAACATTTGCACATTTCTTTAGCCATTTTATTTGCTTTCCCCACCCACCAATCTTTAAAGAAAATCTAAAGATTCTTTCTTTTGAATTTGCTCTTTATGTCTAAGCTTGCTTCTAATCTTTTGAAGCTTGAACTGGATGTGGGATTTGCACTTAATGACTTCACGCTCGAGATGCTAGAGTGCACAATAAATATTTTCCCTTTCGATGTGTCGAGGATCTCCTTTTGAGTCTTGTTAAGAATATATTGAGTTTGATTGATAGCCAATTTCGACTCTTGGTTGGAGAGGTGTGGGTGTTGAAGGCCTCTTTCTAGGTCAAGATGATCACACATTGAGCCAATGGAAGGGAGAAGATTGTAGGATCAACACAAAAAAATGGAGATTTCTATGATTAAGTGTGGATTGAAGGTAAGTACCATAGGATAGTGATCCAACATAGCTAAGTCCACACATTGCAAGAGGGATAAGGGACCCAAGTTATCAATGATATTCTATGTTATACAGCTTTTGTCAAATTTAATTTTTTGCAAATCAGCACCCAATTAGAGGTTTGACCAAAAGAAGGCATACTCATGTTTGACCTCCACCAAATCATAGTGGAACATAAAGTGGTCCCATACATCTTTCTCTAGACCATCAATAATCTTCCCTCTTTGATTCCAATTGTCGGGTAAAGCTTCCACCATATTAAAGTCCTCACATAGGATGACCTCCAATGGAAGAGAGTCCAAAGATTGCCAAGTAGCCAAGCTTTCCTTGTCAAGATTGGGCACATACACCAAAGCAATGGTGAATTGAAGAGGACCCTTAAACGAAGCAACAATCAGCTGATGGTTTAGATCGGCAAAGGTCTCCACCAAGAGAGTGTGCTAGAGCGACTTGAAACTTATAATCACGCTACCACTCTCCCTTGGGTGTGGGGTGGCAAAGCAAAAATGAGATATCGGAATACTTCTAAGTCTCTTTTGAAGTTCTTCTCTATAAATCTTGATATGTTGAAGACATATGAAGTCTGGGTTGACACTTCAGCCATCGACCAATCATGACCCCTTTTGAAGGGCCAGGCATTTCTCAGATGCTCAAAGAAACAACAATCATTTATGAAGACAAAGATATTTGAGTTTATTTTTAATTAATTCAAATTTCAAGGTTAATCATATTCTTATACTTTTTTCATAGACTATGAGTTGATTTTCTAAGCATAATAGTTTATTTTCCTTTGTAGTATTTTGCTTGTTTGAACTATAAATGTTCTCCTATTCTCTAAAGTCTAAGATCTTGTATAATCAAAAGGGCTTTTTTTTGTTCAATTGATTGATCTTCAGGTAATAAAAATTTGGCCCTAAATTTGTTTCTAGTAAAGAAATATTGTGCTTCAAAGAGATGTTGAAGTTCTTAACTAAAACTTCCATTCTTTTTATATTGTTATTGTTGGTCGACCTAGAATGTTTGATCTCAAAGACCTCGATTGTTAGTTGGAAATTCTCATTTTGAATAGCTTTTTGCATGGGCGCTTGTTTTTGGAAGAGTTTTTTAATGATTTCTAAGGTGTTTCTAAGTTCTTGATTTTTTTTGAGCAAATGTTTCATGGTTTTCTAGCTTGATTTGTTGATCATCAGTTTTTTGTTGTAGAGAATATAGTGTTGAATTTGGAGATCAAATGCAAGTACACACAAGAGTAAGACATGTGATGGAAGGAAGAGCTCTCTGTCGATAAATGATAAGTAATAATAGAATGATTGAAGTGAGAGCTATAAGTGAATCCCTAAGTACAAAGTACCACCACGCATGAGTATATAATGTATATGTGGTTACATGGAGAAAAAACCTCTAGCTAGCACTAGAGTAAAAGTGTCTATGTATAAGGAAACAATTCACATCAAAACTACTCAAGGGACACATAAATGTAACCAATCCTCTAGAGAAAATGATAAATGCACTCTAACTGTTAGTGAGAATATGCATAGGTGCATCAATCTCATGCATAGATCCATCAATAGGCATTTCAACCATATACACTCCACTACAATTGTGAATCATGTCCTGCACTTAGCTTCAAAACTCAATGTGGCCATAGTAGATTGCTTCTTACTCAACTAAGTTATGCATCCTCCAAGGAAAAAGCGATTACCACTAGTGGACATCCATGTATCATAAAAATCATCCTAGTCACTATTTGTAAAAACATGCAAGCATGGATGAGTATATTTGCCATAAAAGAGACCCAAACTCAAAGTGCTTTTTAGATATCAAAACACACATTTTACCACTTGCCAATGCTTAGTGTCAAGGCAATGCATAAATTGACTCAATTGGGAAACTACATATTGTATACCCAACATTGTGTTACATGTATATATCAAACATCCCACAACTTGCTGATAAATAGAAGTATCAAATTCATTCTGAATATGATGCTATAATGAAGAATGGTACCTGGTCTTTATGTGACTTGCCTCATGGCAAGAAGGCCATTGGCACTAAGTGGGTATACAAGTTGAAGCATAAACCTGATGGAATAGTTGACACGTATAAGGCTAGACTTGTTGCAAAGGATTATGCTCAAGAAAGAGGCATTGATTTTGATGAGACATTTGCTCATTCATGCCAAATGACTACTGTTCATAGCATTTGTGCACTTGCAGCTCATCATGGTTTGAATGTACATAAGTTGGACATTAAAACTACATTTCTAAATGGTGACTTGCATGAAGAAGTGTATGTTTTTTTAGCCTCGTGGATTTATGTAGAAAGGGCATGAAAACCAAGTGTGCAGGTTGAAAAAGGCATTATATGCTTTGTATCAATCACTACATGCTTGATATGAAAAGATGCATGCCTACCTGATTGCACATGGTTTCGAGAATAGTCCAACTAAGAGCACCTTATATGCTAAGCATGCAAATGATGTGCTTTTGATCATCGTCATGTATGTTGATGACATGATACTCGATGGTCCTAATCAGAAGCATGTTGCTGATTTTAAGGCTGATCTGCATGCCTCATTTGAGATGCCAGATTTGGGGCATTTGCATCATTATTTGGGCATTCAATTTATGCAACTTGATGGCAGAATAGCTTTGTGTCAAACCAAATATATTGACACATTATTGTAGTGTTTTGACCTTGAAGACTACAAACCTATTGCCACTCCTATGGAGACAGGTTTACGATTGAGTCTCCATGATGCTAGAGATGCATTTGATGCTATTCTCTATCAGTAGGCTGTTGGATGCTTGATTTACTTATGCATTACTTGGCCATATATTCAGTTTGCTATCTCATAGATGAGCAGGCTTATGCATTGCCTAGGTCTCAAGCATTGGTAGGTGGTTAAGCGCATCTTTCGCTACTTGAGTGGTACCCGACTACTTGGATTGTTTTATCCCAAGGGGGGATCACTATTGCCAGATTTATATGCTTTTTTTTACTCTGATTAGGCTAGTTGTTATGACATTCATGTGTCCACCAATGGTTTTTGCTTCATGCTTGGTAGCTCATGCATAACTTGGTTGAGCAAGAAGCAGCCTACTGTGGCCACTTCCAGTTGTGAGGCTGAGTATAGGGCAGCTTTCACAATGACTGTGAGTGTGTGTCGCTCAGACGCCTTATGGTTGATTTGGGTGTTTTTTAGTCTTTTGCCACCATCATCTTCACTGACACTTAGAGCACATTGGCAATTGTGAGGAACCCTATGTTCCATGCTTACACTAAGCACATTGAGGTGCACTATCATTATGTCAAGGATAGGTTCTCTGCTAGAGAGATTAGCTTGGCATATGTGTCCACACAAGAGAACATTGCAAACCTTTTCACAAAGGCTCTGCCTAGGGAGAAGTTTGAAGCTTTTCGCAAAGTTTTGGGCTTACTTCCTTTTGTGGATTGATTCCACATAGCTTGGCACTTCCTTATACATGAGTGCCAGTTCCTTGTTCACCGCATCACTCCCGAGGGGATTTGTTGATATATTTAGGTAGTGATGTGTGTGAACACACTAGGATTTTCGGGGAACTTTTTTCCCTCTTTAGGAGGTTTTTTTCCTCCGAATTTTATATATGCCTATCACCATAATGGTTCATTTATCTTTGTACATTCTAGTAGTAATACATTCAATATTGTGTGTTGTGCCCAAGCTTCTTCTGCTTCCTTGTGTTGTTTGCATGCTTCCGCAGACCTCAAACTCCAACATCTTCATGATCTAAGAAATGGATGAGTTAATAAGACCATAGGTGCACTTCAATGACTTTGTGAAGTTGGGACAAGTATATCTATAGAAATGTAAAATGCAATGCTTTGTTGGAGGACTCCAATGGCTACAAGATAACTACAATGGTCACTCAAGATGTGAGTGAGATTTCTACTATATCCCATGACTTCTTTACTTGATTTCATTAGATAATTGTTGGTTGATTCTACCGAAAAGATTACAATCACATTTTAACTACTCATTTGAATTTTGAGTTCAAATATGGCTCGTGTTTTTTTTTGCTCCTTTTAGACCTACTTAATTCTATAAATTTCCTTATAAGAGACTTTTACGATAGGCAAAAATATGGTGAGGCTTATCATTACAGATGATCTAAGGATATGTGTATACACACACATTGTTTCTCATTACATGTAGTACAATTGAAAGCACACTTTAGGTACACAAAAATGGGGTTGATCTTATAATGTTTGCTCTTTATGTTGACAAATTTCTCTTGATTGGGTCATGTGATGACAAAACTTGGCATGCTTATGGATGATTTGCAACATACTTTTGATGCCACATATCTTGGCCTTTTAGATTGTTATCTTGACATCCACTTTGTATCCACTAAGGGGAGAATTGTTGTTCATCAAGAAAGTATATTGAGAAAATACTTTAGTGTTTTGGTTTTAATGATTGTAAGCCTATCTCAACACTAGTGGAAATAGGATTTAGGTTCTCAATTGAGGCTCATCTTTTCTCTAACTTTTGAGCTTCATCAGTTGAAACAGGCTCATTCTAATCAAACAAGACTAGAGGAAGCCATAGCATAGCAATCTGATGCAAAAGGAGCACTATGAGAGCTAGAACGAGTATGATATGACAGAGGTGCATCTAATTTGCTATCACACAAAGTCTACACCAACCATTTTGGCATAGTTTCTGCCTCCTCAATAGCATCTCTCTTATCAACATGTGCATCATGTAAATCTGCATTAGAAATGGAATGATCTTCATCATCACATGAAACCTATAAAGGCTGAGAAGTTGCCTCATTAGGACCAGCACTAGACTGTCCACCTGTAAAAAAAGGAAGTAAATTGTGATACATGTCTTTGGAGCTAATTGATGTCTCCTTAATACATGAAAGCAATGGTTGAATAACATCTTCCACAAAAACAACATCACGGCTAACCAAAATGCATTTAGCCTGTGGATGATACAGATGATCGCCTTTGCTTTCATAATTGTACCCAACAAAAATGTGTTTCACTGCTTTATCATCCAATTTTCTATGTTGTTGTTCAGGCACTAATGCATATGCCAGGCAACCAAAATTATGCAAGTAAGCAACACATGGCTTGCAACCATGCCAAACCTCATATGGAGTGATAGACTTCAATGCTTTAGTGGGACATCTATTAAGTACATATGCTACACACATAGCAGCCTCAAGTCAGAAACTATGTGGTAAAGCCTGACTCTTGACCATACACCTTGCCATCTCCATTAGTGACCTATTCTTCCGTTCAGCAACTCCATTCTGTTGAGGTGTATACAACACTCTACACTGATGTTTTATCCCACATTTAGCCAGAAATGCATTAAAATCAGAAGACATATATTCCCCCTCGATCAGAATGGAGGATGCCCGTTTTACATGCGGACATATTTTCAGCCAAAACTAGAAACTGTTTGAAGCACATAAACACTTCGGACTTTGCTTTCAATGGATATAGCCATGCATGCCTAGAAAAATCATCTATGAAAGTCACGAAATAAAGATAGTTCCCAAAAGGTGTCTGCATAGGACCACAAACATCACTGTGAACAAGCTGTAATTTTTTAATAGCTCGAACTAAACCATCTTTTGGGAAGGAGGAATGTTGCATTTTGCCCAAAATACAACCTTCACATACATGTTTACCAGGTGCCTCAATTTTGGGCAAAGAGGACTCCATTTCAAATTTCTATAGGTGTAGCAAACTAGCAAAATTCAGATAAACAAAGCATGCATGCCAAAGCTTTGCATCTAATATAGCCAGAGAATCATATATTGCACATGCTAAATCATTCACAATTTTTTCATAATCTATCAGCTTATACAACCCACGACATAAAATACTAGAAGCAATAATGACCTCAACATTTGATAGATCATGAGTTGTACGTCTATCATCAACATATTTCACAACCAAGCCAATCTTGGCTAAAGCTGAAATTGATAACATATTCTTCTTGATCCCTGGCGCAAATAAAGCATCCAACAATGTAAAAGAATTACTATCAATAGTAGTCAAAATGATCTTACCAATTCCCATGATAGGATAAGAGGAGTTGTTGGCACATGTGACAGTATTCCCTGTAGGGCCAAGCTCGAATGAAGTGAAGAAACTGTGCTGTGAGATAATATATTTGGTTGCCCCACTATCAAAGTACTAAACATATCAGGCTACTATAGACATACATTGGTCATGAGAAGATAGGTGATAACTGCAAACAGTGGCATATGCCCATTCTTCATTCTGCACAAGATTAACAGACTCTGATTTGGGTGTAGAGTGTTAGTATATGATCAATGTCTACCTCTCATGATTGTATGCACATTTTGTAAGGCCCCCATTATGAGGAGAAGCCAAGAGTGCATTACCCAATTGATGGGAATCCCAACTTGCATGTTGGATGAAGGTCATATTGGACCATGTAAGGTATTGTAAGGAAAGGGAGTTACCAGGGTCCCCAATAAAGGGAATATTCCATGGAATATTCCCTCTCAGAGTCAGAAATCATTTATATTTGTTAGGTCGGTTCAATTGGTCTAAGCCGTGTATGGCAATTACACGGGCGGTGGCCGCCCATGCTCTATCGCCCCTGTATAGCCGTCCACGAAAGGCCACCCATGATCCTATATATACATGACTTCTGCACTACCTGAGACATTGAGTTGAGCCAGCATACCTCGACCTTGTATCTCCCTATCTAGATTTGTCTAGATCACCATTTAAGCTCTACCTTGAGAGCACACGGGTGGACAACGCCATCATCTTTGTACTTGCTGTTAGTAGAAAATTGTTGAGATTCTTCTATATCTGTTATCTTCTCTGCTACTGCTCCTGCGATATATTGTGTAACTATTGTCTTGCATGGTATCAGAGCCGTAAGGTTCGAATAGCTTGAGAAGTATCACAATTTTAGCCTACTAGCAGACTAGAATATCAGTAGATTATTCGAGTGATTACATGATGGCTTCATCGTCGAACACTGGTCTTGGTGCTTCAGCTAATGTTAATGTTGCACCTATTCAAATTCGTCCACCTACATTCACTAAAGGGAAGCTGGATGGATCCAACTATACACTCTGGAAGTTCAAAATTTTTGCAATTTTGGACTCCTATGAATTACTTGGCACTGTCATGGGACCGATGGGATTGGATCCAGAGCCTATACCAGTTGAAGATCCAGCTAATTCAAGATTGATGATTCAACCAGATCCAGATCTTCTACGAGCTTGGAAGAGGCGGAATGCTGATGCATTATGTGGAATTGTCACTAGTGCTTACTTTAGTTCAACATACTACTAAAGCACATGAGGCTTGGGGCATATTGGCTCGACAATATGAGACCAAGAACCACACTAGGATACATAATTTAGAAAATCAGTTGGCAAATGAAAAGCATTCTGATTCTGAAAATGCTGAAGATTTTATCAAACGGATAAAACATCTTCAAGACCATTTGGCTGCAGTTGGTGTTGTTATAACACCAGAAGAGCTGGCTCGAAGATGTGTACGTGTTCTTCCAGCAAAGTATGATGGATTAGTAACAGTCCTTAACACTCAGGTAAGACCAACTCCCCTCACATTTGAAGAGTTTTGTGCTATGCTTTTAGAAGAAGAGATGCAGTTGAGGAATCGGTAAAGTACAAGTGATGTTACATTTTTAGCAAATGCAAAAGGTAAAGGCTCTTCTGATGTATCAAAGAAGAAGCCAAAGAAGAAAAATTTCACTGGAAGTTGCTTCTATTGTGAAAAGAAAGGCCATGCCATCAAAGATTGCAGAAACAAGCAAGCTGATGAACGGAATGGGACTGTAAAATCATCGTGGAAGAACAAAGAGTCTACGAACAACACAGAGTTGGAACTTTAGGTAGCTATTGAAGAGGTATGTTCATCTGCTCAAGCTCGTGTTGATGAACCATGGATTTTAGATAGTGGAGCTTCTCGCCATATGACTAGTAAAAAGGATTGGTATAGTTCTCTAGTGCCTCTACGGGAATCCATCAATGTAGTGGTGGGAAATGACTCCAAGTGTCTAGCCGAAGGAACTGGAACCATCTCTTTTATCACTTCTCTAGGTGTTGAGAAAAAGTTATCTGATGTTCTCTATGTACCTACACTCAAAAGAAATTTGTTGTCAGTTTCTGCAATAACAGATCATGGACTCAAAGTTCACTTCAATAAGAGTGGTGCAGAAATCATGGATTCATCAGGTAATGTTGTAGGTAAAGGCATACAACGGGATAACTTGTATGAGTTAAGTGCTTTAACTGGTACAAAAGATAAAGATGTAAGCAGGTTATGGCACCAATGATTTGGGCATCTCGGATTTGCAGTTTTGAAGGAGATGCAAAGAACAGGGATAGTTGCTCATTTGCCTGCATTTTCAGAGTTGCAGGAACCTTGTGAAGCTTGTATGATGGGCAATCAACAACGAAAGGCATTTCCAAGAGAGACCAGCAATCGATCTCAAGCTCCTCTAGATGTGGGTTTATTTCATTCGAGAGAAGGCTGATGCTTTTGAAAAATTTAAAACGTGGCATAAGTATGTAGAAAATGAATTTGGAAGGAAACTGAAGAAATTTAGAACAGATAGAGGAGGTGAATTCTTGTCAACAAAATTCAACAATTACTGTAAGGATCATGGTGTGAAAAGGCAACTTACCACAACTCATACACCTCAAAAAAATGGTGTTGTTGAACGTCGGAACAGGACAGTAGTTGAAATGGCTCGTTGTATGTTAAAGGCTAAAGACATGCCTGCTTCATTCTGGGCAGAAGCAATCAATACAGCAGTCTACATCCTCAATCGAAGCTACACAAAAGCACTGAAGGGGATGACTCCTCAAGAAGCATGTTCTGGTAAAAAGCCTTCAGTTTGCATTTTAGAATTTTTAGTTGTTTCTGTTATGCACATATTCCTGATTCAACAAGATCAAAGTTGGATTCAAAAAGCAAAAAGTGTGTCTTCCTAGGATATAGTGAAGAGTCTAAAGCATACAGGTTGTGGGATCCTGAGGCAAGGAAGATTTTTGTCAGCCGAGATGTGGTGTTTGATGAACGACCACACTTAGTAGAAGATAAAGGTAAATCTAATATCTCATCAAACGGAGAAATATCTCACCTTGTGCCTATCAAAAGACAGGTTAAAGTTGAGGAGGAGGAAACATATGATGGAGAAATTTCCTCAATAAAAAGCCAACCAGTTGTAGCTGCACAACATAAGCCACTACCGAAGTGGGCTCAACAGCTCTTTGATGATTACAATCCCCATGTAGATGTACCAGAATCATCATCGGATGGATTACGAAGATCAAAGAGAATAGAGGAGCAAAGAAGAGCGTCAGAACACATTGTTGACATGGCTCTAATGGAAGATATCATGGGCTTGATAAAGGAACCTACCACCATTGAAGAAGCCCTTGATGATCCAGGTTGGAGAGCGGAAATGCAGTCGAAGTACGATAGTATACTCAAAAATGATACATGGGATCTAGTCGACTTGCCACCAAAGAAGAAGGTAATAGGTACTAAATGGATTTTGAAAGCTAAGTATAAAGCAGATGGAACATTAGAAAAGTATAAGGCAAGATTAGTTGCACAGGGTTTTTCACAGATCAAAGGATTTGATGTTCAAGAAACTTTTGCACCAACAGCACACATGACAACTATTCGTACGGTACTTGCAGTAGCTGCACAAAAGGCCAGGCCTATTTTCCATATGGATGTCAAATCTGCATTTTTGAATGGTCACCTCAAGGAGGAGGTATATGTATCTCAACCACCAGGTTTTGAGGTGCCCAAATCAAAAAATAAAGTTTGTAGGTTGAAGAAAGCTTTGTATGGACTTAAACAAGCTCCACGGGCTAAGTACCAACGGATAGATAATTTTTTCAAAAATATGGGTTTTGAAAGAAGTACTTCTGATGTGAACTTGTATGTAATGAAAAGGGATAGCAGGCTAGTTGTTGTCATTGTATATGTAGATGATTTGATCATTACAGGAGATCATCAGGAACTCATCAATCGAACTCGGATCAGCTTGGGAACTGAGTTTGAAATGATAGACTTAGGTCTTCTCCATTTTTTTCTGGGAATTGAAGTATGGCAAAGGAAGGATGGCATTTTCATCTCACAACAAAAATATGCCAAAGAAATTCTCAAGGCATTTGGAATGATGGATTGCAAACCAACTAGCACACCTATGGAGGTAAATCATAAGATATCTATGGATGATAACATGCCTGATGTAGATGCTAAGAAGTATAGGAAGCTCGTTGGAAGTCTTATTTTTCTATGCAACACTAGACCAGACATTTGCTATGTTGTTGGAGTATTAAGCAGGTTTTCCAACAAACCTAAGGAGAGTCACTAGAATGCTGGAATGCGAATTCTAAGGTACATTGTAGGAACCTTGGATTTTGGTATTTTGTATACCACAGGTGATACACTTCAAGGATATTGTGATTCAGATTGGGCTGGAGATTGTGATTCTAGAAAATCAGTTTCTGGATATTGTTTCTCACTTGGTTCAGGAATATTTTCTTGGGTAAGTACGAAGCAACCAACTCTTGCACTCTCCTCCACTGAAGCAGAGTACAAAGCAGCTTGTTTTGCTTCGTGTGAGGCAGTCTAGTTTAGGAGAATTCTTGCAGATCTAGGCTTTCCATCAAATATGGCGACTGTACTCAAGTGTGATAATCAAAGTTGTATGGCTATTGCAAAGAACCCAGTATTTCATGCTCGCACCAAGCACATAGAAGTAAAGTACCATTACATTCGTGAGCTAATTGACTGGGGGGTCCAAGGGGGCCAGCGGGCCCCCTGGTTGGGGGGTCCCAGGGGGCCAGCGGACCCCCTGGTTGGGGGGTCCCAGGGGGCCAGCGGGCCCCCTAGTGGGGGTCGGGGGTAGCAGCCCCGGCCCGACGGTAGAGGGAATATTCCCTCTCGGAGTTAGAAATCATTTATATCTGTTAGGTCGGTTCAACTGGTCTAAGCCGTGTATGGCAATTACGCGGGCGGTGGCCACCCACGCCCTACCACCCATGTATAGCCATCCACGAAAGGCCACCCATGATCTTATATATACATAACTTCTGCACTACCTGAGACATTGAGTTAAGCCAGCATACCTTGACCTTGTATCTCCCTATCTAGAGTTGTCTAGATCACCATTTAAGCTCTACCTTGAGAGCGCACGGGTGGACAACGCCATCGTTTTTGTACTTGTTGTTAGTAGAAAATTGTTGAGATTCTTCTATATCTGTTATCTTCTCTGCTACTGCTCCTGCGTTATATTGCATAACTAGTATTGTCTTACATAGAGGCCTCTGCAACAACCATTCCAAACTCTTTCTTCCTTGCCTCTTTAGTAGCCAATTTTGGACAACTCTTTTTGACATGATCATTTCCTTTACAATATTTGCAAAACAATTTATACTTTTCTGTTTTCTTCTCATCTCTGTCATCCTTTTGTGATTGTGTAGAATTAGCAGATTTTTGCTTACTAGTAGAAGAGCTCCATTTACATTTGCCCTTCTAATTATCCAGGAAAGCTTGATTTGCAACACACATAATGGACCTGTTTTGCCTAGACTGATCTTCCAGCAATAGAACAGAGACTAACTCCTCAAATGTTAAGGCATTTGGACTACTTTTCACCATCAAACAAAGAGTAGAAGCAAAACACTGATGTGAATTGGGAAGGCCATTCAGAATAGTCTGCACAAGTGAACTGTCAGGCAAGACTTCATCAGCAGAAATCAACTATTCCTTCAAATCTTTGATCTTTGTCAAAAAACTATCCATGGAATCTCCTTCATTCATGTGCTCGCTCTCCAATTGTTTTTGGGGGTAAGAAACATGAGCCTCATTCCTTGCCTGCTATAAAGTGGTAAGTGTATTCCAACCATCCTTAGTTGTTCTACAAGAGTGAATGTGAGGAATAATAGCACGTTTGACAGACAAGGCTATCAATGCATGTGCCTGAGCATCTCTACCATCTCAATAAATTTGCTCTATAGTAGGTGCAGCAGGAACCGCAATAAAAATAGGAACATGAAGAATATCATCATCTTCAATGCCTTTTGCATCACCTTCAACAACTATGTTTGCAGGTGTAATAGGACATTTTTCAACACCCTACACAATATTCCACAGTCTTTTTGCAACCAATACATTATGCATCATATAAGTCCATAATGGGTAGTTGGTATTGTCCAACTTATCCTCAATAGCCAACATATAGAATACATCACTACTTTCAACCAAGGCCACTGTCTAAAACACCTTGATGTAGAAAAATGATTGTATCTCAAAAAGTTGAACAGAACTACCCTGTCGAGTTCTGCTAAACCTGTAGCAAACTTTGAGATGCTTATACTAGAAAACTCAAACCTATATATATCTTTGGCACAAAAAGATGAAATTTCCTACAAGAGCACTGTGATAGTGTATTCAGAGGTTGAAACGCGCTCAGATCGCGATTTCGGCACCACAAAGTGAAGCCGTTTTGAAATCCTAATCAGCTTGAGTATATTCACCAAATTTTGTGAAATTATGAGACTGTGACCGGAGGGGTATCAATGACACCCTAGATGAAGCAGAGACCTGCTCTGATACCAATTGTTGGAGTTTGAGGTCTACAGAAGCACATGAACAACACAAGGAAGAAGAAGAATCTTGGAGCACAACACACAATACTAAGCGTATTAGCACTAGAATGTACAAAGATAAATGACCTATTAGGGTGATAGGCGTATATACAAGCCGGAGAAAAAGTACCCAATGGTCCTAGTGTGTTCACACACATCACCAACTAAATAAATCAATAGAAGGAAATAGACTTGTGAGTTTGTAGATGCAATATTTTGATCATCGGAGCTATGTGTACATAGATATGCATCAATCTTTGTGACTATGTATATGCACTGTCTACTTCCTAAAACATTGGGATCACACCTATAAGTTCTTAAGTATATTTCTCACTCTGTAGTGACTCTAAATTCATGATATATGTTACACATTGGTCTAAAGAAACCATCACATGTGTGTGTGGAACAAGGGCTAAGCATAGCTAAGGTCCATAGCTCGGGGGATATCCTAAGGTACCTGAAGGGTAATGGGAATGAGTGTGCATGATGGCCACATGTCCACACTAAAGCATTCCAGTTCATTGCTATTTTTGGTGCAAGAGGATATAAAGGATGGGAGGTTGCAAGAAGAGGTTTATGTGAAGCAACCTCCTGGAGTTGCCATGAAAGGGCAAGAGCATATGGTTTGTTGCTTGCATAAAGCCTTGTATGGTGTCAAGCAAGGTCCACATGCATGATATGAGAAAATTCAAATGCACTTGATTGCTCTTGGCTTCACATGTAGTCCCATTGAAAGCACACTATACGTACGCAAAGATGGAGATGATCTTATAGTGCTTGTTCTTGTTGGAGATAGACGTCTGCGGAAGCACGCGAACAGCACAAGGAAGAAGAAGAAGCTTGGAGCACAACACACAAGACTGAATGTATTACTAGAGAATGTACAAAGATAAGTAGCCCATTAGGGCAATAGGCGTATATACAAGCCGGGGGAAAAAAACCTCCTAAAGAGGGAAAAAAGTGCCCCGACGGTCCTAGAGTGTTCACACACATCACTACCTAAATATATCAACAAATCCCCCCTGGGAGTGATGCGGTGAACAAGGAGCTGGCACTCATGTATAAGGAAGTGCCAAGCTATGTGGAAATCACTCCACAAAAGGAAGTAAGCCCAAAGCTTTGCGGAAAGCTTCAAACTTCTCCCTAGGCAGAGCCTTCGTGAAAAGGTCTGCAATGTTCTCCTGCGTGGGCACATATGCCAACCTGATCTCCCCAGCAGAGAACCTCTCCCTGACATAGTGATAATGCACCTCAATGTGCTTAGTGCGAGCATGGAACACAGGGTTCCTCGCAACTGCCAATGCGCTCTGACTGTCAGTGAAGATGGTGGTGGCAGAAGACTGGCCAACACCCAAATCAGCCATAAGGCGTCTGAGCCACACACACTCAACAGTCGCTGTGAAAGCTGCCCTATACTCAGCCTCACAACTGGAAGTGGCCACAGTAGGCTGCTTCTTGCTCAACCAAGATATACATGAGCTACCAAGCATGAAGCAAAAACCAGTGGTGGACACACGAGTGTCATAGCAACCAGCCCAATCTGAGTCAGAAAAAGCATGCAAATCTGGCGGTAGTGATCCCCCCTTGGGATAAAACAACCCAAGTAGCCGAGTACCACTCAAGTAGCGAAAGATGCGCTTAACCGCTTTCCAATGCGTGACTCCTGGGCAATGCATAAACCTGCTCATCTGTGAGACAGCAAACTGAATATCTGGCCGAGTAATGCATAAGTAAATCAAGCATCCAACAGCCTGCTGATAGAGAACAACATCAAATGCATCTCCAGCATCATGAAGACTCAATCGTAAACCTGTCTCCATAGGAGTGGCAATAGGCTTACAGTCTTCAAGGCCAAAACGCTGCAATAATGTGTCAATATATTTCGTTTGACACAAAGCCATTCCACCATCAACGTGCATAAACTGAATGCCCAAATAATGATGCAAATGCCCCAAATCAGACATCTCAAATGAGGCATGCAAATCAGCCTTAAAATCAGCAATATGTGTCTCAATAGGACCAGTGAGCAGCATGTCATCAACATAGACAACAATGATCAGAAGCACATCATTAGCACGCTTAACATATAAGGTGCTTTCAGTTGGACTATTCTCAAAACCATGTGCAATCAGATAGGCATGTATCTTCTCATACCAAGCACGTGGTGCTTGCTTTAAACCATATAATGCCTTCTTTAACCTGCAAACCTGGTTTTCATGCCCTTTCTGCACAAAGCCACGGGGCTGAAAAACATACACTTCTTCATGCAAGTCACCATTCAGAAATGTTGTTTTAATGTCCAATTGATGTACATTCCAACCATGATGGGCTGCAAGTGCACAAATGCTGCGAACAGTAGTCATACGGCATGTAGGTGCAAAGGTCTTATCAAAATCAATGCCTCTTTCCTATGCGTAACCCTTTGCAACAAGCCTAGCCTTATACCTGTCAACTGTACCATCAGGTTTACGCTTCAGCTTGTATACCCACTTAGTGCCAATGGCCTTCTTGCTAGGAGGCAAGTCACATAAAGACCATGTACCATTCTTCATTATAGCATCATATTCAGATTGCATAGCAGCCATCCAATTTTCTGAATTTTGTGCTTCATCAAAAGAAACAGGCTCATTCTCATCACAGAGACTAGATGCAGCCATAGCATAGCAATCTGATGCAAAGGAGGCACTATGAGAGCTTGAACGAGTACGATATGACAAAGGTGCATCTAATTTGCTATCACGCAAAGTCTGCACCAGCCATTTTGGCATAGTTTTTGCCTGCTCAATATCAGCTCTCTCATCAACAAGTGCATCATGTAAATCTGCATCAAAAATGGAATGATCTGCATCATCATATGAAACCTGCAAAGGCTGAGAAGTTGCCTCATTAGGACCAGCACTAGCCTGTCCACCTGTAAAAAGAGGCATCAAAGTATCATACATGTCTTTGGAGCTAACAGATGTCTCCTTAGTACATGAAAGCAATGGCTGAATAGCATCTTCCACAAAGACAACATCACGGCTAACCAGAATGCGTTTATTTTGTGGATGATACAGACGATAGCCTTTACTTTCAGAACTGTACCCAACAAAAATACATTTTACTGCCTTATCATCCAATTTTCTGCGATGTTGTTCAGGCACTAATGCATATGCCAAACAACCAAAAACACGCAGATGAGCAATAGATGGCTTGCGGTCATGCCAAGCCTCATATGGAGTGATAGACTGCAACGCTTTAGTGGGACACCTGTTCAGTACATATGCTGCACACATGACAGCCTCAAGCCAGAAACTATGTGGTAAAGCCTGACTTTTGACCATGCACCTCGCCATCTCCATGAGTGACCTGTTCTTTCGTTCAGCAACTCCATTCTGTTGAGATAAATACGGCACTGTACACTGATGTTTTATCCCACGTTCAGCCAGAAATGCATTAAAATCTGAAGACATATATTCCCCCCCTCGATCAGAACGGAGGGTGCCCATTTTACATGCTGACAGATTTTCAGCCAAAACTAAAAACTGTTTGAAGCACATGAACACTTCGGACTTTGCTTTGAGTGGATATACCCATGCATGCCTGGAAAAATCATCAATGAAAGTCACGAAGTAAAGGTAATTTCCAAAAGAGGGTGTCTGCATAGGACCACAGACATCACTATGTACAAGCTGCAATTTCTGCGTAGCCCGAACTGTACCATCTTTTGGAAAGGAAGAACGCTGCATTTTGCCCAAAATACAGCCTTCACAAACATCTTTTCCAGGTGCCTCAAGTTTGGGCAAAGAGGACATCATTTCAGATTTCTGTAGGTGTAACAAACTAGCAAAATTCAGATGATCAAAGCGTGCATGCCAAAGCTTTGCATCTGACATAGCCTGAGAATCATGAACTGCACATGCCGAATCATTCACAGATCTTTCATAGTCTATGAGCTTATACAGCCCACGACATAAAATGCCAGAAGCAATAATCACATCGCCATTTGAGAGATCATGAACTGTACACCTGTCATCAACGAATTTCACAACCAAGCCAATCTTGGCTAATGCAGAAACTGATAACAGGTTCTTTTTTATCCCTGGCACAAATAAAGCATCTGACAAAGTGAAAGAACTACCATCAGCAGTAGTCATAATGATCTTACCAACTCCCATAACAGGATAAGAGGAGTTATTGGCGCATGTGACAGTATTCCCTGTAGGGGCAGGCTCGAGTGAAGAGAAGAAACTGCGCTGCGAGGTAATATGTTTGGTCGCCCCACTGTCAAAGTACCAAACATCTGAGTCTACTGCAGACATGCACTGATCATGTGAAGATGGGTCAAAACTGCAGACCGTAGTAAACGCCCATTCTTCTTCCTGCACAAGATTTGCAGACTCTGTTTTTGGTGTAGAGGCCTCTGCAACAACCATTCAAGCCTCTTTCTTCTTTGCCTCTTTAGCAGCTAGTTTTGGACAGTTCTTTATAATATAATCATTTCCTTTACAGTACTTGCAGAACAATTTCTGCTTTTCTGATTTCTTTTCATCTTTATCCTGGTTCTTTGATTGTGCAGCATTTGCAGATTTCTGCTTACTAGTAGAAGAGCTCCATTTTCCTTTGCCCTTCTGACTAGCCAGGAAAGCTTGATCTGCAACACGCATAATGGACCTGTTCTGCCTGGACTGATCTTCCTGCAACAGAACAGAGACTAATTCCTCAAATGACAAGGCATTCGGATTGCCTTTCATCATCAACCGAAGAGTAGAGGCAAAACTCTGATATGAATCAGGAAGACCATTCAGAACGGTCTGCACAAGTGAGCTATCTGGTATAACCTCATCAGCAGAAATCAATTGTTCCTTCAGGTCTTTGATCTTTGTAAGAAAACTGTCCATAGAATCACCTTCATTCATGTGCTCACTCTCCAACTGTTTTCGGAGGTAAGCAACACGAGCCTCATTCCTAGCCTGGTACAAAGTGGTAAGTGTATCCCAAGCATCCTTTGCTGTTCTGCAAGAGCGAATGTGAGGAATAATGGCACGTTTGATAGACAAGGCTATCAATGCATGTGCCTGGGCATCTCTGCCATCCCAACGAATCTGCTCTGCAGTAGGTGCAACAGAAACAGCAGCACGAACAGGAATCTGCGGAATATCATCTTCGACACCATCTTCATCAGCTCGAACACCTATATTTGCAGTACCTGTCGTTACAGGTGTAACAGGACGTCTTTCAACACCCTGCACAATGTTCCACAATCCTTTTGCAACCAGTACATGTCGCATCATATAAGCCCATAATGGGTAGTTGGTACCATCCAACTTATCCTCAACAGCCAACATACGAAATACATCACTGCTTTCAGCCATGGCCAGTGACTAAAATACCTTGATGCAGAAAATTGACTGTATCTCAAAAAGTTGAACAGAATTGCCCAGACGAGTTCTTCTAGACCTGTAGTAGACTTCGAGACGCTTAAACTGGCGAACAGAAACTGATATATACCTTTGGCACAAAAGGACGAAATAGCCTGCACAAGCGCTGCGATAGTGCGTTCGGAGGCCGAAACGAGCTCAGATCGCGATTTCGGCACGACAGAACAAAGCTGTTTTGATCTCGAAAACACCCTGAGTATGCTCACCAAATTTCATGCGAATGTGAGACTACAAACGAAGGAGTGTCAACGGCGCCCTAGAAGAAGCGACGACCTGCTCTGATACCAATTGTTGGAGATAGACGTCTGCGGAAGCACGCGAACAGCACAAGGAAGAAGAAGAAGCTTGGAGCACAACACACAAGACTGAATGTATTACTAGAGAATGTACAAAGATAAGTAGCCCATTAGGGCAATAGGCATATATACAAGCCGGGGGAAAAAAACCTCCTAAAGAGGGAAAAAAGTGCCCCGGCGGTCCTAGAGTGTTCACACACATCACTACCTAAATATATCAACAGTTCTTTATGTTGATGACATACTTTTGACTCGGTCATGTAATGCAAAACTTGATATCCTGATGGTTGATTTCCAACATGTGGAGAATGAGTTCTATGTGCAATGAAAATGTGTAGTGAGCCCTTGTATGTCCAGCACTTGGACAAACAACTGCACCTTAGATAGCTTGCTACTCTCAATACAAAACTCAAATGGACCTGTGCCTGTCCACACAAGTATGTTGAAGAATTGAACTTCACTCTCGGATTGATAACTCCCTGAATATATATCCTTTGAGGTAGATATTTGAGATACAGAAAGTACACACAAACAGCTTCCCAACAAGCTAAAAATCAAGTAATTTGGATGAGTTTTGGTTAGGAAACTCAACTAACCAAAATAGACCACGTGTGCACACAAGTACACGAAAAAACTAGACTTCACTCTCTGATAGATATCTCACTGAATATAAATCCTTTGAAAGACATATTTAGGAAGAGAAAGTACATGCAAAGAGCTTTTTAACCTGAAAAATTGGACTTCATTATTTGACTGATATCTCACAGAATATACAAGCTTTAAGGAGATATTTAAGATAGAGAAATTAAACAAGATAAGCTTTCCAATGAGTGTTTAAACACAAGAATTGGTTACATATACACTCAAATATGAGTTTCACAACAGAGCTATGTACAAAATGACGTGTGGCTAGAAGGAGTCTATGAGAAGACAAAATGATAAAATGACCAGATCCGACTATTGGGAGCTCTTGCCTCTTCCTCTCCTTGTTTAGAACATGCTCCCACTGCACTTTTATAACCAATGAGCATGTGAAGAAGTTTGTGCCTCATTCTTAACTCACCACTTTCATTTGATTGCCCACTACATGCCACTTACTACAAGGTAAATATTGTATCTTTTACTCATCATGAATTTTGACTAGACTTTTTTTTTTCCTTTTTTTTTCTCTTCTTTTCCTTTATCTTTATATTCGGTAAATTTATCCAAGCATAGCTCATGTGAAAATGAGCTTGTACATTTATCTTCAACACTCCCCCTCAAGCTCATTTGGGAGTTATCTTCAACCATGTCCTGCAAATTTATCACATCCTTGAAACCTTTGAGTTTAGAAGCATCCAAGAACTTTGTAAACATATTTGCAACCTAGTCTTTAGTTCTGATGAGCTTTATCTCCACATCTTTGCTCAATACCTTCTCTCTTACATAATGGTAGTGGACCTCTATGTGCTTGCTCCTTGCATGAAACATAGGATTGCTTGCCAAGTAAATAGTTGACATGTTATCACTGTATATAGGGATAGTTCCAACTTGCACTTCAAGATCAGCCAAAAGCTTTTTAATCCACATTGCTTCACATGCAGCAAATGCTAATCCTCTATACTCAACCTCCATGGATGAAAGTGCAACATTAGGTTGTTTCTTTGAGCTCCATGTGATAGGTTTGCTTCCTATCATGAACACATAACCTGAGGTTGATCTCCTATCTTCCTTTAAACCTGCCCAATCAGCATCACTAAAGCCTTTGACCTGCAATTCTTCATCAAACTTGTAAAACAAAGCATGATTAATTGTATGCTTTATGTATCTCAACACTCTCTTGTATGAATTTAAATGTTCACTTGTCAGGGCTTGCATAAACTGAGAAAGTATACCAACAACATAAGATAAATCAGGTCTTGTAATGTTTTCATAGATTAATGATCCTACAATGCTTTTGTATGTCATTACATCTTCCAATAGTTCTCCATCATTTGAGCAAATCTTTCTATTTGTGTCCATGGCTTGACTGGGTGGTTTGCATTCACTCATTCCAAATCTGAAAAGAACATCCAACAAGTACTTCCTTTGCATCAAGTAGATGCCGCTTTTTCCGTAAACAATTTCAATTCCCAAAAAATATTTTAGCTCTCCAAGTTCCAAAATTTTAAACTCATTGCCAAGCTTCCTTTTGATATCTCTAATCCTTGTAACATCATTTCATGTTATGATGAGTTCATCGACGTATATGCAAATATATACCTCTCTATTTTCTTCCTTCTTCATGTACAATGAAGGATCTGCACTACTTGGTTGTATCCACACTTAGTTAGATATTCTACCAATCTCTGATTCCATGCTCTTGGTGCTTGCTTCAAGCCATAAAGTGTCTTTTTCAACATGTAAACAAAATCTGGATGGTTTCATCTTCAAATCCAACCGGTTGACTCATGTATACCTCTTCTTTTAGTTCTCCATCGAGAAAGCATTTTTGATGTCGAATTGATATAATGGCCATCTCCTTGAAGCACCAATTGCTATTAATGTTACGATTGTTCCCATCTTTGCAAACAATGCTGAAAACTTCATCATAATCTATGTCTTGTGTTTGTTTAAATGCTTTGACAACTAATCTAGCTTTATATCTAGCTAGTGAACCATTAGCATTCCTCTTTACTTTAAACACACATTTGTTTGGAACAATCTTCATACCTTCTTTCTTTGGCACTAGCTCCCATGTGTGATTATCTTTGAGAGCTTTGATCTCCTCTTTCATAGGTTGTTTCCATTCCTTTTATGTGCAAGCTTCTTCATATGTCTCAGGCTCTTTGTCTTTGATAACCTGCATCATGTATGCAAAATGTTTCACCATGAAACTATCATAACTCAGCCTTTGAGTTGGATACCTTGTCCTTGAAGATCTTCTTTCATTGCCTTTAGAAAGTTGATTCTTTAACCTATTAAGCTTTGCCTTTAGAGTGATTACCTCTTCATATTCTTCTTCACTTGCATCTATCTCACTATTTGGAGTAGCACTTGCTTCTTCGGCTCCACTATGAGCTAAATTTGGAGACAAAGAATGACTCCCCCTCCATGTTGAACATTCTTCATTTGATGTAGATGCCTCTGGACCTGAAACCTTTATGCTTGATTGTTGAACTTCTCTTTGATTTGTTCATGCGTAATCATCAAAATCTTCTTCAAGAATCTTTTCCTTTCCTTTATCTTCATACCATGGTCTTCGTTCATCAAAGACCACATCTCACGAGACTCTTATTTCCTTTGTTCTAGGGTTGTAACACTTGTATTCTTTTTGCTCCGTCGAGTAGCTGATGAAAATGCATTTTTCTAACCTTGATTCCATCTTTGTTCTAAGTTCTTTTGGAATGTGAACAAAGCAAACACATCCAAACACTTTGAGGTGTGTAAGATCAGGTTTCTTACCGGAATATACCTCCTCTCGAGCCAAGTGATGTATTCCCGATGTTGTGCATCTATTCATCAAGTAAATGGCGGATGTGCTAGCTTCAGCCCAATAGTACAATGGTACCTTCATCTCATTGAGCATGCATCTTGCAATTTCAGCAATTTGCCTATATTTCCTCTCAGCTACTCCATTTTGTTGTGGTGTATACCTACAAGTAAACTGCCTCTTGATCCCATTCTCTTGTAGAAAATCTGAAAATTCTTTGGAGAAGTATTCTCCTCCACCATTGGACCTTAAGGTTTTTATAGACCTTCCTGTTTCTTTTTCAACTTCAACTTTGAATCTTTTGAATATAGAAAACACCTCTTATTTTTGCCTCATACAAAATAGCCATATCTTCCTTGAGTGATCATCAATGAAGGTGACAAAAATTCTATTACCAGCCATTGATGCCTCTTGGTTGGTCCCCATACATCCATATGTATCAAGTCCAAGAAATTTGGGGCCACATAATTGCTCGTCTTGAATGGCTGCCTCGTTTGCTTTCCTAGTTGACAAGCTTCACATAACTCATGTAGTCCAATGCTTTTAAATTTTGGAGTTTGAAATTATAGGAACATGAAGAACATTAGATAGTACCTTTGCTCTACTTGTATCTCCAAGCCTTATATCTCCAATATGTTCAATCATGTGTTGGGTATCATCACCTGTTTCAACACATCCTTTTCCACTTGGTACCTGTAGATTAGTGAACAAACTTCCTTGTCATGACATATGGTTACTACAACCTCAATCAATGTACCATTTTTTGTGATCTTCACAAGAGCTTCTATACTCATGTTTCATTGCAAGTAGTGTGTCCTTGCTTCCTTCACTTGAGGTGCTTGCATAGTTGTTTTGGATCCTTTGGCTGCCTCCATTTGGTCTTCTATTCTTCAGCCAATAATCACTAGCCTAGTGTACTACTTTGCCACAATGATAGCATGTTATACCTTTATGATAATTGTAGGAGCCTCGGCCTCTTCCTCTACTTCTACCTCAACCTCTTACTTGTGTGTTGGCATTTGATGCATCCTTGGTCTTCCGAATTGTTTTGATTGTAGTTGGAGTTGTTATGACCTCTTCCTTTTCCTCTTGAGCCTCCTCTTGAGTTCCTTCCTTTACCTCGACCTACATATAACATTTGGTTGTGGTTGTCCTTTCCTTTGGGGCCACCAAAGCTAAGCTCTTCTATGACAAGATGAGGGATTAGTTGTTCGAAACCTGGATATGCATCTTTCAAGTTAATGGAAGTTATAAAAGGCTTCCATCTTTCATCTTCTCTTAATCCATTGAGAGTATAACACACAAGATTTTCATCGTCAATTGTTGTGCCAATAGAAGCTAAAGCATCTCTTAGCTCCTTAATCTTCAAATTATATTCAGCTATGAATTGACTCGAACTTTTCTTGATTGTGTTCAACTCATTCTTGAGTTGAAGTTTCCTAGCTTTGGTATTTGTTGAATACATCCTTTCAAGAGCTTCCCAAGCATCCTTAGCTTTCTCTAGATGTTGAATATGCCCTAACATGGCATTAGTAATGACTTGTGAAATGAGGAAGATGACTCTCCTATTCATCTCTTCCCATTCTTTTGCTTGCCTCCTTTGGACTTCGGTGGCCATAGCTTGATTGATTTGAGGTTGAGCATCATCATCACTCACACTACCCCACAAGCCTTTGCCCATTAGGTAGTTGATCATTCTAAACTTCCACACGAGATAGTTATCCTTATCCAATTTCTCTACTTGTTGACCCAAGTCAACCATTGAAGACTATCAAAAACTTTGAGAGTTACCTCGAATAGTTATATTGTCCTTTGCTCTTGCGTTTGTGAAGCTCCCCCTTGTTTTGTAGCTCCTTTTTTGCTTTGCTTTAACTCCAGCTCTGTTGATGAAGCTTCAACACCAAGTTTGCTCTAATACCAACTATGGAGAATGAGTTCTCCTATGTGCAACGAAAATGTGTAGTGAACCCTTGTATGTCCAGCACTTGGACAAATATCTGCACCTTAGATAGCTTTTTTATCTCAATACAAAACTCAAATGGATCTGTGCCTATCCACACAAGTATGCTGAAGAATTGAACTTCACTCTCGGAATAATAACTCCCTGAATATATACCCTCTGAGGAAGATATTTGAGATAGAGAAATTACACAAATAGCTTTCCAACAAGCTAAAAATCAAGTAATTTGGATGAGTTTTGGTTAGGAAACTCAACTAACCAAAATAGACCACTTGCACGCACAAGTATACTAAAAAACTAGACTTCACTCTCTGATAGATATATCATAGAATATAAATCCTTTGAATGGCATATTTAGGATAGAGAAAGTACATGCAAAGAGCTTTCCAAAAATCTAAAGAGCAAGTGATTTCGATATGTTTTGGTTGGGAAACCTAACCGACCAAAATAGAGTACCTATCTACACAATTATGTTGAAAAACTAGACTTCACTCTTTGATTGATATCTCACAGAATATATAAGCTTTGAAGGAGATATTTGAGACAGAGAGATTATACAAGATAAGGTCTCCAATGAGTTTTTAAACACCAAAAATGGTTACATATACACTGAGATATGAGGTTCACAACAGAGTTGTGTACAAAATGACATGCAACTGGAAGGAGTCTATGGGAAGACAAAATGACCAGATCCGACTATTAAAAGCTCTTGCCTCTTTCTCTCCTTGTTTAGAACATGCTCCAACTCCACTTTTATAAGCAATGAGCATGTGAAGAAGTTTGTGCCTCCTTCTTAACTCACCACTTTCATTTGATTGCCCACTACATGCCACTTACTACAAGGTAGATATTGTATCTTTTACTCATCATGAATTTTGACTGGACTTTTTTTTCTTTTTTTTTACTTTTCTCTTCTTTTCCTTTATATTTGGTAAATTTATCCAAGCATAGCTCATGTGAAAATGAGCTTGTAGATTTATCTTCAACACAACATACTTTTGATGTTACTTATCTTCATCTTTCAACCTACTATCTTGGCATCCAATTTGTATCCGTTGAGGGGGGGAATCGTTATGCATCAAGAAAAGTGTTGAAAAACTACTTCAGTGTTTTGACTTTGAGCATTGCAAGCCAATTTACACACCAGTGGAGACAAGATTTAGGTTCTCAATTGAGGATTCAAGTGATGCATTTGACACTTCTCTTTATCAGCAAGCTATGGGTTGTCTTATATATGCATGCAACACAAGGCCGAATATATAGTATGCAGTCTCCCAGTTGAGTCGATTCATGCATAGCCATGGCACTAAGCATTGGCAAGTAGTGAAACATGTGTTTAAATATCTCAAAGACACTTTGAGTTCATGTCTCATTTATTGGAGAGATATTCGACAATGCTTGCATGCTTTTATAGATAATGATTGGGTTGGTTGCTACGATAATTGCATGTCCACTAATGGTAGTTGTTTTTTCCTTGGAGACTCATGCATATCTTGGTTGAGTAACAAGTAACCTCCAATGGTGAAATCGATTTGTGAAGTTAAGTACAGGGTAGTTCTCACAGTTATAGTGGAGTGTATATGGCTTAGACACCTATTGTTGGATCTTTGCATGGAGATTGATGTTGCTACACATATTCTTATTGATAGTCAAAGTGCATTGGCTATTGCATGAAATCCAGTGTTTCATGCACATAGCAAACATATTGAGGTGCATTATCACTATGTGAGAGAGCGCCTTCGTGGAGGAGATATTGATTTGGTATATGTGCCTACCCAAGATAATGTGGCAGACATATTCACCAAAGCTCTTCAACAAAAAAACTTTGAAGCTTTTCGCAAAATTTTAGGCTTATTGCATAGTGGGGGCTGATTTGTTCCCATTGGCAATTTCACAAACTTTGAGCTACATAAAATTTTATGTTTATGTACACTTTGTAACTCCCTAGAAATGGATAACTTTTAGGCGTCCAATAGAGGTTCTACCTCTATCTTGAAAGGGTCAGAAACTAGATTCTTCTTCCACTTTCAATAGCAAGGAGAGTGCTCTTTAGATATTTTTTACTTATCTGATCATTTTATATGATCATGAACTCCTTCTTTGAATTTCTTGGTGTCATATAAGAGAGCAAAGACTAAGATGTATAATTCTCGTGATAAGTAATCTTATATTTCAAGGATTTCTTAAGTCTGCCATTAATCTTTCCTTGGAATCAAACCATAACATGTTTGATCTCTTTCACCAATCTAGATCATTTGGCTTTCTCAAAATTCCCTTAGCCAAGTCAAGTTTAGATAAGACCAAGTATTTTCTCCTTTAGATCCCTTCTTCAATGGTATTCCATGGGATTTTCTTGAGATCTTTAACTCATACCTTCATGAGTTTACATCTTTTATTAAGTCTTTAACATCTTGTTGATGTCCTCTGAACCTTTAATTGTTCTCTTAGAGATTGACAATTGTATGTTATCCCTTTGACCTAAGCAAGTTCTCATGCTTATTTTCCTAGTCCATCTTATGCATTCTCAAGTATCTAACTATGGATATGCTTCAAATTGTTGGCTAGCTTACACTAAGCATTTATATCAAAAGATATTGGCAATCATGGGTTTAACCAAATGGTTGTATCTATTAGGATGCCTGATTTATCTTTATAAATATTCTCTGCTATTTCGATGTAATTTTTGGTGAATAGTCTTGACCAAAAAGGGAGGAATGCACAATTATAAATTTTCTCCTAATGAATGGAAGGAGCACGAGATTCATAGAGCAGATCACCCGATGTGTGCATCGATGTCTTCTAGTGAGCAATGCTTCAGACACACTATTTTGCTCATATTGTTATTGCATTTGGTATTCTTGATTTCTATTTGTATCATATTGAAGTATGTAATTGTTAGTTAGTTAAGTCTAGAGCATTCATCATTGTTGTAATTGATAAGGGGTAGTGTGATTTGTACGAGTGAGTATCTGTAATCTTGTAAGATATCATTGCAACTATGCAGTTCTATGCTCAGTTTGTCTAGTAAAGAAGGAACAAGTGTTGTATCTCTATTAGTAATTTGGTGAAGAACATGTGTTTGGTGTATTTCGATAGTATCTATGTACACCAGAAGTTTGGTAGTAAACGTTTCATAAGCACTTGTGTTTGATATTTGTATGATTTGATGTTATTATTCGATTGGGTAATCATAGTGACTTGTACCCCTGAGAATTGGTTGTTAGGTAAAATACAAAAGCTTAGCTTTGTCTAAGTTATCCCACCCAAGAACTCGTTCTAACCTATCTCTCTCCTTAATCAAAAGGAAAGGTTAACACTAGCAATCTTGCTAGGGATTGGTTTCTTGCATACTAGTACAGAGAAAATGGTGAATAGAATAATGCATGCATGTATTGCGGTCCGATGAGCATTACCCAAAGTACAAGGTGGACAAAGAACTGCATCTAGTGAAGAGTCACTTAGGTTTTCTGAAATCAGTGAAGACCTCGTTGGAACAATCAAATGGGGTGAGGGCAGATGCCACACCAAAGATCATATTGTAGCCAAAAGGAATTCCGATGTTATTGGGTGTTATTACCGCACATAAAAAATTAGCAGCTATTGGATCATAAATTGTTCTAGATGCATCTGATCATACCTCCGAAGTGGTGGGTGAGCAAAAGTAGTCTATCTCATATGTTGACCATTTGACAAATGTGATACCCTCTACTCAAACTATCCCATTAGAAACCAATCAAGTTACTAATCTTCAAACACCAGTATGCTGAGAGAGTGGATTATTCCATAATTTTTGGACTATTAGGAAATCGATCAGCATAGCAAACACAAAAGATATCACCCAATGATGTTTTGAACCACCTTTAATGAATCCATCACGCTCAGAGCATAACTTTACCCAATTTCCTCAAATTCAAACCAGAATTTTTGCAAAAAGCTCTGACTATGAAAGCGGTAGTGGATGTCGCAAAACAATTCAATCCTACATCAATGGAAAGTGAAGATTTAACACAAGGAAGATCCATTCCAAGAGGAATGTCATATGCAAAATTTGGTGGCTTTTTGGGTGAAGACCCCAATGCTCACGCGAGTCGAGATTAATTATGATGTTTTAGAAAATTTCCATGATTTACTTGGTGCCAAACAGTACAAAGCTAGTGTATTTCAAGTGATCCTTATAAATGAAGCAGCCAAGTGGTTAACAAAGTTCAAACTAGACCACTTTCAAATGTATACAATAGTTAAAGAATCATTCTTGCAATGTTTCAGTTTGAAGAAGATGCCCGCTCAAGTCTTTGATTTCTTACGAAATGACAAATAAAAACCTCATCAGATGGTACAAGATTATGTTACCACTTTTGTACACCTCTCACAGATTCAAACTAAGAATGCATTACCAATGGATGTAATCACATAGTGGTTCATCAATGGATTGAATCCATAATTGAGGCAAATTATGATTATCGAGTGCATAGGAACGATGCACTTGGATGAGATAATAGATATGGCTCTATGATTAGAAGATAAAGTGGATCGTTTCATGGAAGATTGAGATTTGAACTCCCTGAAAATTTCAAAGGCTAACAATATTAGTTTGCTCAAGCAAGTATTCTATACCAAATGTAAAAATTTGGGGCATGTGTGCAGCTAATTCTGCCTTAAATCAGATATACTACACAATCCATTAGAATACTGATCATTCCATCAAAAGTTGTCCTTATAAGGGTAAAATGCAAAATTGACTCGTAGTTAATGCAATGGTGCAAGAACCTAGAGAACCTTCCACTAATTATGTTCCACCTCATTTATGCAATTCTTCGTACTCGACATATCCTCCTTGTCACAAAATCAAGAGAATTACAAATTGGCACAAAGGAATCAAGGGATTCTAAACTCCAATAATCAAGGAATGTAGATATGCTACCATTTTTATGGTGAATTATGTTGATATATTTAGGTAGTGATGTGTCTGAACACACTACGATTGTCGAGGCACTTTTTTCCCTCTTTAGGAGGTTTTTTTCCTCCGGCTTGTATATACACCTATAACCCTAATGAGTCATTTATCTTTGTACATTCTAGTGGTAATACATTCACCATTGTGTGTTGTGCTCCAAGCTTCTTCTTCTTCCTTGTGTTGTTCGCGTGCTTCCATAGACCTCAAACTCCAACAATTGCTATCAGAGTAGGTCGTCACTTCATCTAAGGTATCATTGACACTCTCCGATCACAGTCTCAGAATCGCATGAAATTTGGTGAGCATACTCAATGTGATTAGAAGTTCAAAAGGGCTTTGCTTTGTGGTGTCCAAATTGCAATATGAGCTCGTTTTGTCCTCCAAACGCACTATCATAGTGTTTGTGCAGGTAAACTCAGCAGGGTAGTTAGGTTCAACTTTTCAATATACAATCATTTTTTTGCATTAGGGTATTTTAGTTAGTGGCCATGGCTAAAAGCAATTATGTATTCCGTATGTTAGTTGAGGATAAGTTGGATGGTACCAATTACCCATTATGGGCTTATATGATGCATTATGTATTGGTCACAAAAGAACTATGGAATATTGTGCAGGGTGTTGAAAAATGTCCTATTAAACCTACAAATATAGTTACTAAAGTTGATGCAAGTGGGATCAAAGATGGTTATATTCTTCAAGCTCCTATTCGTACTGCGACTCTAGTTGCACCTACTGTAGAGAAACTTTGTTGGGATGGCAGAGATTCTTAAGCACATCCATTGATAGCCTTGTCTATCAAACATGCCATTATTCCTCACATTCATTCTTGCATGACAACTAAGGATGCTTGGGATACACTTACCACTTTATATCAGGCAAGGAATGAGGCTTGTGTTGCTTACCTCTGAAAACGGTTAGAGAGTGACCACATGAATGAAGGAGATTCCATGGACAATTTTTTGACAAAGATCAAAGATTTGAAGGAGCAGTTGATTTCTATTGATGAAGTCTTGCCTTACAGTTCACTTGTGTAAATTGCTCATAACAATCTTCCCCATTCATATCAGAGTTCTTATTCTACTCTTTGATTGATGATGAAAGGCAATCCAAATGCCTTAACATTTGAGGAGTTAGTATCTATTCTGTTGCAGGACGGTCAGTCTAGGTAGAATAGGTCCATTATGCATGTTGCAGATCAAGCTTTCTTGGCTAGTCAGAAGGGCAAAGATAAATCGAGCTCTTCTACTAATCAGCAAAAATCTGCTAATTTTGCACAATCAAGGAAGGATGACAGAAATGAAAAGAAAATAGAAAAGTAGAAATTGTTTTGCAAATAATGTAAAGGAAATGATCATGTCATAACGAGTTGTCCAAATCTCACTGCTAAAGAGACAGGGAAGAAAGAGACCGGAATGGTTGTTGCAAAGGCCTCTACACCCAAAACAAAGTACGCTAATCTTGTGCAGAATGAAGAATGGGCATTTACCTCTCTTTCTAGTTATGGCCCATCTTCTCATGAATAGTGTATGTTTGCAGTAGACTGAGATGTTTCGTACTTTGATAGTGGGGCAACCAAACATATTACCTCACAATGTAGTTTCTTCACTTCAGTCGAGCCTACCCCTATAGGGAATACTATCACATGCACCAACAACTCCGCTTATCCTATCATAGGGGTTGATAAGATCATTCTGACTACTACTGATAGTAGTTCTTTTATATTGTCAGATGCTTTATTTGTGCAAGGGATCAAGAAAAAAGTGTTATCAGTTTTTACATTAGCCAAGATCGGCTTGGTTGTGAAATTTGTTGATGATAGATGTATAGTTCATGATCTCTCAAATGGCAACATCATTATTTCCTCTGGCATTTTATGTCATGGGTTGTATAAGCTCATAGATTATGCAAAATCTATGAATGATTCAGTATGTGCACTTCAAGATTCTCAAGCTATGTTAGATGCAAAGCTTTGGCATGCACGCTTTGGTCATCTAAATTTTGCGAGTTTGAAATGGTGTCCTCTTTTCCCAAACTTGAGGCACTTGGTAAACATGTATGTGAAGGCTCTATTTTGGGCAAAATGCAATGTTCTTCCTTCCCAAAAGATGGTTCAATATGGTCCTATGCAAGAACCTTCTTTTGGGAACAACCTTTACTTTGTGACTTTCATTGATGATTTTTCCAGACATGCATGGGTATATCCATTGAAAGCAAAGTTTGAAGTGTTTATGTGCTTCAAATAGTTTTGGCTTTTTGGCTGAAAATCTATCAGCATGTAAAATGGGCACCCTTAGTTTTGATCGAGGGGGGAAATATATATCTTTGGATTTCAATGCATTTATGGTTGAACGTTGGATAAAACATCGATGTACATTGTCATATATACCTCAATAGAACGGAGTTGCTAAATAGAAGAACAGGTCACTCATGGAGATGGCAAGGTGTATGGTCAAGAGTGAGGCTTTACCACATAGTTTCTGGCTTGTAGCTATTATGTGTGCAACATATGTACTTAACAGGTGTCACACCAAAGCATTACAGTCTATCACTCCATATGAGGCTTGGCATGGTCGCAAGCCATCTGTTGCTATGGCTGCCTTTAGTTTCTAGGCAACCATATGCTATGGCTGCCTCTAGTCTCTATGATGGGAATGAGCTTGTTTTGTTTGATGAAGCACAAAATTCTGAAAACTGGATGGCTTATATGCAATCAAAATATAATGTTATTATGACAAATGGTACCTGGTCTTTATGTTACTTGCCTTCTCGCAAGAAGGCCATTGGCACTAAGTGGGTATACAAGCTGAAGTGTAAGCCTGATGGAACAGTTGATAGATATAAGGCTACACTTGTTGCAAAGGGTTATGCTCAAGAAAGAGGCATTGATTTTGATGAGACCTTTTCTCCTACATGTTGAATGACTACTGTTCATAGCATCTATGCACTTGAAGCTCATCATGGTTGGAATGTACATCAGTTGGACATTAAAATTGTATTTTTGAATGGTGACTTGCATGAAGAGATGTATATTTTTCAGCCCCATGGCATTGTGTATAAGGGGCATGAAAACCAAGTGTGCAAGTTGAAAAAGGCATGATATGGCTTGAAGCAAGCACCATGTGCTATGAAAAGATACATGCCTACCTAATTGCACATGGTTTTGAGAATAGTCCAAGTGAGAGCACCTTATATGTTAAGCATGGAAATGATGTGCTTCTGATCATTGTTGTGTATGTTGATTACATGTTGCTTAGTGATCCTCATGAGAAGCATATTGCTGGTTTTAAGGTTGATCTACATGCCTCATTTGAGATGTCAAATTTGGGGCATTTGTATCATTATTTAGGCATTCAATTTATGCAAACTGATGGCATAATAGCTCTGTGTCAAACAAAATATATTGATGCATTATTGCAGTGTTTTGGCCTTGAAGACTAAAACCTATTGCTACTCCTATGGAGACATGTTTGCAATTGAGTCTTCATGATGTTGGAGATGCATTTGATGTTGTTCTCTATCAGCAGGCTGTTGTATGCTTGATTTACTTATGCATTACTCAGTGAGATATTTAGTTTTTTGTCTCACAGATCAGCATGTTTATGCATTGCCCAGGTGTCAAGCATAGGCAGGTGGTTAAGTGCATCTTTCACTACGTGAGGGGTACCCATCTACTTGGATTTTTTTATCCCAAGGGGGGATCACTACCGCTAGATTTACATGCTTTTTTTGACTCGGACTGGGTTGGTTGCTATGACACTCATGTCTCCACTAGTGGTTTTTGTTTCATGCTTGGTAGCTCATGCATATCTTGGTTGAGCAAAAAGCATCCTACTTAGTTTTGCGGTTGAGTAGGGTAGCTTTCACATCGACTATTGAGTGTGTGTGTGGCTCAGATGCCTTATGGCTAATTTGGGTGTTGCTTAGTCTTCTACCACCACCATTTTCACTGACAGTCACAGTGCATTGGTAGTTGCGAGGAACCTTGTGTTCCATGCTAGCACTAAGCACATTGAGGTGCACTATCATTATGTGAGGGAGAGTTTCTCTACTAGAGAGATCAATTTACCATATGTGCCCACTTAGGAGAACATTGCACACCTTTTCACAAAGGCTCTACCTAGGGAGAAGTTTGAAGCTTTTTGCAAAGCTTTGGGCTTACTTCCTTTTGTGGATTGATTCCACTTAGTTTGGCACTTCCTTATACATAAGTGCCAGCTCCTTGTTCACGACATCACTCCCAGGGTGGATTTGTTGATATATTTAGGTAGTGATGTGTGTGAACACACTATGACCATCGGGGCTTTAGGAGGATTTCTTTTTCGGGATTGTATATACGCCTATAACCCTAACGGGTCATTTATCTTTGTACATTCTAGTCGTAATACATTCAGTATTATGTGTTGTGCTCCAAGCTTCTTCTTCTTCTTCCTTGTGCTATTTGTGTGCTTCTGCAGACCTCAAACTCCAACAAATTAGACATATGAAGACACTAGAAAGATGCACACGAGTATGATAAGCGAAAGAAGGAAAGGCAAAGCTTGATGATAAATATGGTAATCATAATGCTAAAAGAAGCACAAACTACCACTGTATAAACGTGATTGTGATGAGTTCTACAACCAACTATAGAGGTGTTCAAATAAGAATTTAAGGAATAGCAATGCATGGTGTGGCAAAAGCTGCCAAGTGGGCTCAAGTAGAAGCCCCAATTTTCCCTTCACCTAAGTTAATGAATGACCGCAAACCCAATATGCCACTGAGTGTCAAACCAACACCAATGCCTAGTAAAGATATACCACTACAAGAGTATGCGAACACGACATTCTGACACGAGCACCCATCACATTTCCATTGGGTCAACTACTTACCTTAGTTCCTAGAGTTTGACAACAATTTCAGTAATATGTCGGAGTTGGACGTATTCCAACACCTTCCACGACAACTATCCATCTAGAACCCAATATAATGGTTCATCACATGGTCCCTCTTATCACGATATGGTATAAGAATCAACGTATCTATAAGGTTTTAATTGATGGTGGTTTGGGAGTTAATATGGCAACTAAAGCATTATGTAAGAAATTGGGATGGACTAAAATAACCTGCCAAATTCTTTGTAAGAATGGCTGACAAGTCGAGAGTGCATCCAATGGGGTTATTTTGTAATATTCCCATTACACTTCAGGGGGCAATATTCCATATGAACTTTGGTGTTCTTAATTTACCCAAATCAAGCCTCGACTATAATCTCCTATTTGGTAGACCATGGTTGAAGCAGGATAAGGTCTTGTAGGATTGTTCATCCCACAAGATAGTCTTCAAGTGCAATCATAAAAAATACATCGTACCTTTAGATGAGTTATTTCCCTATAAAATTGATGCTTGCCCCTATGTGTCAAAGCCTATAAACATGCTCGATGGCCTATCCGACGACAAAGAAACTATCTTCCTAGTGGCCAATCAAGATTTACTCTCGTTGGGCATTGTTGATTTACAACATGTGTTAGATCAATGGTCTTCGGCAACATGTTCTATTCACCCTAGTGTTGTAGAAATCCTGATGGTGTAGTGGAAGTGTCTAATCTAACCCTGAAATCATTCAAAGGAGTTGAGGATCATCGAGGCTGACAATCTTATGTACCTGAGGACCAACTTATAACTTGTAACTTAGGTGATGATGTTAATCCTCACCCTGTTAAAATCAATGACACCCGGGAAGAGCCTCTCTACCAGGACTTACTGACCCTCTTGACTGATTTTATCGATATCTTTGTTTGTGACTATAAGGACATGAAGGGACTTGATCCACATCTTTATGAGCATTGTGTATTACTTAAATCTGATTCTTATCCGGCAATGCAACAGAGTTACCACATGAATCCTAACTATCCTAAGCAAGTTAAGGACGAAATTGGTCAATTATTACATGTAGGGTTCATTGTTCCTATCAAGCATATTGAGTGGATTTCCTTGATTGTGATTATGCCTAAGAAAAAAAGCAATTGAGAATTAGTGTTGATTACTAAAAGCTAAATGTTGCCACAGTACTAGATCCTTTTCCGTTACCCTTTTGGATAGCATGTTAGATGAAGTAGTTGGTCATGAGATTTAGTCTTTTCCATATGGTTATAGTGGGTATAATTAGGTTCATATGGAAGAGAAGGATGCACCTAACATGGCCTTGATTACAAATTGGGGAGTTTACACCTGTACAATTGCAAGAAACTGACAAATTACGACCACCATGTGCTAGAGAGATGACTCTATATAGCTGCTCAAATCAACGAGGACCACAAATGTAACTAGAGTCCACAAGTGCATGTGCAATCTCCTCTACTCCTTTCATATCTTCCACTAGAGTCTATTAGTGGCTGGTGCGATCTCAACCACTACTTTAGTACCTTCCACTAGAGTCCACTAGTGGTTGTTGTACTCACCACTCGAGTTAATTCTCCTTTGACTCAAGTTAACTCACGTTAACTTGAGTTAGAAGGCTTTAGAGATCTTTGGGAAAAACTCTCTCCCCATGCTCCCCATGGGGGTTGAACCCAAGACCACCTCCTTCACACTCTTGAGACTTAACCACTAGGCTAAGTGGATCACTTGAATATGAGAGCACATGAACTTATGCTTGAGTCTATTCTTGAGATCTTTGGTCCTACACACGAGTGACCAAACGGTGTCCGATTTTAGATCTATCTGAAGCTTTCGGACCCCTAGACCATAGACTTACATTATTACAATGATCATGTGATTTGGCTTGAGGAATGTCCCTTTCTCTCCTTATCTGACCAATTTCATGCGTATGTTCCTTGATGATTTTTCGATATCGGGTGATAAAGTGGACCACTTACAACATTTACAACTCTATTTCCTTAAGTGCAAAGAATATTGGTTATGCCTTAACCTAGCTAAATCTATATTTGTAGTATCCTATGGTAAATTTTTGGGAAATATTATCTCTTTCCAAGGCATCCCAGTTAATCTTGACAAGGTTAAGACCATTATGGATGATCCACCACCAAAATCTCCAAAAGAGGCCCTTTGCTTTCTCAGCCAATTTTGATGGCATGGTCGTCACCTTTGTTTGCTTGCCCACCTCACTATCCCCCTTACCCATCTAACCATGGTGGCTTCTCGTGATTTTTACCAAATAGATTTCAAATGCGTTTTCTCTTACTAAAGTATATATTGATCCAAGCACCTATACTCAAGCACCAAAGCAAGACCTTCCTTTCCATGTTTTTGTAGATGCATCTAGTATAGCTATTGGTAATGTCTTGATGCAGCCTATAGATAAATGATATCACCCAATGTATTATGCTAGTCATCGATTGGCCCTTGTCGAGCGCAAGTATTCAATAATTGAATGAGAATGCTTAGGCCTAATTTATTCTATTAAGAAATTATGCCATTACCTCTTAGGCCAAAAATTTACATTCCATGTTGACCAGTTAGTTCTAACTTACCTCATGTGCCAACAGAATTTAGGAGGGCGATTGAATCATTGGGTCTTTCTACTCCAGGAATTTGATTATGATGTCATCCATCATTCAAGATCCTCCCATATAGTGGCAAATTTTTTTTCTTGATTAGATTTTGGCAAAGCTCCTACTAGAGTAGATGATTCCTCTCTTACTATTCACATTGCTCAGCCTAGTTCTTCCTTGATCACTTGGAATTTGGCAACCTCCTATTATGATACTTTTTTTACTTTTAAACCATGATTTCCCTCTTGATGCTCTCCCCACTACGACTGGCCAAAAATTAGCTCTGTATAGTCAAAGATTTTGTATCATTGTTGGACAATTATATTACTTTCACCTATCAGGCATTCGACTTTGGTGTGTGCCAACTCATGAGGTTCCTTCAATATTAGCCTTGGCTCATTTAGATCCAACTTGTGGACATTTTTCAGTAGATTTAACTTACAAAAAGCTATTGTAGAATGGATTGTGGTGGTCTACTATGCAAGACACCCATCACTATGTTTGAACTTGTGACCCTTGCCAACGAATCAATTAGCCTCTACCATGCTCTCATTTCCCATATGTTGAAAAAATTGATTGTGGATTGTCTAGAGTGATGGGATCATTTGCTCCCTGTGATGTTATGGGCCTATTGTTACACTTATGTGTTCCTTGAGTAGCTTTGGTGTGAAACTTTTCCCTATACACGGGCACTTTTTACTCTAGTGTTGGCTAGAGGTTTTTCCCCCCATGTTACCACATACACGATTCACTCATATGTGTTGGTACTTTGTACTTAGGGATATTATTCAGCTCTTACTTCAATTCAGTTCATCGTCAATAGAGAGAGCTATTCCAGCCATTTGTCTTCTTTGTGTGTCTTGTTGTGTTTGTGGTCCTTATCTGTGCTTCTTGTGTGTCTTTTGCACTTCGACACACACCTAACAATGGTATCACAACAAGTTCGACTCCTTCTCAAGTTTTAGTTTTTTGTGTCATGGTGTGTGTGCACTTTTAACAATGCAAATCAGCTTCAGAGCATAGAACAATGATTTTCAACAACCAATAAGCATCTCCATCAATCGTTAAGGTTATACTCCCATTTCAAAGAAATTCTTGCAATCAAATTCACCATCAGAGTGACAGATTGTGAGCTGAAATTTCTGTATTCATTGTAGCTTTTGTTGAAGTAAAGATCTTGTCACATTCTTGTTCTTTAGTGAAATGGTAGGCAAGAATGACTTGTTTGGCATGCTTCAAGGTGAAGATAAGCTTGATGGGACCTAGTATCCAATGTGTTCTTACATGATGAAACATGTTTTTGTTACAAAACAACTATGGAACATAGTGGAAGATGTAGATCAAAGACCCACAGGTTCTTCTACTTCACAGTCTATTCTCATAGATGGAGTTTCTTCTTCAAGTACAGTGGTTAATCCTCCATCTACATAGGAGCAACTTAGATGGGATGGAAAAGATGCTTGATCTCATGCATTGATTGCACTTTCTGTGAAGCATCATATAGTTCCACACATTCGGTCATGTTCTACATCAAGACAAGCATGGGATACTCTTGCGTCTTTGTATGCCATGCATACTGAAGCACATGTTGCATACTTGAGGAAGCAACTTGAGGATGTATGTATGGCTAAAAATGAGTCTATAGATGTGTATGTGACACACATCAAGGACTTGAAAGAGCAATTGGCAAACATAGATGAGGTTATTCTGCATGCATCACTCATCTCTACATTATTGAAATGATTACCAAAATCTTCTCAAAGCTTTGCCACTACACTCCATTTGGTTCCAAAAGGAAATCCCAATATATATACATTTGATGAAGTTGTGTCTCTTCTTTTGCAAGAAGAGCAATCTACAATGAACAATAGTGGTTTGATTGAGGGAACGTAAGCACTTGCTATCTCACAAAAAGGTAAAAGCAAGTATGGTTCAACTTTGGGTTCATCAAAACCAAAGCCTAAATCTTCCTCTTCCAATCATTCCTCTAATGATGTTGATTTTCAAAATAAGAAGAGATGCAAATATTATTGGAAGGCTGATCATACTATTAATGAGTGTAGAAAGCTTGATAAACAAAATGAAAAGAAGAAGGAATCCGACATATTTACTGTTGAAAATTCTTCAAATGCAAAGAATGATGAAGCCAACATGGCTCAATATTTTTTGGCATGTGTTGTTACATGTTATTATGATGTATCATTGCATTCTAAATGTATGGTTGTGAGTAAGGTTGAATCACATTGGTTCTTTGATAGTGGTGCTTCAAAGCACATGACTTCATGCAAAAGATTTTTTGTATCTTTGAAAGGTGCACCCAAAGGAGGACATGTGGTGTGTACAAACAATGCCTCTTATCCTATCATTGGAGTAGGAGAAATTAAGCTTACAGTTGCAAATGGAGGTGTGATTCTCTTGAAAAATCCATTGTATGTACCCAGTATAAAGAAGAACTTAATTTCAGTTCCATTGATTGCCAAAGTTGAACTTCATATACACTTTGTTGATGATAAGTGTATTGTTAATGATTTCAAAAATGGTGATATTATCATGTGGTGTCTGGTACATTGGTTTGTATCGCTTGAATGCATACAAGAGGGCTGCCTCAAATGCCTTGGTTGCTCATACTTCCCCCATGACTAAAACTGAGCTTTGTCATGCTCGTTTTGGTCACTTGAACTTTAATAGTTTGCTTTACTTGCAAAAGAAGGACATGGTTATTGGTTTTCCAACATTTTAGTCCATTGAAAAGCATGCATGTGAAGGTTGCAGTCTTGAAAAAATGCATCATGCTTCTTTTCCAGAAGATAGCCATACACACACTATAGCAAAATTGTAGCTCGTTCATAGTGACATATGTGGTCCAATCGAGACTCTATATTTTGGGAAGCATGTATATTTTTTTACCTTCATTGATGATGCTACTCACCATACATGGTTGTATCCTATGAAAGCAAAGAATGAGGTATTTTCTTGCTTCAAAGCATTTTTAGCTATGGTTGAAATTTTTTCTTCAAACAAGCTTTTGAGTCTATGCACAAATCGTGGTGGTGAATACATGTCACATTAGTTTAATGCTTTTCTTCGTGAAAGAGGAATTTCACACCAATGTACAGTGCCATATACACCTTAGCAAAATGTTGTTGTCGAGCATAAAGATAGAACACTCCTTGAAATGGCACAATGTACGGTTAAAGGAAAGAACCTTCCTCACAAGATTTGGATGGAAGTGATCATGTGTGTAAACTATGTGTTGAATCACTGCCCTACAAAAGCATTGAGAGTCATCACTCCTTATGAGGCTTGTAATGGACATAAATCTATGGTTAGTCATATGCATGTGTTTGGTTGTTTGGCATATGCTCTTGTGCCATCACAACAATGTCACGAACTTGATAACAAGGCAAAGAAATGTATATTTGCTTTTTATAATGCTAAAAGTAAGGGATATTTTTTGTACCACCCACTGAAGAAAAAACTTATTGTGAGTCAAGATGTGGTATTTGCTGAAAATTCAGATTTCCCTCTACTTGAATGCAAAAAACAATCAACAATTAGCTCACAAGATGTGTCTGATACACTCATGTCTTTGTTCCAAAGTGGTACGTTTGATTATGGCCATGTAGACCAGCCAAATGAGGCTCAAAGGGCTGACAAATTCCAATAAAATAGAGCTGAAAATGCTAAGAATTTCCAGCCAAACATGGCTGAAATTTTTTAGCAAAAAACTATTGGAGCTACTAGAAATTTCCAACCACATATGGTTGAGAATTCGTGTCAAAATATGGCTGAAAATGAGCATGAAATTCAGCCCACACATGTTATACATGTTGAAGATGTATTACATAATGAATGCATGCCTATCAAGAGTGCACAAAGTATGCCAAAGTGGTTGAAACAAACTTTGCAAGACAATAAATTGAGTGCACCTTTACTTGGTAAAACAAGATCAAGCTCTTGCCATGCATCAAGTAATTTTGTGGATTATTCTCTTATTGCAACAACATGTAACGAAGAGCCTCTTACTTTTGAAGATGCTTGTGACAATCCACATTGGATGAGTGTTATGCAGCCAGAAATGGATTCCATACATAGGAATGGTACTTAGGAGTTATGTGAATTGCCAAAAGAAAAAAATGCCATTGGTACAAAGTGGGTTTACAAGATTAAGAGAAATTAGGATGGTAGAATTGATTGCTACAAAGCTAGATTGGTTGTTAAATTGCTTCCTATTCATAGAACATATCCTGGAGTATTGGCACTTAGAGTTTGTTTCAACATTTCAATATTTCTCTTCCAAATATGTGCTAATGAGTTACAACTCTTCACTCCTAAAGGAACTCTTTTAAAGCTCTAGGTGGATCATAACTTTTTGTCAAAAAGGGAGAATCTCATTGGGGAAGAAATTAGTTTCTTCAAAAAGATGACATGATTCAATCATTTCATGGCCCCACTTTATGACCTTCCCTCCCCCCATTAGTGTGATAAGTTTCCTCAATGATCATTTCTTTGAAGTTCTTAAATTCTATGAAATTCTTAACATCTTTCATGATTATGAAAGATTAGCTTAGGACTATTTGTAGGGTTCATATAGACTTCTAGTTTCTCTTTTGGATGTCTTTTGATCCAAATTCTTATAATCAATAACTTATGCTTAATAAGAAGAGAAATGTTGCATGACTTGTAGCCTAATTCCTTGGCTTTTTCTCGTTGTGTTAAGATTTCTTGGCTTTTGGATTAAGCCAACACGTAAAAATCATAAAAGTTTATGGTTATTGAGTCACATAATTTCAACATACCATTAAACTTTTATGCTTTTGACTTCATATAAGGAATCCATATTCCTATCTTAAACCTTAAACTTACTGAATTTATTTTCTCTCTCATGTCCATTAACCCATTCGTACACGATTCAATCCATGAATAGATAGTGCATGCCAATAACATATATATCTTTGCTTGAAGATGCTAGCATCAAGTTCAAATATTGAACCCCTCCTCAAAGCATGCATGGAATTCACACTTGGAATTCCATTCAACATAAGCTCATAATCTATATTCATGCCATGCTATGATAAGCCTTCAGTCTTCCATCTCTTATTATCTTTATGAGGTGAGTTCCTTCCATGTTAAAGAAGAATCCTTTTATTCATCTATCTCTTAAATGCATCGACTAGATTAATAAAATCATGCACCTTTCTATGTGCACATGGACCACATATTTCATTTGAAATGCATCTCTATATGCATTATCTTAGCATGGCAAAGAAAACAAATGAAAATTAGCAAATTGTGAATAGTACTTAACTCTATCAAATCTACTTTCATCCTTTGTATCCTTGTTTATTGAGGCTTACCCACTTGGATGTTTTGAATTTTAAGTTGAAGAGTTCCGATCTCTCTACTTTGCCAAACTTCTTTTGTCCTTGGGAAATTTGCATACTTAATTGTGTGCCCAAGTATGCATTTACTTTTAAAATTTAAGGGATAATGGAATGCATACTTAATTATCTATCTATCGAAAAGAAAGCTATAGTTTCCTTCTAAAAGAGGAATGTGGATTTTGGAGAAGCTTATCTTGCCCAATCACATATATGGACTCCTTATGCTTGCATCATCACATATATATTGAATTAAGTGCATATTTCATGTATGTCACATATCCTCTAATGCTTATGATAGAAAATATATAACTTCCTCTTTATATACGTGAAATCCATATATGCTTTTTCTTGTATGTATGCTAATGTGATTTCATGTAAAGAGAACTAAATATTAAAAGAAAACAAAGCGAAACGAGGGACTTCACCAACATTCATTGATTGTAGAATTCCATTTGATGCTCCAATCGATGTTTGCTCAACATCAAACTTCCGTGCTTTCTCTATACTCTTCATAAATGCTTAGGTTGGCAAAGCTTTGGACTGTTATTTGAAGAACTCCATAGCTTCCTTGGTTCATCTATAGTTACCGTGCTAATCCTTCAAGGGGGCTCTCTTTCTCATTTAAATACTCCTCTATGAGAAGAAAAACTTTGATTTGCTGGAGTTTAATGCACATGTGCATGTGGGTTGGTATAAACAAAGAATTAACTTCTACGAAAAAGCTCATGAACAAAGGTGTAGAGAGGAGGGGATCGAATTTCATGTTGGATGGCTCAAAGAAGGGCATATAATCCCATATATGAGCCAACACAATCATTGTGCCATCTATACATTGAAGAGCTCCTCTTTTCATTGTTCATCAACAAGGAAGGAAGAGAGAGCTCTCATGGGGTGCTCTATCCTATTGTTTCACATCTTTTGAAGTGCATGGGTAGGCTCCTTTTGTGGCTGGATGCACATTCTTCCACAACATGTGTGCAGGTGCGTAATGGCCTCTCTCATAGGGAGGGGTCATACTAGATCATAATTTATACTCGAAAAACACTCAAACTATTTTCTACTAGAGAGAAATCTTTCATGAGCATGGGCTAGGGCTCTGAGCTAAAATAATACCTATATCTAGGTCCACAAATTTGAAAACAAAAGCACCAATGTTATGAAACTAACTTTCACAAGGAAAGTAACTAGCAAGACCACACAATTAACTAGCCTAGATCACCAAGGTGAAGAGAGAACACGTATGGACATTTTCCCAAGGGTGATGACATGCCTTCTAATCTCCCAAGGTCTAGCACATGCCTTCTAAATCAAATGAGGATTCTTCTCTTACATACACCCTCAAGGTGGCACTTTGAGAAGCTTCCCCCAAGACTAAGGTTTCCACACCTTAGGATAACTCGAGCTGAAGGCTCAAGACCATTCAATTGGGAGCTCATATGAATAAATAATCCAAGGGTTAAAACCAAGGGTTCAACCCAAAGGTTTAAGCATGTTCCAAGGGTACTTCAAGGGCTAAACCAAGTCAAATATACATCATATTCTAACCTTTAGAATCCATAGATTTTGTCTTCTAAATCCATGAATTATACAAGACTTTTCGATCCTAATAAAGTTGCTTTGCAATGGTTGGGTTTGTTGGTGGTGCACATGATATAGTTAAGATAAGAGTTGAAAAAGGAAATGCACCATAAGTAAAACCCATAAAATCCTCAAAACAACCTACATTAAGTGGTTTTGGAGTATTTGGAGCTATGATAGGATATAATCCAAAACCCTTACATAATATTCCACAATTCCTTTAGAACCAATGCTTTGTGCATCATGCATGCTCACAATGAGTAGTTGGAATCATCCAGTTTGTCCTCAACAACCAAAATATGCATCATGCTATCAAGCATGGAGAGTAAATTTAATCAAATACAAAGTTTTATTGTTGCTTGAAAAAACTAAACAAAAGTACAAAATGGAACTTTCTTTGGCTTGTGGTAGAAATTGGGATCTTTGCATTCAATGGCAAAAACTCTCACAAAAATTGGCATAAAAGGACAAAATTGCCCACATGGTGGTTGCAACAATGAAATCAAAGGATGAAATGAGACCAAGTAGATTTTTTGATGACATCATGCTCTTGAGACTTATTTATAAATATTTATCCACCTAAGGATGCTCAACAAATTTCATAGCAGTCTCAAAAAGTGTGTGGTGTGTGCTAACAATTTACCTGAGGAAGCAATGAATTGATTTGATACTGATTTTTGGAGTTTAAAGACTAAGACTATACAAAAAAAAGAAGAACAAGAATAAACTTAGGAGCACAACACACACTATAATTTTGAGTATAAAGTGTTGTACAAAGATATATACATTGTTAGCTCTTAAGGTCTATGTACAAGATGAGGGAAAAAACTCATAAAGAAGAAAAAAAGTTCCTCAATAGTCCTAAGTGTGTTCCTCAATAGTCCTAAGGTTTTATTATTTTGAATCATAATATGTAATAATGTATGATTGTTTCCACAACAAAAGTAGAGTATCTTGTAGCTAGTGACATGTGCAAAGAAGTGCTATTGTTTTCGTGCTTGGCTTGTGATATGCATATACCTATTGCATGTACCTCAGATACCAAGTGATAGTTAGATCACCGTTGCATTGGCTAAGGAATTGGTTTATCATGTAAATATCAAGCAGTTGGACATGACATATCACTTCATTGATAATTGCTAAGCTATTGAGCACATTTTTCTTGGAAATATTCACACACACAAAAGAAAACTAACATTGTTGTTTCTTGATGGGGTCACTTGATTCCTTTTTTGCATACTTTATATAAATATTCCTCTACTTTCTCTTATTCCATGCAACCGATGTATGAGTGCCAAGTGGGCTCACACCCTCCATCCTCCAATAGAGGTGTTTCATACCTAGAGGTGTCATAACATTTCCTTACCCTTAAGGTTAGGTTTGTCCTCAAAGTTGGTCATGGAAGGCATATGTGAGTAAAAGAAAGAACATATATATGAGTTGTTCCCATTAAACCCCATGTACCTAGTGTATGTGGTCATCTCTCCGTAGTGTTTCCCCATATCCTTCCCTTTAAGAAGACTCTTGGAAAGTCTTCATAAAGGTGGGAAACCATCTCCGAAAGGAACTAACCCGTTCTCAGGTAACACTATCGTTTGAACTATATTTCCACTTAATTAAGTACTCTTTATATAAATGACTTCTCATTCATGTTTCTTATGTAATATGCTTTCAGGCTCATGTGGAACATATTGGATAGAAATAGGCTCTATGACCTTACTATATGGAATGAGGTTTTCAGATTCCCCTAATTCATTTTTTAACCTACTAATAGGAAATACAAGATGAATGTTACTACTATCTAGAAGTTGGAGCTAGTAAGTCATCTGACCTATTCTCTTAAGTATTGGGAATGGACCACAATACCAAAGAGATAATTTAGGACAAGGTCCCATCCTCATGGTCTTAGAGCTAGAAGGAACTCTAAGATAGACTTGATCTCCTTTCTCAAAGTTGATTGTGCTTCTTTGAGGGTCAATATAGGCTCTAGCTCTATCTTGAGCTTTCCTAATACTGTCTTTAGCAAGTCTAAGCATATCGTTTATTTCTTCCAAGAAATCTTTTGCCACTTTAGCTCTTTCATTCTTTAAACATATTGTATAAGGAGCTCTTGGTTGAGATCCATACATAAGCATAAATGGTCTATGCCCAGTGGAAGAGTGCTTGGCACTATTATATGCAAACTCTACTATAGGTAAGTACTCTTCCCAATTAGTTTGGCTTTCATTTACATATGCTTGTAGCATATCATCTAGGATTTGGTTAGCACTTTTTGTTTGCCCATCTGATTGTCCATGCTCGACTGTACTCATACAAAGTTTAGTGTCCAACCTCTTGAAGACCGCTCTCCAAAAATGGCTTGTAAATTTCCTATCCCAATTGAAATCAATGTCTAAAGGAAGACCATATAATCAATAAAAGTTCTCTACAAACAATTTGGCCAACTCAGGTGTCTTCACTATACTATGTATTGGAATGAACCTAGCCATTTTGGTTAGCCATCCACAATTACCTAGACCGAGTCATGCCCTCTCTATGTCTTAGGTAATCCTATTATGAAATCCATACATATACTCTCCCATTTCCCATTGGGAATATGCAATGGGTGGATCAATCCTCTAATCTTTAACCTTTTAACTTTATTGAACTACCATTTGGTGCACTTAAGCACATACTCTTGGACATCCTTATGATTTCCAGGCTAGTTAAATTGCCACTTAACAAGATCATAATTCTTGTTAATTCCTATGTGTCCTGCACTCAATGTGTCATGACACTCACAAAAAATATGCCGTCTCATCTTAGAATCCTTAGGGACACAAAATTTTCCTTTGTACAATAGATATCCATCTTGCATACTGTAGTTCTTCCAATTGAATCCTTCCTGAGTATTGGTTGACATTTCAACCTCATTGGAAACCCATACTTCACAATACCTTTCTCTATGGCTTCCCAAATCTTCGAATAGCATAATCAATGGTTAGCCAAATCTTTGAATATGCATAATCAATGGTACAATTTCCTTTGATGGACTCAAGTAGATCACTAGTGATCTAAGTAAAACTCAGTATGTTGAGCATAGGCATGCAACTAAGTGAATCAACCACTATATTAAATTTTCCCTTCCTATACCTAAGCTCATAATCAAACTCTTGAAGGGTCTCTACCCATCAAGCCTTATGACCTTAAGGTCTATTTGATTGCAGAGCCATTTAATATTCTCTTGATCAAACACTATCATAACCTTGGCACCACACAAATAATGACACCACTTCTTCAAAGTGTGGACAATTGCATACAAATCCTTCTCATAAATGAAGTAATTCCTCTAATCAGGTTCTAGGTTTTTACTCTCAAAAGCTACTCGTCGACCATCCTGAATAAGAACCGCTCCTATGGCAAAATCAGTTGCATCAGTTTCAACCACAAATGGTTGGTTGGGATCTGCTATCTACAACAATGGATCTGTAGCTATTTCTACCTTTAATCTTTCCATACTTCATCTTTGTTCATCTCCCCAATGAAAGGATTTTCCTTTCCCTTTAAGTTGATCCGTCATCGGAACAATAGTCTTGGCATAATTCTTAATGAATCGTCGATAGAATCTGGATAACCCTAGGAAGATTTGCATTTCTTCCAAGTTTCTAGTTATCCTTCTTGGTATTTTCAAAATGATATGTGGGAAGTCTAGGGCCTCTTGGTTTTTTTACTATGAATTTGTTTTTACATGGGACTATGTCCTGTTGAAGATAAATGTACAAGCTCATTTTCATATGAGCCATGCTTGGATAAATTTACCAAATATAAAGATAAAGAAAAAGTGGAGGAAAAAAGGAAAAAAATAATAAAAGAAAAAGTCTAGTCAAAATTCATGATGAGTAATAGATACAATATCTTGCCTTGTAGTTAGTAGCATGTAGTGGAGAAAGTGGTGAGTTAAGAAGAAGGCACAAACTTCTTCACATGCTCATTGGTTATAAAAGTGAAGTGGGAGCACATTCAAAACAAGGAGAGAAAGAGGCAAGAGCTCTCAGTAGTCGGATCTAGCCATTCTGTCATTTTGGCTTTCCCTTAGACTCCTTCCAGCCGCACGTCAGTTTGTACATAGCTCTGTTGCAGAGCTCATATCTCAGTGCATATGTAACCATTTTGTACGTTTAAGCACTCATTGGAAAGCTTATCTTGTGTACTTTCTGCATATCAAATATCTCTTTGAAAGCTTATGTAGTCTGTGAGATATCAGTGAAATAGTGAAGTCCAGTTTTTCAATATACCTGTGTAGATAGGTAGTCTATTTTGGTCGGTTAAATTTCCTGACCAAAACATACAAAAATTGCGTGATTTTTATCTTGTTGGAAAGATCTTGGCATCTACTTTCACTGTCTCAAATATCTCATTGAGATCATTTATATTATGTGAGATATCTATCAGATAGTAAAGTCCAGTTTTATAGTGTACTTATGTGTGCAGGTGGTCTATCTTGGTGAGTTGAGTTTCCTGATCAAAACTCATCCAAATTACTTGATTTTTAGCTTGTTGGAAAGCTACTTGTGTCTACTTTCCCTGTACTAAATATCTTTCTCAAAGGATATATATTCAGAGAGCTATGAGTCCAAGAGTGAAGCTCAGTTCTTCAGCATACCTGTGTGGACAGGTAGTTCATCTTTGACAGTTGTGTTTCCTAATCAAGGCTTGTCCAAATTAAGTCATTTATAGCTTCTTAGAAAGCTCTCTTTGTCTACTTTGATTGACTAAAGTCTCAAGTCCATTTGAGTTTTGTATTGAGAGCAGCAAGCTATCTAAGGTGCAGATGTTTGTCCAAGTGCTGGACATACAAGGGCTCACTACACACTTCCGTTGTGCATAGGAGAACTCATTCTCCACATGTCCCATTTATTGAACTTAATTTGCATGGGTCTTAATGTTGGGTCTATGTCCATAACAACACGACTATTATCCTCACACAATTGAGCATACTTGATAGCATATTTTAAATTTTTAGGAGCATTACATCGTACCTAAAGCTTAATGTCTTTGTCAAGCCCTGTAACAAACCCTCGTACCTTTTGAAAATAATCTAGAACCTTTAGTTTAAGCACATTTTCTCTATAATATGAAAGATAAATAACTAAAGGTCTTCCTCTTTGCATCACTCTATCCCACTCATCCCAACTAGACTCTTCTTCATTCTCAGGTAAAAACTCTTTTAGAAAAAGAGCTTCAAACCGAGACCAATCGAAGGGAATAGCTTTCGCCTCTTTCAGACTCATCGATCACTTGTATGTGCGTGGTCCAAGTGACAAACTTGCTTCGATCACTCAATACTCAGGTGGGGTTCCTTTAAGCTAATGCAAATCAATCCACTTTTGGAGAAAAGTGTACACTACATCATTGTTTCGGTCTCTATCATCCCCCATGAAAGTAGGTGGCTTGAGGTCTTTAAGCAAAGGCATATCCCTAAGATGATTTTTCTTCGCAGTGGTAAGAGGTATAATGGACATAGGTTCAAGTTCTTCTTCTCTTCTAACCATGACTTCTACATGAAAGGCCAATGGGTTTGCAATACTTTTGTGTACGTTATTGAATAAAATATGTAGTGGCATGGTGAACCACAAGTCTAAGGTTATATTGTACACTATGAAACATTCATATTTTTGGATCCAAACAGTTTTATCCAAGGGGAATTGAAATCATGACCTATCAATTAGGAGTCCAATGGGCTAAACACATGCCCCAAAACCCATGGTTGAAGATTACTTCCTAATCCTCCCTCTTAGGGTGTGATTCAACCATCTCCTCCCTATAATTTCTTGAGGCTAACACTCTCATCCCCTTCTAAACGTCACTGTCCTCAATGATCAACTTCTGATCTCTCCTTTGGTTGATGTCCTCACCCTTGCACAATATCTTGAACCTTCTTCTTCTCAACCTTGGTGTCTTGAACCCTTGTTCTCAACCTTGGAGTCTTGAACCTTCTTGTTCACAACCTTGGTGTCTTGAAACTTTGTTCTCAAACTTAGTATCTTGAACTTTCCTCACCCATACTAAGTATCTTGGACCCTCATTTATTTCTGAAGGTACCTTACATGTCAGAATCCGGCTTACGTATCAAGAGATAGAGTTTAATCTTTGTTGGGCTAATTTTTCAAAGTGACACATGCTATTTTTGTACCTTTTTCGATACAATGTGCTCAAACACCTTTTCTCAAGGCCAATAGGTGCCCATGAGCCTTGTGGAATCTTTCGCCTTTCCCAAGCCTACCTCCTAAGCTCTGATACCAATTAGCAGACCGATGGGTTAACCACATGCCCCAAAAGCCATGGTCAAGGACTACTACCTAATTCTCCCTCTTAGGCTGTGGTTCAACATCCCATAACTCTAACGAATCATTTATATTTGTACTTTCAAACTGAGTAATATCGGCATGTGTTGTGCTCCTAAGTTTTGTCTTCCCCATACTATTCATGTGCTTAATAATTTAATAATATGGAGGACGGCATTTCAATACACATTTCAACCTATTCCTGTTTTCAAGAACACAAAATCATTCAAAGATGTCCTTACAAAGACCAAGCATTACACTCACATGCTCTCTCTCTCACTAGAATTCAACCTATTCTCTTTTGCTATAAATTCCTTAGAAAGTCTAATGACAAGACAACCTTGACAATCTTTGAAATGGACAAGTACAATAAGTGAGCTTTCTAACCTCTTTGTACCTAAAAATGTTCTAACTGCCTCTCTTCTTGTCCCATTCCATATTTTGATTGAAATTGAACATCTTGATTTCCTACCCGGAGAGGCTATTTCCCACACGATCTTTCATGAATTCTTTGGATGATATTTTCTACATAATACTCCAAGGCCACTTTCTTTCCAAAATAATGTGCTTTTTTAGAGGGTTATATGGCAGACCGTAAGGCATTTCCTCTACGGGATTTGGGCGATGTTAACGAAGTAGTCCAATTTGCATGCTGGAGTATCGTCCTCTTAAGCATGTTGAACCTCCTTTTCAGGTCTCTTTCGATAGTTCCTTCCCTGTCGGGTTCGGCGTGTCTTCCCATCGTCGAGGTGAATGATCGCTTCTCCTCTCGTTTTTGATCCAGTCTTCACTTCGAGTTCAGCTGTTAGGGTTTATATCCTGGTGCACAGACATATTTCCGTTTGTCTTTCGTTTGCGATTTCTTTCTAGCATGACTTGTTGCAGAAGTTGGATCAATATTACTGCTTTTCTGTAAGAACATCAGTGAATCGTGTGCTTCTGTGATTGTTTTCGTTTTCAATTCTGATGGAGGAAGTATTGTTTAGGATACTATTTACCGTATTTCGCTTTTCCATTCTGTATGCCAAGACACTTGATATCGCTTGTGCAGAGGGAAAGTCGTGTATTTTGGACTTCAGTAAAATTTAAGCATATTTTCTACAGCTTCGTGCAATCCGTCGGTTGGGCATCGAGATGACTCGGGTGACACGGATGGCAGATGCGTGGATCTAATCATGCGTCTGTTTTCGTGGAACAACTTCTGTTAAAGCATTTGCTACAAGCAGAAGATATCTCATGGCGCAATCTTTTGAAGAGAGCGTCTTTCAGACAGTTCCCTCTCAAGTGAAGAGTCAGGCCTCTGGGTCTGGTTGGTTTTTTCCTCGTGAGCAAATTGAGAAGAACTCACCTTCCAGAAACGATGGCATAAGTCTCGCCAAGGAGAATCAGCTTCGCAAATCTTATTGCGTTTTCCTTCAGGATCTTGGCATGCGACTGAAAGTGTAAGCTTCTTTCTTGTGGACAAGAGCTTTTACTTTCAAGGTTTCTGCTCTTCAGGATCTTGTATAGCATTTTCTTCTTCTTCATGGTATCTGGAAATGTTGTACTTGGAATATTGATGCACATTTTTGCAATTGATCCTGGAATATTGGCTTCGGTTAACCTCTTAAACTTTGACTTGACATGGGGTAATGTGGGATTTCGTGTACGTATATAGGAACAAATTTGTATTTAGTTCCTTCATCTATGATCACCATCTATGGCATAAAATTTGCTTTTAATCTCTACATTTATGAATATGGCGATATGTTGTCTACAGTGTACTTTTTGCTCAAATTTTGTCTTGTTGTATCAGTCGTGTCAGTATGAAATTTTCCTGCGAATATTTTCCCATTAGGGCAAAGTGGAACAGGTTTTGTCAATTTTCATGTATTGAATTATGTATGTGTGGGTACTTGATTCTTCAGTACATGTCTGATCAGCTTTCCTTTCTCATGCGATGTTGATTTATTTTCTTTCAAGTATCTTGATAGGACTGGCTATTCTCTTGGATTTACACATCGTATGGATAAACATGTGAGATTTTTATTTATGCCTCTTCAACTGTGCTTATTTTCAAAGATGGGGTTATATTAGTATCTTAATTATGAAAAAATTCATGTTTCAACCTTGAGTCTATTGGTCTCCTTGTTTCATTTGCTTTATTGCTTGTGAGATTCAAGGCTACACACATCTGATTCATGGTCCAGACAGGGTTTTAATTGTTCCAGATTACAACAAGCTCATGAGATTGTAAATAAGTTTTGTAACTTTTGATGATGCTCTTTCTTTTTTGCTTATTTATTGCAAGGTTAAGATACCATACTCCAGTGTTTGATTTTATATTGTGCGTACATGTGTTTCTCCATATTTTCATGGTCTAAAACTATATGCTTCTTAAACGGACAAATGTTTTTTCAGTTAGTATTCATATTTGTACTTTGCTCTACCCAGCTAGATGTAAAGATGTCTCACAAGCTCAAAGATGTTGATGTTTGTCCCTACTTTGACCAGTAAACGAGATATCCTGGGGATTTGTTGAAAAGTTGAATGTTATTGGATCATGGCAATAATAGTAGAACATAAATTTTGAGTTATTCCCTTGTTATGTATGACCACATGGCTTTACACCTACATGTGTCTATTATTTATGCTCTTAAATGTAATTATGTAAAATATTCAGTTATGGATATGGAAATCCTTCATAACAACATTTTACTACATGTCTATGCTTATATGATTATGTTTTATTGGGCAGGATGTGGCAGAAAGTATGCTGCCAATCATTTCAATTATTCATTAACATCGCAGCATTCGGGAAATATAATACTTTCTGTATTTGTATCCATAATTCATTTTCTAAAGTAAAATATTGAATGTTTCCCACTAATTTCAGGTATATGAATGCTTTACTTCATTTTTTTTTGGGTCTTTCGAGAGTCATAATTTGTTGTTTTTTCTGTGAAGAATCAAATTAATTAGAAAAATATAAGGTATTGAGAATATGATTGTTCTCGATGAATGACATTTGCATACACAATGCAAGATTTGCTATCATGGGATGCATCTGAGCAAATAAATTGAATTGAGTGTCCATTCTTCCATAGGTGAGAATGGAAATGTTAATCCTTGTATTGTCCTAAGGTACAATGTCACTATTTCAAGGGTGTATGTGACTCCAAGGTAGCTAAGTTGTTGGCCTTTTGACAACCTTGTATGCCTTATAATTGCTGTAATGTATATTTTTGAGAGGCTTCTATATGCCTTCTAATTGCTATAATGTATATTTTCGAGATTCTTCTGGTAAAGTGCATTCATCTGCATATCTGAACAAGGGATTTGCATTGCAATATCCAAGTGAATTCATTGTGTATGAATGGCATGGCAATAGTGCTTACCACTGAATATTACAAGGATATGCAATATTGGTCTTATTTCCATTGGATATATAAGTTTTTAGTGGGGCCATTGTACCATGCAGGCTGGCTTAAAAAAAAAAAGGATTTTGAAGTTTGTAGGCTGTGGACATCCGTGTTATCAAGATTCAAGGGTTCTGCCTAACTTGTTCCTTTGATTTTTTGTTTGAGGGGGGTGGTGAATCCTGCTCATAAGTTGCAGCAAACCTAAGATCAATGATCTGAGCCTTCGATTTCTTGGATTGGCACATGTGAATCGCTTTCTCACGGCAATATTCAAGTGATTTCGAACACTTGATGTGTGTCTGTTGAATGTTATCTTGCATGCATGTAAAGCAAACCTCTTTAAATAAAATGGTATGAGGGTGATAACATGTTTTTGCTGCAAGAGCGTGCAGCTTGGAATAATTCTTTTTGAGGGTGCTATAGTGTATAGTGCTAACAATCTACTCAGTATGTTAGATTGATGGATCTTCCATCGATAATGTGTTTGAAGACAAAAGATGGAGACCATATGCATCGGACATTGTTATGGACATTAGACGACAGAGCACATAACTGGATATTGACAGTTTTAACAAAGCTGTAATTTGTGTATGTTTTATTTAAAATTGTTCTCAAAATAAGCTACAAAGCTGAAAATAACGTTCAAATAGGAAAGGGAGGCTATACCTAATTCCCTGCTGTATTTATATTTTAGTTTCAGTCTTTGATGTATATCCTAGTTTTTTTTTTTCTTGCTTTCATTCCATGTTTCATGCATGCAAGTAAAATTATGGTCAATTGTGTAATTACAAAAAAGAAAAAAACAAAGATTCATACTATATATTTAGACATTCATGTGCATATACTTTCATGCTCGTGTTTCATGCATTATTATCAAGATGAGACACTTGCTACTCATTTTGTCTTGGCGTTCTGGTTTTCAAAGTTATATAGAGCTCAATTTGGTTCACTTATTAGGTGATTTTTTTCTTATTTTTCTTCTCTATATTAAGTTCCATGCATTGGAGCTGAAATTTTTTTGTCCATTTTACTCTTTTCCAAACCATATAATTTCAACGTTGTTAAGCTAATGCATATTCTTAAACACAGTGTAGTATCTTGTTTCTGGATAGGGCTAACTTCAATTTAGGCTTTTTGTACAGGTAATTTGTGTGCACAAACTTTATGTTAACTTTCTATCATAAGACACTATGGTTTGTGTTCCTTATTTTTACTTCTTTTCAAGTTTCTATGTATTTTAATCATGATGAGTTTGTGGAGGTATGTATCGCAAATATTTTCATGAACTGAATTGTATTTTCAAATAGTGATTGTTGTAGCTTTTATGATTTAAAAACATTTTTCAATCTCCTTTTTGGTTCAATATAAAATGATAGAACCAGAATATGCAATCATTAACATCATTCAAATGCCTCATATTGAATTAGAAATTCAGCAAAGTATGATGTTTTTTGCCTGTTTAATTTTTTGTCGTTTTCTGTGGGTGGTCATTCTTGTCAATTTATCTGTTTGCTTATTCAACAAGGTTATTCATTCAAGTAAATTCTTGAAAATGTGAGGCCTTTCAAGAAAATTTTTGAGAAAGGAAATTTTTGAAAAAGAAGGTATCTCTTACATTGTAACAAGTTCATATGGTTGTTTATTATCTAGAATTTTTCAAATTGATTACTAGTAAGTTTAATAGAAGAGAGAAACCTCTTATTGGGTTGATATTTTGGGGGTTTTCTTTTTTATTTTTTGTAATTTAAGTTTTCAGTATTTCTCTTATACTTAAATTATTAAATTAAAATGTACTTTCTGTTTCTGTTTTGTTTCTGTTTTCCTTTACTATCTAAACATTTTTGTAAGTTTGATATCCTTGTTTGTATTGTTTATTTTTATTTAATTGTTTGGCTGTTTTTGAGTGCAAGGCTTTATCATGGCTCAGTTTGCCCTTCTTATGAAGAAATGATAGAAACTAAGCTCCTTGATATTTTTAGAAGTCTTCTTATGAAGACACTTTATCGGAGCCGTCACCTACTATACGGAATCGAAGAAGTGAGAAGGGGTTTCATAATTCCTTATCTAAGGTATGCATTGTTGGAGTTTGACAAGTGGGAATAGACAAAAATAACACTATGGAGTTGTAGTTTAGGAGCAAACACACAATAATATTACCTAGTGTGGAGTTGAGAAAGGTAAGTAGTGTGTAAGGTTTATGCACATATAAACAAGTTGAGGGACAAAAGAGGGGAGAAAGTTGCATTGATGTACCAATAATTCCCTCCCAAGAATGATGCAATGGATAGGGTAGGCTCTCATGCATGCCAAGCTATATGGACTATGAACCTTAAAAAAAAAAAGAGAGGGGAAAACGTTAAGGGTTGCCTTTCATGCATGCCAAGTTATATGGACTATGAGAGAGAGAAACCCTCTACCTCATGGTGAGGTTGGATGTCATACGAGTGATTTGTATCTCTTAGACAAGGGGATATACATGGGAATCTTTTCAAAGATCCAAGACTCTTGGATAAGAGTACGGTTGATGTATATGATCTCACATGTATGAGACCTACACATAGGTCCTTGTCGACACACGTAGTTTCCGTTGTTTATATATTTTGGTAAGGATTGTCAAACACTTTTTTCGCTCTTTAGGAGGGTTTTTAACTTTTTTCTCATCTTGTAATATGTTTATATGCCTATAACCCTTATGGATTATTAATCTTTCATGCATAAGATGTTGTTCTCCAAGCTTCTTCTTCTTCCTCATGTTGTTTGCATGCTTCCCTAGTCCTCGAACTCCAACAATTGGTATGAGAGAAAGTCTTTGCTTTCTACATGGTATCGTCAACACTCTTTTGGGCATTGTCTTAGAATGGCACAAAATTTGATGAGCATCCAGTTCATTAGTACTTCAAAAGAACTTTGTTGTTTTAGCTCCTTCGGCCTCCAAACTCACTATGCAAGCAAGTTTGCATGCAATTTCGTCCATTTGTGCCAAATATTTACAATTTTCGCTATTACAAGTGCCTCAACGACTTCTATAAGTCTAGGAGAGCTGGATTGGGCATTTTTTTTTTCAACTTTTTTGACAAACAATCAATTTTTTTGCAGGAGGGTATAGTCACTGGCCATGGTTGAAAGCAATGATGTATATTGTATCTTGGCCATTGGGGATAAGTTGGATGGTTCTAACTACCTATTATGGTCATCATGTATTGGTAGCAAAAGGCGTGTGGAATATTGTATAGGGCATTGGAATATGTTCTACACCCTCAAATTCTATGGAAGAAGATGATGGTGGTGGTGTTGAAGATGATGGATCTTCACGTTCCTTGTCCTATTGCGATTCCTATCGCAACTAGTGCAAAGAAACTTCATTGTGGCAAAGATGTACATGCACATGCATTGATAGCTTTAGCTGTTAAATGTGCCATTATCCCTCACATTCACTCATGTAGAACAACTAAAAATGCTTGGGATACTCTTGTCATGCTATGCCATGCAAGAAATGAGGCTCGTGTTGCTTACCTTTGAAAAATTATTGGAGAGTGAACATATGAATGAAGCAAGGAGATTCAATGGACACTTTTTTGACGAAGATCAAGGATTTGAAAGAGTAGTTGATCTTTGCGGACCATCTTGCTAGATAATTCACTTGTAGAGATTGTATTGAATGGTCTTACATATTCATTTTAAAGTTTTGCTTCTACTCTTCGTTTGATGATGAAAGACAATCCAAATGCCTAAACTTTTGAGGAGTTAATATATGTTTTGTTGCAAGAGTTCAATCTTCACAAAACAAGCCAATTATGCGTGTTGCCGATCAAGCTTTCTTAGCTAGTTAGTTAATGACACATTGTGTGAGAGGATCTATTGCATGCTGTCAATTATGTTGGAAAACAATGTGAAAAATTGTCAAATTTCGAGCAACCCTAATTTTTGGGATTAGTCGAATTTTGGTCAAAGATGGTGAAAAATTATTATTGGCTCATTGGATAGTACTCTTTGAGAGCTTTCTAATGGTATATAATATTCACCATTTGACATCAAAAAGTCAACCAAAAATCAAACCCTAATTTTCCTTTTCAATGTGCTTTTCACTCATATTGAATGAATGGCTAGGATTTAACTTAGAAAAAGATTCAAAATTAACTAACTCAAATCAATCTGCCAAAAGCCACATTATAAAGCAAAAATTTGAATAAAAAAACTCAAAATAAAAGCATCCGGAATTTTTGCCGGGATTTTTGAGAGTGCTTTTTTTGGGCTTTTTTTTGAAAAGCTGCTTTATTGCTTATGGTCTACTTGGCGAGGAGATTTTCATGGAGGTTGCCAAGGCTATATAAAGATGGGCTTGTGGCCTAATTGATCCATCAATCTACAAGCTACACACAAGCTTGAGTTCTAGGGTTTTGAGCTAGGAGAATTCTTGGAGATCTAAGTGCAGACTTGGAGGAGTTTTGGCAGCATACCTCCATATTCTTCACACATTCACTTTTGTTTGCTGATTTTGTGAGTATGAACTCCTTAACTTAGGGTTTCTTCAACTGTTGATGCTCTACCAGGTCTTTACCAGGTCTTTACCCACCACTTCAACATGAGAAGGTTCCATAGCTGCCTGCTAAACATCAGAGAAGACCTATTTTCAATGTAGGGTTTGCTGTAATAACTGTTTTTGACAGTTTTCACACTTTATATTGCACATTTTCTCACATAATACCTCGAGGCATTCTTCTCTAAATTTTGTATCGAGAACACTTTTCATTTAGCCTACATTCAGTTTTGTATCATTATACACATTGTATATTGACATTAAGCATTTGAATTACTGTGTAGTTAGCATTCAGCTGCTGCATTTGTAAGTGTCTTCTCTCTTTTCTATTGTCATTCATCTCATTGATTTAGTCAAGGTGTCTTATATGCTAAGGTTCTAAGGTTCAGAAAGATCTTGTTTAACCTATGATTATCATTTGGGCCTACCACACTTCAACCAAACTACTAATCTTCCTTACCAATTTTTGGGAGAGGAGGTCAAAACCATTGTCCATGTTTGC
>CM035437.1:10511587-10514087 GCA_020310875.1 Ceratopteris richardii | reverse complement strand
TATAATAGGATATGTACTGGCGTACCTCCGAGGTCTCCTCCTCGCCCTCGTGCTCGCTGTATATACTCCGTGATCTCGTCGATGTAGAGACCGAAGAGAGTGGGTGAGAGAGGGCAACCTTGTTTCACACCAATGGTGCTAACAAGGCTGTCTGATAGACCGCCGGGGCAGCGTACCCTGCCTGTGACTCGTGCATACAAAGCGTGGATGGCCCATAGCATGTCTGATGGAAGCTGTAACTCTTGGAGCCTCCGTAGTAGTCTCTCTCGAGGGACCATATCGAAGGCTTTGCGGAAATCCACAAAGCAACAGTATAGTCTCTGCTTCCTCGCCTTCGCGCTCTCAATCAAGCAACGAAGCACGAAGATGTGGTCGATGGTGGAGAAAGTGCGGCGGAAGCCTGCCTGGCCGGGTGCTCTGATCCCCGCTGCCTCAGTGTGTGTACTGAGCTCTGCCTCTAGTACTGCCCCATAGATCTTGGCCAGGATATGGCCTATCATAATAGTCCTGTAGTTCCTTGGGTCCATCATATCGCCGGACTTATGGATAGGCGTAATGGTATGCATAGTCCATGAGTCAGGTAATCCCTCAACCAAAGCACGGTTGAAGAGATGGGCGATCAAGTGGGAAACTACATCTGCTGCGTATATAAAGTGCTCTCCCTATAGCCCCGTGTGGTCTGCAGAACGGCCATGCTGTAGCCTATGGATGGCCTGTCGTACCATGCCTGTTGTGAAGAGGGTGGATATCACCGGACGCGGTGTGGAAGGAATCGGTAATGGTGGCTGTCCTGGGACGTCATATAACCTCTGGGCGTAGGTGTGCCAAGTCGAAGGATCTGCTATGGGTGTAGGTGGACGTGGCTCACGTAGTGCCCTCCACGCGGTGGCACAATCCCTACTCATGAGAAGGTCGATCAACTCTGCCTCCTGTCGCTCCTCGAAAGCTCGCCGCTTCCGGCGTGTGAGGGCTCGCATCTGTCGTCGTGCCTCCTCCTCTGTGATGGATCCCAAGATACTCTGTGCTCTGAGATGTCGGTATAGTCGCCTACACTCCTCATCGTACCATCTATTCTGGGGTGTATGCCCCAGCCGTGTCTGATGTGCAGTGCTGTGGGTGGTGTATGGGAAGCTGAGAGTAGCGGATGTATGGAGGATCGAGGAGAAGTGGGCGGTGAGGGTGTCCAAGGAGGCAGAGGGATCAAGGGAGTAGATGCGCTCTCGAACATGGGAGCTATAGATATGTGCTAGCTCATGTCTAAAGTGAATGGTGGTACGGGCTCGTTGCTGTAGGGTGTCGGGGTGGGGTATGCATGGTGAGCCGCGAATGGATAGGGCAAGATATGCGTGATCGGCTCCAATCGGTAAGGGTGGGATAGTGAATGAGGTGATCAGATGTGTCGCCTCCGGAGGTCCGATAACATAGTCTACCACACTGCCCCCCTGTGGTGTCGTGGGTGGAATGCAGGTGAGACCGCGCGAGGTGGGCCAGCTCTCCATCCCATTATATATAACGAGACGGTGTGCTTCTCCCATCTGGAGTAAGTGTCGGCCATATAAGGTGGGTGTGGCGGTGTCGGCTGAGGCTCTGAGTGTAGGCATGTCCTCTATGGTACGAAGCATCTCAGGGTCGTCAAAGTCGTAGATATCACACTGGTGGCTCTGAGTGCGGGCATTGAAGTCTCCTACAAGGAAGACTTCACCCATCCCGGTATACTCCATAATCGTGTCACTGAGGCAGTCATATGGCGATGTGGTGTCTGGTCCCTCCCCTCCTGGTAGCTGCTCAGAGGAATGTGTGAAGCGTGAACCAATGGGTGCAATATAGCATACGGCGAAGTACGCTGCTCTCTCCTCTGATAGCTGCAAGCGTATCCACATGAAACGTGCCTCTGGGTCTCTGGCTACCACCTGTACCCTGTGCTGTAACGACTGTCTATAGAGCACGGCTACTCCTCCTGATCCCCGTGTGGTGTGCTGTCTCATCTGGCGGCGGTGAACTGACTCCCACATATAGCCCTCAATCCTCGGTAGGCTCCTCCCCGGGCTCTCGTGTGTCTCTGTCAAGAAGATAATGTCTCTTCCCTCCATCACCTCCTCGAGGCGCCCTGGATGTGTCCATAAAGATCCATTGCAGTTCCAGACTGCAATGTGCACCTCCTGGTGTGCTGTCTCATAGGCTGCGAATCCCTAGTCAATGGGCCGTCCATCAATGATGATCCGACCGTCTCTGTAGAGGGCACGATGTCCCTCTCGTCTGGCCTGGAGGACACGTGGCATGCATGCCCGTCTGTGCTCTACCTGCATCCGTGTGAGGTCGTCATCCAAATAGATGGGGGTGCCCGGTGTAGTGCGTAGTACCGCCCGTCGTCTGAGAAAGTCTCTCCTCCTGGCCTCATCTGAGAACTGAAGGATAAGTGCTCTGCTCCATGTGGTGTCCCGTCCTTCTCTCCATACTCTGGTGAAAGGGAGAGGCTCATCCGCGCAGTATCCAAGTAATG
>CM035437.1:10384087-10499087 GCA_020310875.1 Ceratopteris richardii | reverse complement strand
GTGGTTGTTTTGAACTTGTTTCCACTGACTTGTTCTATTCTTGTTAGAGCGACAACGACAGAGAGATAGCCTTCTGAAGAGAACACATATTTTTCCAGGAGCCAGCCACAATCGGATTGTGAGACGGATAGGGTGGATGGCTGTTAAAGCAGGTTGCATACACTAGGGAAAGAAGTCACAGTTCTTTTTATGAATAGCGGTATCTTTCAGGAATAGTCACAGTTTTATCCAGACCAGCCTCGATTAAATGGTCAGATGGTTAGGGTGGATGGCTTTTAAATCTGGCTGTGTACAGTGTACACTAGTGGAACATCGCTGGACTATGCAACCGACTTCCAACGATCTACATGTCCTTGACTATGACTCACAGACAAGGGCCTCAATCTAGGATTTGGGATCTGAGTCATCCTAGCTTAGCATCCAAGTTACCCAATCAGGGTACCTACCATGGATGATATCCCTATATATCCACTCACTCCGTATACACCTTTGATGTAGCATTCCATGCATTTGAGAGTCTCTTGTCATTAAATGCCCAGTAGATAACCACGCTCCATTGACTGCCTAGTGCTGTACCCTTTTACCCTTACTACAGCAGTGTTACTCCATTTTCTTTGAAGGTGTTGTATCAGGTTTACTGTAATGTAACTGCTTGGTTTCAAAGGTCGATCTGGTTTTCTGAAGACATCAATATATCATTTCATCACCCCCCTTTCCCTTTCCTTCCCCCCAGGGCTCTTTCTCCCCTTTTTTCCTCTCTCTCTCTCTCTCTCTCTCTCTCTCTCTCTCTCTCTCTCTCTCTCTCTCTCCCCACACACACCACCCCCCCCCCCCCCCCCCCCCCCCCGGCCCCCCCTTCCTTTTTTTTCCCCTCCCTTTCCCTCTTTTTACTATTTTATCTGTTTACTAAGGTGTGGTGCAGCTCCCTTTCCCTCTTTTTACTATTTTATCTGTTTACTAAGTTGTGCAGAGGAGGTGCACCAATAGATGAAGACAGAGCAGTGAAGTCATCAGGATGGAGGGGGATGGAAGAGGGGGAGTTGGTCTCAAAAAAAGAGCAAAACAGGGAGGAGTGTAACAGGGCAGGAGAAAGGGCAGAGAGGGAATCTGTAGGGGAGGGGGAGACGGAAGGGGTAAGGGAAGGATCGGTCTTGTATTTGGCTATGGACCACTTTCATTTCTGTTGGGAGTGCTTTCTATTTTCATACATATTACTTCAGTATTTTTTGGGATTACCGAGTGTATTTTAATGTCCTGCAATGCTCCCTGTAGGAAGAACTGACCTGCTGATCTGAATATAATATGCAGGCCCCAGTTGACAATTGCAACATCTATTATATTTTGTCACCGATTCTTTCTTCGGCAATCACATGCGAAGAATGACCGCTATGTAAGTCATTTTTCGTTGGTGATGTTCCAGAGGTGATTGACAAATGTACACTTCTTTCTGCAAAATTAAATTGTTAGATAAGTAGTGATGGTGATACATTTATATGCTGCAGCCAGCCACTGGCTGCATTGATTGTGCTGTGGTGCATGATTGAGCATTATACTTTTTTTGAACAATTTTTATATTTTGATGAGTTGGAAATGATATCTTATCTGGCTTCTGTTGCTTCATGGCAGATGATTGCAACAGCCTGCATGTTTCTAGCTGGAAAGGTGGAGGAGACTCCAAAGTTACTGCAGAATGTCCTCTCTGTTTCCTATGAAATCAGGCATAAGAAGGACAAAGTTGCAAATCCTCCAGGAGGGACATTGTGCCGGTCTACTCTCCCTAAGGAAGTGTACGAAGATGAAAAAGAACGGGTTTTACTAGCAGAGAATCTTGTGCTTAGAACTTTGGATTTTGATCTTAATATCATCCACCCATACAAGCGTTTGGTGTCAGCAGTTAAAAAGCTTAATATTACACAAAAGTCTCTCACTCAAGTGGCCTGGAATTTTCTGAATGATGGGTATAATGTTATTTGACATATCGAGATTCGAAGGTTGGTTTCATTGTTTAATGATATCAATGTGAGTTTTGCCCATTTTCTGTTATTATATAGGTTGCGAACTTCCCTTTGCCTTCAGTATGAAGCACATCAGATTGCAGCTGGGAGCATTTTTCTTGCAGCCAAGTTTTTGAAAATCAAGCTTCCTATCGATGGGGAGAGGCCATGGTGGCAAGTTTTAGAGGTTAATGCTCGTGAGCTGGAAGGTGACTATGAGGTATTTTAGTATGTAAATGCTTACCGGCAAGACTAGCAATTGATTCTTCTTCTTCTTTTTGCAGATGTGAGCAACCAAATGCTGGAGCTATATGAGCAACACAGGGATCCTTCGAGTCCGAGTGGCACATGTGGAAGTGTGGCATTATCTGATGCACCTCCTACCCCCCAAGTTGCTGAGAAGAAGTTTGTAAAGTCTGAAAAGAAAGAAGAAAGGATAAATGTGAGTGGAGACTCAAAAGATGAAGTATCCAATTTGCAGAAATCTCCATGTGTTTCGACAGGTAAAATTAGTAGTGAGGTTAGTGAGATAGCAAGTCTGGATATCACAGTAGAGAGCAAGCGTACTCATCCAAGGTGTGGTGCTGAAGACTGCCAACAAAGAGAAACTAAGAGACAATGTTCTGGTTTAGTCAATTAGATGCATCTAGGTAACCTTGATGGAGTGGATATAATTTCAGGAGCTGTTTGAACAGGGAGGGTTGGAATGCGTGCAAACTCATGAGGAAGCTCAAGAATTCTTATATCTAACCATCAGAACTTGCAAGTTGAACCACATTATCTAGTGCAAGTCGTAGTATGTCCCAGCTGCTTAAACTAGAGCAAAGTGACCAGGCTCTTCTGAATTGTATTTTTGGAAAGTCATAAGCAGTATTGGCATGTGGGTTTCTGAATAATGCAGTTTCCCTGGATTGTTTAATTGCGTGCCCACTGAGTACAGAAAGATTTGTTTGAGCTTGGTTGTAGTGAGTGAGCAAGTTTTGAATTGGCAGTTGAGTTCACAAGTCTCATATTTTGCGTTCTTGGATCATCATTTTTAATGGCATTTGCTATAAATTCCTTTTACCAATCCCATGTGCATATACAGTATACCCCCAGTTCTTGTCATCGATGATGTGGCCTTAGTTTAAGGACATGCGATTAGTTTCCTTTCACTAAGATCTACAAAGCATAAGCTTTTTACTTCAACTATTGGCGTCCTAGCAAAGCAGACTGCTCAGAATTTGACAGGAATGAAATGGTACAAAAAGGTTGGTAAGTTGGGTAAATTGTGATCTGAGAGTGTTGAGCAGCAGAAATCATTTCATAATGCAGTCTTGTTCTGCCTTCCTCATCCCTCTCTTTCATGATCCCTCCCACCTGTGTTCCTTTTGCTGCCTTGCCGATCTGAATGCACAACAAAATGATGAACAGTCTTCTCATATGTGATGGAACAAGTGTTTGTGCTTGGTCGAAGGTTCATAGTTCATGCAATGCACATGGTGACCCTTTCAACTTAGTAGATTATATTACTGTGTACTTGGTGGAAGGTTAATGAAGTAAACCTGAAAACAGATCCATGTCCGTGCATGGGAACATTACCATGTTTGCGAAGAGGGTGATGTCAGAGTCTGTTATGTCTTTTTGAGTTCATTCCACTTCTCAGGCTCAGTTGTTTAGGAGCCAAAAGAATGGAAGCAACACAAATTTACGATAACAAGTTCCTTTGACGTAGGCTTGACTACATTGTATACAAGCTTCATCAACTGTCACCAATGCAAATTCACTGGAAGTTTATCGGTGTAATACCAAGGACAGTATTTTATTGACTTTAATATTTATTTGCTTTTTTATCATTTTTAGTGATTTCTCAATCGCGTAGTCAAGTTTGATATACTCGAGATGACTTTCCTTGAAACCAAATCCCTATTGCCAGCTCTCTATTCAAAGTTACTGTACATGGCTAAGACCTTGTCATCACCATTTGCATTGAAGCATCTGTATATTCTTAAGTGCAGTTTGTGTTAGTTAGCTTGTCTTCAGTCTATCAAATCTTAAGTCCGAAAGATAACATGGAAAAGGTCGGTTAGAGAAGATCCCTTGATCTGTAAGCTGGAGAAAAACTATGTAGTGCTGCAATATTGAATGGTGATTGTAGAAGCGAGGCTGAAAAGCAGCGAAGGTTAGTTTTCCATATTCTACTTATATCATTTTTTGACGATGCACAGAAAAAGATTTTTGTCTTTCAAACTTGTAGGCTGTAAATTTGAAAGAATGTGCACATGCATGCGTGCCCACACTTAAGAGTCATTACACACACACACACATACACACGTGCATGCGCACTTGCACGCACATGCACGCAGAGGAATACTGATGAGAAAAATGTGATGTTAATGCTCTTACGAGAGAGTTTGAATTCAATATCCATGCAAACTCCAACCATGTGTTGGAATTTTTTGAACATGTGATTTTTTAATTAATTAATTTATTTTTTTGAGAGTACAATGAATTTGTAAGACACACAAACCCCCAACCTCATAAGGTAGAAACACCCATCTTGGGGAACTCATCGACACCCAACTTTGGGAACTCATGGATATGTCCAGCCAAGTTTTGAACTCAGGACTTCCTCCCAAAGATTCAAAGCATCAACCACTAGACTATGTGTGTTTGGACCACATTGATTTTTAAACCTGTTCAACATCACGAGTATTTTTTAAATCCAACACAAATATTGCCCAATCAAGTATGATTACAAAGGATTTCAATGTTGCCTTTAGTAATGATGTTTGATTTTATTCTTAGAATCATTTTAAAGAGTGTTTGTTATGAGTTGAAGCAATCTTTTGAGTTCACTCAAACGTACCTTGTTGCTTTGTGTTCTAATTGTCATTATGCTTTGTGTAGATCAAAATATAGATGGTATGCGTAACGTTGAAATATATAGATGATACGTATGAATTACAAATATGCCATAGATGAAGTCAAAGCATTCTTTTTTAGTCATGTATGTAAAAGATATTTGCATTATGAAATTCATCATCTTCATGTAAAAATGGGGACTTTTCTACATTAATATTTGTAAAATTTGCAAATTGAGGGTGACGTCAACTTGGTCAAGTTAGAATGATTGAGTCAAATGGGTGGATAATCAATCATCTAGATAAACAATGATGTTGAACATTAATCATTGATTATGTTTGAGTTTAGGGAGTGGAAATATACAAAATGAAAAAGGAGATTGGGAGGGCAACACGTCACTTTGCTAATGTTGAATTTAGAAAGAGAAGCTCATTAGAGTGATGGACATATATATAAATTGAGGGGCAAAAAATCTTTAAGGGGAAGAAAGTTCCTTGATAGGCCTACCTCTGTTTACAAACACCATTACCAAAATTGCTAAAAAATCCACCTTGGGAGCTTGAATGAGTATGTCAAGGCTGACGTTTTTTATCCCCCGAATTCTAAAACCATCATTTTGGCGTGTTCTTTTCTTCATTGATTTTTGATTTCATGTCAACCAGGAGATTAGAAGCGGATTGATTCATTTCCTCATTGAAAACATCCATAGGTTGATAAATTCCCTTAGTGAAAGATACATTTGATTGTTCACTTTGGAAACAAGGCATGATGTGTCTTGGCAGCTCAAAGTAGAGGCTAAATTTCATCTTACAAAACAAACTAAGTCATTGCTCACTTTTCTTTCGAAATTGTAACGAAGAAAAACATTATGCAATGGTTTCATCTTTTTTCCCCCCTTGTATTGTTGCTTAGGGATTGAAACATGCTAGGCATAAAAACATGCAAATGACGAAAAAAATTACTTCCATGCCAAGTCTCATGAGGAGTGATAGACTATAAACTTTTACTTCAATAGCTATCATGTGCACTTGCAATATGTATAAAGACCTCAAGTCAAAAAATTGAGGAAAGAATTGAACTCTTGACCATGTACCTTGCCATTTTCCTTGAAGAATTGTTTTCGATCTCAATAGGTGTATATGGAAGTATAAACTCATATTTTATTCATGTTCAGAAAGAAATTCCTTGAATTCGAAGGCATGCACTCTTCCACTCAATTGAATATTTGAACAAAAATATCTTGTGGAGCTTCGATCTACTTGTAGGAAATTGACAAGCAAAAAACAAATAGTAATTTACTCAAAAGGCAAAGTTGCTTACACAATGGTCATGATAAGTGTGGCTAGATGCCAAAATGAGGGTAAATGCAATTTCAAATAACTATAAATTATTAACGTTTCTTGAAGTGTATGTGAATGTAATAATCTCATGGAATTTAAGAGAATGATTAGAGTGTATTTGCATTACACCTCAAGAACCAAAAATCTATTGTGATGGCAATATTAGAATTTTAGGAGCAAGAACACACTCACACATAACATGAGTATGGAGATTAGCGTTCTAATATCAATCTTAACGCATGACTTTCTAAGCCATGTATTTATAACTTTCTTTGATTTTATGTTGATTTTCATGAAGTAGAAGAGAGAGAGAGAGAGAGAGAGAGAGAGAGAGAGAGAGAGAGAGAGAGAGAGGATGGAGTTTTTTTAATTAAAAAAGAAAAAGTAATGTATGTTTTTTTTAATATTAATGGAAACAAACAAAATGAGGGGTTCAAACTTCACAACCAATCCAATCTTGCTTAAAGCTGAAACTGATAACAGATTCTTCTTGATCCTTGACACAAATAAAGCATTCGATAATGTAAAAGAACTACCATCAACGGTTGTCAGAATGATCTTACCAACTCCCATGACATGATAAGAGGAGTTGTTGGTGCATGTGATTATATTGCCTATAGGGGTAGGCTTGAGTGAAGTGAAGAAATTGCGCTGTGAGGTAATATGTTTGGTTGCCCCACTATTAAAGTACCAGACATCTGAGCCTACTGTATACATACAATATTCATAAAAAAATGGGTCATAACTGCAAATAGTGGCAAATGCCCATTCTTCATTTTGCACAAGATTAGCAAACTCTGTTTTGGGTGTAGAGGCCTCTACAATAACCATTCCAGCTTCTTTCTTCCTTGCCTCTTTAGCAGCCAGTTTTGGATAATTCTTTATGACACAATCATTTCCTTTACAATCTTTACAAAACAATGTTTGCTTTTTTGTTTTCTTCTCATCAATCATCCTTCTTTGATTGTGCATAATTAGCATATTTCTGCTTACTAGGAAAGCTTGATCTGCAACATGCATAATGGAGTTGTTCTGCCTAGACTGATCTTCCTGCAACAGTACAGAGACTAACTCTTCAAATATTATCAGTACAAATCATTTGTTCCTTTAAATCTTTGATCTTTGTCAAAAAACTATCCATGGAATCTTGTTCATTCATGTGCTCACTCTCCAAGTGTTTTCAGAGGTAAGTAACATGAGCCTCATCCCTTTCCTAGTATAAAGTGGTAAGTGTATCCCAAGCATCCTTAACTGTTCTGCAAGAGCAAATGTGAGGAATAATGGCACGTTTGACAAACAAGGCTATCAATGCATGTGCCTGAGCATATTTGCCATCCCAACGAATTTGCTATGAAGTAGGTGTAGCAGGAACCGTAGCACGAACAAGAACATGAAGAATATCCTCATCTTTCAACGCCATTTGCATCACCTTCAGCAGCTGTGTATGCAGGTGTAATAGGACATTTTTTAACACCCTGCACAATATTCCATGCTCCTTTGCAACCAATCCATGATGCATCATATAAGCCCATAATGGATAATTGGTACTGTCCAACTTATCCTCAACAACCAACATATGCAATACATCACTACTTTCAGCCATGGCCACTGACTAAAATGCCCTAATGCAAAAAATTGATTGTATCTCAAAAAGTTGAACAGAACTACCCTGTCAAGTTTTGTGTGCCTCAGTGGTCCTAGTGTGTTCACAGACATCACCACCTAAATATATCAACATAAGGGCTTTCCATTTTACATTCCAAGCATTCTAGATCCTATGTTTTACTTTTATCTCTTTATGAATACACTTTTGAGTCATTTTGTTTTAATTCATCTTCTTCCATAATTTGATCTTTAAGCTGGATTATCCTATTCTTTGAAGTATTATGGTCACTGCTCTCCTCATGAAGTAAAATTTTAATTATCAGATGATTTTTCTTATCTCAAAAGGTGATCTTTGCTAGTATTACTAGTCAAGAATGGACTTGGTCCACTTTAGCATGAATGTCAGATGTCCCAAAGTTCTAGTGTTCCAACAATCCTTATTTGAGGACTTAGTCAAAATTTGGTAAAAAATGAGCAAAATTTTTATTGCAGTATTGGAAATTACTCATCGAGATCTTTTCAACGATATAGAACACTATACCATTTGGTTCTAGATTGGCCCTCGAATTGCAAAACCTAATTTTGATTTTCATCATGCTTTTCAAGCTTCTTTTCACCAAAAGCAAGTCCAAAAGCTAGCGCCTAACTCACAAATTGCTTTTCAAGGATTTGCACCTTGCTTTTATCCAGAAGCATGCTCTTTTGAGCCCCCAATCATCACTATATAAGGAGGAGATCAGTTGCCCCCTATATAATCCATCAAGATCAATCTAGATCAAGGATCTACAAGCTAGTTTAGCTAAAAGCTATTGGGTGATAAGATAGGAGGACTCAAGAAGGACTCAAGGAGAACTCAAGAAGGACTCAAGGAAGAGGAGTACATGTAGATTTGAAAGAGTTTAGAGATAGAAAACTTTGTTCTTCTTCACACATGCATTGTGTACATGTTGATTCTCAAGAGTTGTAGCTTCTATTTTAGGGTTTCTACTTGTGCTGTTGTTGTAGACTCTTTCGTATTACTTTAACACTAGGATGAACTACTCATTCTGCTCTACGTCAAAGAAGACCTAATTTTAGTTATGGGTTTGCTATCTTGAGTATTTGAAATAGTCTTTATCCTTATTTTTGCATATATTCACTCACATTTTACACCTCATAGTCACACTTTTTACTCAGTTATTGTGAGTAACATCCTTAGATTCAACCTCGATTTTGTTTTTGTATCATAGACACATTGTAGTTGACATTTTTCATTATTAGTGTGTAGTAGCATTAAGCTGCTTCACTTTCATAATCAACTTCTTATCTCTCTCTATTGTCATTTATCTCTCTTGATCAAGTTAAGGTGTATCATGTTCTAAGGTTAAATGTTGGAAGATCCTCGATTTTACTAGTGATTGATTTAGTGGGCCTACCACACTTCCAAACATTTGGTATCAGAGCATATTTTGACATACACCCTTAACTCAAGATGAGTGATTATAGAGATAGACTTGAACAAGAAGATAACTTAGATAGAATGTATAATAACTTTCCAATGTGGAGTTTTATGATGATGAATTTGTTAGTTTCCAAGGACTTGTGGAACGTTTTCAATGGCAAGTACCCTAGACCAAGATGAGAAGAGGAAGATGTGATTTTTTCATCCAAGAAAGTTGCAGACTGAAGAGGAAGACGAGATTACATCTTCATCTACAGATAGAAGGAGGCATATGCAAATTCAACTTGCAGAAGAGCAATCAAGATGAATTTAAGAGATGCACAATCACTCTCATTTATAGCTTTGGGAGTCAAGAGGCATATGATTCCACAAATCAGGTCATGCAAAACCTCTCGTTGGGCTTGGTTGGAATTAGAAATTCTCTTTCAGAGCAGGAACCGTGCTAGGAAAGCTCACTTCAGGAGAAAATTATTCAACACAAGGATGAAAGTTGGTGAATCAGTTCAATTACATATTTTTAAGCCTCAAAGACTTAAGAGATCACTTACATAATGTTGGAGTCATACTTCATGATGATGAGATGGTGAATACTCTCATAAATTCATTTCCATATACTTATAGATCACTTGTCACTTCTCTTTCTCTCTCTACAAGAGATATAGAAATATCATTAAATGAGTTACTTCAAAGATGCATCACAAATTATTGTTTGGTAAAAATAAATGCAAGAAGAGATTGATTCTACACATAAGAATCAAAATTGGAAGCTATGTGAGTTACCAAAAGGTAAGAAAGAAATTGCTGTCAAGTGGATCTTCAAGATCAAAAGAAAAGAAAATGGTACAATTGACATGTATAACGCCATGCTTGTAGTCAAAGATTATGGACAAAAGAAAGGAATCGACTATGATGAAACATTTGCACCTACTTCTAGAATGATCATAGTGAGAATAATACTTTCACTTGCTATATTTTTTAGTTGGAAAGTATACCAGTTAAATATCAAAATAGCTTTTCTAAATAATGATCTACATGAAGATGTCTTTATTTAGCAACCAAAAGGTTTTGAAGAGTCCAGTGAAGAACACTTAATATGCAAACTTATCAAAGAACTTTATGGTTTGAAATAGGTCCCAAGAACTTGGTATGAAGAGATATATTTGTACCTATTATCCATTGGATTCGAAAACTTGCATGCAGCTTCAACCCTCTATATTAAGGTAGATTCAGATATCTTGATTATAATAATTATCTATGTGGATGATATGATCATGATAGGTCCCAAGAATTCAGATATTCAATTCTATAAGTCACAACTCAAGCATCCATTTGATGTTAATGACCTGCCACCTTATATAGTCAACTGGTTGGATGCTTGATCTATCTATGTAATACATGACTAGACATTCAGTTTGTAGTTTCTCAAGTATCAAGGTTCATGCACAAATGACTCAAGAGACATTGGAAAGCAGCTAAGAGATATATTTATAGAGATTGAACCATTCAACCTTATGAGATTATGACATTGAGGAGGGGATTGTAAAAGAATGTCATAATGTCCCAAAGTTCCAATGTTCCAGCAATCTTTATTTGAGGACTTAGTCGAAATTTGGTAAAAAATAGGCAAAATTTTATTGCATCGTTGAAAGTAATCATTGAGAGCTTTTAAAAAATATCTAACATTGTACGATTTGGTTCCATATTATACCTCAAATTGCAAACCATAATTTTACTTTTTATCATGCTTTTTGAGTTATTTTTCACTAAAAGCAAGTCCAAAAGCTATTGCCAAACTCATGGATTGGTTTTCAAGGATTTGCGCCTTGCTTTTATCCAAAAGCATGATTTTTTGAGCCCCCAACCATCAATATATAAGAAGGAGATCACTTGCCTCCTAAATAATCCATCAAGATCAATATGGATCAATGACATACAAGCTAGTTTAGCTAAGCTCTTAGGTGATGAGATAGGAGGAATCAAGGAGAACTCAAGGAGGACTCAAGGAGGACTCAAGGAGGACTCAAGGAAGAGGACTACATGAAGATTTGAAGGAGTTGAAAGATAGCCAACCTTGTTCTTCTTCATGCATCCATTGTGTGCATGACGATTCTTGAGAATTCTAGGTTCGACTATAGGGTTTCTACTTGTGTTACTATTGTACCAGGCTCTTGCCTATTATTTTACCACTAGGAGGAACTATTGTTGCTGCTCTATATAAGAGAAGGCCTAATTTTAGTTATGGGTTTGCTATCTTGAATATGTGGAATAGTCTTTATCCTTATTTTTGGATATATTCACTCACATTTAACACATTGTAGGTAAATTTTTCACTCAATTGTTGTAACTAGCATCCTTAGATTTTTCACCTATGATACACGCATATTATAGTTGAAATTTTTCTTAGTAGTGTGTAGTAGCACTAAGCTGCCACATTTTCATAATTGACTTCTTATCTCTCTCTGTTTTCATTTATCTCTTGATCAAATTAATGTGTGTCATGTTCTAAGGTTAAATGTTGGAAGATCCTAGATTTTACCTGTGATTCATTTATTAGGCCTACCACACTTCCAACAACTTAGAGGTGTATCCTTGGCATGTTTCCCTATTTTATTCCTTGATCTCTACTTTCAATAGACGTGGGGAAGGGTTAATGCCATGAAAGGGAAAAGAGTTACCTACTTCCAACCACACATGAGCGTCCTTCTCTTTCTCACTCAAAAGAGGATTCATGAGATCTAGTTGAGTATTGATGTTGATTGTGTGAGTAGTCCTTGTATGTCCATGATTGTGTGATCCTTCTTCTTATGAATAACAATGCAATACATCAATAATAGTGCTATTTGTAGCTTCACTTATCCCATTACATTTATGATGAAATGAAAAACTAAAATCTATTTTTGAGCCAAAATGTTGAAATAATGCAACCCAAAAATGATTGCAAAAACAAACATCAGGATCACACAACACGAGTTTTGGGAAACCATGATGTGGAAAAATACTTTTAATAAACATCAGGATCACACAACACGAGTTTTGGGAAACCATGATGTGGAAAAATACTTAGAAGCGTGAGGTTCATATAAGTTTTTATAACATGGAATGAAGTATTCATATACTAGACCTATCAAAAATTTTCTAAATCGTCATTATGAGATGAAGTCATCGGACGAAAAATAATAAAATCCATAGAAATATGTTCCCATGGTTCATTGGGAATGGATGGTGGCATCAACAATCCAAATGCTTTACCATGATGACATTTAACACACTGATGACTTTGCATTGGGAAACATAATGTGGAATATCTTTTTCCATATTCAGCCATAAGAAGAAATCTTTACAAGAAGATGTTGTGCTTTATATACCCCTATGTCCATTGTTGCAAAAGGAAGAAGTGAAGAAAAGTGGGCCCTAAAATTTTCATTTTTTAAAGCCTATTTTCTTTCAAAATACTTTGTAATGGAAATGCTCTAGAGGAGTCCTCTAGATGCATGATTCCTGAACATTGTAACATTAGCCTTCTACAATAGTAGGGATTTAGTGATTTACAATAAAAGTACCAGTCTCTTGTGTGAAAAGAACATTTTTATGGCACATGTATATAAGTCACTTGGTGACTCTTTGTAAGGACTTTTTGCCATTGTGAGTAATCAAGCTGAAATTTTTGAATTTGTTTCTTCCAACCTATGTATCTTCTTCCTCATGAGCTTGCATGTGTGTGTGATGCTTGAAATGTGTGTCTCGAGGTGTTGTCTACTCCTTCCCCTTTTGTTTTCTGTGTTGTAGTTGAGTTGTGGAGCAAGAGTTGGTTTTTCCCACACACTCAGTATTTTGTTCATAACTCGAAGTATGTTTGTCAAATTAGGCTAAAAATATCATTCTTGGATGCATCATTGAGAGCTTCAAAGGGAATCCACCATTGAATATATTCAATGATGGAATTTAATCCCTCAAATTTGCACAATAGAAATGAAATGATCCCAATACCTAGATCCCTTCATACACTATTTTTGCTACCCTACAACAAAACTCTGATTCACCTGCCTTACACTGATCCAAGTCACCTAAGCTTTTAGCCACATTTAGTATGGTTCATAAGATTTCCAATAAGCTGCTCAAATGGATCTGTTTAGGTCAGTCAACAACTCTCTACAAAAAAAACTATGCAAAGATGTAGGATATGCAAAAATGAGGGTTACAGAGATACACCAATTTCTCTACATATTAAATTGATTTCAAGCAGCCCTCTCACTGAAAGTAAGATACATACATAAGCTACAAACTGCACTTTAATTCTCTTGAATTGGATATGTACACAAAGAGTTACAACTGTTATAAGCAGACTATGTCTATACCTACAAGAGACTAGAGGGGGTGTGGGATCGATAGCTCCTTCTTGCTCCATGTCTGTGCATGTAACACCCTCCTCTATGTTCTTCCTAGCTTGGAATGCTGCATTTTAGCTCCTTGAGCTTTTGTCACTCTAGTACAATGGTAAATACCAACGTGAGGAACTTCACCTCATACTTGTCAATCCGCGGAGAGGGTAGGTTGATATGAAGATCAAGAGCAAGTGAAGTGCGTGAAAATGATGGTGAGAAATGCAATTGCATACACACACATGCACACACACACATGCACACACACATAAGGAAAGTGGAAAAGGAGATCAATAGAAGGCAAGAAAAGAAATCATACTCATACTCATCATCCACTAATTACAATAGCTCTTCTAGTTACTAGCTCATAAGTTCAACAATAACCTCAAAATGAGCTCTCTAGCTCTATTTATAGTTTTGTGCCTAGTTTTGACCGGTTTCACATCTAGTGACTGACATAGTTAAAAATAGGTTCTACATCTAATTTGAGGTACCTAGTGGCTTCCAAAAATTATGAAAATTGGTATGAGCTTCCTACTTAGACTCCTCAAGCTCAAGGACTCTTTGGCTTGCACAAAATGGAGTCGCACATGTGATAATCAGATGTATGTACATATATTCCATTATTTTAGTGATAAAAATCACTATTTGGATTATGAAGTAACCTATGTGGCTCCTCTACATCTGTGACGAGATCATGTCCTTGATCCTTTGCTTTGAACACTCCCCTCCTCCTTGTTTTTGTCGTCCCTGATAGAACCTGATTGTGCGTGGGTAATGTAGTTATTGAGGAGGTATGTGGCCAGGGTATGTTCCGTGATTCGAATGCCCCTGATAAGGTCTCATTCTATCTTCTCCCAAGCGATGGGCTGGGGTTCTTCTAGAGGTGGCATCTGATAATGCTCTGAGTACATCACTTGTTCGCATGCAAACAAATGAAGCAAATGAGTGGGTCTACTGATGAATACTTCTGAGTGGTACTCCCAAAAGCCAGTAGTGAACATGTCTTCAAACGTTTGCTTGTAACCGGCGGGCATATATTTCAGTCTGCAATGCCACGCATAACATACTTTGATTGAGGGTGTCCTGCTCATGTCGTATACTAAATCCAAGTTGCCATGTTCGAATCCTGGGGTGTTCACCATTGGAGCCTTGACACGCCTGAATGTCTTGAAGAACATTTGCATCATATCAAAGATTTTCTCAAGGAACATCAATCATCCGATGCAGGTAGGGTAAATAATGGCAAATAGTAGCCATCATATATCCGACGATAGGAGTGTTATTCCGAGGAGGTGCGAGGTAGGGGTAGTTGAGCCAGTCTTTACATTGGTGATTGTTATGAACTTTGATTGCGAAGGCCTTCCAGGTATGTCTTCTGGGGATCGGTCCATAGCATGGGTTGTATTTTAAGTGGTTGGGCACGCGCATCCATGTATGCATCATCTCTGGGAATTGTTGAAGTAATTCCACCCTCCATGTAGGTTGATAGATATGACCCTTTTTAGCTTTCGAGGGAACATCTTTTGGCTCAAACTGAGTGGCATGCGTTGGGTGCTTCTTAATGATGCTCTTAATCTAGAAATTATATTCCTCGATCAAGAGGAAGTAAGGTTTATACTGTAGCTCGCTAGTCATAATGTGTCGACATGATGCTATAGCAACAAAATACAGAGATTTCAAAATAACCTCTTCAATATTGACGATTGCATGTAACTGTGCTTCAATTCGGGTTGAATGCATTTTTTCGAGTTCTTCAACCATCTTCAACCATGCTGGGGGAGGTAACTCGTATGTATCATGGCCTCCGGCTAAGGATCTGCCTCCAACCATGGGAAATGGTACGTACTCGTCGTCAAATATGTCCTCCGTTGGAATCTTGATTGTCTTGTCTGGTTCCCCCAAGTCTGGTGGAGATTCTGATCTAGGAGGCTCCGTCACATTGGATACTTGGGTCTGAAATTCATGTACTTTTGTGCGTAGTGCGTTCAATTCTTCAAGGAGGTATGGTGGGGTGACTTCGTGCACAACGGTAGGCCCTAATGAATCCTTTAACAACAATTTTTTATTTGTGTCTTTGAGTGATTGGCATTCTTCTTGTAATCGGTCGTAATCTTTTAGCACCCGTGCATGGTCTTCCAAGAGAATGTGCATTGACTCAGGAGGAACAACTTGAAAACGTGAGGGGCTAATAGAAGTTTCTGGATGATCCAACATAGCCTCAAAGTTCTCACGGTTTTGTTGTTGGAGTTGTTGGTTTTCTTCCTTTGCTACATTGAGATGCCTCCGAAGGAGTGCCATGTTGCACGATAATTGATAATTGCGCATTAAATAGACATCTAACTGAGACTCGACTTCTTTTGCGTGTTCCTGTACTTGTGCCTCAAGGGTTTGTTGGTGCTGTTGGTGCTTTGCTTCCAAGGCTTGATACTTCATATTGAGTTCTTGATTTTGTAAGGTTAATGCATCTAACTGTTTTTGCAAGTCGTGGGTAGTCTATTGGAGGGCCGAATATTGTTGCCGTAACGAAGAATACTCTACATTAATCTGTTGAAGGCACTATATCATCTGCTGGATGGAAACATCAACATTGGAGGATGATGATGATGCAAATGTGGGAAATGATACATGCATGGTGGGTTGTGATGCAATGGGTGTGGGATTTGGGGTAGGGAATGTGGATGCTGTGGTAAGTGATGCAAGAGATGTGCAGATAGGTGTCGTGGGGAGTGTGCTACATGATGTGGGTGATACATGCAAATGTGCGTCCAATGAGGTAGTGGGTGAAATCTCCATGTCACTAGAGGTGCTTTTGGTGACAACAATGTGAAAGAGTGAAGTGGATGTGATGGTATGAGGTGGGGGATGCAATTGTGTTGTGAGGGGTGAGTGGGGTGTTGTGATTGGTGGCCATAAGAAAGGAGCTTGTGGACGGAATTCCTATGAGGGCCTTACAAAGGGAAAAGGTGAGGTTCGTGGATATATAAAGGATGTGAAAGAGGAGTAGGAGGAGGGTGGTGGTGTAGACACTATAAAGGAGTACAATGGGTTGGTGGTGTACGAGTGGAAATGGGGGGGGGGGTGGGGAAATGACAGGTGGTGTATGGACAAGTGGAATGAAGACAGAGGTAATGGGAGGAGTAGTCATGATCAGACTGGAGATTGGAGGCCAAATGGAAACAAGGGATGGAATGCAAACGTTGGGGCTCTCTACAACGTCAGGGGAGGGTTGGGCTGGTGGGGGGGGGGGGGGGAGAAGGGATGGTTTCACTAATGGTATATACACAGGTAGTGTCTTTGCTCACTATTAGGTCAATAGTGGAAGAACCCATAGGGGGTGCGGATGTCATCGGATCTATCAGTATGCGGATGTATGTGCCTGACCGTTTGAGGATTCTAACTCGCTGAGGGTCAAACTTGGGAAGGGGTTTCCGTAGCAAGTAAAGCAAGGCTTCTGGCACACGTTTGATTTTCAATAGCTCTTCCAAAGTCAAATGGCATTGAACTTTGGCATTCCTAATGGCTTCTGTGTTTTTGGGAAGAACTGAGACTTATCCCCTAACTAGAATAGTGGGGGACTCTTACTTGGATTGATCTGTCTCCCCATGGTCCTATGAAGTGAGGTAACTCTTGCAAAGAGTTAGATTCAAAACTAGTATGATCGTTGAACTATTGGTTTGCAATCTGTCATGCCAAACCTAAACAACACATCTAGAAGATACTTCTTTTGAGAGAGATAGATACCTTCTTTCCCATAGATCACCTCAATGCCAGAAAGTACTTAAGCACACCTAAATTTGAGATTTTGAACTCTTTTCCAAGCTTCTCCTTGATGTTCCTTATTCCTGCATCATCCACATGTGCCACAAGGAGATGATCTACATATATGCATATCAAATGTATCTTGTCATTTGTCTTCTTCACATACAAGGATGGATTTGCATCACTTGGAGAGAAACCACATCTCTTCAAGAAATCCACTAGCCTTTGATTCGAGGCTCTTGGGCTTTCTTTAGGCCATACAAGGTCTTCTTCAACATGCAAACATAAGTAGGATGTTGTGGATCAACATACTCTTGAGGTTGTTTCATGAACACCTCTTCTTGTAACTCAACATTCACAAAAGCATTCTTTATGTCCATTTGGTAGATAGGCCACCTCCTTGATGCACATAGGGCTATGAGAGCTCTAATGGTAGCCTTGTTTGATACATGCCTAAAACTCTCCTCATAATCCACCCCTTGTGTCTGTGTGAAGCCTTTGGATACTAGTCTAGACTTGTACCTTGCCATGCTGCCATCTGCATTCCTCTTGGTCTTGTACACCCACCTGCTTTGGACTATCTTCATGCCTTCCTTCTTGGGTACTAGTTCCCAACTATTATTTTCCTTAAGAGCTTTGAACTCTTCATACATCACCTTCCTCCACTGTAGTTTGGTCTTCGCCTCCTCATGAGAATTTGGATCTTGATATGCAATGACATTCATCATGTATGCATAGTGCTTTGCCATGAAAGAACCATATGTATACCTTTGTGCGGGTGCCTTCTTCCTTATAGAGATTTTCTCTTGACCTGTGGGATATTCCTTCTTGAGTCTATTGAGCTTTACATTAGGAGTAATGACCTCCTCAAGCTCTTCCTCTTCTAACTTCCCTTGAGTTTCCCTAGTGATGCAACAGGTGTACTCAAACTCTACACCACAAGTAGTGAGAGTTATACCTTCTAGTAGTCCTAAAGGTCTCTCTATGTGACCATCAACCATTTGTAGTTTCATTCTCGTTTGGCCTGAGTGCTGACTTGCCCCAACGCTTCCATAAGGAAGTGATAGCAATCGCAACTCCTACACCTGAGTCCAAAATAGCCTTGGTTGTGTATCCTTGATGAGTGATAGGGAGATAGGTGTTTCCTTATTCTCCTTCACTCATGTCTCCTATCTTATCCAAGGGTATTTCTGGCACTGTTCTATGTGATCCGAGTGCATTTGAGAGGTGAGTTCAACTATCTTGGCCTTTGTTTCTCTTAGGCTTTCCTCAAGTTCACTCATCTTCTTTGAACATTGTCTCTGTTGGAAAACAATGTTCCTATTGGTTCTTTGTACAAGAAAAAGGCGCCAACACCTTTTTCTTGTACAAAGAACTCATAAAAGAGGCTACACATCCTTTGAGTTCTGGACTTTTGACCAATAGGAACATTGTTTTCCAACAATCCCCCCCTGCAATGTCATATTGGTACAAAGTGAACTGAATCTCCAAACTGTCACAAGCTGCAAACTATCACAAGCTTCAAGCTTGTACTCCTGAACTGACCTTCAAACCTTTTCTTCAAAAAGTCTTCTTCAAAACTGAATTTGACTTTCCTTCAAAAAACTTGAACTTGTTGAATATGAACCATAATACTTGAGAAAATAGGCAAACTAGATATCCAATAGTGTACACATCAAGCAATCACTGCTTGACAACAAATGTAGCAAGTACTGACTCTGAACCTGCTATCTCCTGTCTTCATAAACCTGAAAACAAACACTAGAATCCACATATTTGCATTTACCTTCCAAAAAGATTTCTCAACGTACTTCTGCTGTGTCATGTAAATACACTAACCAAAATCAAGAACTAAATCCTGGAACCTGTAACTGACAACTCACAACTTAGTGTATTATGAACACTGCTGGTTCATCTCTGACTATACTCAAGTCAAGTCAACTCAACTTAATTGAAATCAAGTGAAATCAACTCATGATTCTCATAAAAAAATCTATGATGTCATCATGTCTTCATCCTTCTTTATCTGTAAATCCTTCATACCTCTTTCCTTCAGAACCTGGTATAATAATATATGTGCGCACTTCTCAAACATACCTCTCTGAAATATTAAGCTTCTCTTCAATAGAACTCTGGAACCTTCTCCTGAACAGGAACACCTAATAGGAACTTTCTCCAGACATTCTCCTTCTTCCTTCTTCTTTCAAAGCTGGAACATAAAGAGAACCTGACAAAGGAAATATAGGAATACCTGAAATAGGAATACCTGTAGGTATGACTCTGCATTCTTTCACATATGGCTGAAAAATAAGTATTCATGTTTCATCACCCCCCTGGATGATTTAACACTAGTATTCAGAATTTCTTCAAATATATCAAACTTTATGAAATCTTGAACGTCTTCCTTCTTTCAATAAATCTGTTCTTTAATGATCAAATACCTGTATCTGAAGCAAAAATCTCTAAACCCTTTTTATTAGCCCTGCAGTTGCTAATAGCTTTCATTGTAAGTCTTCAGCTTCCCATATTGTAGAATAAGGTTAGCTCATCTTAACATAACAAAACCTTGCTGAAAGCTTTATAGGATTCATAACCTTCTGCAACATAACAAGTATCTTCTTCTATCTCTCTACAACACAAATCTGATAGAACCTGAATCTTTGACTTACTTTCTCCAATGCTAAGAACTTTCTCAAACAAAGGATATACAACTGACTCATAAATACTCAAGATCATACAAGATCTATCCAAGATCAATGATCTCTCTTGTGTAGAATTTGCTCTCATCAAACCTTCATGACTGAATGTTTGATTTATTACCTGAATGTCTCTAAGTGTCCATGGTTCTTACAAAGTTGTAAAACTTTTCTTCAAACAAATCCTTCCCAAGAATCTACAACTCCTACTTGAAATATAAGTGGACAAACTTCTCACCTTGAGAACTCCAAAAGCTGCAAGTTGATACTTCATCTTTTCATATTCTACCCGGGTGAAATGTGATAGTACCTGCTTGATTTTCTTTTGGCTAACTCCACTTCTCAATCAAGTGATAGGATCTGATGGAACACCTTTTTGAATACAAACATGTATCCAAAAGTCTAGACAATCATAAAAAGTAGATTCTCCATTGACTTGTACAACAACAAAACTGAATTTTCTGAAGTTTTTGAAAACACTGAATATGAGGTAACCTTTTCCAAACATAAAACCTCAACCTAAGTCTTCAACATCTGCTACAAAACTCTTTTACCTTAAGAGTTAGATAAAGAAGAAATATACTTCTCTGCAACTTGTCATATACCAAGTAGCTCTGTATTGACACACCAAGAATTCTTTAAGGGAACATATAAGCTGCCTGCTCAAAAGCTTCAACTAAAACATAACTCATACACATATGAGTCACAACATATATCTGCTGCTTTTTCTTTCTCTCAATGCAATTCTTTGTCAAATCTACTAAATCATGACCAAGTGTAATGCAAAACAAGAAACTGCTTCTTCTTTAGACTATTTTCTTCACACAAGATGTTCTCATAGACTTGTCTTTGGGTGCAGAGGATAAAATAGGAAAAGTATATGGAAAATATGAGAGAAAAGGAAGTCTTACTTTTCTTTTGGAAATGATGGACTTTCTTCTTCTGCATCTTTCTTCCAGCTGATGATGTTAACATCTTCAAACTTCTCTTCCATACCTTTTGTTCTCTTCATCTTGAAGTAGAAAACACTCTTGACCTCTTCAAATGAACTTTTCTCTTCCTCTAGTGCTAAGAGTAAGAGGCAAAACAAACATGGTATGCAAATGGAAGTGAATATAGAATCATGTTTTATCATCTCCTCATATCTTTGAATCAAAATTCAGCTGCAAATGTCTGAAATGACTAAATTCACCAATCTTTTGTCTGAATGATGAATTACCCTTCGAGAGTTACCTCTCAAGATACCTAGATTACATTCTGTACCTGGATATCCAACCAACTTACAACACAAAATTGGCTGAAAAAAAAAAACTCATTCCATCTCCAAATTTGTCTTCTTAGATAAGCTTTCTTGCCATGAAAGAGATCTCTCAAAACTCTCTATAAAAACCTCTAGATACCTGTTTTGATGTAGACTTTAACTTTCAAATGATGAAAGTGTATGTTGGACTCCAAGTCATATAAAGAGTATACAGGCACAACGAAGCAGTCATGCACAATACGGCAACAAGGCCCAATCAATTTTTCTCTCAAAGTATTTCCAATTCAAGTGATTTTTATCACTACACACACATTGTAAATCCCGTTTTTGGTAGAATAGACTCCATTTTGTTCAAGCCGAGAAGTCCTCGAGCTTGAGGAGTATTAGAATTAGCTACGTACCAATTTTCATAATTTTTAGACTCCGTTTGAGCCCTCAAATAGGCTCTAGAACCTAATTTTTAACTAGGCCGGACACTAGGTCTGGACAAGGCCAAAGCTAGTGAGAAAACTATAAAAAGAGCTAGAGAGCTCATTTTTGAGGGTAGATTGTTTGTGAATTGAGATTATGTAAGAGACTTTTTGACTAATGCAAAGAACTCCATTGTTCCTCTCCTTGTTCTTGCCTTGTGTGCGCGTGTGTGTGTATGTGTGTGCATGTTTGTATGCTTCTCACTCACACACTTGTGCCTTCACTTGCTCATAGTCTTCATACTAGTCCTCACGTTATTCCATCAAGTGCCTTTGTCATCATATCTGCTACTTGCTTTTCAATCGGAACAAAAGAAATGTCGATCTCGTTTGCCATGAGCTTCTCCCTGATGAAGTGGTAATGGACTTCTATGTGCTTGGTTCTCGCATGGAAAATAGGATTTGCCGCTAGATGCATGGAACTTACATTATCTCCAAATCTGTGAGGTTTGGAACTCACAAGTCCCAAATGTGTATACAATGCTTTTAACCATATTGCCTCTTGAGTTGCTATGGTCAAGCCTCTGTACTCTGCTTCAGTTGAGGATAAAGCAACTGTTGGTTGCTTCTTGGAACTCCATGACACTAGCTTTGAACCTGCAAATGCTAAGTAACCAGATGTACTTTTTCTATCATCCTTAGCTCCTGCCCAATCTGCATCTGAGTAGATTTTGATATCCAAATCGGAAGAGTAAGGATAGAATATACCTTCGTTGATTGTACCTTTGAGATACTTAAGTACTCTCTTAGCCGCATCCATGTGTGGTCTTCTTGGTGAGTGCATGAACTGACTAAGCGCTCCCACACTATATGAGATGTCCGCCCTTGTGTGAGTAGCATATATCAAGCTACCTACCAAGCTTTGATACTCTTTAATGTCTTCAATTTTCTCACCTTCATAAGCACTAAGTTTATGATTCATCTCCAAAGGTGTACCTGCAGGTTTAGTGTTCTCCATTTTGAACTTGAGAAGCAGATCCTGAATGTATCTTCTTTGAGTCAAATACATTCCTTCATCTGTGTATATCACCTGCATACCTAGGAAATATGTGAGCTCACCTAGGTCACTGATTTTGAACTCCTCTTGCATGTGTCTCTTGATCCTTTGAATGCCATTTAGATCATCACCTGTCACAATAATATCATACATATACACATAGATAGATAACCTCATTGTGATCCCTTTTGATGAATACAGAAGGATCTGAGCTGCTAGCTTTGAACCCTTGATCTTGAAGATATGTAACCAACCTGTAATTCCAAGCTCTTGGAGCTTGTTTCAATCCATACAATGCTTTCTTAAGTCTGCAAACATAAGATGGATGATTAGGGTTTTCAAAGCCTGGTGGTTGTGACATGTATACCTCTTCACTTATCCAACCATTTAAGAATGCATTTTTCACATCAAGTTGGAGGAGTCTCCAATTCCTTGCAGTAGCTACACTTATCAATGTCCTGATTGTAGTCATCTTTGCAACTGGTGAGAATGTTTCCTCATAGTCTATACCATGAGTTTGTGAGCATCCTTTGGCAACTAATCTTGCCTTGTACCTGCAAACTGATCCATCTGAATTTCTTTTAACTTTATATACCCATCGGCAACCAATTACCTTTTGATTCGGCGACATTGGAACCAAATCCCAAGTGTCCATTTCCTTCAATGCATCTATCTCTTCGTTCATGGCCTTTTCCCAATTAGGGTTTCCCTTTGCCTCTTCATAGGTTGAGGGTTCCTCTGAAATAGAGTCTTTTGCCAAGTAGATTGAATGCTTTGTAACAAATGTGGAATCATATCCATACCTTTCTGGTTGTTTCTTCTCTCTTGTTGATCTTCTAGGTGCTTGTTTGGAGCATTCTCCAACCTCTTGCATCTTTGCTTTGCCTCTTAACTTCCATAGCTTGTAATCCCTTTCTCTTTCATCTTGGTCATCGTCTGTATCACTTCTTGGATCCTGGACCTGTGTATCATGCTTGCTTCCTAATTGATGAGAGTCAGAATCAAGATCATATGGTAGTGTTACCTTTTGTTTATCTTCATCATACCAAGACCTGTGTTCTTCAAACACAACAGCTCTACTTGTATGAATTGCTTGGTTGAAGGATTGAAGAACCTGTAACCCATCTGAGTTGAATCATATCCAATAAACACTGCCTTTGTTGCCCTTTCATCTAGCTTACCTCTTATTTGTGATGGTACATGAACATAAGCTAAACAACCAAAAACCTTGCAATGTCCAAGACTAGGTTTTCTTCCATGCCATGCTTCATAAGGAGTCATACCTTGAAGCGATTTGGATGGTAGTCGATTGACAAGGTACACTGCAGTTGAAATAGCTTCTGCCCAAAGATAATGTGGCAACTTCTTCTCTTCAAGCATTGTTCGGGCTGATCCAACCAATGTCTTGTTTCTTCTCTCTGCAATTCCATTTAGTTGAGGAGAGTACCTAGTAGTCACTTCCCTTTTGATACCTTTGTCCTGCAAGAACTCATCAAACTCTTTGGAGAAGTATTCTCCCCCTCCATCAGATCTGAGCTTCTTTAGTGATCTACCTGTATGATTCTCCACATGTGCAAGATACTTCTTGAAGCAATCAAATACTTCATTCTTACTCTTGATAAAGTATAGAACAGTCCATCTACTATGGTCGTCAATAAATGAGACATAATACCTTGATCCTGCCAGTGAAGATTCTTGACTTGGTCCCCATACATCTGTATGTACTAAGTCCAATAAGTTGTTGTGGATGTAGCCTTTGTGGTTGAATGGTTGTCTTTGTGCCTTCCCAATCTGACATGCATCACACCTGTTGATCATGTGTTGGTTTGATATGTTCGGCAGTCCTAGAACACTTTGATCCCTGCATATATCCTTCAAGGTTCTTTCATTCACATGAGCAAGTCTCTTATGCCACACTTCAAGCTCACTTAGGGTTTGAGACCCAAAGTTGAATAGAGCTATGTTCCTGGTATCTCCTACTTCAAAAGTAAAGAGCCTACCATGCTTCTCACCTCGGGCTATCTTCTTGAAGCCTTGACATGGATCTTCCACAAAAGCTCCATGTTGGGTGAACCTAACTTGCAAGCCTTTTTCAACTATTTGGCCTACACTTATTAGGTTTTTAGTGATAGTGGGTACATAGAGAACCTTACTCAGAATGTTTGTCCTACCATTGGAAGCTTTGACATTACCAATCTTCTCCACATTGTGCTTCATGTCATCCCCTGTTTGCACTTCATGTCTATGCTTTGGACTTTCCAAGTCAGATAGAAGAGCAATGTTGCCTGCAACATGATTCGAACATCCTGAATCTATGTAGAACAAATGATCGTCTTCTTTACCTTCTTTGTGGCTTAGGTTCATAAGAAGCAATGAGTCTTCATGTGGTTGATCTTCTGAATAATTGTTGTAGTCCTTTCTATTATAGCTTCTATTGTTGTTGTTGAAGTTGTGTCCACCTCTGCCTCTATTGCCGCCATATCCACCTCTTCCACTTCCTTTCTGGGTCTTCCCATTGAACCAGCAATTCTGAGTGGTGTGGTTGGTCTTATCGCATATGGCACAAGGTTGAACATTCTGATCTTTGGCTTTGTCTTGCTTTGGTCCTTTCTTCTTCCCTTTCCACTTGTTCTTGCTTGCGAAGTTGGCTTGGGAAGTCTCTTCTTCATCTTCTTCCTTCTTCTTGCCTTTCTGCTTCTTATCATTCTTATCTGCATATAGAGCACTACTTGAACTACCATGATAAGATTTACCTTCCTTTATGCTATTGTTGGCTTCTTGATTGAAGAGTTGTCCAAGAAAGATGTTGAAGTCTGGAGTTTGCACATCCATGATGAGATCGTAAGCCGTCGTGAAGGATTGCCATTGCTTATCACTTCGAATGCCGTTGAGAATTTGCCTCATGATGACCTCTTCTTCAATCAGCTCTCCAATGGATGCTAACTGATCCGCAACCTCCTTGACCTTGGTAACAAACTCTGTGATGGTTTGTTTAGGTGTCTTCTTCATTTGGTTGAACTCGTTCCAAAGATGATTCTTTCTTGCTTGGGTACTAGCAGAAAAGAAAGTCTCCAGGGCATCCCAAGTCTCTTGAGATGTCTTGCATCCTCTAATATGTGGTAATAGAAAGTCAGAGATAGAGTTTAGTATGTACGACCTTGCTTGAGCATCCCTTGCGCACCAAAGTGTGAGCTTATCTGTCTCCTCTTGTGTAGGTCCTCCTTTGGATCTTGGAATAGGCATAGCTTCATCACCTGCTACAATTCCATAAAGATTTCTACCTTGCAAATAGGCCTCCATTCTAATTTGCCAAGCCGCGTAGTTGTGTCGATCAAGCTTCTCGATCATTGAGGGAAAGCCGTCACCCATCTTGATCTAGCTCTGATACCACTGAAAGAACTTGGAGAAGCTTGTCGAAGGTAGAAAAGTGCGTTTCGAAGCGATGAAGTTTGGTCAAGCCAACCGGCACAAGACCAGCCCTTGAGCTTTTGGAGACTCAAATAGACCTTATAGGCATGCTATAAGTGCAAAGAAACACACTATGTACCTTGGAGCATCAAGGAGAATGAGTCGATACAAAACAGATACGTTCGCGGGTCGACTAGCTCAAAAAACTTACTATCTATGGAAGAGACAATGAACTTCAAATGCCCATAGCGACCAGCGTGATTACAATTAGAAAAAATCCTTTTATGGGAGTGATAAAAATAGGGTTGAGTGTATGGAATGCCCAAAAGTATAAGGAATAAGCAAAATATGCTATAGGAATGAATGCGACATTCACCGGTGGTACTTCCTATTTTTCAGGAATACGTAGAGATTTACCCCGAGTCAGAAAAACTGAGATTTCTCCAAATCTGCTGAACCAAATGCTTTGAAAATTTACAGGCATAAACTAGACACTAATACATTTCCAATGAGTCCTATTGGACTCAATTTGGAGCTCTGAGCAGAGAGCAGCAGCCTCTGCAAGATTACTGTTGGCAAAGAAGATGATGCAGAAAATTGAAGGAACAAGACAATGATGGTCACAAGTGTATGTATATTGCTTCCATGTATAATACAAGTAATTTCAACTCCTTATATAGCCTCTAGGAGTGTTCCACGACTTTTACAATTTGAATTTGAATTCAAATGAAGGTGGGAATGGTTGTTGGAGGGAATCAATTCACTTCCTTATAATCTAGGAAAAGTGAAGATCTTGATTGATCTACTTTTAGGTGACTTGATTTGCTTGATTGAATGCAACTTCAACCACCAAAATTTCGTGGGATTTTGGCTCTATATTTCTACCTTTACATGTGTACAACTCAAGGCTTTTACAATGGTAAATGAGCCATCAAAATATTCTCAAAAAAATACAATAAATGAGCATATGAAAAAGAACTCTCCAACGGATATTCTTTCGACGCGATAGCCTTCGATGTAGATCAAATCCACCTCAAGCATAGTGTAAGCTTGATGTTCCAACAAGCTACAAACTTCACTTTAAATCTCTTGAATTGGATATGTATTCAAAGATTTACAATTGTTATAAGCAGACTATGTCTATACCTACAAGAGACTAGAGGGGGTGTGGGCTTGATAGCTCCTCGTTGCTCCTCCTCTGTGCATGTAATGCCATCCTCTGCATTTTTCCTAGCTTGGATTGCTGCATTTTAGCTCTGCTTTGGATGGCTCTCTCCTTGAGCCTCCTTGAGTACATGTCTCTTGGTCTTCAATGACCTACGAGACTTCCATACATTTGATGACTATTCACCTCCTTTTATATCCTTTGGATGCCTCTCCTGACTTTTCCACTACCTTAGGACTACTTTGCCCAACCTTGCCCAACCTTGAGAGTGCCCTAAGTGATTTGATTCGTGAATTTTGTTCACATTAAGGTCTTTTGACCCTTTATCGACTAAAGCTTGCATAGTTCACACTTTCAACATTCGGGTATCGAAGCTGAAAGAAAAGGCTTAATCTATGCTTACTACTGTAGCAAGTATTGCGACATACATCTTTAGTGAAACTGGTGACTTGAGAGGTAGTTCTACCTAATTTACATGCATTGTTTGCACATTCACTTCATTTTCCATTATGTATGCATATGTCCTCATACACTTGATATGTCTATGTCCACAGATTGATAAATTAAAGCCTGTATTAATACACCTCTATAGGCACTTGTTGACAATTGAGGTATAGTCTCAATTATCATAAGTCCCTAAGAAATCTTGACTTTGGTACACACATTTTTGGTGTTGTTGTTGGGGACTAGTCCGATCAAGGTACCTATGTGATGGTTAGCTATGATGTGAAGGTATTGTGTGCTAAGAAGTGATTTCAGTTGCATGGCAAGTCACAATTATCTTGCACTTTTTACTTCACAAACTTGTGGTGTGTGTAATGAGTTTTTAGATTTAGGAGTGAGAGAGTGAAAGAGTTAGGGTTAAGGATTAGAAGGAAGTGTGTAGGAGTAGACTAGGATAATCATTCTAAAAATTCATAAAAAAATTGTTCATTTTTTCTTTAGGCCTTGGCCACCACTAGAGGCCAAAAATTATTTTTCAAATCACTTGTATTTTGTACAAGTATCGTGAGTGGGTAGCAACTTGTATCATGGAGTTAGTATTGGCCAAAAGTGGGTGCACAAAGAGAATTAGAAGATAAAATTTGAGGAAGATAATAACCAAGATGAGCTCTTCACCCTATCAAATCTAAGAAATTATTAGATCACTCACAAAACATGAAACAACACATGCCGAGTATTGCAGAAGTGGTATCCTGGGTTTGGAGAGAGATTTTATATCCACAAGCACATAAGGGTAACGAGGGGGAGATAAAGAGCACATCGCCACAAAAATTTATGGATTTGGACTTCTCTAAGTCCAAGTATCATGACCGGTCGAGTTCAGGTATTGTGATACTGAAATTCCCATGTGTCATGATACTTCACAGGTATCGTGTATTATGGATGCCTCTTTCTCCCGTGTATCATGATACCTCACAAGTATTGTGTATCACCGGGTTGAGTATCGTTATCAACCGTGTATCATGTATCACTGATTGTTACCAAGTATTGTGTATCATGAGAGGGTAGGTATCGAATATCGTGTATCATTACATACTTGTGTATCATGTATCGTCTGATTCAGATATCATGTATCGTAACGAAGTCCAGTATCATGTATCATGATAATTCTTGGTATCGTATCGTGGGATTTTGAGTATCATGTATCGTGTTGCAACCAAGTATCATATCATGAAGATTGAATATCGTGTACCATCTCAATCCAAGTGTCGTGTATCACATATTTCTTGTATTGTGTATCATCTAAATCAAAGGTATCATGTATCATGGTTAAAGAAAAAGTGACCAAAGGTCTTTGAAGGAGAAAAGTAAGATATCTAGAGCTTAAACATTGACCAAGAACAATCAATAGAGTGGATAGATTACCCAAGAGGACCCAAGAACTAAGCGGTGAATGAACCTAAGATCCAGATGAGTGCTAGGGAGCCGAAGAAGAGTAATATCATCAGTGGGAAGTGAAGTACCTCTTCGGTCTACTCTAGACCTCTCATGAATCAAAAGGAGAACTCTTGATGGCTTCAAAAGATATGCATAGTTCAGTGCCATTGGTTGGGCTCATGTCAATTATAGAAGGTGAGTATAGGACATCCCTGCAATACGTGTCCACTAATGTCCATGGACTACATATATACCTTGATGGCCTCAATAGATTTATGGCGAGAATGAAGAATTCCATAGATTTTGGGATCATCCCAAGACGGGTGGTGAAATATGAAGGAGGGGTTTACATGGAAAAAGCAAGACAAATATACATGGTGACTGAGCACCCATAAAAAATAAATGAGAGAGGAGAAGATGAGGAACTAGAAAACCTTGCAAGACCCAATAAGGGAGATACTCTGACCACTCCTAGGGGAAATTCAGTGATCACTCATGTATGAAGAGGAGATCTAATTCCCCAGGATGCTTATATGATTGATGTGTGTATGGTGAGTGGTTTAGATAGATTACTACAAGCCACTTCACCCATACAAGGAGAAGGCATCAACCCTGCTGTTATCTATGAATTACAAGACCTAGAAGACTCGTCTAGAGTTACCTACCTAAACTAGAATAAGAGGAGATATTGGCCTATTGATGACTGTGATAGATCAAGAATGAGATATATGGGGTTTCCCATATTCCCTCCTCGAGACCAGGCAACCACATCATAGAATTCCATTAGGACACAACAGAAATCTGAACATCCAACCTATGGACAAACAAATCAACAAAGTGTGCTAGTTAGACCATAGATGCATTTTTCCATGCCACGAACTAACCACAGCTATTAGGCCAACCCAGGAAGTCGAAATATGAATAGGCCATCCTTCCCGATGAGACCACCACAAGGATCTAGACAAGGAGTACCTCCAATATGCCATGCTACCCTCATAATCCTTCGATCACCATAACCAGGTAGAGGTCTAAGGGCTATCCAAGTAGGCAAGTGCATGAGGAATCACTACGATGGTTTTGGAGAGCCATATGATCATATCATTGAATTCAAGCAAGTGTTATGTGTAGAACAAGTGGAAGATTGCTTTGTCCAATATGAATCTTTTGGCCTTACCCTTATTGGGATGGCTCTGATCTAGTTCGAGCCATTGGGCCCAAACAGTTTTCTAAATATCAAACAACTTTTTCAAGAATTCATTGGTGAATTCACCAACTAGGTTGCATTTATTCAACCAAATAATAAAAAAATATCGAATATGTTTGTTTCATTCGTGGTTATCTGAATAAACACCAAAAAGAAACGAAGATGGATACTATTTTGATCAAAATGATTTCAATCAAAATGTTTTAGATCAAAATTGTTTCGATCGAAAAATATTTCGATCGAAAGCGCTTTCGATCGAAAGCGATTTCTAGCAGAAAAAATATATTTTTACATTCGATCGAAAGTCTCATTCCGCACATGCTTCATTGATATTCTAGAGAGATTTAATCCTGCAATTCCTATCATATAGAGCTTCCTTCACTGTATCATTGACGTATTGATTTAATTTTTATTTATTGTTTATTTTATTGTTTTGTTCATTGTATCATGCATATTGTATGATTCGCATATGCATCTCTTACATATGATTCGCATATGTTGATATATTTAGGTAGTGATGTGTGTGAACACACTAGGATCGTTGGGGCACTTTTTTCCCTCTTTAGGAGGTTTTTTCCCCTAGCTTGTATATATGCCTATTTCCCTAATGGGCTACTTATCTTTGTACATTCTCTAGTAATACATTCAGTATTGTGTGTTGTGCTCCAAATTTCTTCTTCTTCTTTGTGTTGTTTGCATGCTTCCGCAGATGTCTAACTCCAATAATTGGTATCAGAGCAGGTTTTTGCTTCATCTACGACGTCGTCGACACCTCTCCGATCACAGTCTCAAAATCGCACGAAATTTGGTACGTATACTCAAGGTGTTTCAGAACGCACTATCAGAGTGCTTGTGCAGGCTATTTTGTCTTTTTGTGCCAAAGATATATATCGATTTTGGTTCGCCAGTATAAGCGTCTTAAAGTCTGCTACAGGTCTAGCAGAATTTGTCTGGGTAGTTCTGTTCAACTTTTTGAGATACAGTCAATTTTTTGCATCAAGGTATTTTAGTCACCGGCGATGGCTGAAAGCAGTGATGTATGTATTCCGTATATTGGCTATTGAGGATAAATTGGATGGTACCAACTAAACGTTATGGGCTTATATGATGCAACATGTATTGGTTGTGCAAAAGGACGATGGAACATTGTGTAGGGTGTTGAAAAATGTCCCATCACACCTGCAATTGTTACAACTACAGGTACTCAAGCTGATGCAGAAGGTGTCGAAGATGATGATATTCTGCATATTCCTATTCGTGCTATAGTTTTTGCTGCACCTACTGTACAACAAATTCATTGGGATGGCAGAGATGCCCAAGCACATGCATTGATAGCTTTGTCTGTCAAACGTGCCATTATTCCTCACATTCGCTCTTGCAGAACAGCTAAGGATGCTCGGGGGATAAACTTACCACATTGTACCAAGCTAGGAATGAGGCTCGTGTTGCTTACCTTCGAGACCAGTTGGAGAGTGAGCACATGAATGAAGGTGATTATATGGACAGTTTTCTAACAAAGATCAAAGACTTGAATGAACAGTTGATTTTTGCTGATGAGGTTATACCAGATAGCTCACTGTGCAGACCGTTCTGAATGGTCTTCCTGATTCATGTCAGAGTTTTGCTTCTACTCTTCAGTTGATGATGAAAGGCAATCAAATGCCTTGTCATTTGAGGAGTTAGTCTCTATTCTGTTGCAGGAAGATCAGTCAGGTAGAACAGATCCATTATGCGTATTGCAGATCAAGCTTTCCTAGCTAGTCAGAAGGGCAAAGTAAAATGGAGCTCTTCAATTAGTAAGCAAAAATCTGCTAATTCTGCACAATCGAAGAGGGAAGACAGAGATGAAAAGAAATTAGAAAAGCAGAAATTGTTTTGCAAGTACTGTAAAGGAAATGATCATATCATAAAGAATTGTTCAAAACTGGCTGCTAAAGAGGCAAAGAAGAAAGAGGCTGGAATGGTTGTTGCATAGGTCTCTACACCAAAAATAGAGTCTACTAATCTTGTGCAGGAAGAAGAATGGGCGTTTACTACTGTTTGCAGTTTTGACTTATCTTCTCATGAGTAGTGCATGTCTAGAGTAGACTCAGATGTTTGGCACTTTGACAGTGGGGCGACCAAACATAGTTCTTCTCTTCACTCGAGCTTGCCCCTACAAGGAATATTGTTACATGTGCCAACAACTCCTCTTATCCTGTTATGGGATTTGGTAAGATCATTTTGACTACTACTGATGGTAGTTCTTTCACTTTGTCAGATGCTTTGTTTGTGCAAAGGATCAAGAAAAATCTGTTATCAGTTTCTGCATTATCCAAGATTGTCTTGGTTGTGAAATTTGTTGATGACAGGTGTACAGTTCATGATTTGTCAAATGGCGACGTGATTATTGCTTCTGGAATTTTATGTCGTGGGCTGTATAAGCTCATAGACTATGAAAGATTTGTGAATGATTCAGCATGTGTAGTACATGATTCTCAGGCTATGGCAGATGCAAAGCTTTGGCATGCATGGTTTGGTCATGTGAATTTTGCTAGTTTGCTACGCCTGCAGAAATATGAAATGGTGTCCTCTTTGCCCAAACTTGAGGCACCCAATAAACATGTATGTGAAGGCAATATTTTGGGCAAAATGCAGCGTTCCTCATTTCCAAAAGATGGTTCAATTCGGGATACTCTGAAATTGCAACTTGTACATAGTGATGTTTGTGGTCCTATGCAGATATCTTCTTTTGGAAATTATCTTTACTTTGTCAACTTCATTGATGATTTTTCTAGGCATGCATGGGTATATCCATTAAAGGGAAAGTCCGAAGTGTTCATATGCATCAAACAGTTTTTGGTTTTGGTTGAAAAATCTATCAGCATGTAAATTGGGCACCCTCCATTTTGATCGAGGGGGGGAATATATGTCTTCTGATTTTAATGAATTTTTGGCCGAACGTGTGATAAAACACCAGTGTACAGTGCCATATACATCTCAACATAATGGAGTTTCTGAACAAAAGAACTGGTCACTCATGGAGATGGCGAGGTGTATGGTCAAGAGTCAAGGTTTACCACATAGTTTCTAGCTTGAGGCTGTCATGTGTGCAACATATGTACTTAACCGGTGTCCCACTAAAGCACTGCAGTCTATCACTCCATATGAGGCTTGGCATGGTCACAAGCCATCTATTGCTCATCTGCACGTTTTTGGTTGTTTGACATATGCATTAATGCCTGAACAACATCGCAAAAAATTGGATGATAAAGCAGTAAAATGTATTTTTGTTGGGTACAATTCTGAAAGTAAAGGCTATTGTCTATATCATCCACATACTAAACGCATTCTGGTTAGCCGTGATGTTGTTTTTGTGGAAGATGCTATTCAGCCATTGCTTTCATGTATTAAGGAGACATCTGTTAGCTCCAAAGACATGTATGATACTTTGTTGCCTCTTTTTACAGGTGGATAGTCTAGTGCTGGTCCTAATGAGGCAACTTTTCAACCTTTGTAGGTTTCATGTGATAATACAGATCATTCCATTTTTGATGCAGATTTACATGATGCACTTGTTGATGAGAGAGTTGATATTGAGCAGGAAAAAACTATGCCAAAATGGTTGTGCAGACTTTGCGTGACAGCAAATTAGATGCACCTTTTTCATATCGTACTCGATCAGGCTCTCATAGTGCCTCTTTTGCATCAGATTGCTATGCTATGGCTGCATCTAGTCTCTGTGATCAGATTGATCCTGTTTCGTTTGATGAAGCACAAAATTCAGAAAATTGGATGGCTGCTGTGCAATCTGAATATGATGCTATAATGAAGAATGGTGCTTGGTCTTTATGTGAATTTCCTCTTGGCAAGAAGGCCATTGGCACTAAGTGGGTATACAAGCTGAAGCATAAACCTGATGGTATAGTTGATAGGTATAAGGCTAGGCTTGTTGCAAATGATTATGCGCAAGAAAGAGGCATTGATTTTGATGAAACCTTTGCTTCTACTTGCCGAATGACTACTGTTCATAGCATCTGTGCACTTGCAGCTCATCATGGTTGGAATGTACATTAGTTGGACATTAAAATAGCATTTTTGAATGGTGACTTGCATGAAGAAGTGTATGTTTTTCAGCCCCGTGACTTTGTGCAAAAAGGGCATGAGAACCAGGTGTGCAGGTTAAAGAAGGCATTATATGGCTTAAAGCAAGCACCACATGCTTGGTATGAAAAGATACATGCCTATCTGATTGCACATGGTTTTGAGAACAATCCAATAGAAAGCATGTAATAAAGTAAGTCTACGATCCAAGGGTCTGGCCAGTTCAGACAGATCTGAAATCGGACACCATTTGGTCATCCGTGTGTATGACCAAAGGTCTCGAGTTTAGACTTACTAGGAGGTCTTGTGCTCTTGTGAACAAGTGATCCACTTAGCTTAGTGGTTAAGTCTCAAGGATGTGAAGGAGGAGGTCTTGGGTTCAATCCCCATGGGAGACATGAGGAGAGTATTTTGCCCAAAGAGATCTAGAGCCTTCTAGAAGCATCCACTTGAGTTAACTTGAGTTAACTCGGACACTTGGCACACATGTAGTTACATGGCTGACACTTGGATGGTTAGTATCCACCTGCCCAAGAAGGCAGTCCCCTGGAGAGAGCTATATATAGAGGCATTTGGTTGGGAGGAGAGTCATCTCTCTAGCACGTGGTGGTCGTAATCCTTGCTCTCTTACATTGGTATCAGAGCTTTAGGCAAACTCCTATGGAGACCTTGGGAGGGACCTTCACCTTCTTCTTAAGCTCTCATGGAGTTAATGGTTCTCTTGAAGAATTCTGGAGTTTCATCTTCTCATTATCTGCGTGTGCATGACGAACATATATACCCCCGAATTGTTTTGGCGAGTTACTTCTGTGGCCACGAGTTTGGAAGTTACAAAAAGTCAGATGCTTTAAAACCGCTACAGTATACGTGCAGAAATTGGGAGTCAAACTCAGCTCGATGTCAAGTCAAGAAATTGACGTAGCTACAGGCTCACACTCCGTTTCCTGTCAATTCTCAATTCCTGCCAGAGACATTTTCTGCAATTCAGGCTGCTGAAGTCCATACGGCGACAAAATGGAGAGAGAAGAATGCAACAGCGGCTATTAAACCCGCGACATGGCGGAGGGAGTTTTTCGTTGTAACTAAGGGATCAAGGCATATTTGATCATTATATTTTATGGAATACACTTTTTTGTAGTTCTGTGTCTTCGGAATTCCTCGCTCTGTCAGATTTCCTTGTAATTCTCTGTCTACAGAAATACGGCGCAACTCTCTGCCTCCCGAGTTCTTTTGTTAGCTTAGACAAAAGAACAAATGATTCTATGGGCCATACACCTCCGAGAAGGCTACCAAAAGCCACGATGCTAGTCGATCTGTGTGTTCAGTCCTTCACGGGTGCATATGTTTATTTGATGCAGACTAATACGATTCTTATTCGCCGCTGAAGAAGACTTTATCAAAGTTGCAAAAGGATACCTTGTATCTGCTAACACACACAGGACAAACCAATGATTTCTAAGTAGGCAGACGGCTGTCGTATCCAACAGCGCAGGCGAGGTCGCGTGTCTTATGAGTCCAGAGTTAGTGATTATAATGTACTTCCGCCTGATAGCTTGTTCAGCACACGAAATAGGCGCAGATTGTTCACTCTGCTCGAACCTACAACCTGCTGATAGACGAAGTGTTCTCCTAGTCAAGAGTCCACGCCGCTTGCGATCTCAAGATCTTCTCTGTATCTTATTTATATGCTGCAGAATTCGAAAACAACATAAGGAAAAAGGTCTCTGCACTTCATCTCTGTCGAAGTATTCCTCGCCGTATGCAAGTCATTGCTGTTGGTTAGATTAGCACAAAATGATTATGCGCATTATTTGTAAAATGCAGGATTCGACCCCGCCACCTATCAATAGCCATGGATGGATCTTATCCATTACAACAGTCAGCACACTTTAAGAATTACTAAACAAAAGATTTTTTTTTGTTATGATATGCGCTGAGCAACGATGCTACCAAGACTCAGAAGAATGGTTCGGCTCTGCATGGAAGCTTAGATCTTGCTTCCTTCGCCGTATCGAAAGTGCCCAACCACATGCGCGCAGCCTTCTTAGGGTCTCTAATCTCAGCCGCCCAAGTATACCACAACTTCTGCTGGACTCCCTTGAAACATCTTTTCTTGGCCGGCGTCTCTAGTGAGGAAGATGATGCTGCATCAGAGCAATAGCTTTCTCTGTCGAAGGGAGATCCATACAAGCATGGAAAGATGCTTGGACGAGGATCAAGGGAAGGACGTAGCTCTATGTGAAGCTAAGTATTTTCCAAATTATGTTTTCATTTTAATATTTCTTTGATCGAATGCTTTCATTTAGGATGCATTAATTAGGACTAGAAGCATAGTCCAATTATAGTTATCTCAAGATGAAAGCTAATTAGAGAACTAAACGGTATTGAAATGATAAAAGTATACAAAGTACTTTTTAGTTTTAGGCATGCAATGAGATTTCTATTTCCATTCATGCACAAAAAATGAAAAGATTATTTGTGCATAAAAGAATGTTTTATGCACATCAAGTTCACACTGCTTGGGAAAGGTAGTTAATTCTCCAGTTTATGCACTTGAATAATTACCTTTTGCTAGAATAGCAAGCATGTTGTTTTTGCATGGATGCTTGTTTGCATACCTAAGAAGCTTGAGATTTGCTTAAGTTCATTACACTTGCATGAACTCACATGCATTTTCACCCAAGAATGGGCATTTGCATACATGAACATGCATTTGCATGCAAGTAGATGCATGTGTATACACATGATCTTTTGGTAAGTAGCTGAACACGTATACTTTCGTTCCTTTCTTTTTCTAACTTGACTTAGTTAGGTGGGAAAAATAGAAAATTACTTGGTTGCAAGGATCTTGACCATTATGCAACTAAGTATCTAGTCTATTCTTTCCCAAAACGTGATACATAGGTATCACTTAGTAGGAGTCTTTTTGAGGAAAAGAAAGCAAGTTGAAAGTAAGTATTCATAGAGCTACTTTCCAATGTGCATGCTCGATTTAAGTTTAGGAAGAAACCTAGACATTCTTAGCAACTATCGAGGATTTAGTTGTTTTTGGATGTTCATGTTCATGCATCCGAGTAGAGAAGTTTCTGTTGAAACAAGTAAGTTCAACAAATTTTGGAAAGTTTAATACTTTAATATTCATCAAACATTGATGAAAATAAGTAGAAGTATTGAACTTCTAGAATCCTTGGAACTCTAGTGTTCATAGATGTTAGTTTCCAGAAATGCATCTCGAGGCATGATGCAAGGGTGAAAACTTTTGAAGGAAACTTGCTTGATTCTATTTAAGCTAACTCAAGGCTTAAAAAAGAAAATAATTCAAATTATTTTCATTTTTGAAACAGATATAGCTTTAGAAATCATGATATTTCCTAAAGATAATTTAGGAAACAAGTTCTTTCCTAAAAGATTAGCTTCAAGTGGTAAGGCCGAAGAGACCCAAGCAAAGTAATCTTTGGAAATTAAGCTATTTCCTAAAGATAAGCTAATGAAAGAGTCCAATTAACTATTTCATTAGTTAAATGAGAATATCTTTTGGACAAGCAAAGCCTTAAGTCTTGGTCTTATCCAAAAGTCTAGAATTCCTTTTGAAAATCTTTCTAGTAAAGCAGAAGATTCCAAAATGAATCATTGTCTGGAAAGCAAAAGATTCCAAGGTGAATCATTAGCTTATTACTTGATTCCTTGGTAGGAAATCAAAAAGTTCTTGAAAAAAAAATCTCCCCAGATGTGAGACTAGCATCTTTAAAGAGAAGTTTTATAGCAAGTAGTTCCCAGCAAATCCCTAACCACCAGGTTTGGTATTTAAGTCCAAATAAGTGATATAACCTAATGGTATATCAAAGATTCTTAGCTTTGGAATCTGAAAAGCATTAGAAAATGCTTAGACTTAAGTTGAGGGAAAGATCTCTAAAATCCTGCAGGTAAGCAAAGAAGCTTAAGATAGTTTAGGAGATCTTAAAGATAAAGACTAAGTCTTTATTTTTGTCGCAAGTATCAACCAGACTTGATCAAAATTGGCCATGATTGTCCAAGAATGTGCAATTAGAACTACTCTGTAGATTGCCAAGTATTGGCAGTAAAAATTCCGTTAGGAATTATTCACTCAAGTTCCATTTATCGAATGGAAAATTGTGAAAAAAGTAAGTTGTTCCAAGTATGAACAGAGTGAAGGAATTCCAAAAATGTAGTCTGCAAACCGTGCAAACGGTACTTAAGTCTGTGGAAGGTAAAAGATAAATATTTGCCTATCCTTAAAGGGATTTCGGTACAAATCCAGAAAGCATGAGCGGATGCTCAGACTTATGCAGTAGAGAGATTCCTGTAAAAGTCTCGGCCGAGATAGGTACCTAAATCAATAGTAAAGAAGGAATCTAAAGACAAGAAGTCAAAAGCTCTTGTCGCTACAAAATTGGTCAAGAATAACCAATTGAACTTGAATTTGAGAAATTCAAGAACATGGAATTCGGATTGTTTTTCATTTGAAAACCTTAGCAAAAAAGGATTGGAGATATTCTATTAAAGGTTTTCAAGTTCCCAAGGTTAAAGTAGAAGATCATGAAATGATCATGTCAAGGGATTAAAACCTAGAATATCAAGATAGAGATAGTGCCTAAAACTGCAAAATTCTTGTCAAGAATTAAAGCTAGAAGGTTCTCTATCAAAAGATGTTGTAGACTTTAGGATAAAATTCACTCACATGTCAATGTGAGTATAAAATAAGGTAGTATGGGACACCAGATTTTATACTCATATTGATGTAGGAAAGATGGTATGGGACATCGGACCGTGAGATGATGATTATCTTTTAGTCCTTGTTTGGATCTTGAAGTTAGGTTTGATCTTCAAGGGAATTAAAACTTCAAAGAAGGAGTTTAAATTCAAGAAGGGTCTCAAGATACTTCAAGACGACTTCAAGATCAAGGAAATTGAAGATATGAAGTAAGTAACTTCCAAGATCTTCTTAGAACACTTCAAGCTTAAGTGTTATTGATCAGAAATATTTGATAGATTTCTGAAAGAAGTTGGACTTTGATTTTGAGTTGATCTTTTCAACTAAAGATTTAATTGACTAAGTCAAGCATCAAGTTCCTAGTGAAACTTGGTAAATTCACTCTTTTGACTCAAAGAAATGCACAAGAATTGCATTCCCAGAAGGAGTCAGAAAGACTGAATTAGATATGAACTTAGTCTCAAGTGAAGCATTATTTGTAAGTAAATCCTCATCAACAGAACCTCAGTGGGTCGACACACTGATGGTAATTACCACACTAGTATCCTGTGGTTCGATGATGTTTTTGATAATCTGTGCGTCTTTTTGAGAATCCAGCTTATTTCTCTTAAAGATATAGAAAATGCTTGAAATCTCTGTTGAAATAGATCATTCAGAAGTTAAAGTCTTGAGTCAACTAGACTTTGACTCATAACAAGTTTACATATGTTCGAAGTTTGAATTGGTTGTACAGAGTATTAGTTATTTCTTTTCGCTTTCCAAATCTTTTGGAATTGGCTCAGACATGGTATCTGATTCCTTTTGCAGAAGACCAGGGTTAGCCGGTTAGAATTAGATAACTAACTTGAACATCCTAGATAGATGTTATGTACAAGAACCTTTTCAATCTTCAATAGATGATAAGTCTAAGTGGACTTATTCATTTGAATTTGCTTCAAGTTATAGCATAAATAATTTCCTAGAGTCCAGTATACTCTAGAATAGAGAAATTAGGAATTGCTCAGTAGATTGACAATTCCCGATAACTTTTAAGTTAAATCTTTGAGAAAAGTATCCTAAGTTGGACAATTTTCATTTTGAAGTTGTATTGGTCAAGTTGGTATGGTTGACTCCACTGAAATGGTAAACTTTCTCCTACAGTTTACAAAGGATTTTTAAACTCATTAGGACAAAGTAGTCCTCTAGTCGGGTGAAAAAATCAAGTAACTGTTGGATCAAAGTAAACCATTGTACAAACATCTAAAGTTAGATGTTTGAGACAACCAAACTTCAAGTTCTCCAAAACAAATTCAAGTGACTCAAGAATCCTCAAAGTCTTGCGAGGGATAAGAATCCCACCTTCATTACTAAGTCCATGCAGCAGTCATGCCCAGAAATGGACTAGTAATTTGAATCCACCTAGTTCACATGTTTGTGCCTAGATCGCATATCCAGAAACTGTGAACTGGCGAGGGATGTGTTTAGATCCACCCTTATTATTCTTCACTAGTTTGTACTTTGTCCCGTTCATCAAAGTGCAAACCCAGATATTGTTTTGAATCATTTGGGCAGGGATGCCACCACAAAGATGAGACATGTTCTTCCAGTTCTAGAACATGACCATGTTCTTCGAGTTTTAGAACATGAGGCTCGGGGGTTGCCTACAATATGCATATAGCTCTATTTTCGAGGACGAAAATATTTTCCAAGGGGGGAAGAATGTAATAAAGTAAGTCTACGATCCAAGGGTCTGGCCGGTTCAGACAGATCTGAAATCAGACACCATTTGGTCATCCGTGTGTATGACCAAAGATCTCGAGTTTAGACTTACTAGGAGGTCTTGTGCTCTTCTGAACAAGTGATCCACTTAGCTTAGTGGTTAAGTCTCAAGGATGTGAAGGAGGAGGTCTTGGGTTCAATCCCCATGGGAGACATGAGGAGAGTATTTTGCCCAAAGAGATCTAGAGCCTTCTAGAAACATCCACTTGAGTTAACTCGAGTTAACTGGGACACTTGGCGCACATGTAGTTATATGGCTGACACTTGGATGGTTAGTATCCACCTGCCCAAGAAGGTAGTCCCCTGGAGAGAGCTATATATAGAGGCATTTGGTTGGGAGGAGAGTCATCTCTCTAGCACGTGGTGGTTGTAATCCTTGCTCTCTTACAAAGCACCTTATATGTCAAGTGTGCTAATGATGTACTTTTGATCATTGTGGTTTATGTTGATGACATGCTGCTCACTAGTCCTCATGAGAGGCATATTGCTGATTTTAAGGCCGATTTACATGCCTCATTTGAGATGTCTGATTTGGGGCATTTGCATCACTATTTGGGCATTCAGTTTATGCATGTTGATGGTGGAATGGCTTTGTATCAAACAAAATATATTGACACATTATTGCAGCGTTTTGGCCTTGAAGACTGTAACCCTATTGCCACTCCTATGGAGACAGGTTTACAATTGAGTCTTCACGATGCTGGAGATGCATTTGATGCTGTTCTCTATCAACAGGCTGTTGGATGTTTGATTTACTTATGCATTACTTGGCCAGATATTCAGTTTGCTGGCTCACGGATGAGCAGGTTTATGCATTGCCTAGGTGTCAAGCATTGGCAGACGGTTAAGTGCATCTTTCGCTACTTGAGTGGTACTCGGCTACTTGGGTTGTTTTATCCCAAGGGGGATCACTACAGCCAGATTTGCATGCTTTTTCTGACTCCGACTGGGCTAGTTGCTATGACACTCGTGTGTCCACTAGTGGCTTTTGCTTTATGCTTGGTAGCTCATGTATATCTTGGTTGAGCAAGAAGCCTACTGTGGCCACTTCCAGCTGTGAGGTTGAGTATAGGGCAGCTTTCATAGCTACTGTTGAGTGTGTGTGGCTCAAATGCCTTATGGCTGATTTGGGTGTTGGTTAGTCTTCTGCCACCACCATCTTCACTGAGAGTCAGAGCGCATTGGCAGTTGTGAGGAACCCTGTGTTCCATGCTTGCATTAAGCAGATTGAGGTGCATTATCATTATGTCAAGGAGTGGTTCTCTGCTGGGGAGATCAGCTTGGCATATGTGCCCACGTAGGAGAACATTGAAGACCTTTTCATGAAGGCTCTGCCTAGGGAGAAGTTTGAAGCTTTCCGCAAAGCTCTGGGCTTACTTCCTTTTGTGGATTGATTCCACATAGCTTGGCACTTCCTTATACATGAGTGCCAGCTCCTTGTTCACCACATCACTCCCAGGGGGGATTTGTTGATATATTTAGGTAGTGATGTGTGTGAACACACTAGGACTACCAGGGCACTTTTTTCCCTCTTTAGGAGGTTTTTTTCCCTTGACTTGTATATATGCCTATTGCCTTAATGGGCTACTTATCTTTGTAAATTCTCTAGTAATACATTCAGTATTGTGTGTTGTGCTCCAAGCTTCTTCTTCTTGCTTGTGTTGTTCGTGTGCTTTCGTAGACCATTTTCAACTCACGCAAGTGTTTTTTACTTGTATACATCAATGAAAGCCATTTAAAAATAAACCACTACTGTGATTGCCTGACTCACTACATCGATTCTTACTCTCACAGTAGTATAGGACACAACAATAGATCTATTGAGATTGTTTGAATTGCCACCTTCATTCCTACTCTCTCAATAGTATAGGGAGTGTGTAGGGACTACTGTGATTATCTGATTCTTTGAATCTTACTCTCACAAGATTCACTTAGATTCCGATGAGAACACTTAGTGTAGATCACAAGATGTATAGAAACTATTGTGATTGATTGATTCTTTAACTCTTACTATCACAATAGTCACTTAGATTCGGATGAGAATACTTAGTGTATCTCACAAGGTGTATAGAAACTATTGTGATTGTCTGATTCTTTGACTCTTACTATCACAATAGTTATATACAGTTATGTGACAAAACTCATACATAGTATAGCGAATGTATATGAACTCTTATAAATGTCTGATTCTCTGACTCTTGCATTCTTAATAGTTACATAGATTCACTTCAAGATTATAATTACACTTTCTATTTAATTATAAATCTATTTATTTAACTATGCATATGTCTATCATTTGTGTACACATACTATTGATTTATTTATCCATACACTTATGGATAGTTTATTTTTTATTTTTGCACAGAAGGCATGTAAAATAAACAAGCAGAAGCAAAAATTTTTAGAAGATTTTGTGTGCTCCTACATGTATCGAATGAGAGAAAATGAAATCACTATAGCCATGGACACATCTAGTTACAAAGATTTCATTGTGCAATTATCTAGAACAACATTTATTAATATTGAAGATAAATTTGGCAGTGTGTCCGATGGAGCACATGTATTAGATGAGCAAATGTTAAAAGAGCTTACACGTATCTTTGGAAAAATCATCAAAGTAGCAGAGTCATTGGTGGTGGATATCACCAATATGCCCGGATTCATCGATAAAATTAAATTTATTGATTTACATTATCAGACTATGAAGAGAGGAAAGCGATTAAAACTAGATACGACTGAACACCTTGTGAGAGAACATGTAGATCCAAATACAAGAGATGCATATGTGAATATGGGAGATCAAACATCGAACAATCTTTGTTTGCTCCCATATTCCTCTATTCTTTTTGAAGATGCAGCTCTCGTAGGGGAAGGACAATATTGAATGATCCATAAAGTCAAAATATCCCACTCGAGATTTAGCAATGAGGTATTTATTGCCAAGCTATTCAAATTACATGGTGTTGACATACAAACACAAGAGAATGAAGCCATCAATGAAGCCACAATGTTCTATTACGCATAGTGGAATTATTAGTCCACTTGGTTTAGCTAGACCATAGCAAAAGCCCGTGCCTTATTTTTAAATTTTGGAATGGTGGTACATTGGCCATGTGGCTAGAAAGAATGAATAAGGAATACCTAAACGTACCACGAAGCAAAGGTGTGAAGGACACAGAAGGAGACATAACAACCATGAAAACAAACATTTGGAAGTTGATCAATGGCTTCTTACAAACAATATCATATTTACAAACTTGTAATATATCCCATAATGATCTCCATCCAGGCAACATCTTGTTGCATTTTGAAGATCAACATGCTTATGTCGGATTATGTGATTTTGGTAGAGCGACATATTTACCAACCAAAAATTGTTTTCCGAAGCTACCTAATTTAGAAATATCAACTAGAAATGAGTGGATTCGAAATTACTGGTGGTTTGCACCTGAATGCATATCCAGTAGTCCTCCACCTTTTAATAAGAGTCAGGAGATATTTACAATTTCAATACTCTTGTTACAACTCTTGAAATATATAGATTTCACCCATTTATAAGAATAGGATGAAATGTAATCATTTGAGTTAGGTGGATGAAATGAAGTGTAATCATATGTATAAAGTGGAGTAAATGTTGTGGTATTATTTGAGTTAAGTGGATGAAACAAAGTGTAATCATTTATAATATATGGATTAAATAATGTGGATTTATTTGAATTATGTGGAGTAAATGGTGGTATCATCTGAGTTATGTGGATTAAATGTTGTGGATTCATTTAACATATGTGAATTAAATATTGTGGATTCATTTGAATTATGTGGAGTAAATGAAGTGTAATCATTTGAGTTAAGTGGATGAAATGAAGTGTAATCATTTTTATTATGTGAATTAAATGAAGTGGTATCATTTGAATGACGTGGATTAAATGAAGTGTTTACATTTGAGTTATATGGATTAAATGAAGTGCATTCATTTGAGTTATATGGATTAAATGTTATGAATTCTCTTGGGATAAAATTATTGTGTTTATTTTGCAGATTTGAAAGTAAAACATGGCAAGAATGCCAGATGTGAATGATGATCTTGATCATACTGAATCTCAAAAGATTTTATCTGAGCAGAATGCTCAATTTGCACAATCAGGCTTAGCATTTTTACTCCATCAAGATTTAGAGCCAGAGGGATTAGAAGAAGAAGCATTGTCAATGAAAGAAGTAAAAAGCTATCTCCAAATTTTTTTTTTTGTGATGTTCTCTATTGGGTTACAGGAAGGGCAAAATAAATAACACCTTTAAAGCTTTCAGACTTACAATATAAAGGATTAGCAAAAACTCTACTTCGACGCTTTTTGCAAGTTGAGAGATCATTACCAAATAATAATCAAATAGCATTATATTTCATTCAAAAGGTTTTTGTACAAGGTATTCTTCATCGACTAGATTGGGATGATCGTCCGAAGAATGCAGGTATTGCTTTGGGTCATCCTCAATATCGAGCAAAATTTCATAATCAAGGAGACAAAGGCCCTCTTCCTCGAAAGCGGCCCTACATTTTGCTACCTGAAGAACATAATCTTATACATGGTTTGTCGTCACAAGGGGCATAATTATACAATGAAGGATTAACAATTCCTGCACTATGAAGAACAATAGATGATCAACAAAAGAGGATTGCTGATCTAGAAAATCAAGTGAAAAATTTACAAATTTTTGTGAGAGCAAATATGAAAGGCTCTTAGAGGCATCATCATCTTTTGATTCGTTTATTGCCGATGACTTATTGAATCAAGAAAACACTGAATAGGAAAGCTTTTTTTGTAATCAAAGACATAACTATTACAAAACCATCGATTTTTCAATTGAATATAATCATAGTATTCATAGTACATCATTTTCTTCATTTTGAATATCATCATCTATGACAAGTAGATTTTGCAATTGAATATAATCATAGTATTCATAGTACATCATTTTCTTCATTTTGAATATCATCATCTACATCTAAATCATGATTACTCCATCAATCATTAATTAACTTTCATGAGTTTGAAATTCTCCAAAAGTTTCTTGTGCTATTATAGAAGCTATCTTGGTTGGAGCATGTAACAAATGCATATTACAAAACATATATACCAAATCATTAGCATGTGATACACTTAAGCGATTTCTTCGTTTTGAATGAAGAAAATCATAGGCACTCCAATTACGCTCACAACTACCACTTGAAGCTACTACTGAAAGCACTCTCATAGCTATATGGTGCAACTCCACTTCTTCACCTCCATACTCTTTCCACCAAATAGGAGGTGGATGCTTTTGAATCGCTTCAATGTGCCATAGATCTCCAAAAGATCCTTCTCGATTTACATACGCTACTCTTTGGTGGAATGCATCTCGACCATCTATACGTGGAAGTAATAACTAACATGTGGTTTTGAAGTTTGCCATGACTTCTTTGTTTGACGCTTGACCATTGAGTTGAAATGTTGGATCCAAAACGAATGCTGTTCCATGAAAATGAGTATGCATTTGCATCCCTCTCTTCTCTGCTAATGATACAATTTGTGTTTTCTCTCGTAATGAAAATTGATTAAAGTCTTTTACTTTTTGAATAGCTTCTGATATAATCCAATAAACTTTTGCAATCACAAATTTATCAATATCAACCATTCGTAAAAGTTCCACAAAAGGTTTAGTGATACCAATAATTTTTCCAAGATTACGCCAAAAATTTTATGATTGTATTAGACACGTACATTTGGATGCTGCAACTTGATAAGAAGGATACTTCTTTAGCCATGCCTCCCATCTTTGATCAGCAATAATTTCTATAAGAGCTGGCTTAACTTCCAATAATCCACTGAGCACAATGTTCGCAGTTGCAAATCGTGTGGCAGAAAAATCTAAAGTGCTTTATTGGGAGATTTTGATCGAAAGAGCGAATATGAGAATTGATGCGCTCTAATAAATTTGACCACATGATTTGCATCTAATAAGCTTTGTTTAATGAAAGATAATCTACCTATATCTTTCAATAATAAATTTGATGTATGAGCTACACGTGGAACCCAAGTAATGCCTTCATACTTGTTTTGAATTGTAATTCTAGCACTTCAAAAAGTAGAGGCATTATCCATCACTATCGCAGCCAAATTCTTCGGACCACCCATGTGTGATATAGCATGTTCATATACCTTTACAAGAAAATCCAAATTTTTCTCTTTAAGAGAAGTATCAACAACTTCTAAAAACATGTTTCCTTTTGGACATATAACCATGACATTAATCATTGGTTTCTTTTGACAACTTGTCCATCCATCCAATGCTATTGTGCATCCATACATGGGTACATAATCAAGTACTGTTCGCTTTAAAATAGCTCCAATACCATACTTTGTTTGCATTTTGTTATAATCTGGCATGGTGAAACCTTTTCGTGCAGTTAACATCAAAGAATCTTTGAAAATGGGATTACATATATCTTGGTTATTCTCAAAAACAATTTGAGAGACTTGAGAAGAAATAGCCTGATGTTCCTCTACTGTCATCGATGCATCTACTCATTCTTGCTCTACACTTGGGCTACTTTGAAAGTGTTGTGAACTACTCTTGCTTTTGAATCTTTTTGATGTGATACCTTGAGATTTATATTTATTTGCATAACTTGCAAAATGTACCCATATATCACTATCTGGATTAGAGCATCTTGCCACATTATTACCTGTACTAAAAGGATGCTCTTTTACTTGAGTTGCATTTCCTACATAATGACGCCCACAACATTTGCATTGTATTATGGATGCTGTTTTACACTCTTGATGAACAATCACATATGACCATTCTTTTCCCTTTCCCATAGTGCTTGCAAATTGCTTTATGAAAACTATACCTACAAAAAAAACAATATTAATCAATATCAAATAAGATATTTCGATCAATGTTGAGTCAAAAAATTACGATAGACTTTAATTCTCAATCATACACTCATATACAATTACACATACTATTGTGAGGTAGAAATCATTGTTGAGTTAAACAGTCACAATAGATTTTAATTCTCAATCATACACACATATAGTTTTACACATACATATACTTACACATACTATTATGAAATACGAATCAATATTGAGTCAAACAATCACACTATATTTTAAATTCCTGATCATATGCACATACACTTACACATATTATTGTGAAGTAAGAATCAATATTGAGTATGAGAAAAATGGTTAGGCCTCATGTGTGCCAGATTGTACTTGATTGATCTATCTCCTCATTGCTTGTAGGCCAACACTCCCTCCTCTCTAGTGTCTGTCACCCTTGATAGACCTCTGTTCTGTAGGGTGGTCGATGTAATATTGAATGACATCTATGGTCAACTCGTGTTTGCAGAGCCTTAAGCCTCTTGCTAGATCTGCTTGCAATGCATCTGAATTGATGGCACTTGGGATATTTGGCTATGGTTTCGTGTAATACTCAGAATACATAGCTTGTTCACATGCAAATAATTCTAGTAGGTTTGTTGGTTTCGTTGCAAACACCTAAGAGTGATACTCCCAAAAGCCTTTAGTGAACATATCTTCAAAGGTTTGTTTGTAACAGGCGGGGAGGTATTTGATACGGGCATGCCACACATATGCTACTATAATGCTTGGAGTAGTGCTCATGTCATACACCAACTCATAGTTTCCAATTGGGAAGCCTGGTAGAGATACTTGTGGTGCTTGTGTATTGCGGAAAGTCTTGAGAACAATCTGCATCATATCCAAAATCTTCAGCATCATCTGTGCCATGACATCTAGCATTGGTTTCAACTGAGGGATCTAGTGGTGTATAGTAGCCATCATATAAGAAATTGAAGGTGGTCCCTATGGTGGCATGGTGTATGGGTAGTTGAGCCACTCCTTGCATTGTGCATTATTTTGTACTTTGATGTTGAATGCTTTCCATGATCTGCACCTTGGAATGGGACCATAACATTGGTTGTAAATAAGATGTAGGGGTGCATGGTTCCACATGCATAACATTTTTGGGTAAGTCTCTAAAAGTTCTTGCCACCAGGTCGATTGATAAATCTTACCTTTTTGTGCTTCCGCTCGTAAGTCTTCTGGCTGGAATTGCATCGCGAATGTGGGTGTCTTCCTTGTGACTCTCTTAATCTTTGCATCATAGTCAACCAAAATTACAAAATATGGCTTGTACTAAAGTTTAGATGTTGTGATGAGTTGGCTCGGTGCCAAGTATTGGAAATACCTAGATTGCAACACCGTTTCTTCTATGATGTGCATTGCCTAATTTTGCACCACTGTGCAATCTTCATGAGTCCGCTCAATGTCTTCCACTTGTTTTAACCATGGGGGTCGTGGAGCTTCAAATGTATATTGGTCTTTTTATGTTCTTCGTCCATCAGAATGGGTTGTGGATCGTAGTCATCTTCAAATGTTTGTTCCATTGGAATGGATACTATTTCTTCTTTTGTGAGAGCCTCTGATGGGGATGGTAGTCTTTCACATTGTAATAGCCTTGTTTGCAGTTCTGTGACTTATTTTTGTATTTCTTGTAGCATTGTGGAATCAGTAGTATTTGAAGAGGCTCATATAGTGCTCTGGGGGACAATTGTAGTATATGACTTTGTTTGTCGTTGCAGTTGATCTAGTTCTTCTAATAACTTGTCATGGGCCTCGAGCACGTTAGCATAATCTTCTAGGATAATTTTAATGTTCTCAGGGGGCACATATTGAAATTTTGATGGACTTATGATCGCCGATGTGCTCTCTATTACTGCTTCTAAAGTTTTCTAATTTTGAAGTTCTCCTTGTGAGCCACTGCGAGATGCCTTCTCAATAACGCCATGTTGCACTGGAGTTTAGAGTTACATTCCATCTATGTTCATAGATGACCTTCAACTTGTTGCATGGCTTCTGCATCTACGTTTTGCAACTTTGCTTCCAATGTGATATGGGCCTCCTGTAATGTATGAAATTGCATTTGTAGGATTCATTGTCTTCCTCCAGTGTAGCTATTCGGTGTTGTAATTCAACAGAGTGCTCTTGAAACATCTGGTTATGTGCTTGTAGCTGATGGTACTCTATCCTTAACTGCGACATACACTGAAGCATAGTGTAGTATTCCTCATCATACCCATAAAGATGAACACTCGAACATACAAAAGACATATGAAAACATGAGTGTTATTATCAAAAGAACAGATCAGATAAACTGTTTAAATCAATATATATATATATATATATATATATATATATATATATATATATATATATATATATATATATATATATATATATATATATATAAAGAGAGAGAAATCTTATCTTGTGGATCTTAAGATGTCAGATTCCAAATATATATATATATATATATATATATATATATATATATAAAGAGAGAGAAATCTTATCTTGTGGATCTTAAGATGTCAGATTCCAAATACATCAATAGCTTCTGGATAAGCCACTTCCTTCTTGATACAATAACTTTGGAAAAAAATAGCTTCTTGACGAAGCCTCAACCTCCTGACCATCCCCGAGCTGATCCCAATCCCAATCTCAATCACAATCACAATCTCAATCTCAATCTCAATCACAATCACAATCACAATCATGTGATTATACAATCACAATTGCAATCTCACTCTCATTCTCATTCTCACTCTCAATCACACTCTCAATCACGATCACAATCTTGTGGCTAATCTTCTTGATGTTGTGGAATGATAAAAAAAGGAATCATGTAAAGACATTTCTTCTCAATCTCCATCTTGGTGTCTTCATCTTATCATCATTACTCTTGGAGTCCTATGACATATGACTTGCAAGAAAAATCTCATCTTGGCAGTCACATTAGTAACATTATGTTGACATTAAAAAAACAAGCTGTTAATACATAATCACAAAATCATCATTTTCCTTGAGTCAAATAAGAAAATAAATCCAAGAAGTAGAAATAGTCCTATTTATGATCATCTATGTTCGAAATAGTAGTACATAATAAAAGCGATCTATGCGTAAAACAACCATATGAGCCATAAATATTAAAGAAAACATATGAAAGAATGCCCAAAGCTATGAAGGCATTTATGTAGATAAGAAGCAACAAATTAGTAACGCAAGTTTGAAGGAGTCTTTAATGTATATCAACCAACCATTGAGTCACGCTTGGAGAAAGCAAGATTCGATTATGTGAAGTGAGCAAAATACGGTATCCATTACGTCATACAAATAAGATTATAAATACCATTAAGTTCAACAGAGGTTAATCATGTTAAACCAAAGCTGTTTCACAAGAAACAAGAAATCGATACGCTTAACACAGATGAACTCTTTTTGAATCTCCTTTGCCCACATTTCTTGAAGCAAAACAAATCTTTGAGATATGCAAGTATCGATTTGTAACATCTTCAGGTAGAGTGAGATTCAAATAGAATTTCGCACAAACTACGCAAGTACGCATGTATCGTCATCTGTGCATTAACTACGCAAGACGTGTTTTGGATCCAAATAACGTAGAATGGAATTCATAGAGTCTGTGCATCAACTACGCAAGACGTGTTTTGGATCCAAATAACGCAGAATGGAATTCAATCTCTATGTCTGCAACCAGAAAGCCAAACAGAAACGGAGGAAAATAAACTATATCCTTGCACAGAACTATGGTAGATAAAGTTTTATAGGTTCTTACATATGACCTGCAAGCGGAACATGTTAGAAGTCGAGCTTCACATCTTAATGAATCAGAAGCTATTCACCTGTTCGACGCTTTGAGTGTCTGTACTTGACAGAAATAATGTCCCTCATCAACGCTCTATCTCTATTTGTAACATCTTCAGGTAGAGTGAGATTCAAATAGAATTTCGCACAAACTACGCAAGTACGCATATATCGTCATCTGTGCATTAACTACGCAAGACGTGTTTTGGATCCAAATAACGTAGAATGGAATTCATAGAGTCTGTGCATCAACTACGCAAGACGTGTTTTGGATCCAAATAACGCAGAATGGAATTCAATCTCTATGTCTGCAACCAGAAAGCCAAACAGAAACGGAGGAAAATAAACTATATTCTTGCACAGAACTATGGTAGATACAGTTTTATAGGTTCTTACATATGACCTGCAAGCGGAACATGTTAGAAGTCGAGCTTCACATCTTAATGAATCAGAAGCTATTCACCTGTTCGACGCTTTGAGTGTCTGTACTTGACAGAAATAATGTCCCTCATCAACGCTCTATCTCTATTTGTAACATCTTCAGGTAGAGTGAGATTCAAATAGAATTTCGCACAAACTACGCAAGTACGCATATATCGTCATCTGTGCATTAACTACGCAAGACGTGTTTTGGATCCAAATAACGTAGAATGGAATTCAATCTCCATGTCTGCAACCAGAAAGCCAAACAGAAACAGAGGAAAATAAACTATATTCTTGCACAAAACTATAATGGTAGATACAGTTTCATAGGTTCTTACATATGACCTGCAAGCGGAACATGTTAGAAGTCGAGCTTCACATCTTAATGAATTAGAAGCTATTCACCTGTTCGACGCTTTGAGTGTCTGTACTTGACAGAAATAATGTCCCTCATCAATGCTCTATATCTCTATTTGTAACATCTTCAGGTAGTGAGATTCAAATAGAATTTCGCACAAACTACGCAAGTACGCATGTATCGTCATCTGTGCATTAACTACGCAAGACGTGTTTTGGATCCAAATAACGTAGAATGGAATTCATAGAGTCTGTGCATCAACTACGCAAGACGTGTTTTGGATCCAAATAACGCACTATATTCTTGCACAGAACTATGGTAGATACAGTTTTATAGGTTCTTACATATGACCTGCAAACGGAACATGTTAGAAGTCGAGCTTCACATCTTAATGAATCAGAAGCTATTCACCTGTTTGACGCTTTGAGTGTCTGTACTTGACAGAAATAATGTCCCTCATCAACGCTCTATCTCGGATTTCCAACTTAAGTCACATATATAATGTTCCGCATCAATGATTAATCTCATCATCGTCTGGTCTCAGATTCTCCGCCTCATCATATACTTATTTCTGTATTATATGCCCACAAAAGACGAGCATCACTTAACATCTCCGCTCATCGGCTTCCACTACAAAATGTTGCCAAACTTGCTTTTCTTGTCTACAGAGATGGAAAGCTGGAAAGCCTCTCTAACAGAGAACACCAGGATTCAGAACAAAACAAGAAATAAGGATGAGCTTTTATTTGAGCTTCGAGCGCACAGAAACCGTAGTTTTTTTTTTAATAAAAGAAAGTTTGGCCTTGGCCTATTCTCCCGGACTTTAATTAAAATAAAGAAAAGTTACAAGTGAATGGGACTAGTGCCCTTGGGACCCCCCAAATTCCACAATGCAGGGGAGGAGAATGGAAAACTAAAGGGCATTACAAATGAGGCTGACGAATCTATCATCTCCCTCATGTGGAACCCATTTGGATTTCAACTTGTTATTTTCGAGGAGATAAATACAATGATGTTTAAACGGTGGAGATCTCTTATCTCAGGATATTCTTTTACCTAGAAGAAACAAGGATTTTTTAATCGACCATTCCTTTGGAATTTGGCCAAAATTGACAGCACATTGCTCCCTCCAGATCTTCCAAAGAGTCTCGCCCCTTATGGCATTCCACAGCCTGGATGAGCAGCCAATCGCCTCGCCCAACAACGCCTGTTGCCAAGTGATTTGGTTCATGAGTCTCAATATCCACGTCATGTGGTGCCAAATAATGCGGGACTTGGGGAAACCAAAGAAAAGGTGAGCTAAATCTTCGATGCATCGATGGCAACGCTTGCACCATGGAGGTACACCACAGATTTTGTTAGCCCTTGTATTGGACCAAATACTCTTATGCAAGATCTGCCACATGAGAACGGACTTTTTGATCTCAATTAGGGGGTGCCAAATAGACACGAACTTTAATTCCCATCGAAGTTTTGTCCAAGAAAGGCACCATCGCTTGTTAAGGGTGAGATGAACATCTAAGTTCTCTTTGAAGTTGGGGATTCTGGATAGTTTCTTACCATTGCTCCATTTGAGGCCCTCTAGGCAAGGAGCATCTTGTCCGCAGAGAAGGCGGGTAGTTGAGCGTTCCCACACTAAGCACCTGCCTTGAAGAAGAGTCCATTCCTCGAGGGTAACTCTAAGTCTCGGGTCTAAATCTTCGAACCTAATCCACTCGCTGGTCTCTTGTTTCCAGAGCTATTTCCAACTGTTTGAACCCCTTGTTCCATAGCCGCTTAGCAGTTTGGAGGTTCCAAGGCTCCACCCCCCCTAATGCCAGAAATCAGGAACCAGATAGAGTCATTTTGTCTTATTCCATCTGCCCACTTCCACTCATCACTGATTCTGATGAATTGTTTGGCCTTGTTCCAACTCTTCCATAGGGAACACACATGGCTAGAGCCTTTAGGGGACACCGAGTGGGGGGGAGAACAAAAATGTGAGGATCCCTATGTCCTTCCAGCTAGGATGGCCAACCAGGGTAAGGTCTTTCCTGTTTCTGAAGATCAATTTAGCCCAAGAGGACTCACTATTGCTCCAAGCCTTGATAAACCACTTTGCTGCCAACTTGTCAGCCAACCCAACGATATCCAATATACCCAAGCCCCCCCGAGTCTTTCGAGTTAATGCAAGTTTCCCATTTGATTTTGGGAATCCCCCTCCTGTTGGGGTCCCTAGTCCATAGGAAGTTTCTGCAAATTCTTTCCACTTTGGCTAACTCTTTCTCCTTAGGTCTCCAACACGAGATAAAGTAAATAGTCGTAGAAAGCATAAATGTGTTAACAACCATGGCACGCCCTGCTAAGTTAACTTGCATACCTTTCCAATGATTTAGTTTGCTATCCAGCTTGGATAACACCCAGTTCCATCGTTGGTCCATTGAAATGTCGAAGCCCATTGGAATACCGAGGAGACGAAACACTTGACCTCTAGGGATGACTTGACACCCCTGATCTAACAACAATTGGGGTGGAGGACCACGGATTTCTCTGAAAGCAGTTTTAGCATGGTTGATTTTCGAACCTGATGCCACACAAAAGGTGTCGAGGCAACTCTTGAATACCTCAATGTTGTTCATATCGTTATGTGCAAAGGCATTCATGTCATCGGCAAAGATTCTCACTATCATCTGGCTGTGAGCAAGAGGTAGGGAAACACCCTTGAGATTGCCAGCGTCCATATAATGCTTTAATAGGTGACTGAGGCCATCCAAAGCGATAGCGAAGAGTAGAGGAGCTAGTGGCAGCCTTACCTGAAACATTCTAGAAAGAAAGGCATGGACAGGTTGAAGGAATGGTGAGATGGAGGGTAGGAAGTAAGAGCTTGGAGGTGGGAATGCATGGAAGGAGGTTCGTTGACAAGGAATCCTAGAAAAGTGGATCTCATGTCTGGGTGTCCTATGAATGGAGTTGTAGAGGCAGGATGTCCTACGACAAGATCAATGAGGGGTTCTAATGTAATGGCGGTGCTATGATACAAGGGGTTGTCAAAAGAAGAAGGCTTGAACTAGAAGTGGGGCTACGAAAGATGAAGGGTTGCTCTTGGGTATCGATAGTAGGAATAATATTTACAACTTTGGTTCGAGGGGGTGATGGTGGAGGTGTTGGAGGTAGTGGCTCTCTATTGTGTCTTCATGGACGACTGTTGTTTCATGGCACAAGTTCCCGCTTCTTGGGATATTGTCTCAATTGGTCCAGTTGCCATTGTGGTTGTCTTCATAGTAGTGATGGGGATCTGAATGCTTTTGCTGGACCTTGGTCGTGTTTGGAATCTACGTGAGTCATATTGGATAGGAGGTCTTTGCAATGTGGATCATACAACTTCCACTACACCATAGGTTTTTGAGAGCAATAGTAGAGTTTCACTGGTTTCAAAGTCAACACCAGCCCCTTCCAAGAGCTAAGCCATGAGCACTCTGCTGTTCTGTTCAAAAAGTATCTATTGTGCCTGCACCCTTTCCATGATTTGGTATAATCTATGGAGTTCTACAGTATATGTTGGGGCTTCAATAGTTTCTTCTTCTTCTCCTTCTTCCTTTTCTTCTTGTCCTTTGGGCCATTCTAATTGCTGAGATATGGTCCTTTGTCAGTCCTCTTCCCAGTGGACATGGCAGCCTTCTATTGACTTACCCCTTCTTTGTGTGGATGTGCCAGGTTCTTCTGCATTGAAAAAGAATTCTACATCTGATAGTCGAGTGTCCTGCAAAAAAAACATTCAAAATGAAAGGTACTCATCCCTTCAGCAACTTCCATGGTACCAAATTCAAGCTCTGAAGGTATAAGGGGTGCAGAGGGAGCTACTTGAAATGTTTATCTAGAGTCAGATCAGGGAATTCAAATTGTAAAGGGAGGCACTATGGCATTCCCTCATGGTGAGACCTCTGGGGTCGTAAGAACTTCTCGTGTTTGGACACATGGAATAGTGCCCCTCATTCTCTTGGATTGGTGTGTTGAAGCTTTGCATCCTTTAAACAACTGTAATTGAGACCAAGTCAGTGTGCGTTTGATGGGCACATGATATGCTAAACATCTGTATATTATATGAGTGATTGCATAGCAATCGTTCACCACTGACTTCCTTGACCATATTTTATTAGCCTCGTACAGCTGCTCCATAATCCACACAAGAAGCTTAATAGTTAATGAGCATGTCTCTACTAGATAAAGATTGACCCACATTCTTTTGTGTGGCTGAGTGAATCTATCTTGTCCTGGAAACGCAAAGTTTTGCATGCATAGTCGAAAAGGGATGGATACATTAGGTTTAAGGGCCACCATATCCTTTAACTCCAATAGCTTTCTATTCTTCTGTTGTCAAGTATCCAAGCATCTTTCTCTGAGGGTACATGCATGCCATGCATGTTAAGTGCATCTCTTACCAATTCTTAGGTGAGTTCAAACTTCTTCGGCTCATTATTGCGTGATAGAGAGGGAATGACAAAGGTGCCTGGTTGATCTTTCACACCGCTAGCCTGCAGGGTGGACACTAAATAATAAAAGCGTTGGAAGCCTGGATTTGGTATGGGTGCCTTGAAATATTTGGCTAACCCTATGCATTGCCAAATTACTTGTAGTTCCAAGATGTTTTGGAGAGTCTCAAATTCTTTTGAGAAAAATTGAGACCATCCCCACATGTTGCCAAATTCACACTTGGACTCCCATATGTATGCTGTGACTCCTAGCTACCCTGTCATCCCATTGAACCAATGAGATTAACGACTAACCTTCTCTGTAAGTCCTACTGGTGGATCGAGAATTGGTATTTTTTGGGGATGGCATAGCTCTACACGTTGCTCGGTCAGTGGCACTTCAATGGGTAGGTTTTCCATACTAACTCCTGTTTGATTTGTCCTTGCCCCTGAACTAGTGCCTGCTGTGTTAGCTGTGATGCAAGTACTACTGTTTCTCTCTGAATCTACTAGAAGAGGAGATCATATTAGCATTGCAATGAAAACATGATGATACTTTGTCTCCTTACAATACCAACATGATACCCTTAGTGGTTAGGGAGTTAGTGAGTGAGGTGTTCTTGTGTAGTGAGTGTCAGTTAGTAGGTCAGTGATTTCCCCAGATGCATACTTTGGATGTGCACCTTACTCAGAATGCATCTCCTCAAGTGCAAATTGATTTACAAAATCGGGTTAGGGGGTTTGATACAAGGTTTGGTTCTCCAAATTTTTAGCATGGGGTGGTATTTTTTGGTAGTGGTGAACTTTACATATGGCAAGAGTAGGTCATCTTGGATTTGGGACTTTTTTAGTACCCATTTCTAGATAATCCTAGGTGTGATAAAAGATTTGAAGGTATTGAGTGAAAATATTTGCCCTAAAGTTTGTGTCGTGAGTGTCTATGAGTGGCTATTCAAGCTTATGAGCTTATGTGAAGCTATTTGAGCTTGTAAGTAGGTCTTGGGCAGCCAGATTTGTCTAGCACTGGGGTCAACCTTCATTAACTGCTTTGGGACCCAAATAGAGATGGTCCGGCTTGATTGATGCCTATTGTGCTCCTTCATTGCCTTCCTTGATTGAGTAGTTTGTTTGGTGCATCTTTGGGATCCTATCTCCAGAGAAGAGGGTTGTTCACCCTTGCGTATCTAGATCTTCTTCATTGCATGAGGTAATTTATTCTGCATCAGTTGTTGAGCATGCTTCTTGATTATCGGCTTCATCTACTTCTTGGATTTCCTTGCTCATAGTGTGTGCCTCTCACTAACTATCTCTATTGGTAACGCGTATCTAGTGAACACATTCTCGAATAAGAACTCAGCCATCATCTCAGCATCATTCTTCAGAGTCGCCTTCACTTCTACCCATTTGGTTAGATAGTCTATGGCAACAATGATGTATTGAACATCATAGGTTTCAAAGGCATCTCATCCTTATGTATCGGGTACTGCGTTTGCTGACAAATATCACACCGCTTCACATAGGTATGTGCATCCATGTGAAGGGTTGGCCACCAAAGACTTGCAAACATAATTGCTTTGATCACACGGTCTGGTCCAAAATATCCTCCTACCACACCTTGGTGAGCAGTGTCTAAGATCTTGAGATATTCACTCTCATGGACACATAGTCTCAGGTATCTGTTCCTTCCACGTTTGTATAAATTATCTCCAATGAGTGAATAATCTAGTGCTTCCTATTCTAAGATCTTTCGTATAGCCAATGTCATTTCTTGAGGGAATGTTTTCGTCCTCAAAAAATTTATCAATGGTTCACTCCAATCTGGTAGTAAAGACACTTGATAGAGAGTGGCATGTTCCATAGGTGGTCTAGTACTAAAAATTGGGCATTCCTTGCACAACTTATGGACATCTACTTCCATAGTTGGCCAATATACCCCTAACCTTTGAAAAGCTTGTAGGGTTTTACATTTGGAGTGATGTTGTTGAAGTGCACCTACATGTGCTAGTTGCAACCACTTTGAATGCTCATCTTTATTTACACAGCATGCAAGTATGCCTTGATCAGTGTGTTTATACATACTCCCTGCCATTATGTGGTATTTTTGAGATCTAACTAATTCCTTGTCTTTAGTTCTCAATATAGGATGTTTAGGTCCAAAGGTGAGAATAGGCACTATAGCTTTTGCCTAGTCAGGAACTACTTCTAGATTGACAAAATAGGCATCAAGAAGGTCATCCGACACTCCTTGAAGGGACTCTCCTGAAGTTAGTCTCGAAAGTTGATATGAACGAAGGTGAGTCCCACCTTTCCTAACCACAACTTCAAAGCCATATTCCATTAGTAAGAGGAAACATCTTACTAATCTACCTATATTGCAAGGTTTGTTCACTAGATATAGCAATGCTTGATGATCTGTAAAAAATTTAAACTTATTTGCAAGGAAATAATGTCTAAACCTTTTAACCGCATACACCATGCCTAATCCTTCTCTTTTAGTAGTAGTATAATTTCATTCAGCCGCATTCAATTGTCTACTTGCGTAAGTTATTGGAAGATCCATATTGCCTTCACTAGTAGGTTGTGCTAACACACTCCCAATTGCATAATTGGATGCATCCACATTAACATGGAATGGCTTGTTCCAATCTGGCGTAGTCAAGATTGGTGCTAAACATAGTCATCGCTTAAGCTCATTAAAGGAGTTTTCACATTCGTCCATCCACTCAAAGTTAGTCAAGAGGGAGTACAGAGGGTTTGCAATGATTACATACATGTGAATGAAACGTTGATAATATCAGCAATGTCCCATGAAATCTTGTACCTCCTTGATATTTTTTGGCCGAGGTAGCTCTGCAATCGTTCTAACTTTATCCTCGTCTGTGGATATGCCATTCTTTGACACTATGTGTCCTAAGATCTTGCCTTGCCTGACCATAAAAATACACTTTTCTAGGTTCAAAAAGACCTTATATTGTCTACATTTGCCAAAGATTTGTCGTAGTTCTGATATATGTGTTTGTTTGATGTTGGAATGAGCACATAGATCATCAACATAGACTTCCAAGTTTTTGTGCAAGAATTCTTTAAACACATGACACATTAGCCTTTGAAAGGTAGCTAGTGCATTGGTGAGACAAAAAGCCATTACCCAAAAAGCAAATATGCCCCACTCTATAGCAAAAGCCATCTTATGCTGATCTTTTGGAGCAATGGCAACTTGATTGTAGCCAGAGAATCCATCAAGGAAACTATATACTTCCTTGCCTGCCACTCTTTCTAATAGATGCTCCGTGATAGGAAGCGGATAACTATCTCGAATAGTGGCTACGTTAACCTTCTTCAAGTTAATGCATACACATAGATTTCCATTCTTTTTAGCCACCACTACAATGGAGGAAACCCATTCATTGTGCTCAATTTCATAGGTAAATCCTACTTCTACCAATCGATCTATCTCTTCCTTGATCTTGGCAACATAATTATCATTATATGTGTATGGCTTCTACTTGGAGGGTTTGGCTTATGAAGTCATGGCAACATAATTGTCATTATATGTGTATGTGAGCATATGTCATAGTATACTCCTTTTAAGTCCTTATAACTCCACACAAATACATCTCTGTATTCTCCTAACAAGGCTATCAACTCTTGCTCCTCGTCCTCTGTTAAATCATGTCCTATGTACGTGAATTGTTCTTCACCTTTCTCTATGGTCACAATGATTTTGTTAGTTTTTTCTTTGTTATCATAAGCCTCTCGTGTGAGTGCTTCATGTTTAGGCATCCTTATCATGACTTTTCTATCCTCTATCTCGTACTTCGTAAAATTTTCAGGGACCTCAAACAAAGATTCTTCCTCTTCTCGTGAGGCTTGTCTCTTCTTTCTTTTCTTATCTTCACTCTTGGTGGTTACCTCTATAGTTAACCTCACATCATTTGTATGCTCTTCTCAGCTTTGAGGGTGAGCTTCTACTTCATACATGTATTCCTTTTCTAATGCACAAAAAGGATCCATAATAATGGATTCTAAATCCGAGTCACTTTCTTGTTCTAGTTCTTTCGTGATAGGCTTGCATTCTTCAAGAACAAAATCAAACATGATTGGTTCTATAGTGAAAAACCGAAATGTCATAGCCATCTTCATCATAGTGTGGTGTCCATTGTTCTTCATTGATGGCTAGATCCAGTATTGCTAGAATTTTTGCCCAACCATGAGGTTCAAACTCTTCATCGGAAAATACTATAGGTGCATAGACTGGGTTTCAAATTGATGTGTGAGTTTCCTTCGCACCTACCTCTCTGGCCTTTTCTCTTTTCTCTTCTTCTATTGCCACTTTGTGCATCCATAAGTGAGTGTCCTCATGCATCCAAGAGGATCTTGATCCTATATAATGCACTGACTATGTATCATCTATGGCTCCATGGATGGGATTCCACTAAATTGGGGGAACATCTCTATGAGAGCAATCCTTGAGATTGACTTTGGTTGTCACACATAAGTGTTGCAAATACAAGGAATTGGTTCCCCAATCCTATACTACTTGCAATTGTCTCATGAATGGTCTTCCCAAAATCATCTCATAGGCGTGATTTTTGCTAAAGTCACATATGGAAAAAGTATGCTCAAACTCTAGACCACAAGTAGTGAGAGTTATCCCTTTGAGTAGTCCAAAAGGTCTCTCTATGTGACCACCCACCATCTGTAATTTCATTCTTGTTGGCCTTAGTGTTGGCTTGCCCCATCACTTCCATAGGGAAGTGGTAGCAATGGCAAATCTTGCCCTTAAGTCCAAAATAGCCTTGGTTGTGTAACTCTGATGAGTGATAGGGAGATATGTGTTTCCTTCTTCTCCTTTGCTCATGTCTCTTATCTTATCCAAGGGTATCTTTGGCAATGTTTTATGAGATCCTACCTGGGAGTGGGCTTTAGCTACTTTTGGAACATGATTGGCTACATGTTTCCATAATTTTGGCTTAACCTTGAGTAGGTCCTCGAAAGTGAGATTGCACTACACTTTAGTGTTTTTTACTACCTCTGTATTCCTAGGTATGACTGAGTCTTTGTTCCTTATCATGACCGTGGGTGCTCTCATGCAGGTGGACTTTGCCTCCCAAGGTCCAGTGAAATGAGACAGTGCTTGTAAGGAGTTAGACTCAAAGTCTAATCATGCACTTGATAGGGCATCCTCTTGTTCTCCATATATAGAAGGAATATCTTGTGGGAATTGATCATGTAAGTCATCCACAAGTTCAATGGGAGGAGGATTTTTGCTTTCTTTTGCCCATTTCTCTTCTTGAATCACTCGTAGGAATTCTGTTGGATACCGATTCATAGAGGAAGAGGTGTCTGGTTCAGTGGAATTAGTCACATAAGCTTTCTTGCGAGGAATGCTCATTCTTTCACTTGCCTTTTCCTTACCCTGGGAGGTGGCTTCCTTTCTAGATTTTGCAATTATCCTCTTGAATCTTTCCAATATTCCATCAAAATGCAATTGAGTCTTAGCTGAACTAGAGCCATTGGAGAGGCGATTGACCTCAAACATTGTTTAAGCCAATTCTCCCATCTTAGCATAAAGCTTGGTTCGTTCCATCTCTAGATCAACTATAGGGTAACACTTTTCATGGTATGTTACATTCGGCCCTTCTTGAATTCTGGCCTGATATGCTTTAAGCATCATGTCTAGGTACTCGGGAGTGGGATCTGCTAAGATTGATGCTACTCTAGGTGGTGGTGGGATTACATGATGTTGACTGTGTGGTGATGGTGATGAAATGTGAGAGTGTGTTTGAGAGGTGATTTTGATTATCTTGGCTTTTGTTTCTCTTAAGCTTTCCTCAAGGTCACTTATTTTCTTTGCCCATTTTCTCTTTATTCTTTCAAGACTTTCTTTCCAAGATCTTGTCCTTTTCTTGGTGAGGCTCTCAATCTCACTACCCTCCAAACTCTTTTCTTGGTCTATGCCTTGGCCTTGCTGTAACGCTTGAGCCCTAATGACTACTTGCATTGGGGCCATGGAAGTCACACTTCCAGTAAAATTCACTACTAGCCCAATGACATTGATAGGACTGATTTTTGGCACATTGCTTGGGTTCTTAGGACAATCTCGTAGAAGGTGCTCCTTCCCAAAATCTTGACAAAAACCTTGAATTTTCATAGATTGGGGTTGCATAGGTGCAGGTTTGGGGAAATCACAAATGAGGTGATCTCCTTGACATCGTAACACGGTCCTCTAGGGCTAGGGGTCTTATCTGTCTAGGTTGGGTCCTAGAGTTAGGATTTTCATACATGATATTAGCATATTCTTGCTCCCAACTAGGTTCAATAGGGACTTCATAATGGTAAGTCTCATTATGCTCAGGTGATTGCATATAGTAAGCCTATGGACCATCAATATGAGTCGAGTCAAATCTATGATCAGTTGGGTCACTTTCTGAAATCAATGGTGATGCTAGCACTAAGGCTCTATTCAGATTTTCTTCCATGGCTGCATACTTCACTAGAATCACATTTGCGGGAGTTGGAGGTTGTTGAGCTAACACTGGTTGAGGTCTCTACTACACTTGGTAGGATGATTGGTAGGGTAGTCGGGGCCTAACATACTATTGCGGTGGGTATTGGTTCCGGTGTCTTCCCTATTGTGGATATGGCTATGAGTAATTTTGCCTAACCACTTGCTTATTATACGGGCAATCTTGTGCATTGTGGTTAGTGCACCTCCTTTCTATGGTGCAATATTGGCTATTAGGGTTCATTTGGGGTTGAACCATGATTGAGCACACATTAGCCATATGATCTCCTCCACAAGTATAGAATCATTTTACTGGGGCAAATCTAGGTCTCTGTTTTCTAGAGACTCCGAAATTTTGAGCCTTTTCTGCCAGTTCCTCTATGGATGTAGCGGGTTTGGAATTGAGGCTAGTAGAGCTATCTGAATCTTGTAGATTTTTGAAAGCTCTAATTCCTCCCCTCGATTATCCTCAATATGATGCACATGCATACACACTCTTCTATGGATGTCGGGTCCTTCAAGTACACATACGATCTCAATTTGGTACTTAATAAACCATCTAAGGATAAAGCCACTTGTTTGGCAGCTGTGGGTAACTATGACACCGGACATCTCTCTAAGTATTTTCTAAACCATCTTCTTGCAAGTTGAGCAGTTTCTTGGCATTTCTGTTTGAGGTTATGTGTCAGCGAGGATGTATTGTGTTTGATACCACTTTTGGAGAATTGAGTAATGAATGCTTCTATCAAATGTTCTATATTCTTGAATTGACCTTGATGTAGTGGTTGAAACCAGGTTAAGGGAGTGTTCTTGAGAGTTAGACCAAATTCATTTTATTGAGTGAATAAGTCCTTGACTTGTTCACTCTCAAAACTTGTCTAAACTCTGCTACATGATCGTATGGATCTCCAGTACCATCGAAGCAATTTTTCATGGATTTAACCAATTGGGTTGGCCTCAAGATTCTAGGATGCTCTCTAGGCCTCTGAAAGGGAAGCTCATCTCTTTGATGTCTCGGATTTTTGTGTCTCTCTTGATATGTTCTTTCAACATCTATTCCTGATTTCTCTCTCCGTAAGGGGTTTGCAAAGCTCACTTCAGGTCTCTCTTTAACTCTTTCCCTCTGGGTTTCATGAGTCTGGGATGATCATCCTCCTTGTTGCCCATGGGAAACATTAGATCTTGGAGGAAGGAAAATGAATTCACCCTTCCAAGTGTATGCATGCTTGCCATGCTCCGTTACCAAGATCATTCTCTCTGATCTGTTATCTAGGGAGACAACTTTGCTTGGAATCTTTGGATCTTTGAATTCATAAATGGTGACTCCAACTATTTTGCTCAGTTGATCAGACTTGAATCTCCAAAAAGCTTCCTCCATATCTCTATTAAAAAAAAGTTTGATGTTTTTGTTGTCTTGGTGGACCCACTCTGGAGTAATCACTCTGGTCAAAATAGACTTGCCTCGAGGAGTCTTGGGTTCTCGTCCTAGGTATCCTTGCTCTAGGTCTCCTATCTCATTCTCGGGGATGATATTTCCAAACTCATGAGTCCTATCTGGTGAGCGGTACCACATACATGGTTCCTTGCTTATCAATATACGAACCCTGTTCGAACTTAAGGATTGGGTGTTCGAGTTTGAAGGGTTGATCGGGATTTTTGAGTTGGACAATTGATCATCATAGGCCATCCTCATAGATGCATGCACCTAACTTGTTGATCCTAATATAGTCCAACTAGGTCTTATAGGGTCCTTCTAGTGCCTGTAAATAGGTTGTGCTTGCACTACCTACTAGTCATTTCATGTTAAAGGACATCTCTGAATCACTCATTTCTGAACGGAGTATATAGGGATACTCGCTAACTTGTTGGGCCCAAGACCTAACTGTGTGGTTGACTCTAGCCTTAGATGATCTAATACTTTGTCGATCTCTCCCTAGGTTTCTACCTGATCTAAGGTTCATATGCCCTACTAATTAGCCCAATGACCTTTGTACAACCACGTTGCTGCTTCTTTGATATCAATCACTTGTTCCTTTTAATTTCTTTACGACGTATTTCCTTGTCTTTGAATATGCATCATCAAGAGCACTTAAGTTTGTCATACTTGATGTTTTTCATCCAATCAGGTTAAGTTCTTTGCCCTTAAGTTGTCCCTTGATTGTCATTAATCGATTCTTAGACTTAAGAATTTAGAGGTTCTTAGAACTTGAGTGTTCCTATCGTGCCCCTAATCAATCAGAATATCTAATCACACTTAGCCTAAGCTAGGAATGGACTGAGGGGGTTGAGAGATCTTGCAACCTCAAGTGTCTTCTCCTTGCTACACTTGTATGCTCACAATGCATGTTCCCAAGCCTACACACACTAGCACCCCGCTTTGTTCTCTCCAAGATCTCTTAATGATCCTATAGAATTTCAAAGTTTAGCTCACATTTTCGACTTCAATTGACACACAATTTGATTCAAAAACTTTTCATCACCCCTCTTTTTATTGCTCTAGAGCTCAAAAAATGGATTTTGCATGAAAAAGTTATGTCGATTCAGGGTTCTAGGGGTTAAAATATCCAAACGAGACCTCTCAAGATATTGGTGAGAAAGTAAGAAAAATAATGAAAAGTAATGAAAAATAAAGAAAAGTAAAGATATTACATATGAATCCAACGTCACAACTCTACATCTTACCATCACACAGTCATCCTCGAAGTTCTCTCTCCGGAAACGGTGCCAAACTTGGTGTCTCTCTAGAATAATGGTGAGTACCAACGTGAGGAGATCTACCTCATAAATGCCAATCCATGGAGACATGAGGACTAGTATGATGACCATGAGCAAGTAAAGGCACAAGTGTGTGAGTGAGAAGCACACTAGCATGCACATACATACACACACACACACAAGACAAGAACAAAGAGAGGAACAATGGAGTGCTTTCTATTACTCAAGAAGTCTGTTACAACTGCTCAAATCTCTAACAATCTAACCTCTAAAAAATGATCTCTCTAGCTCTTTTTATAGTTTTGGACTAGCTTTTGGCCCTCTCCACACCTAGTGTTTGGCCTATTTGAAAATTAGGTTCTAGGGCTTATTTGAGGGATCAAACGGAGTCAAAAAGTATGAAAATTGATATGTAGGTGCTTCTCAAGCTTGAGGACTCCTTAGCTTGAACAAAATGGAGTCTAATCTACCAAAAACAATATTTACAATGTTTGTGTAGTTGTGAAACTCACTTTTGATTAAAAATAAGTTGTGAAAAAAATGGTTAGGCCTGTGTCGGATTGTACTTGACTGCTCTATCTCCTCATTGCTTGTAGGCCAACACCATTGTATCTAAACGTCCTTGTAATCTACCCTCACTAACCACTTGGAAATGGGTAATTAAATGGCCCTACGACCATATCCCTCTACTAACTTCTAAAGTAATAAGTTAATCACCTAACCCTTATCATTGTAAATACCCATTGACATCCATGCTAACCTACAATAATCATCTTGCAATATTTTGTAACAAAAGATAATGACACCAACCATAAAGACGAGAACATGCACTATCCAAATGTGGAAGGGGAATCGAGCAAAAAGAAAAGAAGAAGAAGAACAAAGAGTAAAACTGCTCAGTAAAGAACAAAGTCATGAAGAAAAAGAACAATTCTCTGCCCAAAGCCCCACAGGGGCACGCATCAGGCCACAACACCAAAGAACCAGGTCTTGAGGAGTGGAATTAAAGAAAGATAACAACCAGTACATTTCATGGGAGGTTGCACACAACTTCCTCATCCAACAGGAGTAGGCGGTGAAGTGAAACAAGCTGGAAAGAGAGACAACACATGAAGGATTCTTCATCGGATAAGATAACCAATTGTCTGAAGGTCCTAGTTGCCTCCTCGTCCACTAGATGCGCGCGGTGGAAAGAAATGAATCAGGTCCTGGAGGATGACAAAGAAGATTTAAGAACAAGTCCTTTAAAATGTAATGCTGACTTAAAAGAGATTAGAGGTCACCAAAATAAGGTGTTCGGCGGAAGAATGTAAACATGCTCATTAGCGAGAAAAGTGAGCCCTGCATGGGCCTTGTAAGGATTCCTAATTTTTAGGAATTAAAAGGGTTAATCTAGGAGATTAAGAAGCCACAAAAAACCACTAGTGGTATTCATGAATATAATAATAATTCACGTATAATTTTATTTGAATTTGGAAAACGATTTTCTTGTGGCCTTCCGATGGCTCTATTGAATGGTCGAGATTTGTTGGACAAGAAAAGTAGAAAGGGATGCTCTGACGTGCGTGCGCTACTGCAGTAGAAAGAGAAGAAGTCATGATTGTTTTTGTGAAACTCTCTGCAGCTTTTCTGGCCACTAGATAAAGCGCCATCGGACGGCAGCCCGCGATTGGGGCTGAGACAAAGTTTGCAGTCAATTGGCACCATCCGATTAGAGGTCGATCTGACGGTCATCCGGGATTTGGGCTGAGCTTAATTTCGGGGAAGATTTGAGCCGTCTGATTAGCTACTCATCCAAGGGCACCAAGGAAAAGGCGCTTTTAGCTTTTTGCGGTTCAATCTAAGCCATTAGATCATCCTTTGATCCAATGGTTGAAAATTTGGGCGCCCAAATTCAGAAAAATTGAATCCCAGCCATTGGATTTCTCATCCAATCTAAGGGCTTATATTTGAATGCGTAATTCTTTGGATTTGACGAATCTCGTCCGTTCCCCTTTCTTAAATCCAAGGGTCCATCTTCAAAGATGCCTTGACTTTTGCCAACAAACCATAGCCTTAGGATCATTGAGGAAATCCAAGGGCTACAATTAATTCTTAACCTTTTCAAAACCATTCACACAATGAAAACCACTAGTTCAAGGAGGTTTTCTCCTCTTTGACCACACAAAAACCATGGAAGCCTATGCCTAGCCTATGTGATTAAGGGACTAGACTGTGTCCACCACCCTCTTCTCATTGGTCCATCCCTAATCACCCCTTAATCCAAAAGGCCCATGCAGGGTTCATTTTTTCCCCTAATGCTCCAAGCAATACAACAGGGTCAGATGTGTGAAGACAAAGACATATCAGAAGACCAAAAGCTAGAAAGAGGCAGAGGCTGAAAAGTTGAAGAGAGAGACTAAGAACATCACATTCTTAGCCACTGGTGGCATGTGTGATAGCCCGACTTAATACAACAACCCAGATTTGTGATGTAAGGAATACCAAGGGGCTTAAAGAAGCAAAGGATCAACTTCAGATAAAGTAACAAATTGTCTTACAATCCTTATTGCTTCTTTGACCACTGGGTGCATGTATACAGGAGCCATAGAAAAGCCGCAAACGAGAAGCAAAGCCTGGCAAGGGGACGACACAGACAAAGAGGGGGAGAGTGTTGCAGAGAAAAGAGGCACAAAAGAGGAGCCCCAAAATTTTTAAATTAATGGGCATATTTTTCTTCTTCAAAATCCTAGGGAATTCCCTCCAAGCTATGTAAATGCACTAGAGGAGTCCTCTACATGCATAAACCCAACTCTTTGTAACATATTTCTTGTAAAATAGTAGTGAATTAGACATGAGCCAATAAAGTGCCGGTTACTTGTATGAAAGGACCATTTTTAGGGTACATGTATATAAGTCACTTGGTGACTCTTTGTAAACACTTTTGGCCATTGTGAAGAAAGAGAGCTCCAAAATTTCGAATTTGCTTCTTTCCTGCAGATTTCCATCTTCTCTATGATCTTTTGTGTGTGTGTGAAGCTTGGAATGTGTGTGTAGGACTATTGTCTACCCCTCCCCATCACTTTTGAACTACTGTAGCGTGTGCGTGAGCAAGTACGAGTTGTGGAGTGAGTGAAGGTGTTTCCCGCCATTCACTATTTTGGTAATAACTTGAAAAGCAGTTGTCAGATTCGAGTGAAGATACTACCAATAGATGTGTCTCGTTGAGAGCTTCAAAATGAAGCTCCTATTCACCATATTTAGAGTTCAGAACTGGGAGAAACATTTGAATTTGTATTTACTACTATAAGTGGTATCACGGCAGACATTTTTAGAGATTAAGTGAGTTGGACAGGTAGTTTAGTCTTTTCTATTGCATTTTAGCTGAACCACTTCACTTTCCATCATGTGTGCACATATCCTCATACACTTGGTTCGGTAGGCTCTTCGGAGTGATAATTAAGCGTGTGTCAATCCACCACTATACGTACTTGTGTGGCAAATGAGATTTAGTCCCTTTGGCACAAGTCCCTAAGACCTCGTGACTTAGGTACACACGTTTTTGCTGCCGTTGCCGAGGAACACTCAACCAAGGTGCCTTCGTGATTGTTATAGCTCTAGAGTGAAGGAATCGTACTTGTAGGAGTGAATTCGTTCAGTGGTAAGTATTCACACTTCAGCACTTGTTACTTCACATCCTGGAGGTGTGTGTAATGAGTTTTTAGGTTTAGAGTTAGGAGTGAAGGAGAGAAGGAGGAGTTAGGGTTAGGACAAGGAGAGAAGTGGAGTAGGAGTAAGTTGAAATTACCGAGGAAAATCCCAAAAATTTTACCAAATTAGTATAGAATAGGTTCAGGTATCACAAACTATAAAAACCCAAAAATTTTAGTTCATTTGACACTTGCTCAGAAAGTGGTATCGCTTGCAGACAGCGACCGGTGTCGTCTAGATTTTCTCTCCTCTCTCACTCATGAAAGCCTATAGGAAACACATTCGGTGAAGGTAGCCAGGATTCCCTGAGAAGTCCAAGATGCATCAAGGATGTCAAAGGAAGTTCACATGCAAACTTTGGAAGAAATTGAGCAAATCTAGGGTAGCGATCAAAGCTGGTCAAACTTTGGAAATTAGGGTAAAAATTTCAATGTCTCCAAATCACATGAAAATTCATATACTTGTAAAGCCTATCAAAGGCAGTCTATAGTCCGAATTTCACATGAAAATGGATTTTCTAGCACATTGATATGCCATGTGCATTTTGTAAAAAATATAATTTTTCCACTTAGACCCTACAAAATCTTGTATAGGAATTTTTGTAAGCCATATGGTTTGGAATGTATAAATATCATATGAGCCTACATATTTGTACAAAGTTTCAAGGCTATCAAAGCTTCCTAGACACCTTAATGCCACCTTGCAAGCTTCCAAATATAGTCAAACTTGTACAAGGGAGATTCAGATGGGAGTTTTTTCTGCATATTCCTAAAGGAGGCCTTTCAAAACATAGCCCTACAAACTTTTATCTTCATCAAAGGATATTTGAAGGGTCAAAGAGCACAAAATCCAATTTTCAAGGTCACCGTAGTTTCCTAGAATATGAAAATTGAAGGCTTGAAGGGTTGCCACATGGCAAACAATGATTGAACCATGTTGTACACTCAAGATGAGCTCATATTCAAGGGTGGAGATGCACTAAAGCATAAAGCAAGGAGGATCCATGATTTTTTCACCAGATAAGCCTTTTTTGATGATGAAAGATCAATAATGCAAAGTTTCTCCAAAAATAGTGGCTTATCTTATCCAAATTGATGTCAGCCCTGATTCGAAGGTCCAGATCAACCCCAGATCCAATGGTAAAGAATGAAGGCACCTATTTTCCTCCCCTTTGCCCTAGACATCGTATAAAGAAACAGGGCCCAAATTCATTCAAAAAACTATATAAACCCCCCTCCAAACTCCTAGAGCATCATTGTTAGGCATCCATAGGGCCCTTGCTAGCACATGGTTTCCTTGAGACAATCACCCTCAATTGAGCATGTGAGGATCCCAGGTGGGCTAGTAAGAGCATAGTTCCTAGATTCAATTTTAGACTTCCTCTCTAGGATAGGCTCATAAACCCAGCTTCTCTTTCTTTGCTCACCCTCATTGGAGCGTGTGAGTGAGTTTGAGCTAGTTTTATGTGTCTTAGAATTCTTTAGAAACACATTTCGATCCTAGAAAGACATAGGGTCAATGAAGTGGGACCTATCCTCTTACGTGTGACATTCGGTTGAACTGTCATGGTGAGAGGGTCGTGCGGACCACCTTTGACCAGTAGAATGCTTAGATTGACATTTCACAACGTTCATGTATATGTTTTTCATAACAATATCTTCTAATTCATGTCTCATGTCTCTTATCTCTTTGTTTCTTATATGTTTTTACATGTCTCCTATCTCTTTCTATGTGTGAGAAGGCTCCGTAGTATTGCGTTGAACTAGTGAGGATGATCCATTAAGGTTGAGAGAATAATTTTCTTTTCATTCATAAATCATGACCCACGTGCATTCATACCACCCACAAACACACATGCATATGTTTTAGTTTTGAAAGTGTATAAGAAGCTCCATTCTTCCTTTCGAGACTGATTCATGTGTGCGGTTTTAGTTTTTTTTCTCATCATGCATTCATTCCATTCAAAAGAACCTATGAATGTGAATTAAATTTGGAAAGTGTTTAAGAAGCTCCATATTTTAGGACCATTCTTCCTTTCCGAATTGATTCATGTGATTGATTTGTTTTGTCCTCATCATTCATGTTCATGCGATTATCTTGCGTTCATATGGTCCCCTTTCTCTAATCAAATCATGACATCTCTTCCCCCCATACCCAACTTCATCTTCACCTTCATATTTTTTATTACATAAACCTTCCAACACTCACTAGCTTCATACACTCTGCGTGTGCCACGATCGGACCCGATTCCACCCGGATTGCGATCACCTCCACATTTGAACGCGACGTGAAACGCTTCGTGGCATTTGCTTCTGATCTTGTTGGGAGGTTGTGATCCATATTTTTTGTTTCATATTTTTCATCCTCATCATATCATCATCATCATTCTTGATTGTTGCACTGGATTTCTCACAATATCGTGCACATCTTCGTCATGAAGTAAATGCATTTGTGAGAGATCTAGAACATCGTGCATCACTCGCTTATTCACATAAGATGGAGGAAGGATTCAAATCCCTTATTGTTGAGAAACAAGGCCAAATAATAGTCTCTTCTATGTTGAGAGAGAAGGGAAAATTCAATGGCATCAACATTACAAGCTACTTAGATTTGTTTGAAGAGCAAGCTATGATTTTTAGTCTTCCCGAAGATCTTTTGATATCATTCTTTGAACGAATTGTTGATAGATCTATCATAAACCGTGTCACTCAGTATGATAGTCTTCTTTGGAGTGATTTTAGAAAGGAGATGCTCAAAGAAATCTATCTTGAAGATTATAGCCAACATAATCTGGATGGATTCTTACGATGGGTCAATTCCCCAAAGCCTAGTAGCTCTATTACTCACTTACAAAATGAGTATATTAGATGCTATGAACAACTGCCTGATGAGGATAAGATGACTTTGGAACCTGATCTTGTGATCAATTTCCTTAAGCTTCTTCATCCTGAAACTCATAGGGAAGTTGAACGGCGATTAGAAAAGCCGGATAAGCACTATGGTCTTACTGAAAATTGGCAAAAATTATGTAAAGTAGTAGAGAATGTAGCCCATAGACATCAAAGACAATCCATGCTTTATGAGAAAACTAGTCTTTCTCAAGCTAGCCTTCCACAAACTAAGGAGAAAGTTAGAGAACAATCCCATGCTATGCTTTTTGAATCTACTCCTATTCCTCAAATGATGGAGCCTACTCAAGGTTTTAAAGTAGAGCCAAATAAAAGTGTAGTTGAACAATCTCAAGTGGAAATTCTCACTAAGCAAATGGAAAGTCTCATTGCTACACAATCCAATTTGGCCAAGACTATAGATGCTTTACAATCTAATTACACCAAAACTTTCCAAAATCAAATGAATCCAATGTCTTTTCAAGAGCATAATCAACATGTTATAGCTACCAATCAAAATCCACAAGTAGCTCCTACTCAAGCATATCAAGTTCCTCCAATGCATAATCCTTCAATGCAAAATCCTCATCCTCATATGCAAAATCCTCAAGTGTATCAAAACATATATCCTCAAGCTTCTCAAACAACTTTTCAAAATCCTCAAAATCAAAATTTTCAAAATCATCAACCATATACTATGGAAGCTCCTCTTGCACCTCAAGCACCACATGTTGCTCCCCAAGCTCCTCAAATACATCGATTGCCTTATCAAAATCCTAATTATCTTGTTCAAGCAATTCCTTATCAACAAAATACTCAATTTCAAAATTTCCCACCACAAGTTAATCAAAATCCTCAAAATCGAAATGGTTTTGTGCATGGCCCTCGTAGGTGTCCTATGTGTGATTCATTAGAGCACTTTTTGAGAGATTGTGAACTATTGAAGGATGCTAAGGAGCAACAACTAGTAATAGATATAGATAAGAAAATCTGTGACTATCGATCTAGGCTACCTTTGCAAAGAAATTATCATTAGGGAGGAATGAAAAAACACTATGAAAATATAACCATAACGGACGTAGGAACTAGAGGAGTGAAACTAGAAGCTCTTGATGAACAACAAGTAGAATCAAGTAAAGCCACAAAGGAAGGTGACTTTTCCATAGTGGCTTTAGTAAGAGCATGAGATGAGATTAGGAGAATAACGGCTTCGGAGTCACCAATAGAAGATCAATCTCTTATTTCTCACATATCCAATGTAGAAGAAAAACGAAAAAGAGATGAAGATGAGCCTAGTGAAAGAAGAGTGACTCGAAAACAAACCTTAGAGGGAATAGAAACAATCATAGAGCAGGGAGAAACATCACAATCCAAAGATAAAAAACAAGAATCACAACCCAATGAACAAAAAGAAGAGGAGAAACAAAAAGGGAAGAAGACAAAGCAAAGACAAACAGAACCAAAGCCTTTAGATAAACAAGAACAATCAAAACAAACTGAAGACCAAACACGAGAACATGAACAAAAACAAGATCATGAGCAAAAACAAAAGAAACCAAAGACAAAACCTAAAGCCATCTTGATTTCAGAAATTGAGAGAAAAATAGATCCTATGGAGATTTTAGATGACATTTTGCTTAAGAGTCAAATGACTATGTCTTTAGAACAAGTTTTCTCTATTGCAAAGCCTGTTTTTAAAGATAACTTTATCGGCCTAATTAAAAGGAAGAGGTTTCTGCCTAATCTAGATATTGAGATGCAAGCCTTAAACTTTGATGAATCTGATGAAGAGGGATTTGATGATGATGAAGTAAATGTTAATAAAAGTTTCTTAGGACCTATTCAACCTGACCATGAAAATCATGAAAACAATCCTGAAAGTCACTTTAAAAGAAAGTTTTGGTCTAGAGGTACATCAGAGATGCATGTTAAAATAGGAAATGATAAGAATGCTATCACTGTAAATGCATTAGTAGATTCCGGCTCCGAAATCAATGTGATTTCAAGAGAAGTCTATGATAAGTTTCGATGGCCCATAGATAAAGATTGTGGATGGTGTATGAGAACTGCAGATAATGGTGTAGGTACCCCGTATGGAGCTTGTGCTAGTGTGCCCATATCCATAGGAGGAATCACAGAGGAGTTTCACTTTTTTATTCAAGATAATTGCTCTTATGAAGTTCTCTTAGGTCAACCCTTTATTTGTGAGAGTTGTATGGAAACTAAAGCCATGGATGATGGGTCTACCTATGCTAGATTTAAGTCTACGGATGGAATGCAATCACTTCAAGTCATGACAGTAGGAGTGAATCATCCTAGCAATGGATTATCAATTAGAAAGAAACCTATTGTTACTCAGGATCATGAGCATGCTTGTAGTGATTGTGCACCTCGATTCATGTTTGGAGCTACATATGATCAAAATTTTGGATAGAATCCATTGTTGAGCATGACAACAGTGGATATTGGTTTGACATCTCGCATCCAACCAACATGTACAATAGTTTGTCACTTTGTTTTCCACATTCTAGATTAGATTTTCTTCATAAAAGTCAATTGTCCAAGTCTTTTATCCAAAAAACCCAAAAAAATTATAAAAACAACAAAATCATGGAACATGATGAGAACATTGAGCATGTGATTGAAACATCTCATTGTTTCTCTACTCTTGAGGAGTTAGAGCTATGTCTTCAACAAAATTCTAATTCCCATATTATTCTTCTTTCTTCCCTTGATGAGTATGCTCTTATCCAGGAATATGCTCTCAATGTTGACAAGTGCTCAAAATTTAACCAAACACATGGTGCCTTAATTGAAACAAAGTACAAAGTTGTAGACAAAAGAATCAAACCCATAGCTCAACCATTACCCCAAGGAAGTAACGAAAAAATTATTGATGTGAAAAATGATCCAATTCTTCGGGATAAGGAAAACATAGGACATACATTCACGGATGAGACAATCAAACAGGTGAACTTTGGTAGAGATGATGACTTTCTTTGCCAACAGAGAGAGATAAATTTGAGAGAGTCATATGTAGCCATTGAAAAGCCTTTACTATGTATCCTCATGAGATTGGTTGCATAGATCCTAAGCTAGTTGCACCCATGATAATCTTTACTATTCCACATATTCCATGGAATCTTCGCCCTATACCAGTTCCAAAGGCTCACTTACTTGAGCTAATGAAACTACTTAAGGAGAAGATAAACATGAGAATTTTAGAGCCATCTTTTGCACCTTACTCAAATAGATGGTTCATTGTGCCTAAAAAGAATGGGAAACTACGTTTTATTCAAGATCTCCAACCCGTCAATAAAGTCACCATAAGGAATGTAGGAACAAGACCCATTGTAGATGAGTTTGCTAAATCATTTTCAGGACATTCTATCTATTCAATGGGTGATTTATATTCTGGATATGACCAATTCCAATTAGCAATTGACAGTCCTGACATAACCACAATGAAAACTCCTTTAGGCTAAGTGCGAATGTGTACTTTACCTCAAGGAGTGACTAATTCTGTGGCTCATATGATGAGTGCTATGAATATGGTCTTACATCATTTTATCCATCATATAACTATGCCATTCATTGATGATATTCCAATTAAAGGGAGTGAGAAACGTGTAAAGGACATTACTTTAGACTCATCTGGATGTCGTAAATTTGTTCTTGACCATATCTCTGATTGTGAAAGAATATTTCAGCGATTTGAAGAGGTAGGTCTCACATTTTTCATAGAAAAATCTATTTTTGATGTCAACGAGGCTCTTATTGTTTGACATTTATGTGGTCATTATGGTCAAAAGCCATACCCACAAAAAGTTGATGCCATTAGCAAGATTTCTGAAACATGTAACAATGTGAGTGAGGTATGCAGATTTCTTGGTGCTTGCATCTTTTATGTTATTTGGATCCCACACTTTGCTCATGTTGTTGATTGTCTCTATGACTTGTTGAGGAAGAACGAAAATTTATTTGGACTGACAAACACACTCAAGCTATGCATAAATTGAAGAAATTATTGCTTGAAGCTCCCATCCTTAAGCGTGTAGACTATTCTGCTAACAAACCTATTATATTGACTGTTGATACTAGTCCTATTAGTATAGGTTGGGTCATAAGTCAAGATGATAGTGAAGGGAATAGATATGCAATTAGATTTGGTGCCAAAATTTTACATGAAACACAACGAAAGTATCCACAGATCAAACGAGAACTATGGGGTATGGTAACAGCGTTGAAAACAGACAAAGAATATTTCATTGGTGCAAATGTCAAAGTTGAGACCGATTGTTTGCCTCTCATTGGAATGATAGCCAATTGTTCATCTCCTGATATAGCCATGCCTTGATGGATCTCATATATTAAGTTCATAAATCTTGAGTTGGTTCATATTTCAGGTAAGCCAAACTCAATTGTTGATATGTTATCGAGAGATAGATTTGATGATGATCTTGAAAGTGATCTAATAAAGAATGTGAACTTAGTTGACTATGTTCCATATATATACGAGTATGAGAAATTTCATGATTTTGAGTATGAAAATGAATGGAGAGACATAGGAAAGTATCTGAGTACACTACAACCATTACCTAGTTGGACTACGAATAGATTCCGTAACATTAGGAAACGAGCTTATAACTTTTTCCTATGTAATGGTTCTCTTTGGAGACATGCTAAGGGTAAGGTTAAGAATCCACAACGAGTCCTAGGAAAACGAGGTCTTCAATGCAAGTAATGAAGGAAATGCATGAGACATTATGGGCAGTTCATAAAGGATTTTTTGGAACATATGAAAAAATTAGAAGTACCTATTATTGGCCTAGGATGTATGTTGACATTAGTAGCTATGTTTCTACATGTTCCACTTGTCAACTTCATTCATCAGTCAAACATAGAGATCCATCGCATCCTACTTATCCACCCTATATTCACTACAAGTGGGTAATAGATCTTGTAACTATGCCTAAAGGTATTGACAAAATGCGTTACATTGTACTTGCAAGAGAAGACTAACTAATCATGTAGAGGGACGCACACTACAATCTAAGACCACTTACAATGTTTGCAAATTCTTGCTTGAAGATGTCATAAGTTGTGTTGGGTACATAGAGAAAGTAGTTGCCGATCGTGGAGAGTTAAATGCGAGAGAAGCTAGAGAGTTCTTTGAACATCACGGTATTTGTTTATCTCTCACTACTGCATATAATCCAGAGGCCAATGGTAAAATAGAGAGAGGGCATCCATCTATTGTGAAAGCCATATCTAAAGCATGTAACGGTGAAATCAAATAATGGCTTAGATTCTTACCTTTTTCACTTTGGGTAGACAGAATGACATGCACATGTACTATTGGATTTATGCCTACTGAACTCATGTACTGTCAAAAACCATTGTTTCCAATTCAGTCTCATATTTTTGCATGGTCAAATTTGCCTTCGTTTGAAAACATGTCTACTGATGATTTTTTGAGTTTGCGCATTAAACAGTTAGAACAAGGTAAATTAAGACTTGATGATGCTGTTGAAAACTTAAGAGAATCTAGAATGAAGGACAAGCATTATTTTGATAAAACTCATCGATTGCGTCCTAAGCCAATTAAAGTAGGAGATTGGGTGCTCATTTATGATAGTACATTTGACTCTCAATATGATTCACGCAAAAATCTCACTCAACGGTGGTTTGGGCCATACATTGTATCAAAAGTCAACAACAATGGTACGTATGCTCTTTGTGAATTAAATGGTGTTGCACTAAAAACTTTGATTGTAGGTAAAAGGATAAAGCTATTCAAGAAACGTGATAATAATGAGTACATTTTGGATGAGGACATTGAAGAAGATGACAACAATGAGGCCGATTCATAAACAGGAGTATCCATGTTATAAAAATTAAAAATAAAAATAAAAAAACTAATATATATATATATATATATAGAAAACATATAAAAATATCATTAATTTTTCAAGTTCATGTTGCTATGTTTTTTTTCAAGTTCATTCTACTTTTTTTCCATTCTTGTTTCATGCATGTTTGTTTTCAGTCTTTGCATTGCATTGCATATCCACATCACTTGAGTCAAAAAGGGCAAATAATGATTTCTCTACTTGTGTAAAATTGTATCTTAAGAAGTAATTTATCCACTAAGAAATTGATTATAATCTAACATTATGGAAAGATAGGGCATGTAGATTTGGAGGTTTATTTTGATGACATGACTTTCATATATAAACATGCATATGTATCCGGTATCGAAAGCATAATTGTTGAAATCATAGCTCGTGCTATTGCATGTTTCTACATCCTTAGTCCATCTCATAGCACTTGTATCAGAGTTTAAATGACTGTTCTCCGTCATCAAAAATGGTTGTACCTTGTATCGGGGTTTAATTTTTCCCCGTCATCCAAAAAAAAAAAGTTGATACATGTTACTAGGAAGTTTACACTTTCTTCCATCCCAAAAAATGTGAACATAACCATAAAGTCGACGAATCATCATCATCAAAAAGAGAGAGAGAGAGAGAGAGCAAGCCAAAGGTAGCTAAGGGCATACAAGAATAAAGCACGGGCTATATAGGAAGATTTATGCATTAGTGGAGTTTAGTTAGATTTCCTTGCATGTTATTAGAGAACGAGCATATTCATATTTATGTAGGAAAGGATTTGATCTAAAATAAGTTAAAGATGAAAGATGTCTCTTGAAAATCCTAAATCTTTGTTTATAATCGTATTTAAGGTAGATTTCTTAATGAAAAAGGTACAAATTTTTCTTCAAGATGAGAGGAACTGATGCTTAAAACGACTCAATACATCCACTTCCACTTCATATTGATGCTTGTTTGTTTTCTTTCTTGTTGTCAATGTTGCTTGTTCGTTTGCATATATGTTGCCTATTTGTTCATGCATATTCATGTTGCTTGTTCATTTGTATATATGTTGCCTATTTGTTCATGCATATTCCTGTTGCGTGTTTCAATTCTTTCTTTCATGCAAAGTTTGCTTCATGTCGCATTGCGTACTCATTCATGCATATGATCAATTTTCCCTTCCATGTTTCTTATGTTGCCTATAAAAGAATTTTATGCTTGGAACATTTTGTTTTTCATAGATACTAGAGTGGCGCTTCTAGAGGAATCATAGGTTTAGTGGGGGCAAATGTCATCGAGATTTTCTCTCCTCTCTCACTCATGAAGGCCTACAGAAAACACATTCGGTGAAGGTAGCCAGAATTCCCTGAGAAGTCCAAGATGCATCAAGGATGTCAAAGGGAGTTCACATGCAAACTTTGGAAGAAATTGAGCAAATCCAGGGTAGCGATCAAAGCTGGTCAAACTTTGGAAATTAGGGCAAAATTTTCAATGTCTCCGAATCACATGAAAATTCATGTACTTGTAAAGCCTATCAAAGGCAGTCTATAGCCCGAATTTCACATGAAAATGGATTTTTTAGCACATTGATATGCCATGTGCATTTTGTAAAAAATGTAATTTTTTCACTTAGACCCTACAAAATCTTATATAGGAATTTTTTTTAGCGATATGGTTTAGCATGTATAAAGACCATATGAGCCTACATATTTGTACAAAGTTTCAAGGCTATCAAAGCTTTCTAGATACCTTAATGCCATCTTGCAAGCTTCCAAATGTAGTTAAACTTGTACAAGGGAGATTTTTTCTGCATATTCCTAAAGGAGGCCTTTCAAAACATAGCCCTATAAATTTTTATCTTCATCAAAGGATATTTGAAGATTCAAAGAGCACAAAATCTAGTTTTCAAGGTCACCGCAGTTTCCTAGAATAACAAAATTGAAGGCTTGAAAGTATAACGCAAGGAGGATCCACACGTTTTTTCACCGGATAAGCCTTTTTTTATTATCAAAGATCAATAATGCAAAGTTTCTCAAAAAAAATAGTGGCTTATCTTATCCAAATTGATGTCAGCACTGATCCGACGGTCTAGATCAGCCCCAGATCCAATGCTGGAGAATGAAGGTGCCTATTTTCCTCCCCTTTGCCCTAGATATCATATAAAGAACCAATCCATCAGAAATCAACTGTTCCTTCAAGTCTTTGATCTTTGTTAGGAAACTGTCCATAAAATCACCTTCATTCATGTGCTCACTCTCCAACTATTATCGGAGGTAAGCAACACGAGCCTCATTCCTAGCTTGGTACAATGTAGTAATTGTATCCCAAGCATCCTTGGTTGTTCTGCAAGAGCGAATATGAGGAATAATGGCACGTTTGACAGACAAAGCTATCAACGCATGTGCCTGGGCAAGACAATCACCCTCAGTTGAGCATGTGAGGATCCAAGGTGGGCTAGTAAGAGCATACTTCTTAGATTCAATTTTAGACTTCCTCTCTAGGATAGGCTCATAAACCCAGTTTCTCTTTCTTTGCTCACCCTCAGTGGAGCGTGTGAGTGAGTTTGAGCTGGTTTTATGTGTCTTAGAATTCTTTAGAAACACATTTCGATCCCACAAAGACATAGGGTCAATGAAGTGGGACCTATCCTCTTATGTGTGACATTCGGTTGAACTGTCATGGTGAGAGGGTCATGCGGACCACCTTTGACGAGTAGAATGCTTAGCTTGATGTTTCACAACATTCATGTATATGTTTTTCATAAAAATATCTTCTAATTCATGTCTCATGTCTCTTATCTCTTTGTTTTTTATATGTTTTTACATGTCTCCTATCTCTTTCTATGTGTGAGAAGGCTCTTTAGTATTGCGTTGAGCGAGTGAGGATGATCCATTAAGGTTGAGAGAATAATTTTCTTTTCATTCATAAATGATGACCCACGTTGTCGGAAAGATTTGTATCTTCCAATTAATGACTAGGAAAATTAAAATATTTTATTGGTGAATTCTAAACCTTATTTATACTGTTGATCAAATGTTTTGTTGGGTACTAATCTCAAATGTTTAAAGTGTTTGAAGATATAAATTGAAGGAGTTTACATGTGCTCACATTAGGTTTTTTTCCAAACTGTTCATTTAATGTGCTTTTGTATTCATTCATTCAAGAATCATGGGTATAAAACCCTAGGGTTTCTTGAATTCATGTGTTTTTTATGACACTAGGGTTAATGTTAAGGGTTCAAATGAATTATAATGGGTTAATGAATGGTTAAATTAGGGTTCCAATGGCTTTTCAAGGATTTTAGAAGGATTATGTGTGTAGGATTAAGCGAGAATGGATATTGGCATTAGTGAAACATTTGATATTTAATTAAATTAGTTTATAAATTAAACATTTATTTATTTAAAATTAATTAGTTATATTAATAGTGTGTGCAAGTATTAATGTTAAGGTAATTAATTAATTAAAACCTTAATGTAAGCTTCAAATTAAATGAATTATTAAGTTATGAAAATTATGGATAATTAAACTAAAATCATAAATTAAATAGATTAATAATGAGTGGTGTATGTGAGTAACATTGAAAGTGTGGTGTGAGTTAATTGTGTAACTAAAGTGTTTAAAGTGATTAGTTAAAAGTGTGGTAACTATGTGTGCAAATTAAAAGAGTGATTTAGAAAAAGTTTACATCTAAAGTGGAGAAAAGTAAAATAAAAGAGTGGATGAAAAATTAAAGCAGAATAAAAAAGAGTGATAGTCAAAGGACTTTGTGTGTATATAAATGTGTGTAGAATGAGTATTTTTGCTAATGATTTTTTTCAGGTATTATCCTCCTCTCAACTTTTCACCATTTTCTTTTCTGTCTTCTACAGGCAAGAGAGAGTTGTGTTTCTCCTCTTCTGATGGCAAGATTTGACTGCGCGTATATCAAGAGTAAGAGAGTGGAGAGAGATAGTGTGGATTAACTTGTTTATAGTAGAGAAATACACTCATGGATACTGCTGTCTGCGCACCAAACACATTATCTCATGGCTTCTCTCTGCATGAAATGCATCAGTAGAGAGAGAAATTTAGATGTTGGCAGCATCCGTCAGAACTGAGCCTTAGATGGCGCGAAATAGAGAGAGCTAGGATTCGGTTTTTTTCCCCTGCAGATTTGCGCACGCTGGAGATAAGTGTAGAGTGAGGTTGTTCTGGCAGCTGCGATGGCAGAAGTTTTTTTTCATCTCATCTCTTCTGGTTTCTGAGAGTGTGATAACAGAAGTTTTCTCTTTCCCCTCCACGGACTATGCACGACAGCGCCGCAGAGAGAGAGAGAGAGAGAGAGAGAGAGAGAGAGAGAGAGAGAGAGAGAGAGAGAGAGAGAGAGAGAGAGAGAGAGAGAGAGAGAGAGAGAGAGAAATTGGAGAGATAGGCACCTCTTGGTGGCGGCAATTTTTATCAGTACTGGCATCCCACGGCTACATTTGGTTCTCAACTTAGGCACTACAGCCGCGGAGAGAGAGAGAGAGAGAGAGAGAGAGAGAGAGAGAGAGAGAGAGAGAGAGAGAGAGAGAGAAACTTTAGTATAGAGAGAGAGAGTCAGAGAGGTTATGTTTTAGTTTTCCTTTTAAATTAAAACCTTCTCCTCCCTCCACAGATGTTGCATGTGAGACAGACAGACAGACAGACAGATAGACACACAGACAGACAGACAGACAGATAAGTGCATGATCATGAAGGCACACAAATGAGTTAGCATATGACTCTAATATATAAGTATGAGTGTTTGCATTTATGTTAGAATGTATGCTAACATGAGAATTGATGAGTATTCATAAGTGCATATATGTATAAGAGAAAGTATATTTGTATGTGCATATGAGTATGTGCAAATGCATGCATTTCAGTAAGTATTAGCATGAGTATATGCATGAGTGTATGTAGTAGATGCATGTGCTAATGTGTATACATGAGTTAAAGAGTGTTAGTGCATACCAATTAGAGTTAATATATGTGCATGATAATATGTATTCAAAGGTGAGTGATCCATGTGAATGAGAATGTTATATGTATATGTGATTTATGTTTTGTAAATTTATTTATGTTTCTCAATGATTTCTTGTAACTTTACTTACACCACTAATGATTTTTTTCAGACAAATATTGAAGATTGGAAGAGCAGTTGAAGTGAAGTGATCCATGAAGTGACAGCTTGAAGACATTCCATTTACCTTATATTTCATTTAGTCATTTACCCATTTGATTAGAGATTTATCCTATAATTTAAAACTTACATTTGTATTAGAAGAATTGATTCATTTCATTAGTTTTTTTAAACCCTTTTGTTCAAGCAGATTTAGCATTAATATTATATTCCATTGATTTCTTTGATGTCTTCTGAGCTATTCCATGAGTCTGTGCATAGTAGTATTGAAAACATTGAAACTAGAACTAAATCTATAGAATTAGGAACAGAAGAAGTCATTAAAGATCATATTACGTCAGAATCTTTAGTGTCCATATCCTATGATCTGTTACAAGGAGTCAATAAAAGAGGAGGTGTGAACCACCTCCTAACTCATTTTAGAGGGTTCACACATGAGTGCCAAGTGGCACTCATGTGTAGAACAATGGACTCAATCAATGAGAGATATATTAAGTGAATCGTACGTGGCTGGGCAGTTCAGAATGATCTCGGTCTCTGTGCTCGCGAAAACTGAAGAAGAGCTCCTCGTGGACTGTGCATGAGCTCCCCCAAAAGTGAGGGGAGTCATAGGAAGATTCTCAAGCAACATTGGTATCCGAGCCAGAGGCATCGGCGCTCAGTAGCCAGCCACGCGTGCCCGTGTAGAGAGAGAAAAAACTACCAGCAGCTGCCGCCCGCGCTCAGAGAGGAGATTCCTCTTCCCTTCCTCCTCCCCTCCTCTAGGATGAAAGAAGAACCATTTTAGCTTTGTATATATACTCATATTTGGGCTGTTTGCTTTCATATATGGGATAAGAAGCCATGGCGACGACAGTTCTGAGATTTTTCGAAGTTTTTCAGAAGCCAACTTAAAGTGGGAAAAATCATGGTTTTCTTTGAAGATTGGAAGGGCAAATGTCAAGCTAGGGATCAAAATGTTGGCCAAATGATTATGCATCTATGTAATATGGGTTGTGGAGATGGGCTATGGGCTTTGGGTTGATTCAAAAAAAGCTTCAGTCACTCAGTTTTGAGCTTTTTAAAGTCATCCATCCATGAAAATGAGTTTTTTCACTTCCTATTGGTGACATACCCAACTTCTCCGCACCATAGCTTCTTCATACGATATCAGATTTCAAAAATCTTGGTCACATTTCGAAGCTTCGCTCAGAACCCATCGGTGTTGGATTTGGACGAGATTTGCCTTATCAAAATCTATCTGCAGCGTTTCAGTAGGAACTAGGTGGCCACTCCCGGGCCTAGTTTTTTGTCATCCGGACTCCAAATCCACTTTTTTCACTTGGGATAGTCTCAAATTCTTGAAGTACAGGTGCTGGGAGGCAATTTGTGGATTGGCAAGGATTGTTACATCTCTGAAATTGCTCACTTTCACTCAGTTTGCTCGATTGGGGCTTTTCCCATGCACTTTTGGTGTTGTTTTGGATGGTTTATGGTGTCTAGAACCTCCCCGGACCAAGCGGACATTTCCAATTTTCTTTTGGGCCTGGCGAGGATTCAAAATCAGCAGCTTGAAGCATCAAGGACCACTTGGATTTTGCTTCCGCAGCTCTACTTTGTATCAGGGAAGTGCTCTTGTGATATATTTCTCTTCTTCTTGCATATTTGAACTTTACTTCCATTCATTTTCATACACTCTAGTTAGTAAACGGGGGAAGGGTACTTAAATATGGAAACTAAAGGCAAACAAGTAGTTGAGGCCACTTCTCCACCTAAAGAGCAACTAGAGGATCCTGATGCTAGAATGGAAGAAGTAGAATTAGGGCAAGAAATAGAAGAGAACTTAGAAGACAAAGAGCCTTCACAGGAAGAGTACACTTATGAGGAGCTTATGGATGAATTTGTCACTCGTGACCAATTCATAGACTTGAAAGAGCAAACCCTTAAATTAGAGAAAGATTTGGGTAGCATCACATCTCTTATACAACAACTTAAGTCTCAAATGATCTCACTTGAGACTAGTGTCACTTCTTTCCTAGCTAGGAAGGAAAGAGAGACTCCTCCTATTCCTCTAGAGATTACTAGGAAAGAGACTTCTCTTCCTAGTAAACACAAAGGAGAGAGCTCTAGGGAAGCTCCCCTCCTGAAAGACTTGAAGCCACCTACCTTTACGGGGGATGACCGAGACAGGAACAAGGATGCGATCTACACTTTTTTACAAAAGTGGCATGATTTGCATCAATTGAAGGGCACCCCACCTGAGTATCCTGTGCTAGAGGTGAGTCTCTCCCTTGGCCCGCGTGCTTATAAGTGGTGGATGAGTCTTAAGGAGGCGAACTCTATCCCTACTGATTGGACTCAATTTGAGACTCTTTTTCTAAAAGAGTTTCTTCCTGAGAACGAGGAAGAGAGGAATTGGGATGAGTGGGATAGGATTACTCAAAGAGGCAGGCCTCTTTCAGTTTATCTATCCCACTATAGGGAGATCATTCTGAAACTTAAGGGATTAGATGATTTTCAGAAGACCAGAGGGTTTGTTAGGGGCTTGGATAAAGCCATAAAGAGGGAAGTCAGAAGGAATGCGCCTAAGACGTTTGAGGAGGCAATCAAATATGCATAGATATATGAGGACCATAACCGTCCTCAGTACACTCCTATGGAGACGGATCAGCCCCTCAAGCCTCTTAGTACGACTAAATTTAAGAAGAAGTTGCCTTTTGGGAAAAACAAAGTTTTTATTAAAAAACAAAGATCACAAGGGCCTAGGCTATCCACAGACCAGTTTGAGAAGGCCAAAAGGGAGAACCTGTGTTTTAGGTGCCTATCCCCTAGCCATTCACAGTGGAACTGTCCACTCAAGAAGGGGGAAGAAAAGAAGAAGGGACCAGAGTCTAGTATGGCCCCCGAAAAGGGCAAAAAGGCGGTCCACCTAGTGCAGACCCTTCCTATTCATGGCAGCTCTAGCTGCAAGGGAGTGGAGGTGATGCACGAGGATATAGAGCACACCTGTTGTTTGACTCAGTCATTGTGGTCACCGCAGTTTGGACCACATGACTTAGTTAAGCTACATGGTAGTGTATATGGGACCAGGGTGCGGGTCATGATAGATGATTCTGCCACTCATAATTTCATAAACTATGCTTTGGTCAAGAAATTAAAGATTCCCCAGCAGCCTAGTGCACATAAATACATTGTATCTATGATGCAAGGGCAAGATAAAATAATATGGGATACTATGGTATCCAATTTGGAAGTCAAGATGCAGGATTATACGGATTTTATGGACTTCCAAATTATGAACATGGAGAGGACAGATCTAGTCTTAGGAAGAGAGTGGTTATGGGGGTTGGGAGACACACTTAAACACAGCTATCAAAATAATACACTCGAGTTTGAAAAGAATGGAAGTAAAGTTTGTATTCAGGGAGAGAGAGATGTACCTAGTGCACCTCTCATTTCATCATTAGAGTTGTATAGTCTCTGTTATTCACAGCATGTACAGGACATGTTTTTATTGTATAGTCATGATATGGAGCATTGTACAGACAGCTCATCTGATGTATATTTTCATGCTTTGAATGTAAATATGAACAAGACTTTCTACTATTCTTTTTTGCAAGAGTGGATGGTTAAAAGTTTTAAGGATCTTATGTTTGAGTAGAGAGATGTTTTTCCCACTGACTTACCTAGAGGGCTACCACCTGAGAGAGGGGCATTGACCATGCCATAGAGGTTGTTACTAACACTAACCCTATTTGTAGACCACCTCATAGGCTTAGTGTTTCTCAGCATGAGGAGGTTGAGAAGCAATTATAGGATTATTTAGATAAAGGCTTCATCAAACCTAGTAACTCACCATGGGCATCGCCAATGCTCCTAGTTAAAAAGAAAGATGGTTCTATGAGACTATGTATAGATTATAGAGCACTTAATAAGGTAACTATCAAAAATAGGTTTCCAATGCCTAGATTGGAAGACCTATTTGATCAGTTACATCAAGCTAGGTATTTTACCAAGCTTGACCTTAGATCAGGATATCATCAAATCAGGATTAGGGCAAAGGATGTCCCTAAGACTGCATTTAGGACTAGATATGGTCACTATGAGTTTTTGGTGATGCCTTTTGGTCTCACCAATGCTCCTGCCACTTTCATGAAGCTCATGAATAGTGTTTTACGGCCTTATCTAGGACACTTTGTGGTAGACTTTTTGGATGACATTCTGATCTATAGTGCATCAGAAGAGGAGCACTTGGAACACTTGAGAAAAGTATTTCAAGTGCTAAGGGAAAATTCGCTCTTTGCTAAAGAGTCAAAGTGTGAATTTTTCAAAACAGAGGTTAATTACCTTGGGCATATAGTCTCCCGGGATGGAATCCAGATGAATCCTGAAAAAGTAAGGGCTATTATGGAATGGCCACATCCACAGAACCTAGAAGAGCTGCAGATCTTCCTAGGTTTATCAGGTTTCTATCGAAGATTCATTAAGAACTATGCCAAAATTGTTGTCCCGATGATGGAACAGCTTAAAGGGAAAGGGAAAGCCTTTCATTGGGGAGACGATCAGAAGCAAAGTATGGAAAAGTTAAAAGTAGCAATTGCTACAGCTCCACTTTTACATATAGCAGATCCCAACAAACCTTTTGTGGTTGAGACTGACGTGAGTGACTTTGCCATAGGAGCGGTTTTAGTACAGGATGGTCGACCAGTAGCTTTTGAGAGCAAGAAACTAGAACCGGCTCAAAAGAATTACTCCGTCTATGAGAAGGAGTTGTATGCAATAGTCCATGCTTTGAAGAAGTGGCATCGTTATTTATATGGTGCCAAAGTCACGATAGTGTTTGATCAAGCGAGCATTAAGTGGCTCTCTAATGAAAGAGACCTTAAAGGTCGTAAGGCCCGATGGGCAGAGACCCTTCAGGAGTTTGATTATGAGCTTAGGTATAGGAAGGGAAAGTTTAATGTAGTGGCTGATTCACTTAGCCGCATGCCTATGCTCAATGGACTGAGTTTTACTCAGATCACTAGTGAGCTATTTGAGTCTCTTAGAGGAAAATGTAGGCTTGATCCTGCATATTCCGAGATTTGGGAAGCCATAGAGAATTGGGATCGTGATATACGGGTTTCCAGTGAGGATGGAGTATCGACGGGTACTCAAGAAGGATTCAAGTGGAATAATTACAGTGTCCATGATGGATATCTGTTATACAAAGGTGAGGTATGTGTCCCTAGAGATACTGAGATGAGACGGCATATTTTGTATGAGTGTCATGACACACCTAGTGCAGGACACACAGGAGTTAACAAGACTTATGATCTTGTTAAGAGGCAGTTTTATTGGCCTCGACTTCATAAGGACGTCCTAGAGTATGTGCTTAAGTGCAACAAATGCCAGGTCAACAAAGCTGAGAGGTTGAGGATTGGAGGACTACTCCACCCATTGGATATTCCTAATGGGAAGTGGGAGAGTATCTCCATGGACTTTATAGTCAGATTACCTAAGACACAGAGAGGGCACGACTCAATCTAGGTAATTGTGGATAGGTTAACCAAAATGGCTAGGTTTATTCCAGAACGTACTACAGTGAAGACACTAGAGTTGGCTAGACTCTTTGTGGAGAACCTATACTGGTTATATGGTCTTCCTTTAGACATAGTTTCCGATCGGGATAGGAAGCTTACTAGCCACTTTTGGAGAGCGGTCTTCAAAAGGTTGGATATGCCGTTTACCCATTTGATTAGAGATTTATCCTATAATTTAAACCTTACATTTGTATTAGAAGAATTGATTCATTTCATTAGTTTTTTTAAACCCTTTTGTTCAAGCAGATTTAGCATTAATATTATATTCCATTGATTTCTTTGATGTCTTTTACTTGAGACCATCAATGGCTATAGCAAATAACAAAGGAGCAAGAGGGAAGCCCTGCATGATTGACTTTTTTGAGTTTATAAGAGATTGTTGTTGTTATTAATATGAGTCAAGGTATTCCCTAAAAGAGAAGCAACTATTCTCACAAACCTAGGGCCAAATATCAATTCCTTGAGAGATTGAAGAATGAAATCCTACTCTAACATATCGTAAGCCCTATCAAAGTCGACCTTGAGAAACATCAGATTTTGGTTAGACTCCTTAGTGAACTCTAGACCTTCCCAAATGTCCACGATGGCTTCTAAAATAGTCCTCCCTTTAATGAAACATTTCTTATCATTACTAAGCCAATCAAGAGGGTGATTAGTAATGTGATTAGCGAAGGCCATAGCGATGAGCTTGTATCCAATTCGAAGCTTAGTTATCAATCACCAATTTTTAATTCTATTCTTTTTGTCCTTGTGGATCAATTGGATAACTCCTTCATTCAAACAAATTGGGAAGGCCCCTTTGTTTGGGCGGGCCCCAAATCCAAAGGCTTCCCTCCACACAAGACATAATGGACAAGTGAGGGAGTCTTTAAAAACTTTATAAAATTAGTTAGTGAGACCGTCTGCCAAAGCTCTTACCGAAGGGAAGGGAAGTGATCGCAACCTTTATCTCACCAATGGAAAGAGGTTTGTCCAACCTATGAGCAATGGCTAGAGGGATCTTTTTGGATCTAACTCCAAAGATATTGGCCATGCATTCCATTCTCCACTAGAAAGTAGAAGGGCCCGCATTGAACCATGAAGCCTTCCTACCAAACACGAAGGACATAAAGGAAGCCAAGATGGGAAAGCGAAACTAGATAGGTTTCATATTACCCAAGATATTATCAACCTCTTTGGGTCTCCAAAGATGTCTTTATGCACAAACATCATGGTTTCCGATCACTTTTCATACAATGTGAAGCTGTGTATCTAATTTATTGCAATAATAACGGTAGTTTGATCAATTGTGTGGTTTCGTTATTTTTGGCGCATGGTTACTGTTAATTAGCCAAAAATTGTATTTATGCAAAGAAACGGATATTCAGTCAATCACTCGTTCTTGGGGAACTTGTTGCCGAGTTTTCCCAGATAATTATCAATACTATTTTATTAGTTCTGAAGTGAGATAGAGTCTTCAGATGTAAGGTTGCACCAGCTTAGTGTAATTAAAAAGCTAAGGAATCAAACTTGTTCAAGGCATTTAAATCTAGAACGGTTGTTTTTCTCAACAAAAAGATCTCAAGTTTTAACACTTCTATGAAGCCACTCTGGTCCCTAGTTTATCCTCCACTTCTTCATCCATCTTTAACAATTCTGCAGACAGGAAGACGTTAAAATTCTTGTGTTGCATTTTCTATGCAGCATGTGGATGAATTATAATTGGCTCCAAGGAGTGCGAAGCTGTGTTCCAGTGTGGCTCTTATGTTCAATGATTTCCGTCCAAAGTTGCCACCATACAAAAGCTACTTGCCGATTGTGAGAATTATCACTGGTTCTTGGGGAACTTCCTGTTGTTGTAGGGTGAGAAATTGCCAAGTTTCCCCCAATAACTATCAATACTTATTGATTAGTTCTGAACTGAGATAGATAGACTCTTTATATGTGAGGTTGCACCAGGTTAGTGTAATTAAAAAGCAAAGGAGTACAACTTGGTCAAGTCATTTCAATCTAGAACGTTTTTTTGTTTTACAAAAAATCACAATTTTTAAAACTTGCATGAAGGCATTCTGGTCCTTAGTTCCTCGCCCCATCATTTTACAATCCTGTAGACACGGGAAGACGTCAAAATTCTTGTGTTTTGTTTTCTATGGAGTCTGTGGATGAATTATAATTGGCTCCACGGAGCACGAGGCTGGGTTCCAGTATGCCTCTTATGATCAATGATTTCCATCCAAGTTGCCACTATACAAAAGCTACTTGCAGATTGTGAGAATTTGATTCTTTCTTTTCGGATCAGCGTCGCATTTTCAGTTCAGCTTGCAGTTTTGGTCATGATTCTTCTCGGATTTCGTGTCGACCACAAATGCCTTGTTTTACAATATATGAAAAGGAGTGGCACCTTCAAAGTAACACTGTTAATCACAAAGCATTCGCTTTTGTCAGAAATGCAGAAGCGAAGGCCAAAATAACCCTAAAAACAAAGTGAATGAAGTCGAGTCCACCGAGAATATGAAAATAATCTATTCATTTGCCAGTACATCAACCAGGAAGTTGAGAATTTGGGTGCAAAGTTAGGAAATGCATCCTCCAAGGACAAAAATCAGATAGAATTAACATGAAATATTGGCTACATAAATGGGGACAACCATTAAAGAATGATGTAAGATTCTCCCGTTCCATTAGGATAATCATTAGTCATATTATTGTTTAGGTACCGCGGCTTCTGTTGTTCTGGAGGTCATGTCCTCCTGTACATAATGAATAGAGGATCATTTTCTTCCAGGAAAATGGGTGCAATCATTGAAAAATAATGGAAGAATCTTCCTTCATGTGTCATGCGGCCGAACTGCATTAGAACCATCATAACCAAATATTCGTGTCCTTGAATTTCTGTGAATGGGTTTGATCTACATCTTTCTGACAGATAGAAGGATTTCCAGCATCTTTTTGACGGACAGACAATGGATGGATAGTGAGTGCCCTCATGCAATGCTGAGTTTCAGCAATCCTAGCTGAAAACGTTTTGAGAAATGTATTCCTCATTCTTTCTGTTGTTCAACCTTTCGAGAATCTCTTTCGAGGTATAAGAATCAATGCACAAAGTACGTCTCTTATTGACAGCCATACTCAAAGAATGGTCTACAACCATATAACTGGAGGCCGGTAGTACATTCAGACTTTGACTATACTTGGGACTTGCTTCACGTTCTGATTCACTCCCTTCTGAACGGTCCAGATCATACCATTTAAGAAGAAACCAAGAATCGTCCTCATCGTAAACTCAGAATTGATACTCAAGAGGTCATCAACCAGAATTTCTGTTAATGCAGATTTTTTGAGAAACGTAGGGAATAACTGATAGCCACAATAACAGTTTCTGATATTTGGATCAAAACCCTGGGAGGAAAGAGAAGTTCACAATTCCTTTGGGCAGTTCTGCAATTTTATGCATTAACGCTAATCTGTTCTTTTTGAGATTTTCGTCATCCTGCATACAAGGTCTCTTTAGCCTCTATATGTCGCAACCCCGATTCATGTGTTCATACTGGATAAGGTAAATGACTCATTTATGACTGTCCACTCACCACAAGAACAAAAACTTTGCTGAAGTACTTGTCAAATGGTTCCACCAACTCATCACAGAAGGTAACAAAGTTTGCCAGGGCTTCCATGATCGCACACGAAATAGCACGAATACACAGGGATTACAGAGAGCACAAAGCACACAAAACACACAGACACAATAGCGATTAACAGCGAAAAGAAGAAGATTAAGTAGATACTTGGTAGCTGGAGGCGATCGAAATTGTTAATCATCACGCGATGTTGAAATGATAACCTTCATAACTACGGTGTGCATGCATGAGCAGAATCAATAACAAAAGGCGGCGATTATTCATGGTTATGTAGCAAAACGAGGAGTTAATGGTTTTTATTCAACTAACACGCAAAAAGGAAAAGAAAGGAAAACAAAACAAAAAAAAAATATGCGGGCAACCGTAAAACACTTCAGTGCGAATCAGGCGCTTGATGATACGGCTGCAACTTTGAACCATTTATCACTTTTGGAAGAGTAATTCCGGTCAAAGTAGTCAACCGAAAAGTAGCTGGGCCCACTTGTTCACTAATCCGGTAAGGACCAAACCATCGTAATTTGAATTTTCCAGCCGCACGATTTGATTTAGCATTATAAAATAACACAAGCTGTCCCACCGTAAAAACTGGAGTTTTTAGATATCTATCATGAGTACGAGCTTGCCGCAACTGAACTTCTTGAAGGGTCAGAAAACTTTCCCAGCGATGTTCATCTAGTTCTCTGAGTGCTTCCAACCGAAATGATAGAGAGTCTTTAGGTAACAGTTTCTAAGTGATAGCCACACGTAAGCTTGGTACTACAAGTTCCATTGGTGCGATTGCCTCTAGTCCATATGCAAGCTTGAAAGGAGTCAGTCCGGTTGCTACTTTGTATGTAGTCCGGTATGCCCATAATACTGCAGGTAGTAACTGATCCCATCTTTCTGGTGATTCCATAATCAATTTTCGAAGCATACTTAGCAAGGTCTTGTTGGTACTTTCAGCTAAGCCATTAGCACGAGGATAATACGGTGAACTGAATTTATGCAAAATTTGAAAAGTATGTGTTAACACTCGAATTAAACTGTTAGCAAAGTGTGTTCCTTGATCTGTTACAAGTTCCAAAGGTAATCCACATCGTGGGAATACGTCCTTCATCAGACACTTTGCTACCGAAATAGTTGTAGCGGACCGTAAAGCCCAAGCTTCTGCCCATCTGGTAGCATAATCTAAACATGTCAGAATGTAGCGATTGTTGCTAAGGATTGTTGGAGGTGTGATTGGTCCAATAAAATCAAGACCCCATTTTTTAAAAGGTTCCAAGGGTAATACAGGCTGCAGAGGAAAGAAGTGGCATTGTAAAGGCTGTCCAGATCGCTGACAATTGTCACACTGTTGCACAAACTGAGATACATCTTTGTACATAGTAGGCCACCAGAGCCCACTTTGCAGAATTTTTCGGTGTGTTAAATCTGCTGCGAAATGTCCACCGGAGGGTATTGAGTGTGCCATAGCAATAACCGAGTTTACTTCACGTGGTGGAATACAACGAAGCAAGATCCCAGTGTGATCCATATAATACAACTGTCCCGCAATCAATCGGAATCTGTGATTGTAAACTGCAATTTTCCGGCGCATTGCAGGAGAAGTTTGAGGGGGAAGACATCCATCAGTAAGAAAGGTTAATAACTGATCATAGTAGGTAGGTGTTACAGGAAGTTCTGCAGATTCATCATTAGTCGGTTCAGTAACATAAATTGCTGGTGTGGTGTCATCAACACCGACCGGAGCTTCACCGGAATCTAATCGAGAGAGAAAATCTGCTAATGCATGTGCAGTGCCGAATCGATGAATTACTTCATAATCGAATTCTTGTAGTAATAGAACCCATCGCGCCAAACGACCACCTAAATGTTGCTGTCTAACCAGATACACCAGCGCAGCATGATCTACATGAAAGATGAATTTTCGGCCTAGCAAATAATGCCGGAATTTCTTTACAGAATACACCAAACCAAGACATTCTCTTTCAATGACTGAATAATTCTTTTCAGTCGAAGCAAGCCGTCGACTTGCATAATAGACAGGCATAAACCACTTATCAGTTTGTTGCATTAGAACACTTCCAATGGCTATATCCGATGCGTCTACAAAAACATGAAATAGTCGTTCCCAATCAAGAGGTTGTAAAATTAGAACCTTCGTTAATAATCCTTTTAGACGATCAAATGCAGTTTGACATTTCGGAGTCCAATCAAACTGTCAAGGAGTACTAGTTATTAGCCGATTTAGGGGTATTGCCAAATGGGCAAGCCACCGTAAATGTCGACCATGCCACCTGACTTGACCCATGAAGCGCATCACTTCTTTCGGCATAGTAGGCACAGGTGCTTCTAACACGGGTGCCACTTTGTCAGGATCAACTTGTATGCCCTGTGCAGATACAATATGGCGAAGGAGTTTACCACAAGAAACCGCAAAGACAGATTTGGTGGGGTTCAAACAGAGTCGGTATTCACGACATTTTTCAAAGCAACACCGTAAATGATACAGGTGTGCTACCATCTGACCGAATAAAGAGAAGTCATCTAGATATACTTGCATAAAAGAAGTGAGATAAGGTGAGAAGATTTCCTGCATACATCGCTGAAAGGTGCTAGGAGCATTTCTTAAACCACATGACTGTACAATCAAAAACACCCCAATTCGTAATAAACGCTGTTTTCGGTATATTTTGCTCAGCCATTCGGACCTGGTTACAACCACTATAACCATCAAGAAATGAATACATCTTATGTCCAGCCACTCTGTCCAGCATTGTATTAAGAAATGGAAGTGGAAATGGATCAGGTACGGTGGCTGCATTCAATTTCCGGTAATCGACACATATTCTAAGCTGCTTGTTTTTTCTTTGGGACGATCACGATCGAGGAGATCCATTTAGCATGCTCAATGGGTACAATGAATCCTACCTTTAATAGGCGATCAAGTTCTGCTTTGACCTGTGCTGCATAGTTGGGATTCATTCGGTAATTGGGTTGTTTAATTGGTTTTGCTTCTGGTTTGAGCACGACCCGATGCTGATAGATGCGAGGATCTAGGGCTTTTATATCACGATAATCCCATGCAAAAACATCAGAGAACTCACGAAGAAGCTGGATCAAATTTGCTTGAAACACCTCAGACAATCCTTCCTTTATCTTGACAGGTCGTGGATTTACTTCATCTCCCAAATCATAGGTGATTAACTGATCTTCAGGAACATAGAATTGACGAGGTTTCCCTGCATCGTCAGCTGACTGTAAAAGTTGTTGTAGAGCGGCTTCATCCATAGCAACAGTATCTTCTGTCTCCACTTCTTCGGTCACAGGCACCACCGTACAACTCCCGGACTCCAATTATCTATAATAGATTGCAGATCTACAGTGCCTAAGGAAATCATATCTTCATTGTTCTTCAAAAATGCTTCTTCTTCATCGTCAGATAAGCCATCCAACATGTGGATCGGCTCTGCTACATATGTTCTGGCATGGAGTTCACAGGGCTGAATAGCATCCAATTTGACAACATATTTATGGTGGTTATCTTTGAAAGTTAGTTCCTATGCTGACCAATCCTGTACGACTTTAGCTTGTTTTAACCAGGGTCGTCCGAAAAGAAGATTATAGTCAAGACTAGACTTCGATAGTTCTAAGACTACAAAAGTCATCTTAAACGTTGTACCCTGCAAAGTTATCGGGAAATTTCGTACGAGTCCTATCGGATGAACTCGGGATTGATCTGCCATTCTAACAAAAAATTGAACAGGCTCAATTTGTGTCCATCCCAACTTCTTACAAAGCGCTGCAGTGGCTATGTTTACACCACATCCACCATCAATTAGTACTTGAGTAATCTTGTGGTTTTTGTACCATACCGTAATTAAAGGGACCGAATGATCCACCGTAGAATCACCTTCCGGTTGTACCATTGCAGTTCTTGGAATGCAGGAAGACCCAGGACTGAGTTGTTGCTGGAATTGCTGCCGAACTCCCGGCATTAGGGCAAGTAACTGTCCAAGAGGGAGAGTAATGGAGGCCAGTAGTACATTCAAACTTTGACTATACTTGGGACTTGCTTCACGTTCTGATTCACTCCCTTCTAAACGGTCAAGATCAGACCATTTAAGAAGAAACCAAGAATCGTCCTCATCGTAAACTCAGAATTGATACTCAAGAGGTCATCAACCAGAATTTTTGTTAATGTAGATTTTTTGAGAAACGTAGGGAATAACTGATAGCCACAATAACAGTTTCTTATATTTGGATCAAAACCCTGGGAGGAAAGAGAAATTCACACTTCCTTTGGGCAGTTTTGCAATTTTATGCATTAACGCCAATATGTTCTTTTTGAGATTTTCGTCATCCTGCATACAAGGTCTCTTTAGCCTCTATATGTCGCAACCCTGATTCATGTGTTCATACTGGATAAGGTAAATGACTCATTTATGACTGTCCACTCACCACAAGAACAAAAACTTTGCTGAAGTACTTGTCTAATGGTTCCACCAATTCTTCTAATGGAGATTGTTGTTGTTATTAATATGAGTCAAGGTATTCCCTAAAAGAGAAGCAACTATTCTCACAAACCTAGGGTCAAATATCAATTCCTTGAGAGATTGAAGAATGAAATCCCACTCTAACATATCGTAAGCCCTATCAAAGTCGACCTTGAGAAACATTAGATTTTGGTTAGACTCCTTAGTGAACTCTAGACCTTCCCAAATGTCCACGATGGCTTCTAAAATAGTCCTCCCTTGAATGAAACCTTTTTTATCATTACTAAGCCAATCAAGAGGGTGATTAGTAATGTGATTAGCGGAAGGCCATAGCGATGAGCTTGTATCCAATTCGGAGCGTAGTTATCAGTCACCAATTTTTAATTCTATTCTTTTTGTCCTTGTGGATCAATTGGATAACTCCTTCATTCAAACAAATTGGGAAGGACCCTTTGTTTGGGCGGGCCCCAAATCCAAAGGCTTCCCTCCACACAAGACATAATGGACAAGTGAGGGAGTCTTTAAAAACTTTATAAAATTAGTTAGTGAGACCGTCTGCCAAAGCTCTTACCGAAGGGAAGGGAAGTGATCGCAACCTTTATCTCACCAATGGAAAGAGGTTTGTCCAACCTATGAGCAATGGCTAGAGGGATCTTTTTGGATCTAACTCCAAAGATATTGGCCATGCATTCCATTCTCCACTAGAAAGTAGAAGGGCCCGCATTGAACCATGAAGCCTTCCTACCAAACACGAAGGACATAAAGGAAGCCAAGATGGGAAAGCGAAACTAGATAGGTTTCATGTTACCCAAGATATTATCAACCTCTTTGGGTCTCCAAAGATGTCTTTATGCACAAACATCATGGTTTCCGATCACTTTTCATACAATGTGAAGCTGTGTATCTAATTTATTGCAATAATAACGGTAGTTTGATCAATTGTGTGGTTTCGTTATTTTTGGCGCATGGTTACTGTTAATTAGCCAAAAATTGTATTTATGCAAAGAAACGGATATTCAGTCAATCACTCGTTCTTGGGGAACTTGTTGCCGAGTTTTCCCAGATAATTATCAATACTATTTTATTAGTTCTGAAGTGAGATAGAGTCTTCAGATGTAAGGTTGCACCAGCTTAGTGTAATTAAAAAGCTAAGGAATCAAACTTGTTCAAGGCATTTAAATCTAGAACGGTTGTTTTTCTCAACAAAAAGATCTCAAGTTTTAACACTTCTATGAAGCCACTCTGGTCCCTAGTTTATCCTCCACTTCTTCGTCCATCTTTAACAATTCTGCAGACAGGAAGACGTTAAAATTCTTGTGTTGCATTTTCTATGCAGCATGTGGATGAATTATAATTGGCTCCAAGGAGTGCGAAGCTGTGTTCCAGTGTGGCTCTTATGTTCAATGATTTCCGTCCAAAGTTGCCACCATACAAAAGCTACTTGCCGATTGTGAGAATTATCACTGGTTCTTGGGGAACTTCCTGTTGTTGTAGGGTGAGAAATTGCCAAGTTTCCCCCAATAACTATCAATACTTATTGATTAGTTCTGAACTGAGATAGATAGACTCTTTATATGTGAGGTTGCACCAGGTTAGTGTAATTAAAAAGCAAAGGAGTACAACTTGGTCAAGTCATTTCAATCTAGAACGTTTTTTTGTTTTACAAAAAATCACAATTTTTAAAACTTGCATGAAGGCATTCTGGTCCTTAGTTCCTCGCCCCATCATTTTACAATCCTGTAGACACGGGAAGACGTCAAAATTCTTGTGTTTTGTTTTCTATGGAGACTGTGGATGAATTATAATTGGCTCCACGGAGCACGAGGCTGGGTTCCAGTATGCCTCTTATGATCAATGATTTCCATCCAAGTTGCCACTATACAAAAGCTACCTGCAGATTGTGAGAATTTGATTCTTTCTTTTCGGATCAGCGTCGCATTTTCAGTTCAGCTTGCAGTTTTGGTCATGATTCTTCTCGGATTTCGTGTCGACCACAAATGCCTTGTTTTACAATATATGAAAAGGAGTGGCACCTTCAAAGTAACACTGTTAATCACAAAGCATTCGCTTTTGTCAGAAATACAGAAGCGAAGGCCAAAATAACCCTAAAAACAAAGTGAATGAAGTCGAGTCTACCGAAAATATGAAAATAATCTATTCATTTGCCAGTACATCAACCAGGAAGTTGAGAATTTGGGTGCAAAGTTAGGAAATGCATCCTCCAAGGACAAAAATCAGATAGAATTAACATGAAATATTGGCTACATAAATGGGGACAACCATTAAAGAATGATGTAAGATTCTCCCGTTCCATTAGGATAATCATTAGTCATATTATTGTTTAGGTACCGCGGCTTCTGTTGTTCTGGAGGTCATGTCCTCCTGTACATAATGAATAGAGGATCATTTTCTTCCAGGAAAATGGGTGCAATCATTGAAAAATAATGGAAGAATCTTCCTTCATGTGTCATGCGGCCGAACTGCATTAGAACCATCATAACCAAATATTCGTGTCCTTGAATTTCTGTGAATGGGTTTGATCTACATCTTTCTGACAGATAGAAGGATTCCCAGCATCTTTTTGACGGACAGACAACGGATGGATAGTGAGTGCCCTCATGCAATGCTGAGTTTCAGCAATCCTAGCTGAAAACGTTTTGAGAAATGTATTCCTCATTCTTTCTGTTGTTCAACCTTTCGAGAATCTCTTTCGAGGTATAAGAATCAATGCACAAAGTACGTCTCTTATTGACAGCCATACTCAAAGAATGGTCTACAACCATATAACTGGAGGCCGGTAGTACATTCAGACTTTGACTATACTTGGGACTTGCTTCACGTTCTGATTCACTCCCTTCTGAACGGTCCAGATCAGACCATTTAAGAAGAAACCAAGAATCGTCCTCATCGTAAACTCAGAATTGATACTCAAGAGGTCATCAACCAGAATTTCTGTTAATGCAGATTTTTTGAGAAACGTAGGGAATAACTGATAGCCACAATAACAGTTTCTGATATTTGGATCAAAACCCTGGGAGGAAAGAGAAGTTCACAATTCCTTTGGGCAGTTCTGCAATTTTATGCATTAACGCTAATCTGTGCTTTTTGAGATTTTCGTCATCCTGCATACAAGGTCTCTTTAGCCTCTATATGTCGCAACCCCAATTCATGTGTTCATACTGGATAAGGTAAATGACTCATTTATGACTGTCCACTCACCACAAGAACAAAAACTTTGCTGAAGTACTTGTCAAATGGTTCCACCAACTCATCACAGAAGGTAACAAAGTTTGCCAGGGCTTCCATGATCGCACACGAAATAGCACGAATACACAGGGATTACAGAGAGCACAAAGCACACAAAACACACAGACACAATAGCGATTAACAGCGAAAAGAAGAAGATTAAGTAGATACTTGGTAGCTGGAGGCGATCGAAATTGTTAATCATCGCGCGATGTTGAAATGATAACCTTCATAACTACGGTGTGCATGCATGAGCAGAATCAATAACAAAAGGCGGCGATTATTCATGGTTATGTAGCAAAACGAGGAGTTAATGGTTTTTATTCAACTAACACGCAAAAAGGAAAAGAAAGGAAAACAAAACAAAAAAAAATATGCGGGCAACCATAAAACACTTCAGTGCGAATCAGGCGCTTGATGATACGGCCGCAACTTTGAACCATTTATCACTTTTGGAAGAGTCATTCCGGTCAAAGTAGTCAACCAAAAAGTAGCTGGGCCCACTTGTTCACTAATCCGGTAAGGACCAAACCATCATAATTTGAATTTTCCAGCCGCACGATTTGATTTAGCATTATAAAATAACACAAGCTGTCCCACCGTAAAAACTGGAGTTTTTAGATATCTATCATGAGTACGAGCTTGCCGCAACTGAACTTCTTGAAGGGTCAGAAAACTTTCCCAGCGATGTTCATCTAGTTCTCTGAGTGCTTCCAACCGAAATGACAGAGAGTCTTTAGGTAACAGTTTCTAAGTGATAGCCACACGTAAGCTTGGTACTACAAGTTCCATTGGTGCGATTGCCTCTAGTCCATATGCAAGCTTGAAAGGAGTCAGTCCGGTTGCTACTTTGTATGTAGTCCGGTATGCCCATAATACTGCAGGTAGTAACTGATCCCATCTTTCTGGTGATTCCATAATCAATTTTCGAAGCATACTCAGCAAGGTCTTGTTGGTACTTTCAGCTAAGCCATTAGCACGAGGATAATACGGTGAACTGAATTTATGCAAAATTTGAAAAGTATGTGTTAACACTCGAATTAAACTGTTAGCAAAGTGTGTTCCTTGATCTGTTACAAGTTCCAAAGGTAATCCACATCGTGGGAATACGTCCTTCATCAGACACTTTGCTACCGAAATAGTTGTAGCGGACCGTAAAGCCCAAGCTTCTGCCCATCTGGTAGCATAATCTAAACATGTCAGAATGTAGCGATTGTTGCTAAGGATTGCTGGAGGTGTGATTGGTCCAATAAAATCAAGACCCCATTTTTTAAAAGGTTCCAACGGTAATACAGGCTGTAGAGGAAAGAAGTGGCATTGTAAAGGCTGTCCAGATCGCTGACAATTGTCACACTGTTGCACAAACTGAGATACATCTTTGTACATAGTAGGCCACTAGAGCCCACTTTGCAGAATTTTTCGGTGTGTTAAATCTGCTGCGAAATGTCCACCGGAGGGTATTGAGTGTGCCATAGCAATAACCGAGTTTACTTCACGTGGTGGAATACAACGAAGCAAGATCCCAGTGTGATCCATATAATACAACTGTCCCGCAATCAACCGGAATCTGTGATTGTAAACTGCAATTTTTCGGCGCATTGCAGGAGAAGTTTGAGGGGGAAGACATCCATCAGTAAGAAAGGTTAATAACTGATCATAGTAGGTAGGTATTACAGGAAGTTCTGCAGATTCATCATTAGTCGGTTCAGTAACATAAATTGCTGGTGTGGTGTCATCAACACCGACCGGAGCTTCACCGGAATCTAATCGAGAGAGAAAATCTGCTAATGCATGTGCAGTGCCGAATCGATGAATTACTTCATAATCGAATTCTTGTAGTAATAGAACCCATCGCGCCAAACGACCACCTAAATGTTGCTGTCTAACCAGATACACCAGCGCAGCATGATCTACATGAAAGATGAATTTTCGGCCTAGCAAATAATGTCGGAATTTCTTTACAGAATACACCAAACCAAGACATTCTCTTTCAATGACTGAATAATTCTTTTCAGTCGAAGCAAGCCGTCAACTTGCATAATAGACAGGCATAAACCACTTATCAGTTTGTTGCATTAGAACACTTCCAATGGCTATATCCGATGCATCTACAAAAACATGAAATAATCGTTCCCAATCAAGAGGTTGTAAAATTAGAACCTTCGTTAATAATCCTTTTAGACGATCAAATGCAGTTTGACATTTCGGAGTCCAATCAAACTGTCAAGGAGTACTAGTTATTAGCCGATTAAGGGGTATTGCCAAATGGGCAAGCCACCGTAAATGTCGACCATGCCACCTGACTTGACCCATGAAGCGCATCACTTCTTTCGGCATAGTAGGCACATGTGCTTCTAACACGGGTGCCACTTTGTCAGGATCAACTTGTATGCCCTGTGCAGATACAATATGGCGAAGGAGTTTACCACAAGAAACCGCAAAGACAGATTTGGTGGGATTCAAACAGAGTCGGTATTCATGACATTTTTCAAAGCAACACCGTAAATGATACAGGTGTGCTACCATCTGGCCGCCGAATAAAGAGAAGTCATCTAGATATACTTGCATAAAAGAAGTGAGATAAGGTGAGAAGATTTCCTGCATACATCGCTGAAAGGTGCTAGGAGCATTTCTTAATCCAAACCACATGACTGTACAATCAAAAACACCCCAATTCGTAATAAACGCTGTTTTCGGTATATTTTGCTCAGCCATTCAGACCTGGTTATAACCACTATAACCATCAAGAAATGAATACATCTTATGTCCAGCCACTCTGTCCAGCATTGTATCAAGAAATGGAAGTGGAAATGGATCAGGTACGGTGGCTGCATTCAATTTCCGGTAATCGACACATATTCTAAGCTGCTTGTTTTTTCTTTGGGACGATCACGATCGAGGAGATCCATTCAGCATGCTCAATGGGTACAATGAATCCTACCTTTAATAGGCGATCAAGTTTTGCTTTGACCTGTGCTGCATAGTTGGGATTCATTCGGTAATTGGGTTGTTTAATTGGTTTTGCTTCTGGTTTGAGCACGACCCGATGCTGATAGATGCGAGGATCTAGGCCTTTTATATCACGATAATCCCATGCAAAAACATCAGAGAACTCACGAAGAAGCTGGATCAAATCTGCTTGAAACACCTCAGACAATCCTTCCTTTATCTTGACAGGTCGTGGATTTACTTCTTCTCCCAAATCATAGGTGATTAACTGATCTTCAGGAACATAGAATTGACGAGGTTTCCCTGCATCGTCAGCTGACTGTAAAAGTTGTTGTAGAGCGGCTTCATCCATAGCAACAGTATCTTCTGTCTCCACTTCTTCGGTCACAGGCACCACCGTACAACTCCCGGACTCCAATTATCTATAATAGATTGCAGATCTACAGTGCCTAAGGAAATCAGATCTTCATTGTTCTTCAAAAATGCTTCTTCTTCATCGTCAGATAAGCCATCCAACATGTGGATCGGCTCTGCTACATATGTTCTGGCATGGAGTTCACAGGGCTGAATAGCATCCAATTTGACAACATATTTACGGTGGTTATCTTTGAAAGTTAGTTCCTATGCTGACCAATCCTGTATGACTTTAGCTTGTTTTAACCAGGGTCGTCCGAAAAGAAGATTATAGTCAAGACTAGACTTCGGTAGTTCTAAGACTACAAAATTCATCTTAAACGTTGTACCCTGCAAAGTTATCGGGAAATTTCGTACGAGTCCTATCGGATGAACTCGGGATTGATCTGCCATTCTAACAAAAAATTGAACAGGCTCAATTTGCGTCCATCCCAACTTCTTACAAAGCGCTGCAGTGGCTATGTTTACACCACATCCACCATCAATTAGTACTTGAGTAATCTTGTGGTTTTTGTACCATACCGTAATTAAAGGGACCGAATGATCCACCGTAGAATCACCTTCCGGTTGTACCGTTGCAGTCCTTGGAATGCAGGAAGACCCAGGACTGAGCTGTTGCTGGAATTGCTGCCGAACTCCCGGCACTAGTGCAAGTAACTGTCCAAGAGGGAGAGTAATGGAGGCCAGTAGTACATTCAAACTTTGACTATACTTGGGACTTGCTTCACGTTTTGATTCACTCCCTTCTAAACGGTCAAGATCAGACCATTTAAGAAGAAACCAAGAATCGTCCTCATCGTAAACTCAGAATTGATACTCAAGAGGTCATCAACCAGAATTTCTGTTAATGCATATTTTTTGAGAAACGTAGGGAATAACTGATAGCCACAATAACAGTTTCTTATATTTGGATCAAAACCCTGGGAGGAAAGAGAAATTCACACTTCCTTTGGGCAGTTTTGTAATTTTATGCATTAACGCCAATCTGTTCTTTTTGAGATTTTCGTCATCCTGCATACAAGGTCTCTTTAGCCTCTATATGTCGCAACCCCGATTCATGTGTTCATACTGGATAAGGTAAATGACTCATTTATGACTGTCCACTCACCACAAGAACAAAAACTTTGCTGAAGTACTTGTCTAATGGTTCCACCAACTCTTCTAATGGAGATTGTTGTTCTTATTAATATGAGTCAAGGTATTCCCTACAAGAGAAGCAACTATTCTCACAGACCTAGGGTCAAATATCAATTCCTTGAGAGATTGAAGAATGAAATCCCACTCTAACATATCGTAAGCCTTATCAAAGTCGACCTTGCGAAACATCAGATTTTGGTTAGACTCCTTAGTGAACTCTAGACCTTCCCAAATGTCCACGATGGCTTCTAAAATAGTCCTCCCTTTAATGAAACCTTTTTTATTATTACTAAGCCAATCAAGAGGGTGATTAGTAATGTGATTAGCGGAAGGCCATAGCGATGAGCTTGTATCCAATTCGGAGCGTAGTTATCAGTCACCAATTTTTAATTCTATTCTTTTTGTCCTTGTGGATCAATTGGATAACTCCTTCATTCAAACAAATTTGGAAGGCCCCTTTGTTTGGGCGGGCCCCAAATCCAAAGGCTTCCCTCCACACAAGACATAATGGACAAGTGAGGGAGTCTTTAGAAACTTTATAAAATTAGTTAGTGAGACCGTCTGCCAAAGCTCTTACCGAAGGGAAGGGAAGTGATCGCAACCTTTATCTCACCAATGGAAAGAGGTTTGTCCAACCTATGAGCAATGGCTAGAGGGATCTTTTTGGATCTAACTCCAAAGATATTGGCCATGCATTCCATTCTCCACTAGAAAGTAGAAGGGCCCGCATTGAACCATGAAGCCTTCCTACCAAACACGAAGGACATAAAGGAAGCCAAGATGGGAAAGCGAAACTAGATAGGTTTCATGTTACCCAAGATATTATCAACCTCTTTGGGTCTCCAGAGATGTCTTTATGCACAAACATCATGGTTTCCGATCACTTTTCATACAATGTGAAGCTGTGTATCTAATTTATTGCAATAATAACGGTAGTTTGATCAATTGTGTGGTTTCGTTATTTTTGGCGCATGGTTACTGTTAATTAGCCAAAAATTGTATTTATGCAAAGAAACGGATATTCAGTCAATCACTCGTTCTTGGGGAACTTGTTGCCGAGTTTTCCCAGATAATTATCAATACTGTTTTATTAGTTCTGAAGTGAGATAGAGTCTTCAGATGTAAGGTTGCACCAGCTTAGTGTAATTAAAAAGCTAAGGAATCAAACTTGTTCAAGGCATTTAAATCTAGAACGGTTGTTTTTCTCAACAAAAAGATCTCAAGTTTTAACACTTCTATGAAGCCACTCTGGTCCCTAGTTTATCCTCCACTTCTTCGTCCATCTTTAACAATTCTGCAGACAGGAAGACGTTAAAATTCTTGTGTTGCATTTTCTATGCAGCATGTGGATGAATTATAATTGGCTCCAAGGAGTGCGAAGCTGTGTTCCAGTGTGGCTCTTATGTTCAATGATTTCCGTCCAAAGTTGCCACCATACAAAAGCTACTTGCCGATTGTGAGAATTATCACTGGTTCTTGGGGAACTTCCTGTTGTTGTAGGGTGAGAAATTGCCAAGTTTCCCCCAATAACTATCAATACTTATTGATTAGTTCTGAACTGAGATAGATAGACTCTTTATATGTGAGGTTGCACCAGGTTAGTGTAATTAAAAAGCAAAGGAGTACAACTTGGTCAAGTCATTTCAATCTAGAACGTTTTTTTGTTTTACAAAAAATCACAATTTTTAAAACTTGCATGAAGGCATTCTGGTCCTTAGTTCCTCGCCCCATCATTTTACAATCCTGTAGACACGGGAAGACGTCAAAATTCTTGTGTTTTGTTTTCTATGGAGTCTGTGGATGAATTATAATTGGCTCCACGGAGCACGAGGCTGGGTTCCAGTATGCCTCTTATGATCAATGATTTCCATCCAAGTTGCCACTATACAAAAGCTACTTGCAGATTGTGAGAATTTGATTCTTTCTTTTCGGATCAGCGTCGCATTTTCAGTTCAGCTTGCAGTTTTGGTCATGATTCTTCTCGGATTTCGTGTCGACCACAAATGCCTTGTTTTACAATATATGAAAAGGAGTGGCACCTTCAAAGTAACACTGTTAATCACAAAGCATTCGCTTTTGTCAGAAATACAGAAGCGAAGGCCAAAATAACCCTAAAAACAAAGTGAATGAAGTCGAGTCCACCGAGAATATGAAAATAATCTATTCATTTGCCAGTACATCAACCAGGAAGTTGAGAATTTGGGTGCAAAGTTAGGAAATGCATCCTCCAAGGACAAAAATCAGATAGAATTAACATGAAATATTGGCTACATAAATGGGGACAACCATTAAAGAATGATGTAAGATTCTCCCGTTCCATTAGGATAATCATTAGTCATATTATTGTTTAGGTACCGCGGCTTCTGTTGTTCTGGAGGTCATGTCCTCCTGTACATAATGAATAGAGGATCATTTTCTTCCAAGAAAATGGGTGCAATCATTGAAAAATAATGGAAGAATCTTCCTTCATGTGTCATGCGGCCGAACTGCATTAGAACCATCATAACCAAATATTCGTGTCCTTGAATTTCTGTGAATGGGTTTGATCTACATCTTTCTGACAGATAGAAGGATTTCCAGCATCTTTTTGACGGACAGACAATGGATGGATAGTGAGTGCCCTCATGCAATGCTGAGTTTCAGCAATCCTAGCTGAAAACGTTTTGAGAAATGTATTCCTCATTCTTTCTGTTGTTCAACCTTTCGAGAATCTCTTTCGAGGTATAAGAATCAATGCACAAAGTACGTCTCTTATTGACAGCCATACTCAAAGAATGGTCTACAACCATATAACTGGAGGCCGGTAGTACATTCAGACTTTGACTATACTTGGGACTTGCTTCACGTTCTGATTCACTCCCTTCTGAACGGTCCAGATCAGACCATTTAAGAAGAAACCAAGAATCGTCCTCATCGTAAACTCAGAATTGATACTCAAGAGGTCATCAACCAGAATTTCTGTTAATGCAGATTTTTTGAGAAACGTAGGGAATAACTGATAGCCACAATAACAGTTTCTGATATTTGGATCAAAACCCTGGGAGGAAAGAGAAGTTCACAATTCCTTTGGGCAGTTCTGCAATTTTATGCATTAACGCTAATCTGTTCTTTTTGAGATTTTCGTCATCCTGCATACAAGGTCTCTTTAGCCTCTATATGTCGCAACCCCGATTCATGTGTTCATACTGGATAAGGTAAATGACTCATTTATGACTGTCCACTCACCACAAGAACAAAAACTTTGCTGAAGTACTTGTCAAATGGTTCCACCAACTCATCACAGAAGGTAACAAAGTTTGCCAGGGCTTCCATGATCGCACACGAAATAGCACAAATACACAGGGATTACAGAGAGCACAAAGCACACAAAACACACAGACACAATAGCGATTAACAGCGAAAAGAAGAAGATTAAGTAGATACTTGGTAGCTGGAGGCGATCGAAATTGTTAATCATCGCGCGATGTTGAAATGATAACCTTCATAACTACGGTGTGCATGCATGAGCAGAATCAATAACAAAAGGCGGCGATTATTCATGGTTATGTAGCAAAACGAGGAGTTAATGGTTTTTATTCAACTAACACGCAAAAAGGAAAAGAAAGGAAAACAAAACAAAAAAAAAATATGCGGGCAACCGTAAAACACTTCAGTGCGAATCAGGCGCTTGATGATACGGCCGCAACTTTGAACCATTTATCACTTTTGGAAGAGTAATTCCGGTCAAAGTAGTCAACCGAAAAGTAGCTGGGCCCACTTGTTCACTAATCCGGTAAGGACCAAACCATCGTAATTTGAATTTTCCAGCCACACGATTTGATTTAGCATTATAAAATAACACAAGCTGTCCCACCGTAAAAACTGGAGTTTTTAGATATCTATCATGAGTACGAGCTTGCCGCAACTGAACTTCTTGAAGGGTCAGAAAACTTTCCCAGCGATGTTCATCTAGTTCTCTGAGTGCTTCCAACCGAAATGACAGAGAGTCTTTAGGTAACAGTTTCTAAGTGATAGCCACACGTAAGCTTGGTACTACAAGTTCCATTGGTGCGATTGCCTCTAGTCCATATGCAAGCTTGAAAGGAGTCAGTCCGGTTGCTACTTTGTATGTAGTCCGGTATGCCCATAATACTGCAGGTAGTAACTGATCCCATCTTTCTGGTGATTCCATAATCAATTTTCGAAGCATACTCAGCAAGGTCTTGTTGGTACTTTCAGCTAAGCCATTAGCACGAGGATAATACGGTGAACTGAATTTATGCAAAATTTGAAAAGTATGTGTTAACACTCGAATTAAACTGTTAGCAAGTGTGTTCCTTGATCTGTTACAAGTTCCAAAGGTAATCCACATCGTGGGAATACGTCCTTCATCAGACACTTTGCTACCGAAATAGTTGTAGCGGACCGTAAAGCCCAAGCTTCTGCCCATCTGGTAGCATAATCTAAACATGTCAGAATGTAGCGATTGTTGCTAAGGATTGCTGGAGGTGTGATTGGTCCAATAAAATCAAGACCCCATTTTTTAAAAGGTTCCAAGGGTAATACAGGCTGCAGAGGAAAGAAGTGGCATTGTAAAGGTTGTCCAGATCGCTGACAATTGTCACACTGTTGCACAAACTGAGATACATCTTTGTACATAGTAGGCCACCAGAGCCCACTTTGCAGAATTTTTCGGTGTGTTAAATCTGCTGCGAAATGTCCACCGGAGGGTATTGAGTGTGCCATAGCAATAACCGAGTTTACTTCACGTGGTGGAATACAACGTAGCAAGATCCCAGTGTGATCCATATAATACAACTGTCCCGCAATCAACCGGAATCTGTGATTGTAAACTGCAATTTTTCGACGCATTGCAGGAGAAGTTTGAGGGGGAAGACATCCATCAGTAAGAAAGGTTAATAACTGATCATAGTAGGTAGGTGTTACAGGAAGTTCTGCAGATTCATCATTAGTCGGTTCAGTAACATAAATTGCTGGTGTGGTGTCATCAACACCGACCGGAGCTTCACCGGAATCTAATCGAGAGAGAAAATCTGCTAATGCATATGCAGTGCCGAATCGATGAATTACTTCATAATCGAATTCTTGTAGTAATAGAACCCATCGCGCCAAACGACCACCTAAATGTTGTTGTCTAACCAGATACACCAGCGCAGCATGATCTACATGAAAGATGAATTTTCGGCCTAGCAAATAATGTCGGAATTTCTTTACAGAATACACCAAACCAAGACATTCTCTTTCAATGACTGAATAATTCTTTTCAGTCGAAGCAAGCCGTCAACTTGCATAATAGACAGGCCTAAACCACTTATCAGTTTGTTGCATTAGAACACTTCCAATGGCTATATCCGATGCGTCTACAAAAACATGAAATAGTCGTTCCCAATCAAGAGGTTGTAAAATTAGAACCTTCGTTAATAATCCTTTTAGACGATCAAATGCAGTTTGACATTTCGGAGTCCAATCAAACTGTCAAGGAGTACTAGTTATTAGCCGATTTAGGGGTATTGCCAAATGGGCAAGCCACCGTAAATGTCGACCATGCCACCTGACTTGACCCATGAAGCGCATCACTTCTTTCGGCATAGTAGGCACATGTGCTTCTAACACGGGTGCCACTTTGTCACGATCAACTTGTATGCCCTGTGCAGATACAATATGGCGAAGAAGTTTACCACAAGAAACCGCAAAGACAGATTTGGTGGGGTTCAAACAGAGTCGGTATTCACGACATTTTTCAAAGCAACACCGTAAATGATACAGGTGTGCTACCATCTGGCCGAATAAAGAGAAGTCATCTAGATATACTTGCATAAAAGAAGTGAGATAAGGTGAGAAGATTTCCTGCATACATCGCTGAAAGGTGCTAGGAGCATTTCTTAATCCAAACCACATGACTGTACAATCAAAAACACCCCAATTCGTAATAAACGTTGTTTTCGGTATATTTTGCTCAGCCATTCGGACCTGGTTATAACCACTATAACCATCAAGAAATGAATACATCTTATGTCCAGCCACTGTCCAGCATTGTATCAAGAAATGGAAGTGGAAATGGATCAGGTACGGTGGCTGCATTCAATTTCCGGTAATCGACACATATTCTAAGCTGCTTGTTTTTTCTTTGGGACGATCACGATCGAGGAGATCCATTCAGCATGCTCAATGGGTACAATTAATCCTACCTTTAATAGGCGATCAAGTTCTGCTTTGACCTGTGCTGCATAGTTGGGATTCATTCGGTAATTGGGTTGTTTGATTGGTTTTGCTTCTGGTTTGAGCACGACCCGATGCTGATAGATGCGAGGATCTAGGCCTTTTATATCACGATAAGCCCATGCAAAAACATCAGAGAACTCACGAAGAAGCTGGATCAAATCTGCTTGAAACACCTCAGACAATCCTTCCTTTATCTTGACAGGTCGTGGATTTACTTCATCTCCCAAATCATAGGTGATTAACTGATCTTCAGGAACATAGAATTGACGAGGTTTCCCTGCATCGTTAGCTGACTGTAAAAGTTGTAGAGTGGCTTCATCCATAGCAACAGTATCTTCTGTCTCCACTTCTTCGGTCACAGGCACCACCGTACAACTCCCGGACTCCAATTATCTATAATAGATTGCAGATCTACAGTGCCTAAGGAAATCAGATCTTCATTGTTCTTCAAAAATGCTTCTTCTTCATCGTCAGATAAGCCATCCAACATGTGGATCGGCTCTGCTACATATGTTCTGGCATGGAGTTCACAGGGTTGAATAGCATCCAATTTGACAACATATTTACGGTGGTTATCTTTGAAAGTTAGTTCCTATGCTGACCAATCCTGTATGACTTTAGCTTGTTTTAACCAGGGTCGTCCGAAAAGAAGATTATAGTCAAGACTAGACTTCAGTAGTTCTAAGACTACAAAAGTCATCTTAAACGTTGTACCCTGCAAAGTTATCGGGAAATTTCGTACGAGTCCTATCGGATGAACTCGGGATTGATCTTCCATTCTAACAAAAAATTGAACAGGCTCAATTTGCGTCCATCCCAACTTCTTACAAAGCGCTGCAGTGGCTATGTTTACACCACATCCACCATCAATTAGTACTTGAGTAATCTTGTGGTTTTTGTACCATACCGTAATTAAAGGGACCGAATGATCCACCGTAGAATCACCTTCCGGTTGTACCGTTGCAGTCCTTGGAATGCAGGAAGACCCAGGACTGAGCTGTTGCTGGAATTGCTGCCGAACTCCCGGCACTAGTGCAAGTAACTGTCCAAGAGGGAGAGTAATGGAGGCCAGTAGTACATTCAAACTTTGACTATACTTGGGACTTGCTTCACGTTCTGATTCACTCCCTTCTAAACGGTCAAGATCAGACCATTTAAGAAGAAACCAAGAATCGTCCTCATCGTAAACTCAGAATTGATACTCAAGAGGTCATCAACCAGAATTTCTGTTAATGCAGATTTTTTGAGAAACGTAGGGAATAACTGATAGCCACAATAACAGTTTCTTATATTTGGATCAAAACCCTGGGAGGAAAGAGAAATTCACACTTCCTTTGGGCAGTTTTGCAATTTTATGCATTAACGCCAATCTGTTCTTTTTGAGATTTTCGTCATCCTGCATACAAGGTCTCTTTAGCCTCTATATGTCGCAACCCCGATTCATGTGTTCATACTGGATAAGGTAAATGACTCATTTATGACTGTCCACTCACCACAAGAACAAAAACTTTGCTGAAGTACTTGTCTAATGGTTCCACCAACTCTTCTAATGGAGATTGTTGTTGTTATTAATATGAGTCAAGGTATTTCCTAAAAGAGAAGCAACTATTCTCACAAACCTAGGGTCAAATATCAATTCCTTGAGAGATTGAAGAATGAAATCCCACTCTAACATATCGTAAGCCCTATCAAAGTCGACCTTGAGAAACATCAGATTTTGGTTAGACTCCTTAGTGAACTCTAGACCTTCCCAAATGTCCACGATGGCTTCTAAAATAGTCCTCCCTTTAATGAAACCTTTTTTATCATTACTAAGCCAATCAAGAGGGTGATTAGTAATGTGATTAGCGGAAGGCCATAGTGATGAGCTTGTATCCAATTCGGAGCGTAGTTATCAGTCACCAATTTTTAATTCTATTCTTTTTGTCCTTGTGGATCAATTGGATAACTCCTTCATTCAAACAAATTGGGAAGGCCCCTTTGTTTGGGCGGGCCCCAAATCCAAAGGCTTCCCTCCACACAAGACATAATGGACAAGTGAGGGAGTCTTTAAAAACTTTATAAAATTAGTTAGTGAGACCGTCTGCCAAAGCTCTTACCGAAGGGAAGGGAAGTGATCGCAACCTTTATCTCACCAATGGAAAGAGGTTTGTCCAACCTATGAGCAATGGCTAGAGGGATCTTTTTGGATCTAACTCCAAAGATATTGGCCATGCATTCCATTCTCCACTAGAAAGTAGAAGGGCCCGCATTGAACCATGAAGCCTTCCTACCAAACACGAAGGACATAAAGGAAGCCAAGATGGGAAAGCGAAACTAGATAGGTTTCATGTTACCCAAGATATTATCAACCTCTTTGGGTCTCCAAAGATGTCTTTATGCACAAACATCATGGTTTCCGATCACTTTTCATACAATGTGAAGCTATGTATCTAATTTATTGCAATAATAACGGTAGTTTGATCAATTGTGTGGTTTCGTTATTTTTGGCGCATGGTTACTGTTAATTAGCCAAAAATTGTATTTATGCAAAGAAACGGATATTCAGTCAATCACTCGTTCTTGGGGAACTTGTTGCCGAGTTTTCCCAGATAATTATCAATACTATTTTATTAGTTCTGAAGTGAGATAGAGTCTTCAGATGTAAGGTTGCACCAGCTTAGTGTAATTAAAAAGCTAAGGAATCAAACTTGTTCAAGGCATTTAAATCTAGAACGGTTGTTTTTCTCAACAAAAAGATCTCAAGTTTTAACACTTCTATGAAGCCACTCTGGTCCCTAGTTTATCCTCCACTTCTTCGTCCATCTTTAACAATTCTGCAGACAGGAAGACGTTAAAATTCTTGTGTTGCATTTTCTATGCAGCATGTGGATGAATTATAATTGGCTCCAAGGAGTGCGAAGCTGTGTTCCAGTGTGGCTCTTATGTTCAATGATTTCCGTCCAAAGTTGCCACCATACAAAAGCTACTTGCCGATTGTGAGAATTATCACTGGTTCTTGGGGAACTTCCTGTTGTTGTAGGGTGAGAAATTGCCAAGTTTCCCCCAATAACTATCAATACTTATTGATTAGTTCTGAACTGAGATAGATAGACTCTTTATATGTGAGGTTGCACCAGGTTAGTGTAATTAAAAAGCAAAGGAGTACAACTTGGTCAAGTCATTTCAATCTAGAACGTTTTTTTGTTTTACAAAAAATCACAATTTTTAAAACTTGCATGAAGGCATTCTGGTCCTTAGTTCCTCGCCCCATCATTTTACAATCCTGTAGACACGGGAAGACGTCAAAATTCTTGTGTTTTGTTTTCTATGGAGTCTGTGGATGAATTATAATTGGCTCCACGGAGCACGAGGCTGGGTTCCAGTATGCCTCTTATGATCAATGATTTCCATCCAAGTTGCCACTATACAAAAGCTACTTGCAGATTGTGAGAATTTGATTCTTTCTTTTCGGATCAGCGTCGCATTTTCAGTTCAGCTTGCAGTTTTGGTCATGATTCTTCTCGGATTTCGTGTCGACCACAAATGCCTTGTTTTACAATATATGAAAAGGAGTGGCACCTTCAAAGTAACACTGTTA